>OZ023221.1:9526184-10126184 GCA_964006125.1 Cryptus viduatorius | reverse complement strand
CGTCTGTCCAACTCGTTCATAACCATCTCCCATACTGCGTGGGATCTGGAATTTAAGGAAAACAAGAGAATATTGCCGATTAATTTGCCGATTTTACCGATAAATCCTAAAATATTAACTCAATATTGCAGGGACCATTTTTTTCGTAAAATTTCTCGATCTTGAATCGGATAAAATAAAAGAAAGCTCTTAAATATCACCCCCAACCCCCTTGTATTCAACATTTCATTAAATCAATCGTATGATCGGCAACAGAAAAACAGGTGCAAGAAATCGTAAATCGAGAATTCTCGAATATCTCGATAGGATTCTCTCAAAAGGATACCGTCTTCATTGAAAATCATAGTGATTGAAGACCACATCGTTAAGACATTTTGAAAAATCAATCATCAGAAATTCTTACCTGGTTGGGCAATGTTGAAGATTTCCATGACAGCGATGAGGCATTCTGAAGTACATGGTGTACGGCCATAGGGGAGGATTGTTGAGCGCAGCGGTGATTGTAGAATCGTAAAGGAAAGCCTGTTCCTCCATCATCGTGAATTGATTGTTACCACCGACACGTAGATAAGGAGCTCGTACTCCGACAACGCTGTTGTCCGTAAGGTTGGCGTATTTCTCAGCGATGACTCTCATACCGGCCATTTCCTTTGCCCAATCATCGACGGCAGCGTCCGACCAGAATCTCTCGTCATCGTTGTGCCTTGAGAAATCATTCGAAAAATGCAAATCCGGTCCATTATAGAACTGGTTGTTGATTCATGAACCCTAATTTTTTCTAGAATTATACACTGGAAAAAACCGATAGAAATTGTGATTTATCTTACGAAATTGAGTGAACAGCGATCTCGTGACCCTTCCTGTGCATCTCTTGCATAGCCGAATAGTTGGTGTACTTGTGGGACACGAAGAAAGTCGCTTTGATGTCACAACCATTTGGATTTTTGCGCTTTCCATTGAAGATCTCTTTGTAGAGACCGATGTTGTTGTTGTTTATCGCATCGTCGAAGGTTATCGTTATCATTTGGGGAACGTCCTGGGATGGCAAGTCACCGGGTACCGCGGTACCATCTTCCGAGCAGAAGCAGTCGGGAAGTACGCAGACTGTTGGGTCGCAGGGTGGTGCCCTGTTCGGATCGTTGTCCATATCTAGTATCGATGGAATTTTACAAATTTTTCTATTTTTATTTATTTCAACAACAAATTTTGAGGGATTTTTGGATTTACGGTGATTAATGGAGTCAAATATTTTTGCCGATTTTTTTTTTTTATCAGCAGTGCTCCCAAATATTTGAGACGATGATTAATCGAAAATTATTATTCATGGAAAAGAATTTTGCCGAATGTGTCAAGGAAATTATAATTCGTCGATGATGAAAGTGGTTGTCCCTTACCGCAAATATTCTCGTCCGATCCATCGGCACAGTCCTTCTCTCCGTTACAGAAGAGACCCCTGTCGATACAACCACCATCGCCGCAAGCGAGTTCACCATCGGGACACAGAGGTTCTTCCGTGTGTATCAATGGCGATACCTTTCTCTCCTTATTCTTCAGCTTGCAATTGTTTACCGAACCCTTCCAGTCGCAAGTCTGCTTCTCAATGTCGAAGTACAAACCGGCCGGGCATCTTATCGCTTGAAGACCCGAACTCGTGCACTGTATAACGTCACGACAATTGTCACCCTCGCCGGCTACGAGACGAAACCACTCTCCTGCATCCTTGTCCTTGCATATCTCGCTCTCGAAACTCTCCTCCTTCTTCGGCTCGTCCTGACGCTTAACGCGGCTCGATGCACCCTCTGAAATATCGATTTCGCGTTTTTTTTTCTACTTCTCACTGTTTCAACTGTACGATTTTTTCGGCGTAATTTGCCATTTTTTTAATGATTATTATTTGATTTTCAGAGCGTACAGAAATTTAAAAAATTCATTTTTATCATTAAAATTTAAACATGTTTGTTTAAATATTTATATTTAATCCTTTTTTTTTCAATAATGCCGCACTAATTGATTAAAATAACTTCGAAAACTTGTCCAATTTTTATATTTTCGTACTCGTTTGACTAGACTATCTTGTTTGTGCCCTCAATTTCTAAGAACGTCGCCGCGATGAATGATTAAAAATTGGCTTTCACGCATTAACATCTTTTTTATTTATATTTTACACTCCTACGTTATCCTCCGTTCAAATTTATGAATGTAGCATCGAAAGGTCGTTCGATTTTTAAATATGTCTACACGTTTGACTACTTTTACCCATTGAATTTACGAGAACTCACAGCGTGGGGGAACACAAAATGTATCATCGTAGATCGCGAGTAGATAAATTCATAACTGGTCGGCCATGAGAATCATGTACGATAACCCATGCGCGTTTTTTTTGTCAATTTCGTTTTTCATTCCTCCCCTCCATCCCCGCTTCGCGAGTATCCCGAGTAGACCCGTGCCGGCCGTTTGCACGTCACGAGAAGCTACCACGACAACGACGACGGGGAAAGTTGTCCCCACCCATTCGTGCACCGTGTGCTGCCCCCCGGGGCACCGTCGTGACGTCAGTCATCCGGGACCAACAGCAAAAGTGGTATAGCGAGCAGTAGCTAGTAGAAACAGCACCAACCGGCCGTGGGCTTTCACGTTCTAATGTCTTATGCAACTTTTCTCCACGTCCCTCCGACCAACGCTGCGTATCCCACTGGTACATAAACATCCTGTCTATCTTATATATAAAAAAAAAATCAAAAAAATCGTCTCCAAAAAAAAAGCTTTTTTTTCATTTCTCGATCGCAGCTATCGTAAATCAATGACTTTCTTTCAAATAATTCAAATTTTGAAACGAACTTTCTTCCATACATCTCGAATCCCGAAGTGATTCAAATGAATTTTAGAAAGACACAAAAAAAAAAATTACTTCCGGGTTGCAACACTACGTGTGCGAGAATCCAGCGAAACTCGAGTAGTAACGGTTCGTCGTATGTCAGACGACGAGGAATGCATCTCTCCCCCCCTCCCGTCTCTCTGCCTCTCTTGTCTGATTAGTTTCCGACTGAATTCATTTCCCGTACTGCTTCGGCTCGACATTCTACACCACAAATATGATATCAGCAACAGCCCGCTCGCTTCTCTTCGCGTTCCTTGATATTGTTATCATTTCACACCCCACGGCTTGTGACGACCACGCGCTCTACGCAGTGAGCGATATGACGTAGTGCTCATCGAAATATCCTCGAACTTCGACACTCGATTGTTATGTCTATATTAAACGCGCGGTGTTCGATATCGCGAGTCATTTTGCGAAACATATGTACGATTTCTCTTCGTTGCTATTTTGATGAATATAAGATACGATGCTTTTGTCCGGGTGAAACGGGACTATTTTTTCTGCCGAGTTTGAGGAAATTTCTCGAATAGGGTGTGCACACAGGTGATGAACATTGCCACTTCCTTTCGCCTTCTCAACGCGTCGAGCCGTACCAGCCAACTTTTACTTTTTCTACTTAATTTCTATCGGCATTATTATTGTTATTATTTGTAAGCAATTCGTAAAAATTAGTAAAAATTCTACAGCGTTAATAAATAATTGATAAACTTTTTTTTATCGTATTGCGATCGCACGTAAAGTCTCAATCATATTGATATATTAATTGTGTCATTAATTAAAATTAATTAATAGTACTTACCGGCGAGGGCGATCGCTGCTATGACTAGCAGCAACAGCGAGGACCTCATCCTCGCTTCGTCGTGTTGCGAAACGATATTTTTCACGAAATAATTATTATAATTTCAGCAAAAACGAAACCAACTAAAAACGTAAAAGAAAGAAAGAGAAAAAAAAAGTTTGTAAATTAATTTAAAAAAAGAATTGTTCCTCGAAGTCTCAAGTGTCTATTCCCGAGCACAGTCTCTTCCTCTTACCCTCTCGCAGTCACCAACCTTCGCTCTTTTATCGAGTGGACGGTGGCCGTGCAAGCGCGCGAGTGGGGCCCACGGGCCCGTTTGGGTGGGGTGGGGAGACGGGGGTGGGGGCTTTAACGCGAGCTGCACCGACGAACCAGACAGGGAGAGGGAAATCGCGGCTCACCGGCTTCGTATGTTTTTTTCTTTCTTATTTAATATTCCTTTTATTTTCTATCTCACTGTTGCTCTTTCTATTTCGTATTTCCCTCTCGCGAAGGCGTTACACGCGACACTTCCGGGAGCTTGACCGCGTGCACGGCTCGCGACAGCTCCTTGACCACTTCGATAAATGTGATTTTATTTTTTTCTCAACTAACGTTTATTTCTTTTTTATCATAAATAATTAAATTTTTTACCAAAATTTGAAGATTTTCTTATCGTGATAGTTTATAACGTTTCGTAGGCTTGAGGTTGGTGTTTTTTTAAAAGGTCGCGAGAGGATAACAGAGAGAGAGAAGAAGATGAAGAAGAAATTGTGATAGACGCCGCGGGCGGTGGGGTATATTTACTCTTAATGACACTATCGTCTCGTTGTATTGGATTTATAGTGGGGCGCGGACCTTGGATCGTAGGTACCGCTTACGGACTGGCTGAGGCGCGCCACTCACCGGGCCTTATATTGCCACCACCACCTTCGCCGAGCAAACGTCGGGAACCCGCCGCTGTCCCCGGGCTTCATCTCTTCCTCGCATGATCCTCGTTTTCTTCCAGGCTTTTTACCCGACCTCTCCACCCCCGCTTTCGTTACCTATATATATCCTTGACCACTCGGACACTATTGAGTCGCGAAATTGTGATATCATGAAGGCTGTTATTTGCTGGAGGCTATGGGATGCACCTGATGTCCTATCGTTAGAGTAAAACGGTACTTCGAAATCAGATACTAATGAGAACTTTTACTGTGTCTCACATAACACTTTCGTACCCTTTGATGTTGCGATTCATTTCTTTCTCTTCATTTCTATTTCAAAGAAACAATATTTCGATAGAAATTCGAATAATATTTACCAAATCTGAATAATAGACGAAAATATGAATTTGTGTAATTTTAGCAGTAAATCCGAAAAAAAAAAATTGCTTCCGTATCGAATATTAAAAGGGAGTAAAAAAAATTTCGTGTTCATGTAGAATCATGAACAGCTTTCAATTTCAGCCTCTTAAACCTCTTGCCTCGTGTTGAACTTCGTTGGGAGTCATGAGAGGTCAATTAGGTTAATTCAAAGCTCATTGAATCGGCTTAATTATAATAAAATTGTTGTTATCTACACATGATAATACTCACAGTAATTATCGATTTAATTTAAATCAATTCGTTTTAATTGGAAGAACATTTTTATACGAATCTTCTGCAGAATCGCACGTTTCCATTCGTTTGACATAAATTTATTAAAATCAAGGAAAATTATGTCTTTCAGTGCGAATGTACCGCTATTGCCTACTGGCCGGCCAATGATTGTGTTGACAGAATCTCTGTGAGTTGCGCATCGCTCGACTCTCGCACTATTAGCCAAGTAAAAAGTCCCGCAACTTAACTATATACATAGACGCACCTATATTTTGCACCTCTCTTCATCGCTTCGAAGCTAAGGCGTGCTTCAAAAAGTCATTACGCAAGCGGCAAAAGATTGATTGTCATTAGGCACAGAGTAACTTTCTTGGATTCCTCTTCGCTATATGATTGTCAGAACTGCCACGATTAACGATGATTTACAATTTTTTCAAAATTAAATTTCTTCGAGTTTAAAGGGGTTGGAAAAAAAATGATTAAAAAAATATTTATTTGTATATATATATATTTCCGGAGATACGTACATGACTGCACGTTAAATTCCCATCTACTGTCCTATGCAGGCTGAGCGGACTGTCCGATCCATTCGCGACTCAACTCACTTTTTTTCTCCAACTTCCGCTGGCTTCTCGCTGCAAATTATTATCAGCCCTGAGGCTGGACCAACGTGTACCGGTTACGTTTTTTTCTTTTTTTTTTTCTTTCTTTTATTATTTTGTTTCTCTGCAGGGAATTAAATTATATTCTATCCTAATATTTGTACGAGAAAATACAGAATAATTATGAAAATACGATTTGTTAAATCGTCGAATGTTTGGACAGTAAATAAATGTTGCCATTTGTACAAAAAATACGAAATATTTTCGTAGCATCGGGACTGTTATATGTGATATACTGAACGGTAAACAGTTGAATATTTATTCATTCAAACGTTGCCCCGGGCTTTTCCATGTAAAATGCCAAATTCATTTATTGCGCAGTCTCCAGCATATATCCGCGAGATTCAACACAATAGGTAAACCTTTTTTTTTTTTGTTTTTACTGCAGAGTTTTATACCAAACTTCAAAACTGAGCAAATATTTATTTGAAACAAACTTTCCAGAAGGAAAAATACGGACCGAAGGAATAATACCGACGGAATAATAATCACTTTTTAATCACTAAAAAAAATCCTCAATTTATTTGACATTTTTGTCGCTCATAAATAAATTAAAATTAATTGCACAAAAATTCGGTAATTTTTTTTCCATACATTTATGTAAAAAACGACTAAGACTGCAATATTTCAGTTCGATTCGAAACTCAATAAGAGTTCGCGGGATGAATATGAAAAGAGGAAAGAGCGAAGCACACGATAGAACTTTCGATTATTTCTGATCTTTCGTCGGGCATAAGCAGGTAGAAAAGATAGAAGGCTAAAGGTAAAACACGTAACACAACACAACGCAACGTAACGTAACAATGAAGATCACTCGTGACGAGAGGGCCGGCGACATTTACGTATTACAAAGGAGGAGAAGATCGTTTCGAGAAGACTCTCTCGTTTATACATCTGCCTATTGCAAATCCCTCGAGCGATTCACAAAGCCCACCACACAGACCTGATTCACGTATCTTATTAACTTTTCAGACGGGTGCGGAAAGGTGCCTGACTTCTCGTATCTCTTATACTCGATGCGATTGCTCCCGGATAAGAAATATAAAGAGAATACGTAGTATCAAACTCTAGTAGCAATAATAATTACGGTATTATCGTCGACGGCGGCGGTTCAACAAAATTGAACGTTTATCGAGTGAATAAACTTAGCTGCAGTTTCTTCGGTAGTCGAACCGGTGTATTCGATGAGCAATGAGAAGCTTTCGAGAAGATTGCTGCATCGATTAACCAAGGTGAAATGTTGCAACTTATTTTCTACAATCCTACGATTCTACGATAAGTACAGTAGCGGAGATCAAAATTGTTGGCCGACACTATACAAAAATAGAATAAATTACACGGTATTCAATCAGTGTGGAAACTTCATACTTATCGAAAGAAAAAAAAAAACGAAACAGAAGTAAAATTTTTAGCAAAAATAAATATTTCACTGCGGAAGTTTGGCGTTTGGAAACGGAACTTGCGAAATAAATTTTAAAAAATTTCTACAGCGCTGCATATCTTTTCAACGACACAATAAAGAATTTTTAAAAATTACTATATACTCGTATGTGTGTAATCATCTTTAATATTATTAAATATTTTTTCGTTTTAGAGTATTTGCAAATTTTTTTTCAAAGCGTATTTTAATTTTTTTACTTTCCAAATTTATCACATAAAAGCAATAAAACACTTGCACCGTTTTAACGATATTTCAACGCGGCGCAAAGTCGCCTAACTCGTCTAATTTTCATCCTTCATTAGCACCCAATCGTAGTGAATTGGTAAAAGTAATAAAATTGGTGTAAAATTTTAATCATATATATTAGTACATGAAATTAAAAAAAAATCTCATTAGCGAGAGTTTATAACGATATGTTGTCGATAAGGATCTCAGGCGCCTACATTACTTTCGTTTAGTATGAAACGAAGAGATCTTCTTGTTCAACACTTGTTCCTCGATCATCTTCGATCGGCTCCAGCACACACACAAAGCAACGTATTCACACGCAATCGGAGTCAGAGCAATTCTTTCGTTCGTTTTTTTTTTCTCTTTAATTTCTAAATGTCAAAATGTCAGAACGGAAAGGGCTTCGTTGGCATTTTGGTGTAGTCCACCAAAGCTACTAGACGAAACGAGCAATGTTCGATCGATCTCGACGTGTACGCAATTCGTTGCTCAATCGAGATTATATTTTCTGACGAAAGCTCAAACGTAACTGGAATCGTCCCCAATTATAATATTTCAATTTCCGAAGTTTCGTCTTATTTTCTGTTACCAAATGATAACAAAGTTAACCATTCAACTTATCGATAATCAATAATCGTTAATTCCGCAGAATTGCGACCGTCTGTTACAGAACGTTGAAATCGAAAAAAAAAAAAAAAAAATGTCGATATATCTCAAATTTCATAGAAATCCAATTAGAATAAATTTCCGGAGGTTTCTAAGTTAAACTACACCAGTAGTTTGTTATTTTGTTTTTTTTTTCGGAGATTACGGATATTCTACGAAAATTCGTAAGCGTCGACGATGCTTTTTTCTTTAAATCTTATTAACTTGCTACAAAAAAACGACATACATCGCTGAAAAAGAAATTATTTTTTTCAATCCGATATGATCGTTTATTTTTTCAATGTACAGGTGTAAGTCTGAAATTTGATATTGGCGCCACTTGCTCCTCCGCGTTCAGACACCAAAATGTAGGAATGATACATTTTGCCTTCTCGTTCGTGCACCGGGTTGGGATTGAAAAAAAAAATCGACATAATCCATGGAGAGCATCGAAACGGGGTCAGTCGCTGAGGGTATTGGGAAGTTTCGGCTCGAGGGAATTAAACGAGGTGCCGGGTGTGTGTATGTGGACGGTGCTCACCGTATAGCCGCGGGGCTAGTAGTAGAGCGTATACAAGTCAGGCAAACACGAAACTCTTAATTCGGCGCCATCGACGCCTCGCGGATACGAATAATAGATATTACTTTCGACTCAACTTTTGTGAGAGGACGAAATTGAAAGAGAAACGAAACTTTTGAGCCTCCAGGCATCCCCTCGATGTATCCGGTGTATTTTTGTTCCTCATTTAAAAAATAGGAGTTGGGGAAAAGAAAAAAAAATTCCGATATCTCGAATCCTAATGTGAAATTGCAAAAATAAATATCAAAATTAAAAAAAAAAATTTTTTTGGAAATTTTTTTTTTTCCTTATGTTTCGGTGAGAGTAAGAGAGAATTCGATGTACCCGGGGTCCGTCGTGGCCCCCAGCGTGACATATAGTCAGCCAGGTGAAAGGAGAAGAAAGGAAGAGGAATCGGCATAGCGGTAGCTATGCAGATAGGGGACCCCCTTCTTATCTCTCTCGACGATCGTCTTCAGAGCCTTCTCCGGTAACCTCTGTCCCGATGAGAAGTGTAGGAGGGGAAAAAGGAGTTAAGGCTTTCCCTGCCCGCGGCCAAGGAGTCACAACACTCGGCCTCGGGAATCCGTCGTCAGGTGGAATACATGATGAAGACTTCTTTTACAGGTGATTTATCGGTGCAGGAGGCTCCATCTGTCGGAAATCGTTCAACGATCGTGAGATCGCAAATCGGTTTTAGCGATCGTCGATTAAAATCGATCTTATGGTCAATTATCGATTAACGAATACATAGCGATTTGTTTGTGTTTTTTTTTTTTTTTTTTTCATTACTTCATTATCGGTAACAGGTATTTGCGATTCTTCTAACGTTATTCACATTTAATTTGAATAACGTTATATAACGTTATAACGTAACAACGTTATACAAAATATTGATGGAATCTTCATAATGCACTAAACCTTTTTATTGAACGTTCCCTTTTTTTAACGAACGATTAAACGAAGTATATCCTCTTCAGTCGAGCCCTTTGGCGTACACAATTTGTTCGGTTGTGTGGTTGTCGTATCCACTGAATATAATCGAAAGCCGATAATAATAATGAAATGAGAAATATAACGACAAAGCTCGCATTCAAAAACGCAAGCCGTGTTCTGTCCACTATCGACGAATTATTTACGAGTAGAGCGGCGATATACATATTAAACATCGAACGAGCTTTTCCTAGTCTTTGAAAATCGAAAATATTAACTCGCGTACGGAAATACGAGATACGGTGCATAAAATGTCGCGTTCGGCATTCGGGAATAAATAACAAAGGGATAATCGTGCTTTTAACGAAACATAATCCGAGACGCCTGGACTTTTCGATATATTTTATTTTTTGGTATTATTTATTATTATTTATCTTTTTACAATTCGCATATTTCATATTTATTGCATATTTGATATTTTTCATAAAAATTGAAAAGATCAAATATTTTTTTAATAAAAATTGAACTGATCAAATTGCCAATCAATTTTTGAGATGTATATGATCGATAGCTGCCGAGGATGTCGAGTTAGTATTTTTTTTTATATATATGAATTTGCAACCGTCGAGAACACGTGAGGCGTAACACTCTTTCCATTGGCATTTTACGCTCAACGTGTGTAGGACGTGCGTAGGCTGGTTATTAGCAGCGTCATCGATCTCCGCAGTTTTTTTTACATCGATGACGAGGGTGAAAAAAAAAAGAAAAATGAGCCGTTCATAGCTACGGGGTTGCAAAACGGGCCTGTCTCGCTTGCGAAAAGAAACTGTGTAGCCATCGTATATATCGATTTTTGGCATAATAACGTATCGTACGTGGCTTTCAGGCATAAAAGGGGTTATTAGTTATTGACAAAATATGAATACACAAACTTCGATACGCAATAGACAATTTTTTCTCGATTTTTTAACGCTATTTCATTAACGAAACAACGTCCGACGTTATTTATATTCATAAAAATAGCGTCTATAGAAAATATAAATGGATAATAGAATGACGATATAACGATTATGCACAACGGTCTTTTTTCATTGTTTGTCTTTAGAGACAATTTGAAAGAAAAAAAAAAGTATTTTTCAGTTACGGATTTCAAAATGTGTTTCGCAATTTCATCGTTCCAGGTAACTGAAGGCTGTTTGTAACATTTATATTCGATATGACGCTATCTGCTGCAATACGGTTAAAATTAAAAAAACATCGAGATAGGCGCGTTCTCCCGCGAGACAGACTAATGGACCCGTTGGCCCGTTGGCTTTAGCTTGAAGCTATAGCGAGTTCTGCGGGAGGATTTATCCGGGACGTCGGATAACGTGAGTGCCACTCGGGAAATGCAACAGATCATGTATATAGATATACACACCTTATAAAGATTGATAGATACATGCTGAGTTCGAACGAACATTATCCGAAAGGACGTACGTTCGCTTCTGTGCATCTCGACTGCGATGAAATGTCGCCGTACTTATACACCCGAACCGATTCCGATCGGGAATAGACGGCTCTCAAGATACTAAATAATGTTTGTTCCGTATTTTCAAAAATTTCAGTAGCCGTGATAATTTCATTTGAGTTTTTATCTCACGAATTTTACAATTTTTTACATGTGTTGTATATCTATTTTAGAGGCGTAAATTTCGTTGTAATGCGTCTTTTTCCAATTTTTTGGATCACATTCGAGTCTAATGCAACGTCATAAAATAACTTCAAGTGTATCTCTATTGCGAAACTATGTATACATTCAGGTCCCGGGTAGTAGCGAATTCTCTAGTGGTGCAGCGTATTTTCTTTTCCAACGGGGTTACGGTTGTTCCGCAGCGCTGCGTTCGTAGTTCTTGCATCGGGTCTTATCCATCCACTTTCGCTCGACTATCGTTCTTGTATCTCTTCAATTTTCGCCCCCTTTCCTCGATGTTATCCCCTCTTTCTCGGCTCCTTCTTGTCCGGTTCTGTAGCTCGAGTTTCGTACAACGCGCAGCTCTCTTTACCACCGTTAGTTCCCCGCTATTCGTTCAATCTACATACATGTATATGTATGCAGCACAAGCTCTCGTTTCGCTAACATGGATCTGTATATCTGTAGATATTATCTGTTGCATCCCGCACCGCTCTCTATCTTCTTTCTTCTCGTTGGAGCTTTCTAACACACGAATACACGCGTTCCTATACACTGACAATTCCCGTTCGATATCCGATTATTTCCGCATCTCCCCTCTCGTTCGAACCCCTTCTGCGGGTGTTTCCACTTTACCCGCACTCCGATCCTCCTTTACGCTCACACGTATTCGCTTGTTTGAAATCCCTTCGCCCAGCCACCCCCTTTCCGGAGGCGATAGGACGACATGCGGTACAACCGATGCATATTTTAGCCTCAGCAACGAGACCTTGCGACACGAGGGCTCATTATCCTACCATCCAGGGACGGTCCTCGGTACACTTACCTAAAAAGATACATGCATCGAGAGCGTATGCATGGGAAGTTAGTGCGGAGGAGTAAAACGATATCGTTCAACTAAGCGGATTGTATTTATATCTCCTTTGAGACGCGCGCTTTTTTCTCGCGAACTCTAGCGTGCAGCTAAAGCTGAGGTCTGCAACGGACGGATTTTTCATTTCGGAATTATCAATAGTATGAAAATTCCTCTAATTCTACTAGCGATGCTTTAGTATTGAATATTTCTTTGAATTTTTTATATTTTCATGTTTTTTTATCGCTGCTTTATTCTTCTTTTTTAGAGTCAATTAAATTTAGCGTAGTGCTGCTGGTTTTAAATAAAATTTCATAATTTTTTGAATTGTATACGAAATTAATTCGATCAAATTGAACGACTTACATCAATATCGTGTAGCATGCTTTTTCGGAATCAATGAATGATTTAATAAGACGCAGTGCGAGAAAGTCGATATTCCACCCATTGGATCTCAAAGTCACGGCGATTAATATAAATTATTCAGTGTCGTTTTATTATTTAGGTTTTGCCGCTGTAATCCTTAAAATTGCTTTTCCATCTGTTACTTGATGTTTTGTAAAATATTCAATCAAATCAATTCGATATTCCGAAGGACCGATGATGACGATCCCATTCAACGGATCAAAAAACGAGAAAGTCATACACAGAGCTTTTCATCGGAGGATTATAATGAATAGATCAATACGCAATTTGATGGAAAAAAAAGCTTTTAAAAAATATATTACAAATATATGAAATTCGGGGTTTTTATACATTTAATGTATTAATTATTAAATTTATCATATATTTAGCGCCACATGAGAAATATATTTTAAAATATATTGGGTATATCGTAGATATATTTTGGGACTTATTTTTTTTTATCTGAAATTTTCATAAATTGCCGGAAATACCTTAATCTGCCTAATAAATCTCTTGATTCTTAACTCTACCGTCTTGTGCACCAATTTTTTTACTTTCAATAAAATATATAACGAATGAAAAAGATTTCAGTAATTATTCTCACAATTCAAGGCTTTTAATATAATTATTCATATAGTCCATCGTTAGAAACCATTTCTACTTAGCGAAATTCCAACTACTTTAGAATAGTTCATAAATTGTATATAGGCGTAACATTGAATTGCAAATACATGCGAATTTCCTCACCAGAAGTTTCGCGGCTGTTATTGCCGTTGAACTTTGAAGATGATGAGAATTAAGCGCGAAAAGTGTATAGTCAAGGGATGAATCGCGGGAACCTTAGTGTTTGAAATGAGAGGCATATAAACGAACACAAAAGTTTGCAAATGTTGAAATAAACCAGAGAAAAGAGCGAGAAAACTTTCATTACTCGAAAGGAAAGGGTCTGTGTGTGTGTGGATGTGAACACGCGGGGGTGACCAGTGAAAGGCAGCGATGGGGGATGAATTTTGTGAACCGTGGAGCTCTCGCGGTCACGGTCGCCGCACCGCTGTATCTCGGCACTTCTGCCCCTCCCCCCGTGTAGAGATGCGGCATAGGCTTGCGCGCGATGCGTTAACGTGGGAAATGTCAGGGTGCAAAGCGGAGATGACGGGACGCGCTTCCGGTGCGCAGATGCATGACCGGCGAACCGCGGAAGCCACTGCGGTGTACTAGAGCATTCCTGTATCCTTCTTTCTCTCCGCGTTCGAAGTAAAGGTTAATACGGCTTTCTCTGCTTCGCACGTGACTATGTACATAGCTCTAATATATATCGCGCGAACGATAATATGCGACGTATTTAATTAACGCGGTAATTGAAGAATGGAAAAAAATTCGAAATTATAAATGTCGAGAAATTATTTAAAATATCGGGCGATCGTTTAATTTAAAAAGAGAAGTTCGGTTTACCATGGAAGCATATGGTTCAGAACATTTTTTTTTTACATTTTTTATTTTTATAAAAAAAAATGCGACGGAAACCCCTTTATCACGTTTTTTTTATCGCTCTTCATTTTATAAGCTCAATAAAATTGTTTCTAAAGTTCGACGCGTATATTATCGTGTGTATTTTTTCTCTTAATGTAAGTCGATCGGAAATCATATTTTTTTGCAAAATGGTCAGAATATATATTTTTTTTTTCATCACTTAGCGCTTCATGTAGAGTTCTATGCATTTTTTATAAATAAAATCGTTTGAAAATCAGCTATTTTTTTTAATGAAATTTATGAAATTGCAATGATAATATTTATTTTCCACTGTTTATTTATTACGCATTGAGAATACAACAGAAATGCTTATTTCATAATTGAGTAATTAGCCGTTACGCCTATAATACTCTGAATTCGATAATCGGTGTTCCGCTTACGCGCAGAACAAAACCAATATTAATATTTTTGGTGATTAATACACCCGGAACAGTAGTATAGGCACAACGGATAAATTATTATTATATTTTGTATCCGCTCAGCGGCTTACACCTCCGCTAATTCAATGCATGTTGCAACATCGGTGGCCCGATTGCGTTTCTATATTTAGTTTTAGTTTAACATAAATGAATGACCGTATACGTGGTCGATTCGCCTTGTTATATAGTTCAGTATAGAGTGCAGTATATGCTACGACGACGACGACGACGACAACGACGACGATGACGCCGATAGCGACGTGCTGACGAAGGGGTCAGATGCACGCACGAGCGATATTCACGGCGCATGAATCACGTTAACTCGCCAGGAAACACGTATAGCTGATGTCCCCATAAGAATAACAGTAATAATAATAATAATAATAATAATAACCCATATTAATATGTACGATAAATCTATAATCATAGTATAGACATGATACGTTATACGAGCCTTGAAAATCGAGTTAACGAGATTGAAATGGAAGGGGATGAGATTGTGGTTGAGACGAAAGACGGTGGGTTCGTGTGAAAGATTGGCAAGAGGGTTGTATCTCTTTCATAGGGTTCGTCTGACCTCTCGTACCAAGGAATTTATTGATCTGTTTCAGCATTGGCTATCCAATAACCGAATATATACTCTTACGCAGGAGCCAAAGCTCCTGCGTCGTACATGTCGCACTCACATCAGAAAAATCTATACTACGTTCCCGGAAAAAGTTCTTTTTTAATCCCAGAAGACCCCACATATTTTTGCACCCCTGTCTTCATTCAACTCCGATTGAAATTGATATTTTTTGTAGCTTCTTTGCAGTCCATTCGAAAACACAAGATGTCAATAACAGTTCTGTTAACATACATATGTATACACGTGGCGAATATTCTACGCGATGTTCAGGGTCCCTGAAAATCCTAAAAGTTCTGGTAATGTTCTTGAATTTTTTTTTTTTTTGAGTTCTGGAATGTCTTTAAATTTTTTGATTGGTCCTTCAGAATTATTCTGATTTTTTTTTCGATTTGTTTATACTTTGTTTATATTCCGCTATATGGCGCTAGTCCTGTGTTGTCACACTTACGCATGTTTCGTTTGTATTTTTTTTTTGTATATGTTTCCATTTTAATGTCTAATAAGAGACATTTCACTACTTCATCTTTTTTTACTTCGCTGTCGTAATTGTATTATATATAGCAATTATAAGCTGTATAACTGCGACAAAATGCATTGTTCCATCAGATGCCTGTGTACTTCTCTGCAATAAACTGCCCGAAATTCACCCAAGAAAACCAATCCTCCTGTCAGGCGAACAGACCAAAGGTGAAGAATCATTGTGGCTACGGGTGTAGAATCGCGAAATAATTGATAAGAAAGCACGAAAGTCGGAGAAGGGGATGAGACACGAAAAAAACGCTGGAATTAAAATTCCATTTGCAAACCTTGCCAGAAATAACTTGTACTACTTTTTTTTTTTTGCCTTTTTTATCCCGCTTTCGCGGTTCCATGTGCCGGTGCGAGTTTAATAAACTATACTAGAGTTGCCGGGGAAGGCGGGTGGAAAAGATTTTCAAGGGCGAAAGGCGTGTTGTAAATCCCGCTATTGCCTTTGCTCTCGAAGTACATTCACGTAGATATTCCGTTAATAATCAAACGTGAATTTTCAACAAATTTTTTTTTTTATCGATCTCTCGACGACGTATCGGTAAATTAAATTTTTTTTTGTTATTCTACCCTCCGAGGTACAAAAATGTTGTTTGCTTCGATTGATTTGTCGTCCGCAGTCGAGCAGATCATGGATTATGGATCGGGTTATCCGGATGCCGCGTAATATGCTGAAATTACGTGTCCTCCCGCGATAACAATTGCCCACGGGGCTTTCAATTTTGATCACGTAACGTATATCAGGGAGCTCTCTGCTTCGGAGTGTTCTTGATAGCAGCTGAAAACACGCGCGACAACTCTCTCGGGTTCTCTTGGCTCGTCGCGCATACACGTGAGCCACGCGAGTTTCGCGAGTGGACGAGAGAGTGCACTTACCAATGTTAAATTGGCACACACGTGCGTTTATCGAGAGAGAGAAGGCTGAGTGCATTAACGAAGTTTCTCGACAGACGCTATGGGGCTCGTGTTCGTGTCGATGGTCGATCATCTAAAATTATTCTCGTTGGTAAACTCCCTCGTGTTTACGCGACGTATGTGTACTCGTGTACTCGCCGAAGTGTTCGACGCATCGACGAAACGCTTACCTCCCTGTGCCGTTCGTTAATCCCACGTGTACACAGCATTAAATATCAGGTTATATCTCCTGTATTTATGAGTGTACCAGCATAATACATTGTTATTTATCGATGTTTCGATAAAACAACGAGGCTCGAGTTGCCTTTTGTTGGGTGCATTAACAACTATATACAAAGAAAATTCTTTTGCTCACAAAAAAAAAATTAAATAAATGCCAATTTAAGATCCCTGAAGTATTTTTTAAGTTTTGCAATACCGAAGGAGGAGTTTTAACTTTGAAAAAATAGACATCGTAAGTTAAGAATTAAATTTATTAAAGAGTAATAGTTCCAATGATAACAGTAGAGTATCTTTTTTTTATATTTTACTCATTTTATTGATTTTTTTAAAGAATTTGGCCATTTAATTCGAAATTTATCTCGATGTTCACGCTAAAATATTTGTCGGTGTTACTTCATTTTTCTTGTTCGTAATAATCGCATCGAAACGCTAGGATTTCGAGGAGAAATATAAATGGATTATCTGCTGTACCGTAACCGCAAAAAAGAATTTGCCGCGGGACGATAAGAAAAACATTTGTTCCGCAACCGTAATTTCTCACAAACCGCGGCAGGATCAACCGAATCCGTTCGGAGCTCAAGCGAGACGAGAGGCCGATAGGGCAAGGGGATGAGAATGAGCAACAGGCCTTCGCGCCCGGCAGCTGCAAACCCCCGAACCGTTTCGACTCGAGGGCGCCGAACCACCCTTGCACGTTTCTACTCGACTCTATACTACGTGTATATATATATATATCTCGGATACTCTATTCCCCCATACCTCCGAGCAGACAGAGGAGCAACAGTCCATACCTTTTTCCACTTCAGCCTGAAACCAGGAAGCATCTACAGTTAAACGTTCTGTTTCATCGCCGGTTCTGAACAAATTTGCCGTCCCTATTTGCTCAATTTAGTGGGAAGCCTTTGCTGAAACTTCTGCCACAATAGTATAAAAACAACCAACCGGTAGGGAACGCCGTATTTTCTTTAACCTCTCTATCTTTTAGATTTTTAAGATCAACATTTTTTTCGGTGTTTGTGTCCAGGATCCTTAAAATAATTTTTTTTACGCCATTCACATTATCGAAGTTTTTTCTTCAATAAAACTTTCCGTATCAAAGGACGATTAATATGAAAAAATCATATTTTCCTTTAATATCTTCATTTTTATTGTAAATAATAACCCACCGTAGTTATCCTAAATGAAGAATCAATTTTACCCTTTCAAATTCGAATATAATTTTTTTTTCCAAGCTACGATCGTAAATTTTTTTTTTATTAGGTCATTGTCAAAAAAATGTCAACACTGATGGTTCTATGGTTTTCTTTTAGCAATGATCCACTGACCTTCAATTCTACGTTTTTTTTTCTCCAACTGCCGATTTCTCAAGCGTAACGATCAATCAATCATCCCCTACGTGCGTGTCGTTATCCGATTCTCCTTTCGTTCCGTCATCCCGCTTTTAATATTGTTAGTAATACAGTAAACCAGCCAGGTAGACAGCGGCACCATCAGGAGTTGTTCCTGGCGTCGAGTGCGGAGTATTTCGCAGGGTGAGTTTCGTCGGAAAGAGAGTAGAGCTGCGACCTTGACCTACGGGGTTGTTCGCGCGCCGGCGTCGCGCCCTCTACTCTTCTCTCACTCCTACATCCTCTTCAACCCCTTCTTTGCATCCTACTCGGTATACTCACTACTATACTCGCTTTCAATCTATCCCTCCTACTTTTATTTTTCTCTATCTTTCTTCCACTTTAGAACCAAGTAGAATCGTATACATACGTCGAAACAAACCCGAAAGCTTCGTGTTACATATCACCCTCTCGCTTCAATACCCCCCTCCCTTCTTTCCAGCCTTCCGACGAGTTTCAGCGAGCTGGCCAAAGGGGTGAATATCAGGGGGTGGCGAGGAGTTCGTCGAGGGGGTCTCCTGGATACGTTAACCGAGGCGTCTGTTCCGATCCACAGTTGACCGCGAGTCGTCACGATCGCACCATGACGATATCGCGGCGCGGTCGTTGATATTAATTTTTTGTTTCGACACCGTGAAAGCAACTGGCTATTAAATCAATCGACGCTTCTAGTATAGTTATTATATTAATTATTAAAGATTCCACAAGATCGTGTTGATTAACAAAATATTTTATTGAAAATTCGAAACTATCGACAAATCATCGAGTTTTAACAACGACAAGGAATACGAACATTTTTATTTTTTTTTTATTTTTTTTTTCGTTCGACTGATTTTTGGTAATATCGTGTCGATGTCTGCCATGAATCTCTCGTCGTCGGAGAAATGCAGGTAAGTCACAGTTTTTATTTGGTTTGTTTTTTTTCTGTTATTCAATTTGCAAGTGCGCGATAATTGGTGTTTTTTCTTTTAATTTTTTCTTATTTTTCGTGCGATTGATTGTTTACATTTGATGGGAAAATTGAATGTTGGGAGGTTAACGATGGAACGGAAATAAAATTTGACCCGAAGGGTCACGAGACTCGTGCTGCTCTCTCATTATAACTATAGAGCGAGAGGTGGCTTTGCCTCGGCGCGACTTTGAAGTGAAAGTGAAAGATTCGTCGGAAGTTTTAATTTTTTTGTTTCCTAAACTATACGGTGATCTGGCGGCGATCGGAACACTAAGAAAAGGTCAAAGGCCTCGATAAACTTGACGATAATCTGTAAATAACAGTCGAGAGATTGATAAGGTGGTAATAAATTTAAAAAAAATGCGACGTACAAAATACCGAGACGATGAGGTTCGAGACTTTCGTTTTGATTTGTTGGGATCTCGCGTGTCAAGCATTTCAGCTTCCTGTGAACTACACTAAACTATCGTACTTCAGGTACAAACGGCAGCATATATTTCGCGGCTAGAAAACCTCTATAAAAAATGATTATAGGCACGAGATTGCCAGCACGGCAGACTCCTACTCAGTGCACGTGAAGCTTCGAAAAAGCAAGATACTTAGAGGAAAAAAAATACAGTACTCCATGATTATTTAGTCGATAAAGCCCTTCGGTTCAAAGCGAAACGATAAAACCTGAAATTTGCATGACAAAAGATTAATTCACTCTTTTATTGAGATGTTTCGATGTACAGAGCATTCGAGGAAATTTTACATTGAATACCTTTTACACTCATTGGAATCTCATTAAACTGTAAAAAAGTCCATTAAATCGATTAACGATATGCTGAACAAATTTTTTATATACAACTTTACTCCAAGATGAAGCCTTTCCAAGAGAATTTATTTAAAGCTGTCAATACGGCGTAATTAATTAAAATGATATTAACATAAAATGTTGCTATGTGAAAATATTGCTAGTCATGGTAATAGAAAGAACATTTTTTATGTATTCATTTAACCCCTTAAAGTCAAGGAATTCTATGCTTTCCATAAAGATCGCGGCGTTCAATCGATTGCCGCGAAGGTTATGTATTTGAATACCTCTTCAGTATTTTAACTATCATCGATAACACAGTCTGCAAAAAAGGAAATTATACATATATGTATTTTATATGGAAAAATAAGCGGCTTAAAAAAAACAGGAGCCCTCTAATCGTTTAATCGATAAGCCTCTTCGAACTTATAGGCAAAAACAAAATGTGGAATACCTTATAGAAAGTTAAAATCAACAAAAAGAAAGTTCCAAACCTCGACATAATTTTCAACGACTCATTATTCATCGAACTTCTTATCAAAGTAAACCAATCGTTAAGATCACAGGAGGGGGCAAAAAAAAACGTAGAAGTTGAATGTCGTCGTAGAAGGTCGAGAGTGACCCGTCACGCAAATTTTGTTTTGATGAATAGTTTCTCTATAGCCATATCCTTTTCATTGTTACCTGTTTTTTTTTTTCTTTGGTTCCTTTCCTGTGTACGATGTTGGATAATGAGATTTAAAAGCCATCGAGATCGTGAATCTCGACGCGAAAACAGCAGCAAATCGTGAAGCGGATGGGCTGTATAGATGAGAATAGAGTCGCGTGACCAGTTTCGTGGACCGAGGCAACCGACGATAAATCGTTTTCATCGATCCACCGGAATGAGACGACGACGCTACCGAAACGACGCCACCGCGATCCGCGGTAACTTCCGGTGATGGAAGCGCTCGGCATTTCCGGCGTTTCGTGTATACATATGCGGTTGAGAAGATGCTTCCGTGAAACTGATAGCTCGCTGGCACTACGATAAGCAAACAAGATAAGATATTCGCATCGAACTGAAAAACACGATGCTTGAACAGTTTGTCAGTAGTTTTATCGAAATAATCGAAGGATATAGTTGCCCTTTTGATCCTTTGAAATTAACAAAAAAATGTTTACGCCAATTATTAAAATCCAACTTGACTTCAGCCCAAAGTTCCTGTTAAATTTATTCCCAACGCAAAATATAATAAGGTATAATAAAAAAAAAAATTCTTCACTTTTTACGCAACATCATCATGCAAATACCCCGCTGTCACGTTTTTTCGACGAACCTCATTAACTTAAAGCGGGTCGAAAAATGGGTTTTAAAATTCTGCCGAATATTCTCTCTTGTATATTTTTTTCCGTACAACACGATAGACACCTCGGTTTTCCGATATTTCATCGGAAAGCACAGGTATCCTTGATTGGAAAAAATATAGAAAATCGATAAATTCTTTAAAAACAATCGTACAAAACATGTTGTCATTCATAGTTCAGTCAATATCGGGAATTTTTTTTTTTTAATTTCCCATGCGTACAATCACTCTTCGTCTACTAGCGCGCAAAAATAATACCACCAAAAACAAAATTTCGCGTGAATACATTTTTTTATTTCGAATTTTATAAAATTTCAATACATCGTACATCGGAGATATTTCCATACTCGACGAAAATATCTGTACAATACTCAATATTCAGAAAATTTGTTTCCGCATGTTTCCGTCCGGTTTTCGTCGTGAATTTGTCGTTTCGCTCTGCTTCGCTCTTCGAATTTTTCCGCTCTTCGAAATTTCGTTTACTCGCATACCAGCTTCCGAGTTTCTGAGATTTCGACCTTCCGCATTTCCTTCGGCTGCATTCTATCGGTCCCCACCAACTTCGCTAATGCACTATGCACCGTCCCATCCCCGCTTATCCTATCTCACACTCACTGGCTCTCTCTTGAATTTCCCATTAAATCCTCGGTCGTTTGAGGTCAGGGTCTCCTGTTTCGTTCAGGATACGCAAAATGTTTGCGCAGACTAAACGCACTTCGATTATACCATTCCCCTCTCCTTCGACGAGATTTTTATTTTCAGCGAGTCAACCTCTCGCGACTCTGGGTCGGCAAAGTACAAGGGCAGGTCATCCATACTTCCATTTTCGCCGCATTATTTCCTCCAGCTAATCTTTCAGTAATTTTTTTTTTTTTTTTTTTTTGAATTTCGTTGCCGGGAACTAAAAATAATTCGTCAAACGTGCACTTGTTGCTTGTTGTTGTATACGAGAAAAATACAAAACAGTGTAAGAATCGGACGTCTCTTTTTTTATTTTGCCCAAAGTTCATGTTATCTCTGTAAACTCGCAGGTTTATTGTTTTTTCTTTTTTGTCGTCTTTGTCGTTATCCTAATGGATATTAAAGTCGCTGTGACGCGCGTGAAGCGTCAAACACGCCGAGAGTGTGTCCTTAGAAATTCCATTTGAATCGGGTCAGGGTCTATGGTACAACAATACCACCTCTGCTGTCACCTGGTTGTAATCTTACAGTATTACACGATAGAAGTGTCCAAGGTGCAGGTCATGCAGAACTCGGCAGTTTCGATGTCGCGTGCCATTTTTTTTTTTTTTTTCATCCCCTACACGACCCCGTTCTCTTTAGATATTTAATTATAGAATTCCTCGTTTATATCCGCACACGGGACATATTAATCGAGGGTCACTTGTTGCTCCGTGACCTTTTTAAGCGCGACGAATTGCCAAGCCGCAAGATGCAAAAAAAAAATGTCAGCGCGTATGCAATTTCTTCGAATTAGGGTGAGAAATGATGCTAATATTTTTACGATACTTGAGTAGATGTAAAAATACCTATTTGATAGGTGTACCTACAGGTTTGGTGTAACACCAGTCACCGTTCACTTGTACGAATTTAAAATTGTCGAGGTGAACTCTCCTGAATTTTCCTCCTTCTCCTCCTTCTAGAGACAAAGAGAGAAAGAGAGTAACAGAATTTAGTAACACATTTGTGCATTTATTTTCTTCTTATACACATAATTTTTTCTATCCACCGTCAACATTTTTTGGATATCAGATTTCGGGCCGTAATTACATCATATTTTCCGACCCCATTTTTTCCCGATCTCTTTTACATTTTTTTTTATAAAGAAATATGCATTATTATCATAATGAAAATCGCCCACATTACGAAAATCCTACGTTAGACAAAAACAGACTACCAAAATTATATACTTTTCTTAAAGATTAACTATTTTCGAAATATTATGAATTACTTGTTTCAAATATTATTTCGATCACCAATACTAGAAAAATAAATTCGGATAAATTTAGAAAAATTAATAAATCGGTTACAAATTTGCAAAATACAATTAAAAAAACGGCGTTTTATTATATTTTCGCTGTTTTTCAAGCTGATCCCGTTAAATACGATCGTTTCTCGATAGTTCGACAGCGAACATTAGTTTTCGTCGATCATTTATTGACAAGTTTCGATATCTTTATTGCGCACTTTCCTGCTGCTTCGTTTGGCATTCCCGAAACGAAGTTCACGAAAACTTCGTGAACTTCGTGAACTTCTTTCAGGGATCGTTAAAATTTGAATTCCTTAGCTGTGTGAAATGCACTTCCTCATTCTAACGTCCTCGTTTCTATCTTCGGTTTTTCGTTCGCTTCCGCTCTTTCAATCTCGTTGCATACACTATACCTGCACGTGCATACATACATCTCGAGAATCTCCACCCACAGGGGAATTCACATTGGAACAAGGTCAAGGTCTTTTCTGCGCCGCGAGCGCATCACTATTGAGTGCAAATGGAATCGTTGCATCTCCTATTGAATACCCATATTAAATCACTTGTAATCCTCCGCTTCCTCGATTCATAAATTCAATATGTTTCCACGTTCTATTCCCCCATCGCAACTTAATGAATAACTTCCGATAATTGCGTTGCGGTAATTTCTAAAAATATATATCATCTACTTTACCTCTTTACCCCTATTGATTATTCATTAATCGATAAAACAATTGGTCGGCGTATTTTAAAGGCGATACAGTTTCGTTTTCTTGTTTAAACATTTTTTTTAGTGAATTTCATAAGTAAAAAAATAAATTCCCGTTAACGAAGTTCCGGTTACCGCGTCTGACCAAAAGTTTGCATACCGTGAGCGGCATATATTTCATGTACGTATTACAAGTCATTAATGAGCGAACTCATGCGCCTGAAATTTTATGAGTCTGCACAATGTCGTCGGGGAGTAATTTGCATTCTCACCGTGATATCCTGAGCTCCTCGAGCAGCTCTCTGGAAGTACGCCAAATTTGCAACGAGATTCACTGCGACCCGCGTGCGGATATAAGGTACTGGGAAAATCTCAGAGCGGAAGTCGACACTCTAATCTTTGTATTCTGAATAAACGCAAGATCATTTGCCAGAATAGTGACATATATTTCGACTTTTCATTTCCGAGAATGCAAATAATTTCTACAAAAGAACAAACTTTTGCAATGGCCGCATTCTTTGACCCTTTCAAGGACAGAAGTCCATATACTATCTCGTTAAAGTACGGAGTCTTTTAAATGACTTGATGATTAATTATTAAATTTTTGTGGTCTACTCAATGGGTTTGTTCCCTGATATCTTTCTTCGTGATTATTTTTCCCTAATTACATCAGAACTCAAATGCAATTTTTTCATTGCGAAATTTTTTTTTAGGATAAAAGTATAACATAACGGAAAGATGTCTCTTCGTAATGCATTTATTTCTTCCCCATTAAAAAAATCATGCCGCGGGCTTCTCCTAGGATTTTTTTTCGTTCAAATCGATGGAAATTTGCGAGTTAACAAACCTTATCGAACTTCGTTTCTTTTCGTCTCAACAGCCTAAAAATTGACCGAAAAATCAAACTAAGGTCTATGTACAGAGCATTGATTTATTGTCGGAAATTCCGACAGACTACCCTGTTCGAGGAGCCGAAGAAACATTCCCTCGCAGAGCGAATGGAATGGAGAAAACGAGCAACTAGCCTCAGACAAATTGTCAGTAGTTACAGTCGGCGTTGGTCAGACACCACTCCCGCGGTCAACAAGAACTCCCCGCAGTGGGGAAGGCAGTCCGTTAGAAAACACGTTAGTCGTGTAGTAAGTTGTAGAGAAGATCGATATACTAGCGGGAGGTTCAATGCCGCGGAAGCTAGCCTTGCATCGAGGTCACGTCCGAGGAAACGCGCGATAGCGTTCTTCGTCATATAGTTACTCCCCTATTTGTCGCCGGGGAGGAGTGGTTGAGTTGCCTAAGTCTGTTCGTGTATTTCTTCACTGTCTTGGAAAGCTATTGACCGTCCTTCGTACACAACTGGAACAACGTTCGATCCGTCTCTTCCTCCTCGTTATTTTTTATTATCCCTCTTATTGCAACGAAAATTTGTACCATCGCGAACACCCGGGTAAATACACATTTGTCTCGAAAGTTTACAGCATTCGCTGCTTGGAAGTTCAAGCCATTGTATTTCTTTCTGTGAACGAGTTTGATCATTATTTATCGAAATTATAGCGGGTCACTGTGTTTTCTCTTCCATCTATTGTTCACGTTCTTCCTTCCGTCCTCAATTGACCAGCTCGGATTTTCTACGCCATACTAGCCTCGACCTTTTAAAAAATGAACTTTTTTATTTTTTCACCGACCGGGTTCTTCATTAACTCCGACAAAAGACATTATTTTTACTCAGTTTTGCCTTCGGCTAATTTTTTTTCTCCTTTCGGTCCAACTTTACAATGCATTTGTTCAATTTTTTTAATTTAATTTGTAATCACGGAAGCTTTGAATTTCTTCAGAAAATTCTACAATTTATAATAATCTATTTTTGTTTTAAATTTTTTGTAAAATGTTACATATCAAAAGGGTTTTTTTAGAGCAATTTTATTTTTTAACGTAATTATTATTTTTTTTTCGGTACAGAAGTTGAAAAACATCTCTTGTCTATACGATCTAAATACACTTTGTAATAAGGCAAAATCTCTTCTCATTATCTCGCATAACCTGGACCAGTGTGCAAACGTTGTAGCGTGTTTCGCAGAAGCCACTAAGAGAGCTGAGCCGGCTGTGCCTCGGTACGAGCAACAATAACAACAACAACAGCATAACAGCAGGCGTCAATCATCCTAACGTTGTTGTGGTTTCTGCGGACGTTGCCAGCGAGCCGCGCAGCGGTCTACCTTTGCTTCAGGTATGGCCGAGCGATTCGCCAAGAGGCGAGGCGGACGGTCAAGCTTTCATATTTCCGGACACTCTCGACAGCGTAAACGACAGTGGTATCGAATCTATTCAGGTAAAATAATAACGATAGCAAATAAATTAAAAAAAAAAAACAGTACTCATTTTTTATTTTTCGTCCTTCACGCCCCGAGTGCTAATTTAAAAAAAAAGTATAATCTGTTACCTTTTCTTTGCGGTTCGATAAAAATAAAAATCACCATAATAAAAAATTAAAAAATGTTTTTTTTTTCCTTTTTAACTAATTATAAAATATGTAAAAAAAGGCATCGCCATCGCCATGCGGAGCGGCGTGCAGTATAAGTCCAGCGACGAGTCCCCAACAATCCCGACGTCCGAGTCTTCTGCATCCGGATCATGCGCGTCTTCACCTTCATCATCTTCATCACGTTCATCACGGACACGGTGGTACCAGAACTCCACCGTCGCCCGACCGAACGTCCATAGACGAGGAACCGCCGCCCGTACCACCGAGTCCTTCGAGCTCTACTACCAGCAGCCTACGGTCCATGCCGAGTTCCACTATGGCCTCGTTGCACTCATCTCAAGACAGGAGACGGAGTAGCAGGTATGAGTTATAATTATACAGAGCTCGAGGAGATCGTGAAGGATTGTAGTTGAAGTTGAAGTATTCTTGACAAATTCCTTTGATTCCTTCTGCTCCTGAATCGACATAAACAACGCGAATTCTATGCGTAGCGGAGTTATCGTTGTATAGCTGTTTCACGATTGGCAATCGTAGCTGTTGCAGATGAGAAATAAAATTGATTCTTTACAACTGGAAATCTTTTGACGAAGCACTTTCCTTCATCTTCTTTGATTAAAAAACCGCTTTGTTTTCCTTGTTGAAAGAGGAAACTTCATTGTCTTCTTCGTTAAAAAAAAAGAAACTGTTTTTTGTTTTTCGTTAAAAAAAGGAAACTATGTTGCGTTCGTTTAACTATGACGATAATGCAATGCAAATGTTTACTGTTCATTATTTTTTTCCACGTTCCGAAAGAAAGTACACTTAACCCTTTGAAGTATAGTTTTTTTTCCAAACACTATCAATTTTTCACCGAAAGTAATGTCACACAGAAAATTACGAAATTATTGAAATATTAAAAGTTTTTTCTGAATGTTTGATATTTTTCTCTGCAACTTCACTTCCGGTAACAAACTGAAATTTTGTGAATT
This sequence comes from Cryptus viduatorius, assembly GCA_964006125.1. Lineage (NCBI taxonomy): Eukaryota > Metazoa > Arthropoda > Insecta > Hymenoptera > Ichneumonidae > Cryptus > Cryptus viduatorius. The sequence goes on along the minus strand of OZ023221.1, from coordinate 10,098,698 downwards.
GGGTGAATTCATTTAAAAAAAAATCGGTCGGTAATTGACCTTCTCAAAATTTGGTAACATTTTTAACTCCGAAATTTTTATCGTATCGTCTATTCTCGATTTATTCTCCGAATAATTTCCGTCTTCTTGTCCTCCGAGCGGTCAGGAGTTGAAAATCGTCAAAAAAGTGTTGTTATTGATACGAAGCGTATTATGTGATTTTTAAAGATACAGCGTTTTTGATGCTCTGGATTTGGAGTACGCGCTGCTGCGAGCCGCTGCCCGCGGCTCCGTCGGACCATATTCGTTTTCCGAGTCTCTGCACAAACTTACGTTTACCCAGAGTCTGGCATTCCCAGCGTTGGCGCGGGGCCTCGCATCGAAACAGAGTGTACCAACGCGAAGGCCTCAGCATCATTCCGAAAGTGGTTTGAACGCATTCGCCAAAGTCGTAACGGCGCTCGTATTGATGCTCGTCAGCGTTTTGGTATTTGGTGTCGTCTACAAATTTGTGAGAACGTGAGGATGGCTGCTGGTACCCGGCCGACAGCAGGACTCATCGCAGGACGTCAGACGCCACGACGACGACACAGTCGGTTCGGATACCAGCGATCCTTTCAATCTACAAAATGGTTAAATGAACACTGAATAATTTTTAAAAATTAAACGAATAACGCAGCGATAACGAATGATCGTCGACCATCGGAACAATTCTGGAGAATTCAAAGACAATTTTTGTATTTTCGGAAGAAAAGATCGAGACGAATTCAATGTGATTTTTTTTTTCTCTTTTGTATCATCGATGTAAATTCGAATATTATCTGAACGTGAAAAGTGTATTCGGTGTGTATGATATGAGGTGAAATTAAGTAAAAGAAATAACTATATATATATACCAGAGGTTCCCCGGGTTCGCGCGCTTTGCGCGCTCGTGTTACTTTTATCGACAGTATAAAAATGCCTCATCGCCGCCGCTACTAATAGTTATTGGGAACGTAAAAACCCCCGAAACCCCCTCAGAACCCTTAGATCTCACCGCTGCGGTGTCCTCAAAGGACTTGTAATCTTTAATTTGTTTTTTTTGTGGTACGTGCGCGTACATTGTTTTAGAAAGTTCCCTCTAAAGAGACAGAACATTTCAGCTTTCCTCCCCTCCTCTCCCCTCCTCTCCCCTCCCGCGCTACTCGATTCTTGAAGACGGAGACGGCGGCGGCGAAATTTTTTTATATATATAAAGAGATATTTACGGAGTCGCAAAGCGAAAAAATTATATACGACCATAGAAATTCCGAAAATGTTGTATAAAAGAAAGAAAATAATCCGACGGCATCGGTGAGTGAACACTATTTTAGTTTTTTTGATTCGCTCCCGAAGTATAAACGAAAAAAAAAAAAAAATTTCAAAGATTCTTTGTAACTTCGGTTTACAATTTGAATTTAATAATTTGTTTACTCCAACAATGCCAAAATTTCTATGATTTCTGAATTCATTTTAGTACTGAAAAAAATAGTGCGAATATGAAAAATAGTTTTTCGAATGTTTCTTGTTGACTCGCGTTCGCGTTATGTAGATTTAAAAAATTATCTAGAAATTGAAAAAGAAAACGGTCGTTCACTGATGCACGATCCTAATAATGTCTACTAATATTAAGAAAAAGACCTGCTAACGTCGCTTAAGATAAAACAAAAAGCTGCGGACGAGAAGCTATCAAAGTGCTTTAAAAGTAAATGTACATTCTTCTTGATGACAATCGTCAGTTGAGCGTTCTATGTCGACCGCCTCTGGAATTTTTAAATGTAAAATAAAAATAAGACAAACCCATGCAATCGCAACGCCGCCGAACTCGAAGCATAAATGCATTTCGATAAATGAAAAAATGAACAAATATTTTCCGAATAGAAGAAGCAATGGTTTTTTTTTATCATTATAAGAAATCTTTTCTCAATCTGATCTCAATGCAAAAAAAAATATCTCGCAATCTGACAAAATTTTCAGCTGAAATTTATATCGCGAAAGATGATTATCGAAAAAAAATTAATTCGGTCGATGACGGATGATGATGGATATTGCCATAGGAGATTAAAAAAATCTTCCAGCTTATCTTCCTTCCCAACGAATGTGAGAAACTAAAACTGCTAAGATTCGCAGTAACTATGCAAAAATGTAGTTTTTTCTATTTCATAAACGTTTATCAATGTTACCGATTATAACGGCAACGTGCGATCGTTGCGAACACACGAAACTAATCATGTAAATAACTTGTACTATTATTATTATTATGTATATTATATGAATTGTTAATTAATTCGCAAAACGTTTATTCCGTTACTCCTTTGATGCTTTTCACGGAGCAATGAAATTTCTATGATTAATCAAAGGTTTAAACGTATACATATTTATCACTGCTAACGATACGTCGCATTGTACATAATTCGATAATATATACGATTCACTGACGACCATAATGATGACTTTTTTTCCGTCGTCCGAAGTATTCATGAATTATTCTCGCATAATCTTTCATTTTGATTAGTCTAACGGGATGAGGACGCTGTGGGAACGGAAAAGATGCATTACACTTTTTTACATTTGACAAAAAAATTAGTAGAATTTGAAAAAAAAAAAAAAATGTATAAAATGATTTTTGAGAAAACATCTGTCATGACACATTTTTTGTATCGAGGTATCAAAAATGTTAATGTTACAAATGTTGATGCAATTTCTTCAAGTTAAGCGAAAAGACAAAGAAAAAACAAAGGAAATATTCAATTTTTCTCGTCTCATATATTGTTTATTCTCTTCAATACCAGAAGAATGGATTTTTCCGTTCAGTTTTTATAATTCTTTATTTCATTTATGTTATCATTCTCATTATTACTCAGGTAAAATTAAGATACAACGTGTTCCCTCGCGAGTTCAGTTTTTGGTTTTTTTTTAATATCTTTTCACTCATCTAGTGCTAACATATCTACAGTGATATTTTTTTCTCTTTCATAATACATATACAGTTTCGCGCCGTGATGTTTTCCATGATTTTTTTTTCTTTTCTCTAGTAACCGCGCGTTTTCTTTTTTTTTATATACTTTATTAGATCACCTACTACATACACATTTTCATATTTGTTTTTTTTTTTTTTTCATCGTCATTTTATGTTTTTTTTATATTTCAATCGATTTAATTTATGTACACGAAAAATCTGTTTATTGCTAGTTTACAAGATAAATGCGCGCGCGCTCCTTCGTGGTATTTCGTTCAGAGTCTCTTCGCTTCCTTTACTGCTCATGTTTCGTTTTTATTTTTTTAGTTGGTTTTTGTCCGCATTCGCTGGACGCAGAGATGAGCGTTAAATTAATCGTTTGACGGAGAAAAAAATGTCAAAGTAACGAATTTATCGGTAAATTATCGGCAGAGTCGTTCGAATCTTTTGTCAAATAAAAGTTTACCCACTCGTTTATCCATCATTGACTAAGATTTCGTATTGCGAAGCTTAACTCGATCTAATTTTTGTTTAATTTTTTTTTTTTTTTTTTCAAATTTTGCAAAAAAAAAAAATGCAATCGCATACCATTTAATTTTCTAATTACGTACATCGGTAGTTAGTATTCGAGGTTTACATTGCCACATGCGATAAAATTTTAATTCGAGACGCAACTAACATTAAAATTGAGATTACAATTTTTTTTAAGAGTAATTAGTAACTCAGATTTTATTAATCCCCGTTCGTGTGTCGTTTGCTTTTTTTTTTTTCCTTTTTTTCTCTTTTGGGATATCGATGAAAGGTACATTGTATAGTTTATTATAATGCGTGAAGTTCCTCGGGATCGTAGAGTTGTACGTTTTGTGATGTGTTTTTTTTTTCCTCTTTTTTTTTTGCAATAAAATCTATTCGTTTTTCTCGTTTACTATTGACGCGCAAGATTGCGCGCCTCGATGTTTCGTCTACATTTTACTTTGTCTTTTAGATTTTTGTTCGTATCGTTTTTTTCTTTGTTTGCTTGTTTTTTTTTTAATTTTCATTTTATTTCGTACTATTTAAAGTTTATCTTTCGATTGCTTCGACGCGCGAACCCCGTTACTTTCAGCCGAGAGCTCGCACTTTAGGCCGTGCATCTTCGATCTCACAATTTTTTCGTCGTATTTCTTCATTTATCATCCACCTATTCGAATACATCGTCGAAGGAAAAAAATTCCTTGTCTACTATTTTATATATTTAAATCTCGACCGGTGAGTGACACGCGGACACAGACGAGGCTCCCTTCTCGCTCTTTCTCGATTTTTTTGTATTTTTTTTTTGTTCCTTTTTAACGAGTTTTTTTCAACTCGGAAGAGGATAAGAGAGCTTCTCGTTCATATATAGAAAAATAAATTATATCAACGAGGCCCCCCCGCGAAAGCCCGGAGAGTGAGTCTTAAACAATTTTTTTTCTTGTTCTCTGGGTACAATATAGTAGTTATGTTAATATTAGAGTTACCATATGATACAGTTTTCACGACGGAAGAAAGATTTCGTAAGGAAGCCCGGATATAACGCGACTGGGCTTCTCTCCAATCTTCTTTCGATTCTTTTTCTTTTTTTTTTCTCTCTTCCTTTTTTTCTCTTTATTTTTATATCGTAAAATTAATTCACAAATTATCGGCGTTTAGTTGGTGTGTGACTATATACCCTAAATCAGACTACGATATACTTTGTCGACATCTCGTAGATTTTTCAAATCTTCGTCATCGATAGTCTAGTCGGTTCCGGTGGGGGTTCGAGATACTCTGAGTACCGCTTCGTTGAAAACAAATTTGACAAAAAGAAAAAAAATGATAAAAATCGTTGCTAAATTTGACAATATTGCGTCACTGATGACTCAAGGGATGCCACGTTCATGCCAAAGCACCCAATTATTCATTTCCAGCGATAATTACTAATTTGCAATTACAATAAGCCAATTGTCGGCAATTATTTACGTTGAAGAATGTACGATCGTTTTCACGATACGAGATCTTTGTATTTATCTTCTAAAAGATTTCTCTTCATTCAATAGTTTCCAAATTTCAAGCACTTAAAATTCAACCAATGGAAATGCTTGAAAGCTTCAACTGCTCGTATCTCAAAAACAAGAAAAATTTTGTAGAATACATTTTTTTTCCAAATGTCAATCAAGAATACGATTTCATATTTTTTATTTTCAAATATCCGATAACCCGTTAGCTGCGATAGTTTTAGCTTTCGGTCGGTCGGATTTTCTCCAAAAAGTGTCCTTCCCATCGTGAATTTCAGATGAATCTGTTATGACGGTTTCTATCGTTCAATTAGATTTTTTTTCCTTTTTTCTATCAATTTTTTTTCACCGAACGTTGACAAATTGTTTTCTCAATACGTCGGTGCAAGTGACTCGATATAATTTGAACCGCTCGATAGACTTCGCGGTGAATGGTTACGGCATCGTTTGCATGTCCGGCGTGTATGCTCTGCCTACTATATCGTATATATATATAGTATACACGTAATACTATACGTATCTACGAACCTATGAAACACGCGCGAACATCGCGCAGCACATACAGACCGTATTATGATCGACGGACGTTATAATGTTCGGCCGACAGAGACAGCGAGTACTGTCTCTACAACCAGCCAGTAGTTACGTCGCGTACTTGTCGGACACACGTCGGTGAGTCTTCGGGAAGTAACATTCAACGTTGACTCCTCCGTGTCAAAACAGTGTCGCAACGTTTCTTTTGATTCTTCATCGCTTATTTTTCTTCGTTCGCCACTTCGTCATATCATGAATGTTGAATACACGGATGTAATGGCGAAAGGAGGAGAGACAGCGTACTGCTAAAATTATGCCGCGAAGCAAAAAAAAAAAACGACGTTAAAGACGTAAGTTTCTTGTCTCATAACTCTTTCGATTTCACTTCAAAAGAAGAGGAGTTTCGAATGTCACGTGTGATAAGCGTGCCGTTTCATCAATCCTATTTGTTGTTTGCTCACTTTTTAGCATTCTTTTCCCTTATCTTACATTTACTCGTCTATCGGTATCAGAATAAACGTCTCTTCAACAAATAGTCGAAGCCTTTTATCTGAACAATTTTTTTTTTCCATTCTTGCCGTTTCTTCATTGATTTTTTTTCTCAAGTTATAAGACTGTCGTCGACCCATTTAACCCTCAAAAGCGGTACCTTCGTTTCTTCATTATTCGCACCGGGTAATACGATTCTACCACGGAGTTTTTTTTTTTGCTGACTCGGTTTTTTTTTATATTCATGGCTATTTTTTTCCTCATGTTACCCGGTGGTTGCTCTTCGCGTGTTTTTTTTAGACGCCCTATTAGCCACTTTTAGCTCTGAAGAAGGGACAGATCACCCGACGCTGAGACACTTTACACCTCGTTTGTTTATTATTTTTAGAAACGACGACACGCGGATCGAAGGTATAGCGTTGCGCGGTTCTCTCACTCCTTTCCCTGTCTTCTCGTATCCACTTTCTCACCCTCTTGGATTTTTCTCGACGCCTCTAGTCGCAGTGTAACGCAGTCATGATAACAGCTATTGGCGACGACTTACAGTCTCCTCGTCGGCTTTAGTCATTTTCGATTTCTTTTTGGTTTTTTGGTTTTGCATTCGAAGAGGTTGTGGCAAAGCCGCTCTATCTCTCACAGCAGTAGAACGAATCAATTTGCCTCTTCTCGACCTTCAATTTCAGATTGCCGAGGTATTTTTTTCTAATGCGCAAATATTGTTTTAAGCTTTGATTTTTTCCGTTTTCGAGATATCGATTTACTGATAGATTATCGGATGAGTCGGTTCGACAGGAAGATCGCTGTCCAAATCCAACGAGACCCCGTCCTTCGCGACGAGATAGTGAGTCAATAGCTGACCCTTTCCCTTGACGAAGACGAGACCGCGCTGTTCGAAGCCGAAGCCAAAGGGCTCCAGAATCTTCCGAGTTTCGTCGGTAACCTTGACAACAACAATGATTTATATTATTTCGTTTTGAATATTGGTACGCCATGCATAATAATTGAGGCAAAAAATTAGGAAACATCTTAACCGCATGCAAAAAAAAAACGAAAAAAAAATTAATTTCGGAGAATTTGTTTTACGATCGAAGCTTTTTTTTACCTGTATGTGAGCAACTTTCCCAGTGCTCTCCATTCTCGAAGCAACGTTCACGGTATTTCCCCAAATATCGTAGTGAGGTTTTCTCGCACCGATTACACCCGCGGTAACGGGTCCGTGATTTATACCCATTTTGAGTACAAAGTGATTAAAGCTCTGTTCATTGATGCCGGATAATGCCTTTTTAAGTTCGAGAGCAAATTCGACGAGAACCGACAGATGATTCCACCGCGGGCCGTCTTCCGGTTCATTGGACTCCGTGATGCCCGACGCAGCCATGTATGTCGAGCCGATCGTTTTGATTTTAATTATATCCTTGAATTTATCCTGATCCAAAATCTACAAATGAAACATAAAACAACAATCAAAATTAATTTTTTTGGATAAATCGTTAAATCGATGTATTATGGAATTTTTTTTTTTTTTTTTTTCGTAATTTTACCGCATCAAAGTCCGAGATGACTTCGTTGAGAAATCTGAGACATTCGAGGCCCTGATTATTGATACTGTCCTCGCTGTAAAAATCGGCAAAATTCGGCATACTGGCAAAAAGAACGCCAACTTCGGCGTAACTTTGGCTGTATAGATCGTCGTGATGCCTTGCGGTTGACAGGAAGTAGGCAGCGACGTGGGGCGGGAGGATGTTATAGATCAAAGCACCGTTACGCCTCTCCATATCGGCTGCCCTTTCCCTCTGTGCGACCACTTCTCTGCCACGGAGGTACAGTATACGTCTGGCCTTTTCCGCCTGCCAGGGAAAATAGCCTGTCATTAAATGATTACGATCGGCAGTCTATGGTCCAGCGTATTTCTATCGACTTAATCTGACCCCCGTATCTCCGATTGGAGAAGCTTTTTTTTTTATTACTTCAATCGCATTATCCTTCGGGGGTCGTATCCGACCCCTTGGATAATAAAATTTCCGAAAAGGCTCTTTTCGGCAATGTTATAAAAATTCCTTAATCCTAACGATGTTACGATAGCTCTAATGTGGCACTGTCATAAAAGATTTCTTTTTTTTTTCATCTCTAGAAAACAGTATAACGAATAAAAAAAAAAGTTTTCAAAAAATCAAATTTGTTCCCAACGATGTTTCGAAGTAAAAAAAAAAAATAAAAAAAAAACCAATCAAAATAATAGCAGCAAAAGACATTTAAAGCTCATTGCATTCTTTAACGATTTTTCCGAATATTTAATACGATGCGCGCGAGCGAAGACACTCTTACGTTGAGTCGTAAATGCGCTTTATGAGAAAACTCATTAAAGAAAGTGCCGAAGAAAGACGTTTATTTTTAATTATGATATATAGACTGCGTTACTAGAAATTTGCCGGATGTGATTTCGCTCGATTAATTTCGCAGAGGAGAGCGGAAGGGTGTCAACGAAAAAAAAAATACTATTTTTTTTTCTCCGTTTTGCTTTTTCAGGGCTCTTTTACTCGTCAATTTTATCCCATTTGATCCCCTTTCGCGAGACGAACCGAAGAGACAGTAAAACGCTATACTGAACAGGGAAATTGTACGCCGGCTCGTTTGCCAGTGAAATTAATCGAAACCCAATCTTCTCTGACGGCTTCACATATATACGGTGAGAGAGAGGGTGCCGCTTGCACTGTGTTCGCCGCATGCTATCGATTATGTCCCCGGCAAAAGCAGTCTCGTCCTCGTTATTGTCTGAAAGCACGAGCACCCCGATTGTTCCATTCGTATATAAATCCGAATCACTGGGCTTTCTCTCGCTCTCCGAAGGAAACTCAAACTCCAATAAACCCGAGAGCTTCCCAAGTTACGCCCACAGTGAAGAGAAAGAGCCGTAGTATTATCATGCCAATTGGTATCGAAACGTAGGGTAACGAACAATTTTTCTTTAAATCTTCGATAGATTTATCCCTCTTATTATCGAACTTCAATTATCGTGATCGTTTTACTTTCAAATTGTACATCTCCACCGGTATATCTGTTGACTACGGTTGTTTGTTCATCGCGCCACTAATTCCGATATACCGCAACGAGAGGAAAAAGAAAGAAACTGCGGAGGTCATTGAACATTTTTATACGACTGCAGCAATGCAATGCAATGTCTTTACGATGTTACATTAAATTATCAAGAGGATGCTGGAACCATCGGTCTTATCTCTATATATATATTAATTGTTATTAAATAAATTGACTCGAAACTGTTCCACACTTTCGAAAATTTTTTTTAATAACCGATAAATTGCAAGTTTGTCGCAAGAAACTTTTCCTCATCGAGTAACGAAAGATACAGAGGTACAAAGGTTCCGAATGACTTTATGAAAATCTCATTTTTTTCAGTAATGCAAACTAATACCAAAAACCACTTTAGACGAAGCGTTTTATTTATAATCAAAAAGATTAGTGCACAAGGGGCTTATCCCTTAAGACTGGTGGATGTTCATCTCTAGAAATGCGTACTTCGACTTTAATCTCCGCTTTTTATAAAAAAAGAAAAATAGTTGATCGGCTTACACACCGACTTTTTGCCGCAGTCCTTTAATTCATTTTTTTTTACCGGAATTTCGGTAGAACAATTTTTCTACCGTTTTTTTCGGATAAAGTTAATGGAAACCGCTTTGATTTCTACGATATTATGAAGAATTAGGAAAAAATAAACTGATTAATCTGGTAAAATGATAGACAACGATGTAAATCGGTATTTTGGTAACTTACGTATCTCGCGACAACGACGAGAGTAGCAGCGACCGTGAGTAATATCGCCGACAGAGAATATTTGAGTGGAAATGGCACAGGTGGATCCGGCGGTTCCGGTGGACCGGGTCGATAAGAACCAACATCTTCTCTGTCCAAATTCGGTCCGAGTATCATAATGTTAACGGCGCACTGGGCGCCGGCTAACGTAAACATGAGCATCGATTTGCCGAGATAGTTGATGTACGCAGGCATTGAAATAACGATGAGTCCGAGTACACCGACGTAGGAATAGTACGAAGGATACGGACAACGGAGCGGCTTTATCATTTCGACAGTTGCACAGTTCGCCTGAAAAAAAAAAAAAAAAAACAAAAAAATAATAAAAGGCCAACTATTCCGCAGAGCGCTGGTACGACAAAAACTTGTATGGCTTTTGTGCGGAAAAAATTAAATTGATTTTTTTTTAATATATTAAAAAAAAATGTCTTTGGAGTCGTGTTACGAAAATAATAGAAAAGAATTGAAGCTTTTGTTTTTTTTTTTTAATGATGACAAAAGTATACGAACGAAAAAATGTATTTTTACGCTTGGAAATATTAAGTCGATATAAAGTTTCGTGCTTTTCTTACCATGTCGAGAAGTATGAATAAACTGAGAGATAATATCATGAGCAACGCAAGTGTTCGCCTGAGCCATCGCGCCCTGACGGCACTTCCGAGACATGTAGCACCCGCGAGAACGACTCCGAAGAGAGTAACGACACCGGCGCCTCCCCAGGTAAAAGGCCCCCAGGGTTGAACCCTCCATATCGGTGCGGCGCAAACCATCACCAGTGGACCGCCCAACAGCGATAGAGGCGAAAAAGCTTCGCCCGAACTGTGAAAATCAGCCTCGACGTTTGGATCTATGAAGTGGAGGGTGAGCCAGGAAGCGTGACCTCGAAGTTCCGCTCCACCGTCTGTCGGTGTCACAAAGGCGAAGGCAAAATGAAAAAAAAAAAAAAAAATAGATCAAACGACGAAAGTTCGGAGATTAAATTTTTTTTTTACAAAACATCAAAGAACACTTTTATAGGATAAATTGCAACGGAGCTGTATAAAAGTAACATGAACTCCTTTAAAAACAGAATCGTCGATGAATCAACGATATATAATTCGTTTACGACAACAAATAGTATTTTTAATTATTAATAGAAAAGATACCGTATGGTAAAAAATTTTTGTATTCATATTAATTTCTCACCCCGATTGTCGAGTTCCTTTCGCAGGCGAAGCCTAAAGTCTTCGGAATCTTCCTTGTTCCTGCCATCCATGTGTTCCATCGTCATTCTGTTATTGGTGATCTCGGCGTCGGCCAGCGATGCCAGACTTTTCGTAACCGCCGGTTTGAAGGGTTTCAGCGCTCTGACTATGAAGTATGTAACGAGGCCGGCTTTTTTAAGCGCCTCCTCGCGTCTCTCGCCATATGCCGGCTCCACTTCGAATTCGCCATTCAAAAAGCTCAGAGTGGCGTTTGACACGTGTACCCTCCTTCGGGATTAAAATTATTCGGTTCGTTAAGGTGGACGATAAAAAGTAATCGGAGAATTTTTTTTTCCGATTAAGAACGAAGGATTCTTATTTGTATATATATATAGTATTAACGACAAATTAGACGGTAAGGAATCGATTATCGAAAAAAATTTACCCTGCCATTCCGCTGCTCTCCATTTTATTTGCGAGCTCAACATCCTTGCTGTAAACATCGAACTGCCACTGTCTCTGTCCGAGTACACCGGCCAATACGGCACCAGTGTGAATACCGACTCTCATGTCCACGGGGCTGTTCGTCGTGGCCTGTACGTATTTTATCGCATCTACCATCGACAGACCCATGTGGACACAGAGAACAGCATGGTCGGGCCTCTCGACCGGTGCTCCGCTTATGCAGTAGTAACAGTCGCCGAGAATCTTTATGCGCAGCTGTTCGTACCTGGGATTTACGACGCAGTAGAAATAAAGGATGAAAGTGCTTCGTTTTAACGCCTGGAATCTTTGCTTCTTTGATTCGCGCATAAACAATGCAGAGATTGTAAATACGTTGATAAAATGGAAAGATAACAAGTGGAAGAATCCATTTTAGGTCAGACGACGAGATAAACCGTGAAAAGAGCTTTTCGCGAATATTACATAAAATATTAAATGTATTAACTGTTGTAACGAAACGCGAAAGTTAATTCGGAGATAATTTTATTATCATATGAAACACACGAAGTAATATAAGTAGAAAAATCAATTTTACGTTAGACGATTCTCTAAAATTATGAGGCTTAATCGAGTTTTTCCGCCAAAAACGATATACACGATATTTATAAAATACTCTATAATACTTTTGTGAAATTTTCGGTATTGCCCAATCGACTTAATGACGAAAAAAGCTATTTTTGAACGAAGTACCAAAAGGATAAATGACCACAACAAAAGGTAAAGCTTCCTTGAAAGACAATTTTATAAAAAATTAAACACGTGAAGTATGGAAGAAGAAAAATCCATTTTAGGTCAGACGCTTTAAATAAATAATGAATGGAGCTCTTGTTGCAGTGTGTAATCAAGAAGAGAATTTGTTCAACTTCTGCGCTATTTTCAGAGATTCAGTACACTTTGTGATCAAGCTATATACGGACACTATATCGCAAAAGCAAACGGACATTAAAGTCCAACAACTATTATCAGCTACTGTAACAAAGTAAGCCTTCGTTTATTCAGAGAAAATTTCGTGAAGTTTCGCCCCCATCACTTATTCAACCTAAGCTTAGATCGTCTTACAACTCAGTCTGCGAGAAATTCTCATTCAACCAATTGGACTTAAATTCAAGTCGTTTCGCGTCGAAGTTGTAGCAACTTTTGTGCATCGTTCGCACACGGAAATCTTCCTATGGACTTTACTGGAAGCTCCGAAACTTCATAAATCAAAGAAAAGATCGTGGATCATAGTCTCACAAAGTTTGAAGCAAAAGAAGGGCACTAGAATTTTAAAAAAGTGCCTCGTGAGGATCGAGGATAAAATAATTTAACCGAGTTCGGTCAGGCGAATCCACCTTCGCAGTGGAACAAGCTCGGCGTCTGAACAAAACCGACCATAACTACTCGAACACCTGCATCGTCCTCGTCGTTGTCGTGCCAGTGGCAGTTCTTTAGCGACAGTTGTTCGCGAATTGTAACACAGTGAAGCTGATCGTCTGTGCTGCAATATCTGTCGAGGATTGTGCCAAGACGGGTGCAGCTTCAATGTTTCAACCCGGTAGTACTGTACTTTGGACTGATATAGTGCAAACCGGCATTCCTGCCTCGAAGGAGCCAGTAGTATATCCTCGCATTCACGCGACGAGGAACGAGTAAGCGGAGGCAGTGAGTGGAGGACTCAAATCGATAGGGAGCGGAAAGGACGACGGGGGTGAACGGAAGGTGAAGGCGGACGAGCGAACGACGAAGTGTACGCGGGGGAATAAAGGGGGTTGGACGAGGAACGAGAAACTCCACTGGCGGTAACGGTAAATTCTTGTCGCACGAAAGAGCGTGCTATGCGTAATAGCGCACAACATCGATGCCAACGTCACCCTACTTCTCTGTTCATTATCGCTGAATACTGTAAATCTGATTGAAGACTTTTTTTGTCATTTGCAGCTGGCAAAACCGGCTTCGTAAATCGCTTGATCTTAGGGAGATACGACTCGTAGATATTGTAGCTGATGCCGATGATTAGATTGTTTTTTACTTTCTTCACAACGAAAAAACAGTTCACTGAGAAAAGAACTTACTTGCTGTTAGAATTAATATAGTTGCCTATGGCAAAATAATTCGATATTTTAATTTCTCGTTAACGTACATTGTTCGTCGATTTTTTTTTTCCGCGTACATTAAATTTACCGTTATTTTTTACGGTGACATTGAATATCACTTGACGCAACTGATATTTCTTTATAATACCTAAATATTTATTTCGCATATCCAACTATACATTTGATAGCTACAAATAAACACTTTTCTCAATGTAACGTCGGACCTTGCGATGGATAAATCTACTTGCTATACTTTCATCGAATTTTAATTCAACTTTTTTTTTGAATTACGATAAACGTTTATCTATCTATGTCTGTGATAAGATATTAATTTAATGTAAATTTTCATTTACCGTTCGCTAAGTTGATCGAATCGCGCGAAAAGCTCATTGAGTATCTTGACGAGTTCGCTCGCGCTGTAGGTCGATGATATCGCGGTAAATCCAACGATATCGGCGTAGAGTATCGACACGTTTTCGTGTCTCGACATGTAGATCTTCTTGAATTGCGTGTCGAGAGAAGCCCCGAGATCCTGTCGCATCTTTACTGCCACGTGCTCTGGCAGTACGCTGAGCAGTAGCCGCTCCTGTTCCGCGCTCTGTTCCTCAATGACAAGCTGAACCTCGAGGCTCTGACGAGTCTCGAGAAAAGCTCGTCGCTGCTGAAACTCGGCGAGCGAATAACTCGATGCACCCAATGCAGCTGCACCCGCCGATAACGTCACCGTTATTATCTGCCGAAATTTGACGATATTTTAGGGGTGAAAATGGCTTCTAGAAGTAAAAGTAACTATTTTTTCCGAATCATCGAAGTAACTATACTTTAATTTTATACCATTCATTTTTTTCAGATTTAAACAAAAATGCGCTACTATTCGAATAGTTTAACGATCGATGACTAATAAATTCTACACTCTCGGTGGACGAAAAATCGCGGTTAATAATTGATTGCATTTCGATCGAATACCGAATAAACGAGATTATTATTTCTGGCTTATTAATCAAATGATAAAATAGCTTTGCTGATACGTGGGTTTATCGATAGAATTTTCTTCGTTTACTTGTTGTTGTTTTTTTTTTTTTTTTTTTTTAATAAACTAGATTATAATAGGTAACACTCGAGTGAAGGCAGAAGCGGAAAATTAGTTTCACGGAACGCGACATTGTGTGTGTGTATGCTGTATGAGAAGATGGCACTATATCTATATATACGTGTAGTTCTTGTTTTCCACTCTTTGGCTCTCTCACACCGCATCGTCACTCTCGCGCTACCCGGCTCGTGACAGCGGCAGGCTCGGCTCTATTTTAAACTACCATTCACCGAAATCCACTCGAGTGTAACTAACGAACGTGTGCACGTGTCGGGGAGGTGAGTTTAGCTCGTCGTAATTTGCTTCCGACACAGCCCCCCGTTCGCGAATCCTTCTGCGATCCTCGATCGAACGATCTTCACGCTCGATAATGTTTACGATATTGTAACAAGCATCGTGTAATATTTTATTCGATTTCATACGAAACGAAAGGCAATTGGAAAAATGTTTCCAGTGCCGAATATTTAGGGGCGCATAAAAAAATTGAAAAAAATTCAGAAATTACGATCGTAAAAATACGTTGTTTTATTGTCAGATTAAAAAAATCATAAATACTGCATGGAGGAAAAGATACTTTCACAATACAATTGTAAAGATTGGAAAGAGCTGAACAACTTAAGGTTTTTGATGTTTCAACACTGAAGGATCGTTTGATTTCAGAAAAAAAGATTTTTCAGAGGTATACGATTTTTTTTACACGCAGATAAAGACCTCGATATATGCCAAAGTGGAAACTTGTTCGGTACTCGCAAACTACTATATAAATGTGACCGTAGAAATTTAAAAATACGTAAACAGATTTTGTACATCATACATTTTATGATCGTATATCGATGATAGGGCATCCTATCTTCAAGAATTTAGAGAAAGCATAAGTTCGATATCTCAAATCCCCTAATAAAAAATCTTTGGAAACATTAATAATTAAAAACGATTCGAATTTTACTCGAAATCATAAGAAAATATGAATCAAAGTTCAATCTTTTTATACAACTGATTATATCGTTGTTATATCTAAATATGAAGAAAAAAGAACTCACCAGTGCTTCTATAGGCGTCTGAGTGGGTGCCTTGGAGAGCCCGACAACCGCTACGATGTAAGTAGTAGCGGTACCGAGTCCGAGTAGTGCACAGTGTAATAGCCTGAGGGGTAGCGTAGCGAAGAGTAAATAAAGTAGAATGAGCAGCCATCCCAATCCGTCTCTGGGCACAACATCGGTAGATTTGCAGAACAGCTGAGCGAGAAGTTGTCCAGTAGCTAAATGCCAGGCAACGAGGGGCATAGCCGACCAAAGGGTGTCTCTGGCTCGGGTGCCTCTCTCGGCAAGTGCCAAAACGCCGAGATTCAGTCCGAGAAATATCGCCGTTATGCCGCGAGCTGATAATTCCGGTTCCGGTGACGCGAGTGTGTAAACGTCGAACAATATTGCCGATAGAATAAAACAGTGCAAACCACCGCGCTTCTGTTGCAACGAACTCGCCCGGTAAAGCTTCTCAAGTTTCGTACTCGAAAAGCTCGTCTTCAGTAGATTCGAAGGCCGTCCGGATTTAAGGTAGGACTCCTCGTTCGGTGGTACCGGGCGTTGCGACATGGTTGCACCTATTTTTTTTTACAATATTCTTTTTTCTTTCCTTTACTTTTATTTTTTATTATCGTCCGTCGTTTCGTCGATGTTCTCTTCTCAAATTCCGTAATCAATTCGATTGCAGACTAATTTCCACCCTCGGCAAACATGATATAAACTTTGGAGTTTTCATGACTGGAACTCACTATTATTTTTTAATCCGTTATCGCACTTTTCTCCAGGTGATTACATGATACGGGAGACAATGTCCGAGAACAAATTTTATCAAACCTTTTTTTTACCGACCACTCATCCGATACCACATAATAGTTACACGACTGTTGTTTTTTTCTTCTTTCTTTTTTTCCTACGACACTGTCGTCTATACATGTACTATCGGTGCGGAAGAAATTCAGCTCTTGTACTCGTTTTTTTTTTTTTTTTCACCGATAATATCCGTAAAATCTTCGAAGCTTCAACCTTGTCCGTTGTAATGTTACGTGCAGTTAACTCTTACCTGCGCAGGGTATTTTTTCCCGCTCACATATCCTTGACGTACGGAAGATTTGAATTACGGCATTATAGTTTCGGCGAACGGCCTCGAAAAAAAAAAAGACGAAAAATTAACTCCGAAACGGACAAAACCACTTCCAACCCTCTCGAAAAAAAAAATTTATTTTCACTTTTTGTTAATTGGAACTGCGAATCTTAAATATGAAAAAAAAAAATAACTTTGTGGAACTCGCTGCCATGTCCTCAGACTCATTAACGACAGTTCGAACTTTGGATCATCGATAATGAACTTCATTGGCTCGATGTTTTTCACCCTCTGTTATCATCCGAACTCTCGTTGATTATCGGCGACATTGAAAAAGCTTCGATTCCTTCGTCGTCGTTAATTGTATCAGTCATGACGTCGATGATAGAATGTGTTGATTTTTATTTTTTTTTTTTCGAAGTATCGGTTGGACAGGTTTTTCGTGGTCCTCCAGTTAACGTCACACACGTCGAGCCATGCAACGGGGCACCGGGGTGTTGGATGCACCGCCCGCGCGCGGGGGACTGGCCGGGTTACTACCAGCGTTTCTACTCTTGTTTCGTTCCTTCCTCGTCCTCTTCACCCGCCGTTCCCTCCCCTGAGCCATCGTAGCCGCCGACGCCGCTTTTTCCACCCCTCGTGCTGGAAGCCTCCGCGTTGATATGCTCCGGCGCTCTGAACCAACCCCTCCGAACCTCTCCCTCTCGCCGATCTATCCGTCTCTCGTCCACTTTAACCACCGTCTTCGTTCCTCGTGTTCGTCCGTTTCTCGTCCAGGCGTGCGCCATGGAAACCGTGAACGACCCACCCCGCGCGCCGGTCGATATTCAACCCACCACAAGCTACCCTTACTTCGTGCAACAGCGAGAACCCCCACCCCTCCTCCCCCAGGGGGTGCGACAGAACTATACCGGTGAACCTCCACAAGCGACGCAGAGAGGGTGCTTTTTTTTCTCTCCTCGCAGAGGTAGAAAACGTGGAACCAGAAGAAACGTCGCAGAGACCGAAAGGAAACATTTCAGAGCTCGAGGAAAGGACACCCTACCTGCCTCCGGGCGGAGGCAGGATCGTGGATACCTATCCACGATCTAATATCAACGTCAGTTCGAAACCTACGTATAGAGGTACTCTAAAGGCCCCCAAGTCCACTTTGTCTAGATTCTTCCTACAGTTTTAAATGTAAAAAAATGGAAAAAAGAGAGATGGAAAAAGAAATTGCTTTCTTCGCCTCTGATGGGTTTTTTTTCCTTTTTTGGTTCTTCCCCTTCGACTCTTCTTGTTTCCTCTTTTTTCTCTATTCGCAGTGCTGGCTTTTCTTTATTTCTGTCCACTTGCGCGTATTCTCACCGCCATTCTCTCCTTTTTCGTTTGATTTTCTTGTCTTTGATGCGGTGATGGTTGTTTTATGTTTTTTTTTGTTCTCTTTTTAAGAAGTTCGCTTCTTTGCGTCACGCTTTTACCTGCCACCGCACCTTTCGCGCCTCACATTTCATTCGATTCCGATGGTACTCTTCGTGAATTGGGTGATCGACGATCTCGTGGGATACGTGAGGTATGTTGTGGATTGGGGAGTAAATTATAGGAATGTGGGGTAAAAAAAATGTTGATGACGGACAATGCGAAAAATTATTATTTGGATGGTTATCGAGAATTTTTATCAGTGCAGTTTTTCCCTGCGGTCTGTTTAGAGGATTTCATTTTATTGCGAGGTACAGAGTGGTCTTTAGATTTTTCGGAGTCTGAGGCATTTAAATTTCATTGACAACCCCTCTGAGTCGTGAATAACGCGACTTTGAAATCGTAGATACCTGTTTTATCCTTCGAAAAAGCATTCAAAACAAATACCATAAAATTTTATCGAGATAACAGTGCGAATGGCGCGGGTTGGTGCCAAATAGCAGATGCTTCATCCCCGTACGTTTGAAATGGTTTTTTTTGCCAGATATGCAATTAACTTTAAAAAAATAAACATTTTTCTCTTCCCTCCGAGGGGTATCGCTGGGTCACGTAGGTATGCCGTATTCATTCCTCCGTAACTTTGTCTACGATCGATATTTTTTTAGTTTATTTGCGGTGAAATCGATGCGACAGACTATAAGCAACATGTCTGTCGAAGTTTCGTCCAGAAAAAAGAAACATTCTGGAAACTGCAGGGTTCGGAAACTTGAAGAAAAAAATCGTGAAAATACGCATAAACGCTATTCGTTTTATTTTCAGTCGAAACAATGAAAAAATTAAATGCCGAGTAGTAAATTTTGTTATTCAACGATAAGACGGGGAGCGAATGAGATATAAGAGGAATGTAAAATAGTCTGAACGAGATATTTTAGTGTTATGCAAAAAAAGGGATGCTGATACTTGGGTCCGGTATATCGTCAGTCTCGGTATGTAGTACCTACTACTACACTTCGCGGCTACAGTTTTATCGGGAAATACTCTCTCCTTCCCTCTCGGCAAACGAGTGTTTCGGTGTTGCGGCGGCCTACTCGGGTTTGAATACGACGGTTTGCGAGAGTTCGGTGTCTCTCGAACAGGATGAGAACGTAGGACCAAGAGATAGGTAGCGCCGTGCGCGCGCGAGAGAGCTTTCAAGTGCTTCGTGAAAATAATTGGAGTGCTGCCAGTGGAAGCGATTGCGACATAGACGGTGCCGGACCGAGTAAAGAAGCCGTTTCCCCGATGAAGGATCGATAAATTCAACCAGAAATCACGTATCTCGAAAGACATAATCGTTTGCGGCATCGTTTATCGCCCCCATGAGGATACAAACGACTTCGACTATACAGTATAACGTTACGTTACACAGTTTTTCCAGCAATAAGCTGAAGCTTCGCGGAGTTTCTCAACTGTGACGAACACTATCAAAAAAAAAAAAAAATTCTTTTACACATACTTTCCAACGATAATACCTTATCATCGTACGAACACTGGAATTGAAATAAATTCTAATTGGTAAAAATAAAAATGAATGACGAAATTACGAAAAAGTTGACCGCAATGTTTCCGTCTGCAATGAGTCCAAAGATCAATTTTTTTCATCCCCCGTTAAAAAAATGTTAAAAATTTTTTTTATTTATTTATCCCGTTGTTTGTAAAGTAATCTAATTTAATAATCGTACAAATATAAGATTATCGTTAAGTATGAAAAACTACGACGACTAAAACTTATAGAATCGGCAATTCCGACGATAAATTGACTTTGTGTCTCGATGTATCAGAGAAGATGTTGAATGGTCTTGAGAATATCATCGGGAACGACGTAGCCGAGTTGATACATCTCCTTGACGATTCGCGGTTTCTTAGTCAACGAATCGATCCACTTGTAGTACGGTAACTCCTCCTGAATACCGCCGTATTTCTTCGGGAGGCTTGTCGGCGCAATGTGCCTATGAAGACTCTCCATGTCGTCGCCGTGAAAGAATATACGACCCTGCATATTCGTGTCCAACAGCGGCCTGAACATTGCGAATATCATGTCGAAAACCCACGACTGATGAAGTATGTGAATCGCATGAGTCTTCATCGGAAACGCCGAGACCATCAGCGCCATTACCATACTGGCGACCTAAAAATTTTAATATCGCGTATTTCGACACTTATCATCGATGTTTACAACAGGAAAAATCTTATTATTCGGATGAAATCTCGTTAAACCATTTGCGTCATTGGAAGAAAAAATGTTTCGTACGAAGTTCGAACCCATTTGGCATCGCGTTGAATAACGATTGATAGGTTTGTTTGGTTATTACCTGAGGCGTTATCGTCCACGCGTGAGCCATTGTTATGCCTTCGAGATCAAAGATCACCACGCCGCCGAGTACCTGTGCCCTTGGCTCAAGTATACCAAGTTCCAGAATGATCACAGTCGCCTTGAAAAGCTCCTCGATCGAATATTTTTTCGGATCCCAATTGCCAATTCGGTATATCATCATTCTGCGACCACACTGCGTCCTGTATCCCGGCACTGTCATCGCGTCGTCGTCTCCTATATGTCTCATTTTTAATGGATTGACACCTTGATGAATGTCCGGATGTTGCTCTTTGAAGTCGTAATATCTCACTACCTGTTTCCAGTTTTAAATTTATGTATAGAATCATTGATTTGTAATCGCGCCGCGCGTTATAAAAAAAATACGGTAATTGCCAATAAAAAAAAAACTGTTACGTGAGTAATTCTTCGTCTGATCCAATGTCTCATTTGCAATTTTACCGAAGTAGAGAAAAAAAACAATAGTGTATTCGAAGAATCATCGTCCGTGAATTTTTTTACACAATTCGATTTGTATTTGTAAATCTCGCGGCAATTGAAAAAAAGTTAAATATATTCGATCAAAGTGTTGCGAACACGTAGGACAATTTTTTTTTGCTTTCGCGATTCGATTTGCGGCAATTGCGAGAGTTTCAGCTTCGATACATCAAAGGTTACGGCAAAAAAAATATGGAGCATTGAGCAATGAATGAAAGTGATCCTTCGGTTTTTCTCGTGTCTCGTTTTGACTTCGCAAATACCTCTTTGGACTGCTAACCGATGTCGAGATATTAAATAACCGTTTCGCGAGTGTCGGCATATGCCGGAAAAGCGTTATGCAAGCTGACATAATCAGTCCAGACATGTCTGGGCCGACATTGCGGTTTACCAAGCGGCTGTATCGCAACTCCGACGAATAACCCGGTCTTTCCTAATTTGTGAACACGCGGCAAGTACGAACGCGAATAACTATCGCGAGAGGTATCTAATAACCGAGTATAGTATAGTCATTTTATTCCGGACATATAGCGGTATTTATTCGACTGGGAGCGAACGCGCTTGAGCTTAAATGAACTATGTAATACTATGTAATACAGCAAAGTGTATTGCATTAGTCCTTCCAGCTGCTGTGTTGTACACGACGATCGAGCGCGTAATTATATCATTCTACGGGTTCATTAAAAAATTGCACGGAATTGCGGGGTAAATGGTAAACTTGGATTAGATTATTTTCCGGCGTTGGAACAGAAAAAAATAAACGTTCAAAGTTCAAACACATTTTTTATTGCATAGGATAATCATAGATGGCGTTTTCCTTAAATATACATCAGAGACGTTATCGTAAACTCATGAATTATCGTCCGAAAAGGTTATAAATTAAAGTATGTCACAGCGACATATCGATTTTTCGCGTGCGAAGAAACTTCCCGATCTTTTAACATATCGAAGACATTTAGACTTCGATATTTTCGTTTTTTTTTTTTTTTTTATTTTAGGAGAGGAGAAATGTGTAAAGTATCTTTGAACGTCTCGATTTATCATTAAATATTTAAGATTCGAGAGTTTTTTTTTTATTTTATTCCGAAACCTTTTGCATAATAATAGTCCGTGTCCAAGACTGAGAATGTTAGAATGTTAGAAGTTCGAAATTTAATCCGAGTGCATTCATCGGAAAATTACCTTCGATGCAATTCCGATTGCTTCCATCTATATCTCTAACAGATCGATTATATTGATTGCGTAATTTCGCACCGGTTATTCGGACGATTTTTCGAAAATTATCCAATGCGACTCTCAAAAATAAATTCATTCAACGAGTAAAGTGCGAAATTGAAACTTTAACTGTGAATTCCTGCGCTAAATGGATTGTCTGAGTGGCTCGATGGTGAGAAGGCCATCACTCGCTAACGCCGAACCGAACGGAAATGATATTCACTGAATAAAACGAGAGCTTGGTAACGGGAGTGGTCCATCCTTGATTTTTTTTTATAAAAAAAAAACCTTTCGAAAAATAAACCGAACGAAGTTGCGAAAAAATTTGTGCGAATTGAGAAAAGTGTTTTTCAGTGAAGTTTAGAAAAATCGTAAACGCAATTGAAATAAACGAGAAAATCTCGAGAGGGAGGAGAAGACGCGGTTGGAGAATATTCAGCGCGCTATATGTATCGTATAATACACCGGTAAGCTAGTCGTGTCATACAATTTAGTTGAGCGATCGAAGGAGGGGTTCGCCTTGGCACTGTTACGCAACTCTGCTATCCTCGAGACGCATAGGGAACTCTCGTCCTGCTGACAAACTATCGACTATATTCCCCACTGCAATGTCGTATTACGCGATAGATACCCAACGAAGTGACGAGATTGAATTTCCCACTCTGCTTCAATTTTCTCAAACAACCGCCGCGAATTTTTTCTCATTCGACGAAAATAAAAAAAAAATGTATAAATGCGTACTGCTCACCCGCGATCGCCGAGAATTTCGTCCCGACTGCTCGATCGGTATCTAATTTCAGATGTATCAATTCTACTCACCAAACGATGAGCCCGATTGACGTTGAAATTTCTCGCTCTCAGGAATCTTATAAGAAAAGCGTCGTCCACTCTGTGAGGATTGCATTCGCCCCTTTCTGAGTCAAAAAAAAAAAAGAAATGGTAATCATTCGCTTCTTTCGGAAGATAAATGTTAATAAAAAAAATTTATAAATATACATTAAGATCGAACGGCTATTACTGCACGATATCGAATTCAAATTCCAAGTGTAAGCAAAGCAATAATATGATCGAAGACAGAGAATAATTGAATGACTCACGGTGACTAAACGGTCGTAATAACGAAATCAATTTGTAACTTATTCCATAAATTAATTTGATTACTTTTTTTTTAATAATAACGACCTCTATTGCCGTAATTTTCTTCGGTTCACATTGCGAACCGTGCAATAATAATATTGTTGTTTATTCACTCTTCCCGGCGTCATCGCAGACGCTCGTCCCTTCGAGTCGTTAATAATTACCGTATATCATTTCTCTTAGGTCTTGAAGCGTCTGACACTTGACCTCGTCGGATTCGCCGAGTTCGCGTCGCGCATACTCCATCACCTCTGGCGAGGGTTCATCCAGATCCAAGGAGAGCTCTTCCTCGTCGTCCTCCTTCCTCTCGTTGTCGTGGTTTTCATCGTTGTTGATTTTTTCTCTCTTCTTCTCGTCCGCGAACTCATTTTCCGGGCTGCTCGCGCCATTGCAGTCGTCGAGAAGGCAACTCGCTACGCGATCACCGCGATCTTTGATTCTCGGTATCGCACTCTCCTCGATCTTTCCGCGATCCCAATCTTTCTTGTTATCATTGTCGATCAACAAACCGTCCAAATGATTTGTGACGTCTATCAGCCTTAAAGAACCAACAGATTGTCAATTATTGTTAAAATCTTATTGTTATAGTCTACAAAAAAAATCTATTTAATGTTCAACGCGTGATTCCGAGTCAAACAAAATTCGCCTATCCAAACTCTCGTTTTGTTCGTAAGAACAAACCGCATGATTTTTAGATACTGAATGTGATTTTGAGTGATTAATTTTATGACAGAAATAAAATCCATTACCCATCTTTGATCGCTTTCTTCTCGTTTATATTTCCATCGCTGTTGTTCTTACAAATAACATCTTTTTCCCCGTTGAACAGGGATCCTTTGTCATCGATCGCAGACATCGTGTATTGCAGCTTTATAGTCGCGACACCACCGCCGTTGTTTCTCGATCTCGTTCGATACCAATCCCTTCGTACAGATCCGAACAAGTTAGGACAGCCTTCACCCACAAACTTGCACCATTAAATCTCTGTCTCTGCCCTCTCTTCCACTTGTTCGATCGTTCGACGAGTTTGTCCTCCCGAGTTTGAAAATCAATTCCTTACGCATTACACACGAGTACGCTTGAGCTTCCCGAACGAAGTCGATCTGTTATTGAGCCGAACGAGTAAACTGCAGTTTACCTATAGCCGTCAACAAGGAAAAGCTGTGCGATCATGAATTCTCCCGAGCGAATTCACTCTTCGAAACGCACACGCGAGGTACATTATACTTTGTGCAGCAGATTTTTTCCTTGTTCTTTCGCTTGTTCCGCCATCTATACACTAATATCTATACAGATTTACGCACTTGACTTTTCGCTAAGAGAACTAGCAATAATTATTTTACCTATCGATACACGAAAAACCGGTTTTTTTTCCATTACGACTTTTTTTTTTTTTTTCTTCCTTCCTCTCCGTCGATTTCTGTTCGCGTCGATTCGCTCGCCATGCGATAGTGACAATTATCTTTTGCCGTTTGGACTCTATAATGAGTGGTCAGATACCGATGACAAGAGAGGTTGACCATTTTTTTTTTCTCGATTTTGCAATTATAATCTGTTTGATCTTTTGGAGTATCTGACCCGTACCGATATTGGTTTTGCGTACGTAGTAACGCATGTTTTCTTTGTGAAATATAAAATAATTGTTGGGGAAAAAGAGGGAAAAAAATTGTCAGTATTCGTATTAATCCTTTGAGAATATCATACAAATTCGGTAATTTTTTTATTGAACTATTTGAAAGATACGGACGCTTTAAATTGCATTATCCATCGTGCTGAATAGCTTTTTGTACGAAATTTGAGGCCGTGAAGCTGCACAAAACATTAATTTAACCGAGAGAATTCATAACAGTGCGAAAGCCATCGAATCCGCGGGACTCATTGTTCGCGTTAAAAATAAATAAACCGTACAGTGAAACCTTCGTGATATATCCGTACGACAATAAAACTTGGCAACTCACTGAGCTGCAAAACGATTTTAGCTTGCAATTTATAATAAACATAACAATGATATCGCGCGGCGTTTATCTTGAAATTCTCGCGGGAGGATAAGTGCTCCCGGGCGATTGCACACGTCCGAAGAGATAATAATTATCGGTCAGCGCGCTCACCAATGCGTCGATGTGTGTTCTGTTTATTTACGTAAACATTCACGTCATAACTTTGATACCCCCGCAAGCAGAGTGTATACAAACAAACGAGTGAATTAATAGCGCAATCAATAACGAAAATCACTACTCAACAAATTCGTGTCCACGATTTAATTTTTTACGTCCATAAATTCAATTTTTATTATTATTTTTTTTTAGAGATGAATAAGAACAGAATTATTCCAAATCAGTTTTTGTTCATTTATATGAAAAACTGAACAAAACATGAAAAAAAAAAAAAATTCCATAATCGTGCTTACAAAAAGGTAAAAAAAAAAGTGTCGAAGCGGTAAAACGGGCGAAGCGTATAATCTATGTTAATTTATGCTCCGGACAAACGCGCTTTTGATATAAATCACACGAAAGCTTCATCGAATGAAACGTGCAAATGTATTTGCTGCTGGCAGATTTTTTTTTTCTCATTTTCTTTTGAAAGTGCTTTCAGTTTGAATCTATATTAAATGGGATTCAAGGTACCCAATAATCGAAACTAAATTGCCTGATAACGCGCGGATGTTATATTATAGCAGGGGAGGGAGAGTGAGAGCGAGGAGTGGCGCTACGAATGACGTGGGTCTGTGCTGTTGCTGCCGTAACCCCTGGCGTTCACCGTTGCTGCTTACAAGCGAACGATAATTGCGCTCGCACCCTCACCGACCACCCACAGGGACGGTAGTCGAGCACCAGCCGGCGCCTAGCAGTCGGAAAACCGGTACGGAAATGTGACGGATAAGCGATTCCCGACTAAATTGCAGATCGAGAGAGTACAGAAAGGGAAGAGAGAAAGAGAGTGAAGAAGAAAAGGATAGAAAATCACCGGAAAGTAGAGAAGGGTTGGGGGTTGCACAAGCGTAGTGAGTTCGGGGATGAGAACGAACGGCGGGGAAAGAGCGATGAGAAGTACACGAATTCATCAGCGAGATGAGAATTAACACCGAGGGGGCAGTAAAAAAAAAGACAACAAAAAAAAAGTAGACGAATGAGCCAAAAGGCTCGATAGATGGCAACAGCAATTTACATCAACAGTAAAAATGAAACGAAACCCGGGGCGTGAAAATTACGTTTTGTCAACAAACATTTTTTTTCGTTTTTTTTTTTTTTTCAACCCGTGAAAAATGAAATATTGTCTTGAAGCAAATGTTACGAAAAATTTGACAAATTTCTGGATAAACGCACATGGGCCCTCTGAGAATAACGTACAAATTTGGTATTTCATTATTTCTGTTATGCTTATATTATGTTCAAGAAATTAAGCGCTTACACGCGATAATAGTGAACATTATTGAGCTCCGAAGAGACAATGTTTCGTATACTTTTCAACGGCACTATAAAACAATACAAGATTTATGTCATAATAGAATTCGTACGTAATTCCAGAATAACAAAAAAAATTTGCAGGTTATATTATAACTCGTTTTTTCACTTCAAAAATATATTCGAAACAACGAAAACGATACTTCAAAGGCTTACATTTAGAAAAATATGATCTGATACCTTACGTAATTTTCGGTAGAAAATGGTACTTTTACACTACACTTTCCGTGAATGTTTAAATTTTTTTTTTTTTTTTTGTAAAGCACTAAAAACACAATGAAAAAATGAAGGAAAAACCAATATGTATAGAAGGGCGCGAATGCACGAGGGATTGAGTAGAAGAAGTAATGGCAGCACAGCAATTCTTGGAGGGAGAAATGGGACCTCGAGGAAATTTTGGGAAACGAGGCCGATTCGATTATGCTGCCGCTCGAGGACGCGAGTGCAGCTTTGCACATATATCAAACATATATACAGTATATATAATGTGACAGTAGAGTAGAAACTACGTTCTACGAAATGTACCGGAGATTTCCTCGTTCGCTTCGTGTGTTTGCTCACTCGGTTGCTCGGAGTACTCGGAAATTTGGTGGCTGAGCGAATATCGAGATTTGAGCACTGATTATTATACTGTCTGTGTTAGATCAGATTTGAAGTAAGAGATGTATATGTATATGCGATATATTACGTGTAAAGAGTTCGAACTCGCGCGCGCGATCGCCAGGCGTGTTAACCGCTGGACGAGACTCGCGGGACTCGGAACGTCAGAGAACGTACGAGACAGCACACGGATAGGCTACGAGAGTTACGTTTGTTACCATGATGCAACTTCGCGAATGCAGAGACGACCAGCTGCAGGCGGTAGTAGGGGCTAAAAGGGGGCAATGTGAATCAGCTAACGGAGAATACGTAAACATTTTTTTAATTAATTTTTTTTTCTTTTCTCAGTCGTTCATATTAGTGATTAGTGTAATTACCATTCAAGGCCTATGTTCCGATAGAAATAAAACGGAAATATACGATTTATTTTTCTTCAAAACACTATTTTTTATAGAATAGATATGAAAATATATAATGAGGTACCATCGATCCGAAATTAATGAGAACGCACACCGAACCTTGGAAGCGTTTTTTTGTAGCAAGAGCCACGATATTACGACCCTATTATTATTAGGGAACCCCGGAAATGGATACTCTCGAATTTACAACATTGCAAGATTATGTACGATGAGCTTAAGGTATCGATTTTTTTCTGCACAGAAAATTTAATAAAGCGGCCGGGTGAATGATATCAACGGCTTATTTTTTTATTTAATTTTTATTTATTATTCTTACAATTTTATATACGTTTGAAATAATAGCGTTAAACGAAAATCGCAATCGTCTTGTTTCAATCTCATGTTGAATTGTATGGTTTCGAAATAAAATTCAAATTGTACAATGTATCATTGCCAGCAATCATTCTGTTTTATTAAATTAATTACGTTTTTTTTTTTTTTTTTTTTTTTTTTTTCAGTGTACAAGTATATAGCGATAATTCTCAGATGTCTGATAAATATTAAATTAATTTATCCCCGACAATGCATATAAAAGATGATCATTTTTTTTTAATCGCAAAATTCAACGCGAAATCCCGGTCTGATTTTTACCGCAGTATCTAATGAATCCCACAATTTTTTCTTCAACGCTATATGTACGTCCAATTCGTATAATGTTCTCAAGCGACAAAGGGAACGCCGTATAATTACCAGTTAATTCACTCTACTTGTTGTCCATTCTCCTGGCGATTAGTGTGTAGGAGCTCTGTGTTTAGTAGCGAAGATATCGTTGGAGAAAATAAATGTACTCGTGACATGTGAATAGCGACTATGTGAAGTTAAAAATTACATCCGTTACCCCGGAATGTACGTTCCTTTACATGTTCCGTCCGAATTTTCATCCTCTCACCGGTAAGTTATACCGCTGCAAAAACCTTGAATCGACGCGTATGACGTTTACATGAAACTCGACGACTCTCAACTTCTATATATTGCGTGAATAAAAGTAGAATAGCGTATTTTATGAACATAGACGCATAAAATACGCCCTTCTTATTATAGACACGCGACATATGCAGCATTATTTTTGCCCTTCACCGGTAGTCGTGTCGAAATAAAAAATATATTTACTCCGCCTTTCTTGATTAAATTTTACGCAAGAAGTTGGTTTACATGACTTTAACGGTGGTATTTGCATCGCTAACAATTTCGCAACAAGATTAGCAGTCTTGTTATTCGGTGATGAAAGTAAGAAGATTCACGGAAAAAACTCGAAAGCTTCGTGCAGCGATCATGTAGAAGAAGAAGAAGTATCATCCAACTAAGATTTACAACGTCGATTCTGCTTGCGGTTCCTACACGTATCCCTGATTACATCGGCAGCAGCAAAACGTGGACCGCAAAGCAATACCGCGAATC
The DNA here is from genome assembly GCA_964006125.1 of Cryptus viduatorius. Classification (NCBI taxonomy): domain Eukaryota; kingdom Metazoa; phylum Arthropoda; class Insecta; order Hymenoptera; family Ichneumonidae; genus Cryptus; species Cryptus viduatorius. Next base: position 10,069,411 of record OZ023221.1, on the reverse strand, counting down.
GTCAATAGGTCTTTCGATCGAACCTCTGTTGAGATTCGAATCACGCAAATTTAAATGTTACATAGGTAAGCATTGATGCAATTGCAATAATCTTACATGGATCATATTACCCGAGAAGAATTGCAAAATTTTGATTATAGTTTTGCCGGCGTATCGGCAGGAATTTGGAGAGTGTTTCGCCAAAGCGATACGAGAATATTAAAATGAGATATAATTATGAAAGGTAGCAATTTTATCGGAGTGATATTAAACTATAAAATAAAAATTAAATTAAATAGAACGGACGCCGAAATGACGCGTGAAGAAATTTTACGAGTGTTTTAAGAATGCAAAGGTCAATAATGTAAACTTACGCGGAAAAAAAAAATGTTAATGATTTTTTTTTTAACTGACATTCGTGTTATTGTCGAAAAGATATTGAGTAACTTTATGGAAAAAAAGAAGAAAAAAAATATTGGGGTCATTTTTTATCGCCGAACCTCGAACTATTCCATAACTTTCGATTTTTCTTCGTTGAACGTTTAAACGAGTTTCTTCGATTCAACTCACAGTTCGGTTTCAACGAAAGAGGCGGACTGGTAAAATATATCAGCACAAAAGTCAGTTAAACCGTAGTAGTTCGGACGGTACAATTACTCGAGAGAATTCCAGTTCCCCTTTGTCTCTCACATTCCGAGATACCGAAGCGACGAAACTTTCTCGTCTATAGTTGAAACTTCTACGCACAACGGAGAGCGTAGTGTATTATCGTGAGTAGTACAGAAGAAAAAAGAAGAATAAAAAGGAACTTCCGTGAGATAAAAGTCGGCAAAGTCGAGTAAAAAGATTGCGCGAAGCATCAGTGAAACCGGCGAGTCAGCTTTTATTTTTCAAGACTTCGCGTGGTTCGTAATTCGTGACGAAGGCGGGACCCGAAGAAAAAGAGTGGACGAGCATTACCGAACGGTACGACGTATTGCGAAACGTGGTCAGGGTCATCCTGTTGCATCCACAGCCTGATGCTTTCACTAACAAGAGGGCCTCTCCCCAACCTGCGCTCGGAATGGTACACGACGCTGTAGGTGCTCTCTACGCGCTACGGATAGGCGCTATGTGCCGGCGAAGCTATTGCTAACTGCTGGTAATGTTGGATACGTCACAACGAGACCCGACGCATGTATAATCAGCTTGTCGATACCGCCCCACAGTCCGACTCTTTACTTCCTTTTCTCCTATCGCTGTATATCAAACGCTTCGTGCTGCTGTTTAAACGACGCGATCCCGATACCATACCAGTACGTGGCAACGAGCGGACAAGTAGCTTGTAAGTTGATTACGTCTACATTACGGACTTCAACGAACTTATGAGAGACTATTACTCGAGAACATGACTTCGCGACATTTTTATATCAATTTGCACTTCCTGGTGGAGGAATAACAAATCAATTTCTATTCCGGAGTGTGATTTGGTGTAATAAAAAAAAAAACTGAAAAATTGACGTGCAAGAAAATTGTTCAAACTAAAAATGGTAAATCTTTGTGAAAAGTTTGTCTTCGTTCGAGGAGAATTACTCAGCGGATTCGATCTAATGGGACCTATATTACGAATTACACGTTGATAAAACCGAACTGAAATGTGCATTGAAGAATATCGCGTAAACGCGTCTGCCTGAGTTTTACTCAAAAATGAAAAATAGTTGTTTTCATTTTGTTTATATTATATGAACATTATTTAATCCAGTTTTACCGGTACTTATAAAATTTTGTCCCCGCTTAGTCGCCAGTAAAGTTATAACTGATTTCTAAGTAATTACATACGACAGTATGAAGTTCAGTGGTGGATGAAAGTTTCTAACGGTGCAGGTCGATAATTGATCCACTTTCTTCGATCTTGGATCGAATTATAACAAAAAGTAACACTATTTATAGACGTCGAATATACTATCCGTAGAAAAAGAAAAATTGAAATGGATAGGTACACCGAAGATACGAGATAGCAATCACGTCTTAATTGGCTCCGCGTGCTCGCAACTTCGCGCGTATTCTACTATAGTCGGACTTTCATTTTAAAAGCTTCAATTTCTTGGACATTCACCGAAAAGTCATTCGTACGCGACACACGCTATCATGAAAGCGACAATGAACGACGAGAAAAAAAAAAGAAATACCTCTAATAGATCGGGTCGTTGACGATCGTATTTTTGGCAAAAACATGAATGGAACTGGACGTACGTTGATTCCAACAGTTTGAAAACCACCACAAGGTTCAATGCACAGTAAAACGTCGATTATTTGCGACAAGCGGAATCCGAACATTCGCTGCTAACTGAGTCAAAAAAATCATTATGGATAGTATTTGACAACATTAACATCGATCTATTTCAGTTTTCACAATTTTCGAATCGTTGTTGATGTTTGTCTTCCCGTTGTTCAAAATAAGCGAGTAAGATTTACATCGGTTCTTCGGGATTATTTATTTTGTCAACTGTAAAACTCATCAGTATTCTTGTAATTCGTCGGTGATTAATCGAGTTTTTACTGTACAGATAAATTATCCCTTTGCTTTGAGTCGGTCACTCGAATGATTCTGACTTCGATCGCTAGGGTCGCATTCGTAATCATACGATTATAAACGTATTGTAGCGATGTAAATGTGGTAAATTTCGAAAATTACATTTCTACTGTATGTTTTACTTTTTTCAGTGTGACCTTGTCGCAGAAACGAATCTCCTGTTAACCTTATAGATTAGTTATTATTATTAATTTATTTATCGATTTCCATCAGCAGCGATACACACAGTTTAAAAAAAACGTCGTCCACTATTCCCACTCTAAATTCTGACGTATCTTCGTTAAATGCAAATTTTTGTTGATATTTTTTTTCTAGTCGATCTATCCAACTCGCGTCGCGTGTTTATTCCCGGTGCAGCAGCGATCGCACGTCGCCGGGCGCACTGACGGTCGGAGTCTCGTGAAACATAGCGCGGAGTCCTCGTGAACGTCGGGACCCCAAGAGAGGCGAATACGCAGCAAATACCCTTCCGCGTTTGTTAATCCTTCGCTGGTGCTGCTGCTGTTTGCTGCTGTTGTGCCCACCCGTTCGAGAAAGTTGCTGCACCGCGAAACGGCCGAACGGACGACTCGGGCCACCGGGGGACCCCGCGATCACTTCACCTTTCCATCGAGACGAGAGTGAGAGTGAGAAAACGGTAAGTAGTACAAACGCCTGCCGTGGGACCTCTTATTCAATCGCGCAACACACAACCATACGAAATCTACAAACTTCTACTTCAGACCCGTTTGCACCTCTCTCCACAGTCATACATGTGCGTATCATATACGGACCGAGTGACCAAATGACGTTACAACGTCAGTTACATAATAAGTATGTTATCGAATCGCTGATTCGTTTATTTGGTGACATAAGCGGAATACACTATTGAAAAATAAATAGTTTCTCGAATTGCTGTGTTATAAAATAGCACGTTTGACTGGCCGGTATGAAAATTCATTCGTTTCATTACTATACACGGAGTGGAATTCACAATTAATAATAAGATCGCTAATTCCGCGAATTCAATCATTTCTTTCCAAGTTATGCTTAAAAATTATCTAACGAAAAAAATCGGAGTAGATTGGCATTCATTTTTCTGTCACGTCATTACTGCCGTGCTGCACAAGCCCCGGCAAAGTAAAGCCATCGGCCATCGGCCATCGGTAAAGTAATTTATCGATCAATCTATAAATCTGATTTTCGCTCCGCCACATTTTTACTGCCGCGTGCGTGCCCCAGGTTCACCGCGAACGTATCTATTTTAACAGTGATATTTTTTTTAATACAACAGATAATTCTGATTTGCTACAGAAACTTGTTACCAAATTTCGATATATTTACTCGAATTTCGATACTTTCCAATTCTTACGCGCCATGTGCGCGATGTCTTTTCTACGAAAAGATCGATATATTTATCTCGAATTTCGAAACCTTTAAGTTTCGATTTTTCATGGATTTTCAACTTCCGATTGCCCGCAGGGCAAAAGGACCGAATTTAGGCACGTGCTGTCGATTTTGAGATCGCGCATAATTTCGTCGCTAATGTTTGTCAAAAACATGTTTTCGAAGAATCAGTTTTTGTTCATATATTCTTAAAATTTGTTGTGTTACCGTAAAGTTAAGTGGCTTTCAAAAAAAACGTGTCGCATAATTATCGCATAGGCGATACACGTTCTACTGCGTTCGTAAAAAAATGTACGTAGAGTGTCTAACTTCTCATTAGCTCAGCCGGTAAGTTAGTCAGCCATCCTACCGATATGTAAGTAACGCGATGTGATAAATTGTTTTATATTATCCCTTCTCCATTCATCTCACGCCAGAGAGCTATATAACCGATTGTATTATCAGATACGGGTCCACCTATGGTGTGAATTATATATTAAAAAAGGTCGAATAAAAATAATTTTACAAAAATTGAAGAGCTTTAGTTTGAAAAAAATAGCGATAAAGAAATTGATTATTAACAAAAAAAAGTAACAAATAATGGATTATTTTTCTCGGACGCATTATTCGTATATTTTAGTCGACAGATTTCCACACACAGTGATGAATAAATCGCTCTACTATAATATACACATATTTACTTTTTTTTTTTTTTGTCAATACAATTTTTTTATTGCACTCTTTTTTTCAGTCGGAAATTTTTTAATATTTCGAAAATTATTTTTTCACGAAAAGATTCTACGATATCTCTGCTAAGCTATTCTCATGATCCATCCCCTCCCAATCTCACTTCTTTGCCAAAATAGCGAGAGAAATTTCGACATCGCGACACTGAGCTCGCAGTAAGCTCGTAAATAGTAATTCCAGAAGTGGCAGTAATTTGTCGTCACCAGACCGAAAGCTCGGCGACTTCTGTCTTTTAGCTACGAGCACTGCTTGACACACCGGAGCAGTTTCCAGCTCTCCGTTTTTTTTTTTTTTTTTTATTTTATAGCTGCCCTGCAGTGTCAGAACGTTTCTTCAAGTCTTTTCTACGACGCCGACGCCGAGAATCTTGCGCTCAACGAAACGTGAGATACTTGAAAGAAATCGAAACGTTGCAAAATCTTTTTCACAGGTTGCTCATTAAATTATATTAATGAGATATAAATCTTGACGATCTGTGTAGAATCGGAGTCCCGTATTTTTCCCGGATACAAGGCGTATGCTACAGCAGCAAATTGAAACTTTCATCAGTTCTTTCCCTCCGCATTACTTTCGTTTAACATTCAACAGTTTTAATGTCGATCTTCTGAGAGTTTAAATATCGAAAAATACGCGAAAAGTTAAAGAAGTCGCAGATTCGTGACCAACAGGAGAACAATTCTATCGGTAATAACCCCGAAACAACGAGTCTTAAACATTCATTGTATAACCTAATTTCACATTTTATGATTTTCGGCATTATTGAAAATCGATATCCTCACTTTTCAGAATATCAATAAATCCAATACATCGCCCTCTACATTTTTCGGAACATTCATCACAATGGTTGCTTTTTTTCGATAAAGATCGAGAAATTTAACTGTGACGCTTTATTCTCGTCAGTTTCAAATGATTTACGTGACTAAATGACCGTAGTTACAATGCAAAGGCACGTATAAAAGCGAGATAACTCTTCGGCGCGTCAGAGATGATTGACAATGCAGCGAGGAGCATTTACTTATATATCTGTTCTCCACACCACAAGATTACTTCTCTTGCTCTGCTGCTGCGAGACAGAGTCTCCATTCGATAACTCCTCGGCCGATAAATCGTTTGGACTCTCACCTGTATGAAATACGTCATTGAGCACAAGTCGCAAACACGTGCAGGAAGCATCGTATAAGAGTCTCCCGCTAAAGAGTCGATGTTAAACGGCAAACGAATGGATTACGATCCTCTAATGGATCTTTTATTCAGCAGGCAATCCTTCAAATTTTTTTGAACTCCGCACTGCTCCAATCCACATTTATATATATACATATATATTTCTAATTTTTTTTTATATATACTGCTTAGACTCTGCCCCCTCGCAGCATCCTCGACCCTTCGCACCTACCTATATATATCTGTCTTCAATTCTATTCCGTTTCATGAGCTATGAACCCGCTAGTATTTTTCCACGAACCGGGGCATTCACCGGTATTAACGTTTTTTTCTTATTTTTTTCTCTTTTGCTCTCTTCTTTTCTACCGACCAACAGTTTTCTTTTATTTTCGTTGCGAGAAGCCGAGAGTAGAAGATTGCCGGAGGCTCAAGAACCAGTGAACAAGCCAGGCGAAGATTCGGCGCCGGTTATTCCGCAGCGAAATGCTTCGCTGTCGCAGAATCCTTTCGTAGATGAATTGTATAATCCGATATGCATATACGCCTCGGTACAAAAAAATTACGCACTTGATGTTTTTATGCAATTTGCAGCAAGAAGAATGCAGATGACATACGAATTAAGTAAAACACGGCCACCACCGTGAGGAAGAAAAATTATGCTCATGAATGATAATTGGACAAGTTGAGTTATGATAATTAGGGCTGTAATTTATTTATAATTACGAATGAATTATCCACTAGACGTGACTTGAACGATCCAATTACCTCGGATATAGCTTGCATTCGTATAAACATTTTTTTGAAGTTTCACATTTTTAATCGATTAATTCGAAGACAAATTTGGGCAATTAAAACAAATTTTTGTCAATTTTCACTGAATTCTTAATTACGAAAATACGGAAGAAATTCTTTCGAGATAAAAAATAATCTTTTGTAAAAAGCAAATTTTTATAGCTTTTTCAGTAATTTTTATTTTCGTATAGATATATATTTTTAACGGAATTTTTTGTCCAATTATAACGACTATAACGCGAAGGATGTTGAAAGATATTAGTTACCGTTGAATCGCGAGTATCCGCAGTGTATGATCTTCCCATTCGGCGGAAGTAATTGTAGCCAGGAATAGAGAGTGAATAGGGAATTGTCCGAGTGTCGGAGGCTGCAATTTTGCACTGTACCCGAGAGGGTTGAAGGGTTACGAGATGGCGCGGGTGTAACTCCTCTCTCAGTGTCGTTTCTCGCTCCTTCACGAGAAAACGCGGCGTCACCTCGCGAAGAGGCCTTCTCTACCGGGTTCCCGAGTGGGCGTAATAATTAATGTCCGTAGTGGCAAAAGGAATTAAGAGAGGGGTTGGCCGAGTACCAGTCCTACGACTACGGTTCAAGCCGCCGGGTGGATAGATTAAAAAAGTTTTTTCATTCTTTCTCCGCGCGCAGGTAGAAAACCGGAAAACGAGAAATAGTAAGACCGGATGTGCCACTGGAAGCCGAGTCACGTGCCCTGCGGGCTCGTTTCCTTTTCTTCAACTAGCCAGGATCTATTATCTCGTACATACATCTTTTTATTTATAATATCTTGTTTTTCTTTTTCTTATTTTTTTCGTTTACAGTTTCATTATAGAGTATTGAAAATTTTATTTAATTACGTTCTTTCTGATATCCGATGAAACCATGAATTATTAATTAAAATATTAACTGGTAAATTGCGAGTTGGGTTAACTTTCCACTATAAGTTCACTGGCGTTCGATGCAGCTTCCCGTCGATAGCCGTTCCGGCTATCGATTCGTTTAGGAGATATAAAAAAACTGCCAGACGAACAAAAATCTAAAAATATATTTTTTTATACACATTTTTACAAAATATGTATTTATGCGCGAATATCGACTCGTCAAATTTGAACAACGCATCCCACATCTTTTTATACCTTAAACGATATAAGATACGCCCTTCTGCTTTGAGCAGTCAATAGCGCATAAATTGGGAATCGACGTCGATGCCGGGTAAAATACCCCGAAAAAAAAGGAAACGGTAAAGAAAACTTCTTAAGAGCATTCGACGCCCTCTCTGAGTCTCTTTTTCTCGCTCCGTTGCAAGCGTCACCAACGGTATCGCTCTTACAGTCAGATGCTCAGCGATAATTACGAAAAAAAAAAGACTGGACAATTGGCTGCGTCCGAGACATCAGATTTTTATGCATTTTTTATTCGGGGACAAGTGGATATATCGCTATATGACGAAAGTGGTGACGAGGAGAAATCGAACAGGTATACCGTGACGCGGACGATTGTGTGACCCGCGGACTTCGATTAGATCGTCAAACTCGACGGAGTCTCTGAGAACGATGATGAAGAACTTGGCAAAAACTTGTTGTCCGTGGACCTCACATGGAGTACAGAGTAAAGTTACATACGAATGTGGATACTAAGTAGTTAATAGTACAAGAGACATGCAAAAGCGCAGGCGTCAATTCTGATGCTCGAGGCTGACGAGTTTTTTTTTTTTGCATTTTTTTTTCTTTATCCCCCTCCGACTCTGTCTCTATCATCGCACTCTTTGTCGTCATACTCTTTTTTTTATATTGTCGACTCTCCGTATTTTTCGCATTTAGTTCCTTTTGTGTAATTAGCGTGATTATCCACAATTTTTATGTAAATTCAACGGTGTGTCTTAGGGAAAGGGTAATTTGAGAGAACATTTGTATTATTAAACGGTTTTCCATGTTACGATCTCAAAAAAATGTGTGTATTTATTTAAGTAATTTATATTTTATAATAATCGAAAGAAGTAGAGAGTCTGATGGAACAAAAATTCATTATCTTTTCCAATTTGTAAATTTATTATTTTAATCTCTTTGGGACAGGTTGTCGATAATGAAAATTCATAAAACGGGGCGTTGGTTATTACCAACATATGCCAATTAGTTGGGTCGAAGAGTTCGAACCGATGCAACGAACCCAAAGTTATACGTATCAGTTTTTGCAGCTAACCACGAAAATTCATTTCGATTTTTACTAATTAACGATATTTTCTTCTTAGTAGCAGTATTCATCGATATTTTTCATCCAACCATCTTTGATTCCTTTTTTTTTCAATTCTAAAGAAACGTTATCTCCTAATGACGTACAAAGACGCTATATTAACGCAGTTGACATTCGCCTTGCGCGTTGACCCGCAATAGCCTCATTTCTCCGTTTTACTCATTAAATTCGCACGACTCGCTTCCGCGTTAATAGAAAAATGAAATTCCGAATAATCCAATGAGCCCGACTAGAATTCATACTCTTATTTATATAAACCTTCATTCATATATGTAGTATATACGCGACTGCAACGCGAAATATTTACTTATTCAAACGTGAATAATATCCTCGCTTCGGAATTTATATATATTTTTCGCTTTTTCACGTTTTTCATTATAACAACTTTTTATTTTTGTCATTTTCGTTAGTACTACGTGAGAGAAACGATTTTTTTCGCTAAAAAAAAAATTATCCTACCCACTCCTCTCGTGTGTGCATATCATTTTTTTTTCTTCACCCCCGTTTTTTTTTTTTTACCGGAGAATATTTTATAGAAAATTTTTATCGAAAGCCGACCTGAATTTTTCTTTTATATCCTTTTATTCATGCAGCTTCTCTACCTGCATATGCATGCGCGCCAGGGGGGTGGTTGAACGTTTTCAGCTTTCACTCGCTCACTCCGGCTTCTATTGAGCATATATGGAACGTTCGCGCTCGGGCGTTCCGGAATTGGAATGTTCGTATTCACGTTTTATGTTCCGGTTCACATTTTCGTTCTATAACTGAACGCAAATGACTTCTTGACTATGTATAAAATCGATCCTACACGGTTTTATACAGATTATACAATAGGCAATGCGCTTTAAACCAATTGTTGGAAAGGCACTAATTTCAAATTGTGTTTTTTTTTTTTTTTTAATTTACATTTCTACAGTCAAAACATCGCTGTAAAAATGAATACTGAAAAAAATGTTGAATGTTGAGAAGATTGTGGAAAATTAGTATAAAACACTATACTATTTAGTAAAATGCTAATTAATCTTTTTCTGCATTAAATAGAAATTAATTAACTCAATGTAAACTCTATTAATAAAACGATTCCCTTTATAAATACAAATGGATTTTTTTCCTTTCGAACACTCATTTAACTCGATATCATTTAGTTAAAAATTAATTTTGACTGGAATTCTCTGCTGTTCTTAACTTGAATTTAACTTAACTTCAGTTCTAATTTCCGGTTTATCGCTACACTGAACCTGATCGCGTGTAATAACTGCCTCGATCTCGATACACATACTATTACAGTGTCGTCCTCGGCTTTCTCAAAGTCCGCCAATGCTCGATAATCCTCGTCACCGTACTGTTGCTCGCGTTGGTTATGACGTCATGAACAACGAGCTCGCGAGTACGAATTATCAATTGCCGATGCGACCGAAGATGGTCGATGGAAGGGGCAGCCCCGAGGGTCAGAGCTCAAACCCCCGAAGGTCCCCCTTCCTCGTTTACAATAGGAGAGGGCCTTCACGATCTTTATATGTACCTTGTTCTAAACGGAACGCGAATTCGTATCGTTTAGTCTCTCGTCGCGGTATTACCGCACAACAGTACCGACTGCTTTAGCATCGTGTCACCTAGACACGCTACTGAGTGTCCAAAAAATTTAACAAATGTGTTAACAAAATAAATTAAATTATTCGAGTTTAATAATCGAACGATTCCTACCGGAATATAATTATCATCGACGCGTTTAACGCTGTATTTATTTTTCGAGAAAAAAGAAAACGAGATAAAATCGGTGAGTGTGCCATAGACTTTGTTGTGTTACGATATCGGAATAATCCGACCAACTGTACACGTCCCGACTACATAATACAAAGATATATCATTTATCGTCGGGTAAATTATTGATAAGCTTTTGGGAGTTCGTGTGCCGGAGCGCCCACGTGCCATGTCGATTAACCTTATTTTTGTTTTTCTACACAACTTCAGAATAGTTCGTTTGTCCAGAGATGAAGCACAGAAATGGGTCATTTGTTCGAATAATTAATGTTTTAATATACGAAATTAATTGAGGCTTAATTATATTGCAAATTTAACAATCTTTGATATTAATAATTAACGAGAGTGTTTATTCAGAGCGAATTTCAAATACTTCCCAATTTACTAAAAATCTAAAAAAAATCATCCATAACGAAAGTGCTAAGAAAATTAATTTTCCATAATAATCGCTACTCGATAACCGCACTTTTTCTTTAGCCGATTTACTTGTTAATTTTTTTGAGAATTTTTTTTAACTTCCGAAAATTCGTGATTCTTCGCAAAAAAAAAATCCAAAAATAGAAAAAAATCTCAATAACTACATAAATATTCAAAAAAATTAGCTTCCTGAAGTCCCATACAGGTATTGATAAAATAAAATTATCCTATTAAAAGGGATTCTAAATTTGACGTACCGGAAAATGCCTCATTTTCGAAAGTTGTAGAATTTGAAAAAGTAAATTGCATTAGAATCACAAATTTTGTCATTAAATTGAAATGAGTTAATAATGGAATGCGCACTTCTTTGAAATTTTACACATGGTTTATGCATTAAAACGTCCAATACCGGTATATTAATTTTTACTTAAAAAAATGTTGTACCGTGTCACTAAAAAACTTGCTTCCTAAACCGGAATATGAAGCTTTTACGCACAAACCATGTAATAAATTTCCGAGAGATGAGTATTGGAATTTTAAACAACTTTTTGCGATAAAACGACAAATTCGATAATTTCCATATAATTTGATTTTTTTATTTTACGAATGTTTTGTAAATTCACAAACTATTTGAATTTCTGATTAATATACGATAGCTGACAATGTTCACTTTCCGCGAACATTAAATTTACCGTTATTTTCATATTGTGTCTAAACGACTACTATTGTAGTTTTCGAATGAATTAGTAATCGTTTGACGACAATTTTTATATTATATTACATATATTTAAAAAGAAACACGTTAGCCACGATAAAACAAAAAACTATTAGACTATTCGGTGTGCAATATTTTCGCCCGTTCGCAAGTCATTGTCGCGCTTAACTACCACCCGACTATCAGCCGACAAGACGTTGCCGCATAATTGCGAGCTTATCCAATAGCTGCTATGTTTTCGTGAGGAAAATAGAATCGTTAAATTTAAAACTACAGTGTATTCCGAGTAAAAAAAATCGGTTGATTTCTATAGAAAAAGAAAAAACAACAACATTTCATCGCAATATCGCGTGTCTAATGCCAAAAGGGTCGCGCGCCCTATAATTATACACCATTGCACAATCCCTTATTGGTTGAAACACGCGATATATCAATCATTCACGAAGTGTACTCCAAAAAATATTAAAAAAAAACAGAAAAAAGAAACAATTCCACAAATACAATTTTTTAAGCAGTTTATTTAATTGTTAATAATATCTGATTTTTATTCCGTCTGTATAATATCTCATGACGCGTGTCTCAAATTGATTTTCGTCAATGTTGAAGAAAAATTACGGTTATGACACACGATAGAATTTTCCACGTAATTCGACAAGATCGGTGATCATCGAGCGTTTTACCGTGTATGTGATCAACGATGGCAACGACACGCGGTTTCGTGTACACTTCCTCGCATCCTAGACGTCGTTAACGTGTCATCGAGCTCGCGTGATTCGCCACTCGCTTCGGACACTGTACGTGTGCATGTATGCGGATGAGGGATGTTACGCACGGACTAAGTGTGCGTATCATCCAGGCGTGTCAGGTGCGTGCGGCACTATACATTCGATATTATGTACAGTGGCTTCTCGATTATCCTAATCAACCGAAATTGGCCCTACTGCGGATAACCAAAAGACAACTTTTTGCCCTTTCTTTTCCGACGGCATTATCAACAAGAAATATTTCCACAAATAAAAAGACAGAACCTATTAAATATTTCTCGACGTTCAACAACTCAGTTTGTAACTTTTGTATGATAAAATCGTTTAATTTCTAATTAACAAACGGCTGACACCCGTCCGAATGAACAAAGTCAGGTTTGGAATAATTGAAAATTCGATTGACTGAAATTCCGATAATCGAGAGTCTACTGTAGGGCAACTCTTTAGGCGCTCGTCGGTGAGTCCCCGGCACTGACCACGTTGCCGCAAGCAATTACTATCACTCACTCAAATATCTCTTGAGCACCTGCCGCGGCCCGCGAGCACACACAAGTTTGTCTACACATGGATACTAATATTGCCGAGTAAATTTACGAAAAACTTTTACTATGCACACAATTCGCTCTAATGGGATCGCATTATTTGACCCCTGTGGCTTATCGTCTGAATGATAATTCACGCGGCGAAAAGATAAAAATATTGTTACGTTGGTTAGACAAAACTGAGCGAATTATATGTGCGGATAGAATGTGAAATTTTTCAAAAATTTCTTTTCAACAATTGTTTGAAAAAATCTTTATTTTTGCGATGTATATCATAAAAATTTGAAAAAAATGACGCGTAATCGTTCAACTAACACGCAGCTAAACAATTTATGGTTAAACCACAAATAAACATCAATAAATAATATCCCCAAGATTGAACGATGTTCCGATTTTGAAAAAATGAAATGCAAGTATCATTTTTTTTCGTCTTATTAGTGAAGTCTCGGAAGACGCAAATTATTTGAACCGTTCGATAGACAAGTCATCGAAGTGTTATCTTCACCCAAGCGTATTACTTTTTTTTTCTCAAAGCCACGTGATTTTCTCAAGCGAAGAAGTGAAGCAAAAAAAACGTATAATCTCCGCGCTTGTTTGCTACTTCATCGAAACAGGCAACATCGTGCCCCTCATTATTCATTATGAATGTCTAGTATTTGCTTCGAGACCTCGAATCCAATTTTTGCCGCGTCCTCGCCACCGCTCTCCAGAACTCGATAGGATTCTTCCATTGAAAATAAAATGTTTACCTTGCCTGCGACTAGATATGCAAATACTTAAAAATGAAACTAAAAAATATTTTATTTTGTTTAACATTATTCGAAAAAGTACCGAATTATCTACACAAAAATGTCATTATCGTTAGATAACAGTAAAACAAAATTTGATAAAGTTCGTGTTCCGCAATCAGAAGAGTATTGATATTGTAGGATTAAAAAAACACCAATTTTTTTCGAAATACCCCTTATTGTGTTCCCTTATCGCTAATTATTACTTGAATTTTCGAAAATTAGTCCGGCACTCGATTGCGTAATACAATCAAAACAAAACCGAAGCTGCGTTCGGGAGTAGAAAAGTCGAATACTGGAAAAAGAGATCCGATTCTATAGTATATAACTACGCATTAATTCATCGATGAAACTCGTAAATTTGGAAATCTATGTCCTTCGCATCATCGAACCATTCGACTCGTTTCTTAATCGTAAAAATTGTTTTTGCATTGTCGAGCGTGACGGTATACAGTCCAGTGACAATAAAATTAGCTACATGTCACGAAGCGGTGATTTGCCACGGGAATCACGTATGTTCCATCGGCTGTATACAGAGCGCAGGTCTATACGTACACGCGAGCGCAAGGAAACAGGTGTATTGTTAATGTAAGCGTGTGTGACATCAGGTAACTCGGAAAACGGCGACTACATCAGGATTGTCTTTCTGTCCGTCGAGTCTTGTCAGTGTTTCGCGGTTTGGTCTTCAGCCAAGAAGCAGGGGAATGCACATATAAGAACCGATTCGGTAGATTCAGCATTTATTTGGTCGCTTTCGGCGATCCGTGACCGGCTTTCCACATCGTTCTACTAAATATACGTTATACTTCGATACAACATCATAATAAGCACATATGCAGACATTGTTTCCGTGACAAAGTGACTGAATTATCGTGAACTTCATATTTTTTTTAATTGTAATTTTTCTCATTTAATCTCAAAAAATTATCAGTGCAAAACCGAATTTTCGGTAATAGAAGAAATATGGCGAGAATCCAAGTGGGTGAGTTAAACCAAAAAAAAAAAAACGATGTTTATGAAAAATTGAACTTCAAAATGAATTAATTGCATTGCTTAAATTTTACATTTTTTAAATTCGTTTGTAGCGACGTAGATAAGCCCGGGATTGATCTCTCCAAATCGAATACTTATTTAGTTGATTGTATAGAAATTATTAACTTTGCCGAGAATTAATTTCAATCGACCTTCGACGCCATTTTTATAATAATAATAATATTAATTACTATTATTAATATTATTATTGGTATTTAAAAACAACCGAACAATCGATGAAATTCTTTTACTTTCGATTGTTCAAAAACCACCGCGAAATAATGTATGCCATTCGTCTACTTTCAATCTATCGCACGAACGAAAGCAGACAGTCTTACGGAATACTAATTTGAAATCAGCTGAGTTCCCGTTTGAATCTATTGTGTGCAAAGTTGTTTGGTCAACTTGAACGAAACATTAGAGTAGAAACAAGTAAAGCTTCTTGTTCTGTTATTCCCCTGCGAGAAACTCGTACTCTACACTCTGTCGTAAACCGCAAGGCTATATATCTCAGACTCGCTAGACCGGTCTCACGTTTCACCGGTGTTGAGGAGTCGACGGACTTCTCGATATCTGCCGCATGAAACTACGCGTACGTGCGCACGTGTAGGTGCGTATTCGGGTTCACTCTTCTCCTCTGACTGTAGTCGTCCTTGCCCGCGCCTCTATATACGGCCGAATCCTCATTGGGATTCTTTGGACAGTTTGACGCGATCGGTCTTCGAGTAAACTTTACGAAAAAATATCGTCGAGCTTATCTATCAATTGTTATTATTCGATATATATATAATTTTTTTCAACATCGAAAGCTTTTGCTCCACAAATTTCTTCGAAAATGAGTAAGTGTACTGCACGATATAACTTCATCATTCAATTAGTAACAGCTACACGATCGTTCATTTTTTTCGATCTGCTATAAACGAAAATACACTTTGAGTTTATGAACATTTTCCAAAATTTTTTTGTTTTTCATCGCATTATACAAATGTATTGCATCAACAGTATAAACAATTTAAAGTTTGAAGATAAGTTAATTAGTAATTTAATTTTAATAATTTAATCTTTTTTCCTTTTACTAAATCTGTGGGATAGTTTAAATTTTTTCCTTTTATTGAAAATTATTTCGAAGCTAAATTAATGAAATTATTGGAACAATCTTTCTCGGTAAATGTTATCTGTCGTCTATTGGAAAACATAAGGTTGAACCGTACGAATTTGCATGCGCGTCACGCGTCTCTCGGGGCACATACAGTGAATCGCTCGCAGTGACAGTGTCGACGAACCTGTCGAAAGTTCGATTTTTTTTTTTTTTCTTGCCGAAAGCAATATAATTTGGTGTCGGATCGCGATGCCAAAACGATCGACAGGACGAAGAGGTTCACCTCGGACCTTGGATTCCGACACAGGACCGCCTTGTGGCTTTCCTGTTGATCTCGCAACTCGACATAGTATTTAATCGAGCCGCTGAAATATGATTGGAGTTTGATCTTTGCGTTGTTAGATTAGAAAAAAAATTCTTGCTAGCCTTCGATCTTTTTAATTTGTGCAGACATACAAGTGTAGCGCGTATAATAATCGTACGATTTATTATAGCATGCAAACCCTGTCGTTGCGTAGCTACAAAAAATTAATTTAATCGATGAGCAGCGCATTACTGGTCAGTCTGTCGTTGCTTACGAAAGAATAATCAATGACCAAAGAAACGCAAGTGAAGGGTTTAGAATAATTCAAGTACAAGAGGACTGTAAGCGTACGGACAAAAAAATAATCAAATAGATTATAATATACAAATTTTTTAAATAATAAATTATTTCAAAAAAACATTATTATTATTAAAATATTATTTATTTCATAAAATTGTATCGGAAGCAAAATGAAAATATGCAATATTCTAATCTAAAATGTATATTTTATTAACGCGATACTATGCGGGTTGCGTAACAATTCAGCGTTCATTCAGCATTCGATCGAACATCGATACGTTTTTTTGAACTATCGTCGATTTAAAAAATAATTCTGACCGACGATAGTGCGCTGAAGACTTTTTTCACTTTCAAGCCGCGCAATTCTTGACTCATATAGATAGATATCTACGATTCTAGTAGCTTGATAAATTTATGTAGACTCGCTAACTTCGAACGGCGAATGAAAATTTCCGCCGGATGGAATTTTTTTCACCGTTAGGTGAGGTAATAATTGTGACTTGTAATAGTAACAATTATGCAATTAGGAAGGTAACTCGGCGTGGAATAGTGGTGTGAAGAAAAGCTGCGGAAAGACCGAAGATTCCGACGTAGAAAGAAAGATGGAAGGATAGAGTTGTGTTATGTAGTAAAGGATTCCGCGTCGAAGGTGACAGAGGCCAAGGTATCTTCAATCCTCTGCCGCGTCCGGTTTTCCCGTATTAGTCGCGCGGCAAATCGAGCTTCGTAAAAAAACAGTCCGGTGTTTAATGAACGGAGACTTCAAAGAACACTTGACAATTTCTTTTTTTTTTCTCAATTATTACGAAAATTGATTCTGCGAAAAATTCCTCTTCCTCTTGAAAGGGACGAAGTACGAACGGCGATAAAATAAAATGGCTCAATAATAATAAATAAAATAAAATAAATAATAATCAACTTTAAAGGTATTACTATTTAATTACTGAACCTTAAAAACGAACCAAGAAACAGATTTTTGCAAATTTATAATACTTTAATAATGCAAAAAAAAAAAAAGAAAAAATTTTATAGCGCGAAGGCCATAAAGTAGTAGAGATTTCTCTTGCAATATTTGTCTTTTATTGTGCATTTTTATAACCGTCAAAAAATGTAAAAATACAGGCCTGACCTGCTTCGCTGAATATCTTCTTCTTCTTCTGTTCTCCCTGTACTCGAGCATTTCGTATTATAATATTAATACGCTGTACATCCCGTGCGCATCACGAGCGCAAGCGCATACCTAGATCCTCGCTTATAAGGAGCGTCAAACGTGAGAGGACTAGCGACGAACAATAGTACCTACATAACTTCGGTCTAACCGAGAGCTCAAATGCACCGACATTCTTTTGACGTGGAAAACTTTTCCCGGAGTTTCAAATACTCTATCTATTATATCTTTGATCTGACGCCCCAACGTTCATTCAGCGTTCCCATAAATTCAAGCGATCGATATCACAATCCTCTCGAGTTAGATAAACTTTTCGATCGTAAAATGATCGTAAAAAAATGTATTGTACTCAGATCGTGAAACGACGCAAAAATTTCCTCCCAAGTCGACGATAAAATTTTTAAAAAACTCCTAAGTTTAAATTCGATAAAAATTCCGATCAACTTTCGGATACCGGCGCCTTTCCGTTTTTTTAATGAACTAAAAACTTCCCAAATTAATAAATTAAATAATTTAATACCAATTCGTAAAAAAAAAAAAAAGAAAAATGTTTTCAAGTTTAAACTCAATGTCGATAAAAATTTCCACAATGTTTCCGGCGTAAGTTACATGTTATAAATTACACATCGCCATTGTTCACACGAATGATGTGTGTATGTATGCGCGTGCGGTTGCGCAAATAAAATTCGCCGACTGCACTCATGCCTCGAGTATTAATGCGATCGTAGAGCTGCGTAAAACGTCAACGACGACGACATCGAAAATATATAGGACACACTGCGTTACACGAATGTTTTGCCTACCGTACACTATTTACCGCCGATGAATGTAACATTCGTTTAAGATTACGCAATGTCCAGCGCTCAATAACGCTTTCAAATTGTTTCAAGTGATCCTTCTTCGTTTTTGTTCAATTTTAACCTGCACTTTGCCGAACCTTTTTTTTTTCAATTCGCCTACCACTCTGTGCGATCTTTTCTAATGCGTATGCTAACTCATCGCTTTTTCGTCATTCTCGACCGTTGTTCGCCGTAACTTCTTCGAGTTCCTGTTCTTTTATATATTTTTTTTAACCATCGACTCTTCGCGGCATTATCACGTAATTGCACGTCCAAGTAGTAATCGTCGTTGTTGAAGTCGCTAAGGCAACATCCAGCATTATTTCGCGACCTTGATCCCGGCAACCGGCAAGAGAAACGCAACGAAACGAAGTGCTTAAATTTTTTTCATTCATTTTTCTGTCCGCACATAATCGCTTCATTTGTTGTAATAATACACGATTTCTCGTACACTTGCATGCATAATTTTGTATTAATTGCCCCGAGTAATAGTTTTTTTCGAGGTTGACATTTATACATTTCCAGAATTGATCGCGTTTTTCATAATGATAAGGAATTATCGTCTAATAGTGGTTACGTTGACGATTTATCGATTCGATGAAGAAATATTTTGACCTATATAAGGTTAATTGAGACGTGATTTATCTATGCGGTTTATCGCTGTAATGCTCTTACGATAGATGAACTTTGGAACTGATTACCACGGATAAGACTCTATTTATCTATGACAATAGGTGAGCTAAATAAAAAAATAGGCAATCGCGTTTCTCGGCCAGCGGGAAAAAATATAAATATTTCTTTTCGAGCCGTACAATTGAGATTTTTAATATTTAACCGCATAAATTATCGTCTAGATAATTTTTTCTTCCGATTGTACGCAACTAAACACGCTGTGTGAATTATATCAATAATTTCCGAACTGATGTATCATTCGAAGATATTTAGAAAAAAATATCATCAATAAGTACGCTACTTATTTTTTTTTACTTTTAGAATTACGAAAATTTAAAAAATATGTGATTCCTTCTTTTCATACTTCGTCGACGGCTGTATATTGATGTACAGCAGCAGTTCATGAAATAAATTTTAATTTTTTTCCATCCGCGATAACATTTTGTTCGCGAGATACGCTCTCATGAATTATGTTGGATCCGAACGTCGAACGTACGAGGGTCAGGATGTGAATGTTAAGAAGCCGATGAAACAGTATTGGGATGTTGTCAGATACACACGTGACATTCCTATGGGAAGCATATCAGTCGCGCATGCCCTATGGTCCGGTTAGGAGGAGGCGACTATTGCGTTATCGGATAGTTTCTCGTACAGTCAGTAACTCCGCGATAATTCGATATCGGTCGTTTAACATGAACTGACAAACGGCGTCGACTATGCAGTCGTTCGTGTCTCTTCGTACTGAGAATTTCGGGCGCATCATCATCGCAACGAGTCAATCTAACGCGCATCAATAATATCGATCCAATACGTCAAAGGTGATTGAAAAAGATTGGTGACCCGGTCAACTTGATCGACACTCTTCGTTTATTTGCTTATTCGCATCTCACGTCGGTTCATCTGTTTGCTTATATCTCTATTTACATTTTCTTTTTATATCAACGAAAAAAAAACATTTCCGTTAAACTTTTTTATACATTACGATAGTCACGACTATTTCCGAGTTATTTTCCTTATTTCCAAACAAACAACGCACCAACGTTTTGCTCGTTGTTTTGTTTCTATTGAAAATTACTTCGTAAAAAATAAAGTTTTTTTTTTCATCTCAAGTTCCTTCGTTTTCCTTCAAAGCATAGATTATGTAATGAAAAATTGTTTCATTACATCTTTATTTGACTACCAACTGAAAAAAAAACGGTGATTCCAATATTTTTTTTATACTTCAAGAGCTAATAAAGTTTTATATTCGAGCCCTACGGCCTTTGTAGAGTTTACAATTTCCGCTATATTTCCGCTTACTTTCTTATTATAATTGAAAAGTTTCTTCACGGAGTCGTGTCACGAGTTCCGTAGTGACATAGCTGAAACTATGATTCAAACGTCTTCTAAGGATTGTTCTTAGCGATTCTATTTAACCGGTTCGAGTTTATTTTTCATTTGTTTATTATTTCCACGCGTCGAAATGCACGAAACTTGTCGAACAACAATTTCGTACTTCTCGTGAAATTCCAGAATGAGAAAGAGACATAAATCATGACGTCTCTTTCCCTGTTTTTGGATGGAATTTTACTGACCGCGACTGGATTTTTTTCCATTTTAATACCTCACAAGGATACGAAGTAAAATTTCACAAGTCAATTGTCAGTGGAAGATTGAAGTTTGTTTAAGATAAATTCGGTAGCTTTGCTCGCGTGCTATTCGGCGCCTTCGTGCCGTCAAACCCGTTTCAATGCTTTAAATTTCCATACGCATGCCAGCGAGCAATGATGGAAAAACATGCAACGTGATGAAAAAAAAAAAGAAAACCACAAGATATAAAAATACCGCGTTCGATAGCCTTGAATCTTTCTCTCTAAGATATTGCAGATCCGAAGTCCGTTTCCATGCGGATAGTGATAGTACTTACTTTCCGCATAATCGTCAACATGATCAGAAAAAAAAAACGCACACACGCATCGGAATACGCAATTAGTTGACCTTAAAAACTCGTATCACCCGAAATATTAATTCCCATATATCCAATCATCCAAAACATTTTTATACCATTTCAATTATCTTCGCGATCAAACAATAAATCACGTAACCCATCCTCTTCAATTTTTTTTACTACAGATGATATTCCAATCATCAAATAGCCGAAAATAGATCGTGGCGCACATTGTAAACAAAATTTAGGGGAAAAAAATATTATCAAGGATAATCCAGAGATGACTAACTGGTTTTTTCTTCTAAGCGAATGTACTCGATAAAAGAGTTAACGAAATCCGGGTTTAAGGTTCGACGAGCCTTTAAGTTGAGTTTCTCAGTATTGGACACAGATGAAATTTTCTGTGTGGTAAAATATCGAATATCGATAGAAATTTTTAATCCTAAACGATTCGGCTTCTCGGTATAACATTGGGATTCTGTACAAATTTGTTAAAGAAACACTTCAAAGGAAACCACGCAGTTTACCCAAGTTGAGTGATTTTCCGATTGTAAATATTAAGGTTCTGCCGATGGTAACAATACCTCGGAAAAAGACGATGGCGTATATTGACGGTAACTCATAAGCGATTGCTCATTCATAATCAAACAACGGACGCGAGCGACTCGAGACGCTCGCGTTAATTGACTCTCGTTAGCGCCTCGGAGATGCCATTGACAAGCTTTTTCCGTCTACGGATAAGTTTACTGTTGTACTACGAGAATACACAAATTTTTCACACTCGCAGTGCTTATACAGTTGAGACGTTTGCATTTAATTTCTTAGTCATCAAAGATTTCATCACTAAACGGCTTTTCCATCTTTTGATTTATTTCACAAACTCCATTGAGTGTTTTCAACTCAATACGATCGAACATTCTTCAGCATACCTCAAAATACTATTTCTTTGATAAAAAAAAATTACTGAAAACTTAAAATTAGCCTCACACAGGAATATAGTTGCGTCAAGAAAAAGAATCTATCGAAAGTTTATTTTCGATAAAAAGTTCGTAGTTATTAATTGAAGGGTTGAGTTTCTTTGAACTTTGAACATTAAACTTGATACCGCAACTTTTTAATTTATTATTTTATCGTTAATACGATATTTACTTGTCTACTCATTGTCCGATTTTTTTTTTCGTATACGAATTTTTATTTTTTTTGTAGATCGATGGTAGCGCCGGGTTTTTTTATTTACGATAATGATTAACGTCACGAATCATAATATAATCAGTGAGAATGCATCGTCTGTCTCGTCCCAAGAGACCACTCGCTGTCCGCTCTCTGACAGTGAGTCAACGTTACCGCGCGGCGTTCCAATACGTGTAGAAAATGTTTGTACACGTATGCTTTTTTTTCTGTATGTATCTTCGACAACGCTTTGAGTCATCGCCGTGAAGGAAACCGTGGCGTGTATGTTGAGCATTAAAAAGGATCCAACGGCGAATCGTTCACCGATCGCGCAGTTCGTTGCGAATCTTCGCAACGCAACGATATACTGATCGAATTCGATCTCATCGTTTCTCTTTTCTTACCAAATTTCAGAGACGATGTTGACCGATATGGAGCAACTGCCGTTCATCAAACTCGGGGATTTTACTCTCGAGTTCGAACTCGGACCGCCAAGCGCTGAACTGCAGGAAGTCGCCAAGAGAGAACTTCGGGAAACGCCGGAACTTCAGAAAGAATCGGTGGCAAAATTGCGAGAATTGCTCAAAGGTGATTACCCCTTTTAATATCAAACGCTTTTATTCTTTTTTTCAACAATTTTTTTTTACCTGCCGCCGACCGATGTATAAATTTCGCATTTAAATTTTGATAAAAAATCCCGAAAAAATTGCCAATGATTTACCGACAATTTCATTCAGCCGCGTGTATGTTAATTTCCAGTCAACAAAACGATAACATTTTTAAACCGCAAAACCACAGATCTGTCGGTAAAACGATTCATGATTCACAGAGACCTGTTTTACCATCGGAAAAAAGGTGTTCTGATCCGAATGAAATACCGATCGACATTATCGAAATTAATTAGGAATACTATGGATTGTTGGTTTTTACGATAATTTGATAAATTTATAATTTTTCAGCGGAAAAAGATCTCCTCTGCCCTCTGGACAACGAGGCATGGCTTATACGGTTTCTCAGACCGTGCAAATACTATCCGGAATCTGCGTTGAAACTTGTAAAGGAATATTACAGCTTTAAGGTGAAGCACGCCAACGTTTACGACGGCCTGAAGCCGAGTCGGGAGCAAAATATCTTCAATCAAAATATACTGACCGTATTGCCGAATCGCGATCAGCACGGTCGTCGTATATTGATCATCGAACTCGGCAAGAAGTGGAAGCACAACAAGTGTAACCTCGACGAGGTTTTCAAAGGTTGCGTTCTATATCTGGAAGCAGCGATGCTTGAACCGGCGTCGCAGATCGCCGGTGCCGTCGTAATCTTCGACATGGACGGTCTTAGCATTCAACAAACGTGGCAATTCACACCGCCGTTCGCGAAGAGAATAGTCGATTGGCTACAGGACGCTGTACCATTGAGAATAAAGAATATTCACATAGTCAATCAACCCTATGTGTTCAACGTCGTTTTTGCCCTCTTCAAGCCTTTCCTCCGAGCGAAACTTAAGGAAAGGGTTAGTGTTGAAATAATTTCGTGAAAAACGAAATTTAAGTCAAAATTATTTGGCAAAAAAAAAGGGAAATAATTCAACAACTCCATTTTTTTTCGTCATTTTTCGTAGATCATTTTCCACGGAACAGATCGGAAATCTCTGCACCAATACATGTCGCCGAAAAGTCTACCCGAATGCTACGGAGGAACTTTACAAATTCCAAGGGTCACCGGACCCGAATGGCTCGAACTTTTGTTGATGTGCGACAAGGAATACGACGGTAAACATTCTGCATTTCATAGATGTTGATAGACGGATATTTTTGAGTTTTTTTATGCTGTACTCGAGATTTTCTCTAACTTTCTTGAATTCTTTTCCCTGTATAATATCTTATTTTCCACGCTGCTTTTCAAGGACCAAAACCTGTTTTTAAAGAACTACAATATCTTTAACAAAAACAGCAGAAAAAACTAAAGAAAATCATTCCCGTTGCGTCAACAAAAAAAATGTCTTAAGTCTTCATTTTTCGATTTGCCTAATCCGTTATTTTTTTGTTTTTTCTATAGCGATCAACTCCTACGGCTACAAGAAGAAATAAATGGAAATTACGAATTGGTGCGATTATCTTCGGCAGTAGTTAGGAACAATATTAATAAGTGTGTACAAGAGTGCTGGTCGGCGTCGTTGAACGATTACGACTTACGATTATACATCGATAGTTCTTCTCTTCTTTTTTTTTATATACAATTTTAGTAATCTCGTCCACACGTATTTGTAATTTATACTTCTTCGTCCTTTAATACACTGAATTTTGATTCGACATCTGTTCCATTATTGTTTTTTTTTTCGTTACCCCCAATTAGCCTTTTTTTCTTTTTTTCGTTGTATTATATCGGTGCCTACTATCTGAAATATGTCATCAGTTGCGTTTTTAGTCCAATAATAATATCCAACGGCTTAGCGATTAGATCGGTGTATTTTTTTGGCTATTATCCTTTTTTTTAAAATAATTATACGTGTGTCAACGAGTGAAAAGCAACTGACAGTGTATCATTGCGAGACTGTCGACGAAAGGTAGATATATGGCGTATGTATACGCATTTGCGTCCAGTGTGCAATAATGACAATGTTAATTGAAGAGAGAATTAGAAAAAATTAAGCTATATGTATAATATTGTGTATACTTACTAGAGACGCAACGAGTAATGCGGTATTTTGTTTTTCGTTGTTTTTTTTTCTAACACTATGTGCAAAATTAAATAAATAAACAATCAAAGTCAACGATTTTGTTTTAAAAAAATCTAATCCACTTGTATTATTTGTAATTTCATTTTTATAATCCTTCTTCGCCAAAAAAAATTAAAAAAACAATTCATATATGATCCGTGTGAAAATTGTGTAAAAATGAACACAAAGTATCACCAAGCGAAAGTCCAATACTTCTTTCGTACATCGTTCGCAGCGCAAAAAAAATAACTTCTGTAGTCTTCATTAGGCTTTTTCTACAAATATTCCATCTTCACCACTTGTGTGCGTTGGACAATTCTCGAAAATTGCTCGACAGTTAATTTTCTTCTCTCATTCTAATAAAGAATAATAAAATTATTTAAAAATCACTTGAGATGCAAGAATTTGGTGTAAAAAAAATAAGCTCTTCGCTTATTTGGATTGAATCCTTCGGTGGTGCGGAATTTTTTCTTCTATTTTTTGCTGACGTAGCCGTAACTGTTTGACACTGAAACGAAGGGGAGAAAGAGATGGTAATGTGAAATTGCGTTACTTTTTTTTTTACGATTGTGATCTCAGTAAACTAATCCTCTTGTAATTGAGAGAAGGCTAATGCTTACCCACGTAATTCTCTTCAAATGTGCGGAAATACTGGAAGAGGGGTTCGCCAATGGGTTCCGCAGGGAGGTCAACTTCGCCGCCGTATCGCTTGGGCAAAGCCTTTGAGTCGATGAACGACAATAATGAATTTCTATCCGTTCCGTGAAAATGTACTCGTTTGCGAAGCTTTTCCTACAATTTCAAATATGCAATCTCTTCTTATCGTTCTGTTACATTTTTTGTTTTTACCAAAAGTAAATTCAATCTTTGAAGTGTACATTTTTTAGGCCTTTTCTTACGAATGAAAAATGAAAATCGAGTTTAAATGAAAATAATAATTGTATAAAATTGAAAATCAGAAAGCAATGGAGAATGTACCTTTGCCGATTTTAAGATGAGACAATCTTTTTTTTAAGCAATACATGAGAAACACGAATAAAAGGAATTTTTTATAGTACAATTCTTTTCAACATCTGGAAATAAGAATTTAATTATATTTTAATTAAAATTAGAAGTACCTGGAAAAATGGCTTGAATATCGCGAATACCATATTAAAGATGTACGGCTGATTGATAATATGAACGCCCTTTAGACGAGTGGGAAGACACCTTTGCACCCACTCGAGAACAGCAGCGGCAAAGCTCGGAGTGAAGTACGTCACCTGACTCAGGGATAGACCTTCCATGTCTAGAATTACGCGAGCGCCGGCAACCTGTCGCAATAAAAACATTTTTTTTTCATTACACTTTTAACATCGAATCGTCGTGATTCACGAAATGAATGTTCAACTATCAAAAAAAAGACCAAATAATCGACTAGGAATTCTGACGACACGGTAAAAAATAATGTTAATTTTTATATCATTCACCTGTGTCTTTGGTTCGGCTAATGCAGCATGGAGAACCAGCATAACGCCTCGAAGTATTTGCTCGAGTGTTATCTCTTTTGGTTTCCATTTCCTTCCACACTCGGCGAGTAAAAGTCTCGCACCTTCTTTGGTACGGAATGGCAAAGGCGTTATTATACCAGAAACGAGTATCGCCCGGTCGTTACTTGGAAGAAGATCCTGACATAGCCGGGGATGCGTGTGGATAAAGTTATAGAAACGCTTCATCTATACGTGTGGAATAAAATTATACAAAAAATGATCACGTGTTTCCTCATTTTTAGTCACATTGGCTTAGAGCCAAAAAAAAAAAACAAAAATATTGAAGAATAAACGAACCAAATTGAACGCAGGCTGAGGGTACCATTTGCAAGGCCTCAAGAATTTCGTGTAGAATTCGTCATCGTCGGGAATATAGAGTTCGGGTTCACCTATCAATTAATTATCTTCGTAAACTTTGTACAATAAATCTTCAACGATCAGCGTAAAAAAATGGATTTTAGATCGACTCATGCGTGATATGGCGTTTTTAGTGAGCGGAATGAAAAAAAAAAAAAAAACCAAAGTCCAACGACCCGATATAAATAAAATTGAGCGCTGAATTCCAATATCCATATTTGTGGTCCATGTAACTTTGTACATCGACTACATTCGTCAAATTTATTACCTACTTTAATGACGTCAGCCCGACGGTAATTTATAGCTTGTAAAAAATTTGAAAAATATCTATCGAGTAATCTATCGTTGTTTCTACCAATCGTAGGAGCGTTTCCGGGTGAAGCGATGGGTTACATTAAAGTTTGTGAATCGCGCGTCTCCCCGGATGGAGACGATAAGGTCGCTAAATGATACGAAAACGCCTGTCGGTGTCACGCAATACATGTTCGTCACTGCGATGACACTGCGATGAATATCACATGTGAGACGCTCTCGACCTGTCTGTTAATCGGTAAAAAAAAAATATTCGAGAGGCCGCAACCTTGCGATAAAAAATCGAACAATAATAAAAAAAAAACTTTTTTTTTTTCTTTTTTTACAATTTTTTTGTTGCCTCCGGTATAAAAATAAAAAAGGAAACACTCAACGCGCGAAGACTTAAATTAAAAAATCAGGGAATACCCACTAAAGAAAACAAGACAACGCGTAGAGAAAATAAGAGTAGAGACGGAAATAAAAATAGAGAGAAAGAAATGATGGAAAAACGGGAAAAAAATAAAATTCTAAAGAGGGTCTCAATCGAGTCGAAACGTAAAAGGAGGAAAATAAATCATTAAGGTCGATGAGAAGCCGCAGCCCAAGGAATAACATTTAAACAATCGGCTACTGCATCAAATAAACAATAGTAACAAACATTGAATTCATATGAATGACAAAGTTTTGTTATGATATACAATTTTTTCTATCAAATTGCAAAGGATAAAAAAAGATGACCCCGATACAGCCGGAAATCGGTTCTGTCGATGTATTTTTTAAATCGATTTTTCTTACTGTCGCGAAACGCAATCTCAGTAAATTCCTTACGCTCTCCAAACTGCGTGAACTAAATTACGCAGTGCGGCGAGTTCGTTTCGTCACACTCGGGTCGTGAAAAAAGTAAAAATTGAACGCGATTGCCGTTGCCGCCGAATCGTATAGTAATGAGTATGAAAATCGTCAGTCGTATAGTCTGTATTGGCATAAGAAACGAATCGGTAAGCCGTAACGCTGGGCGACCACTCAAATGAGTGGTTGCATCATCGGGACGGTCAACGAATGAAATTTAATGTTTGTCACGACGTATGAGAATAAAACGAATAGCATACAAGATGTTTCGATTGTCTTTGTCGCTTTAAAATTAGAATTGTCTAACGCTTGGCGGTTCATTAATGTTTTTTATTTTTTGCTTTCCTCGCAATTTTACATATAAAATATTGCGGTGGAAATCTATAAAAGCGGCAGATTTCTGAATGACGAAGAAAAAATTCGTTGCACATAATGCTGCAATTACAATTGCCATTTACCGGTTTTTTTTGTATCGACAACTCCGCTTGCAAAAAAAAATGCAATGCAATATCCTCAAATTCTTAGTGCACCGCATTCTATTTTAGTCTTAACGCAATCGAATAAAATGCTAATATACATCTAATGAACCGAAAGAAACGCGACAACGGAAAAAAAATGTATAGTATTGCATCGGTAGTAAACGCAATGATGGAAGTTAACGAAGAATAAAAAATTAATAGCACGCTATTTTAATCACAATACTAGCGCTGAAAATGGAAATTATTATGAAAACTCATAGACGAAAAAATTTTTATCAGCGTCGATAAAAAATTAATAGTACACCACTAGCTATGCGATAGTAATTATGTGCTGAGTGATGAGGCATGTGTTCGATGGAGCGCAAGAAAAATGGAGTCTCATGGTTACCACGCGAAATAATAAAGAGTTGAAGTAACTATATTCGTAGAAAGGGCATTCGCGTGTCGTCTCCTTCAATAAAGAGAAGAAAGTTAGTTGCGTTAACCGTTAACAGCGAAAGGGAAAGGGAAAAAAGCGGCGCGGCCTGTTTTCTGTTTTCTTAAGCGCGTGTTGTACACAACGTGGCTGAAGTCAGAGAGGCGTAACTTTCCAACTAAAAGACCGCATTGCACCGTCTTTCGACTCTGGACAACGCGATGTTGATAACCCGTTGAAATATATGGCCGCAGAAATGCGACCGGTTCTGTTCGGAATCGTACTTATACGCTCGAGACACCGGAGAAAATCTCCTTGGCGGGGATATTCTTGGAAGCATTCACATCGTGTGCATATGTACGAAAATTTTTAATGCACTTGAACCCCGGAAGTCTCGATACGATTGTTGAATTTTTAAATCGTAGAATTTTTAATACGAAAAACGATTATAATAACCATGAATACAACTTCCGTCCCGAAGTGCGCGACGAATCAATTACAGACAATTAGGGTCAACTGAGGGGTAAAAGCGATACTTGGGGTAAGTGCAATAGCATTTTCATGATACGAATTAACGATGCGTGAACTTGAAGATGGACGGTACATAACGAAAGCAAAAAAAAAAAAAGTTTGGCTAAAAGAAATCATTCTTCGTCAGAATACGGCGAATCGAACTTTCTTGGATTTTGATACAGTAAGTGATTATTACTTTCTCGATCGTCGAAAGACAGTATGTAACCTTTGAACCAATGGGTATTTAAAGTACTATACTTTTAAAGGACTCGATAAACAATTACCGAATTTAGATGACTTCGTAAATGAATTGATATCTTTGGGCGATAATTATTTTGTGAATAATTCTACCAATCGTTGCAAAATAATAATTAAATGTTTTTTTTATATGAAAAGAAATATTTTACCGGATGCAAATACACTATTGTTGAATCTTCGTGCTTTAAATTATTGTTAAAAAAATGTGTGATTACTCTTCGAGACAGTTAATGAATGCTTTTACGAAGAGGTTAATTAATGTTATATTAATTATTCAATCGAATGTTAATTACCTTTCACCAATTCACGAATTTCCGCGAGGGCCTGCGCGACGACCTCCTCGGTTTCGCGCAACTCTATCCTCGCTTTCTCGATATACACATCATCGAGTGCTTCCGGCTGAAAGCTTATAACGACCGAACCAACTTTCAGACCCGGAATTTTCTCCGAACGCTCTCGAAGTGCCGCTTGGTTGTCCTTTATCGGTACCCCAACATTTGCCATCGTTGAAGACTCTTCTAAAATTTTATCAATGAAATCAATGGTCTTATAAACAAAATTAATTACTTAATGAAAAATGGTGGTAATGTATGTAAAAAGAAAATATTTTCTGATATATTCATTTTTTTACTATTTATTTATATATATTTTTTATTCTTCTTATTTTTTTTGTCTTTAAGTATTTGTTTCATTTTTTTATAAATTGATATATATCATTACGAGATATTATAAGTAAATTGCAGCTTAGTATCCGTAAAAAATATGTTTTTAAATGAAATACGAACTCAATTTGCTGCTGTCTATCGTATAGAATGGTTGACTTGATAATGATCACGTTAAAGAAACAGATTGACAACCGATTTCAATGAGATCAAATATTCTTGTATGAAAAGATGAAAATTACAGGGAAATTACGTGAGACACGTAACTATTGCACGCACGTGATCTATGGAGACGACTCGTCTCGGGTCGTTCCATCGACGTCAAGTGCCCGGCGGCTAAACGTTCGAATTCTTTCGCTCGTTGATTGTTTCAAAATTTATAGATCGCTTTCATCGGTTTTAATGATTCGAAAAACAATGCGAACGTCGTATTCCTACCATTCATGAAGATAAAACCGATAGTCTTCTTTTTTTTTATACCGAAACAAATTAAATTAAATTAAACGAAACCAAAACAAATGAAAATTGCACAATAGAAATTTAGACTAAACAAAAGTTTATGACGCGGATATTGACTGACTGAAAAAAAAAATTGATCGCTATGGAAATTCCCAAATAAAATCTTCGAAACTTTGGACCCCGAACTATGGACGGTTAGAATAACATTCTGTTTCACGTCCAATCTACGAAAGAGCCACTTAAATATTTTTTTTTTACTACAGTTAATAATTATTGGCTGTCGGTTTTAAATCCACTGGACGGTATTTCTTCACATTATTGCACTTCTCAATACTACCGATCAATCCTGCCGATACCACCTCCCTCCGTTAGTATAGATACAAAAGACATGCAGTAAACGAGTTTCCACTGTATTGCGCTAAGCGTAATATTAAATGACTCTGATTTTTTTTCAAATTCCAACATTTCGTTTCTACATCACAACTTCATCATTAACGCCGGTTGCGTATACTGTCGTTAAACATGTCACAAGCGATTTTTTTTTCTGTCGCGATATATAATTTTCGAACTTTAATGTCGCAAATAATTTAACTAAAAAAAAATGTCATATATTAAAAAAAAAAACAATAGATCGGCAAAAAATGACTATCATATTTTGTAAAATGGCGTAACGATTATGGAAGAATGTAAACTTTGTGGGGTATTTCTGTAATTTATTTAAAAAAAAAATTAAACATAATTCAAAAGTGTTTATCATTGAATGATATATCTTATCTGGTCGAAACTTTGATTGCGTGCCTATCAGCGATAATGCACTACGATCGAACTTTGGGCGACCGGCGATTTATCGGCCGCGCAACGTTGCCATTTATCGGCGAAAGAATTCATTCGTCTAGCCGGCTATGCGCACGATATTCCGTACCAACAAAACAGAAAACAAATAAGAAAATTGTAACTATCGTGAAATTAGTGAAAGTTACGTTACATACCTCGCCGAAGATTTCCACAGTATGCAGGTTAAGCCAATAAACAAGCTTCGAGCACTCTAAACGTAAAACACGACTAGAGATCGATGATGTTTATATCGCGATCTCTTCGTGAATGAACTCGAATGCAA
This sequence comes from Cryptus viduatorius, assembly GCA_964006125.1. Classification (NCBI taxonomy): domain Eukaryota; kingdom Metazoa; phylum Arthropoda; class Insecta; order Hymenoptera; family Ichneumonidae; genus Cryptus; species Cryptus viduatorius. Next base: position 10,037,399 of record OZ023221.1, on the reverse strand, counting down.
ATAAATAAAGCAATATAAAAAAAATCACCTTGTCCTTCCGGTCTTGAAATTGCCGTGAATTTCACTAAGAAATTTTACGCTGATATACGTATATCAGCATATAGAGATACGTATATATCTGTGTATATACGTAGATAGATATATTGTAAAGACAGCTCTCTTGTTCACGCGCGCTTTCACTTTCCCATAAAATACCGATTTTTCTTTTTTTCCATTCAATTTCGATGTCAATTTTTTTTTCTTTATTATTCCACCTATGTCACTCGATATCTCATCAATCTCACGATAAAATCGTAAAAAAATTTATGAGTGACCAACCAGTGATCTCGTAGTGATTGATTCGATGGAATAATAAAAATAAATGATTTTTCGTTGAAATAAAAATAAATTTTCTAATTGGTCTTTCGTATGAGAGGCAAAATGAAATTGTCTGAAATTTTTGCGGGAGATCGTGAATGGACGCCGTTTTTCGATTGACCACGATAGCGGAGCAACAAGAGCACACTGTCAGTGATGGTTCCGGAGAGCTCGACCGCTGTTGGCGAACGGCGTCGTTTGAGGTCTCGCGCTGGTAGCGGGAAAGCAAAGTCTCGTTCCCCACTTTTTCGAAAGGTTCGTCACATGCGAGTCTAGAGGTCTCGGTCGTGAGCACTAAATTACACCGTGGATAATGGGCTTAAATTAACGTATATGTCTGCATATGGAGGATGCGAATATGCACTCCTCCGTATGCACATTAGTGTCAAATCGTCTTTATATCCGTCGCGTGGCACTCTGGTTATTAGTTTTGTAAGCGTATATATACTAATGAAGGGTTCAAAAAAATTAAAGGACATTCGGCGCAAATTATTCATCTACCGCCGCTAACGACGGCTCTGTTATTAACAAGTCGAATGAAATATCATTATTCACAGTGGTAAACGAATAATAATCGTTATAATGCAAGTAACGAATAGTTTTACATTTATAAACGAAACTGACGGCGTAAAAAGCGATAAAAGCCGTAAACAGCGATATAAAAATCGTCAATCTGATCATTAAGTTTTTTTTCTGGTATGTTTTTGAATTAAGTAATAAATATGCGGAAAACGAGAATATAAGTGAAAAATTAATTTCAAAGGAAATAGATGATCATTTTTTTTCTTAAGATATGATAGAAATTTAATATTTTTTTATTGATGATTAATTAAAACGTTGAATACTTTTTTTGTTTGTATCTTACTAATAATAGCTGAATAATGTATCGATAGAAATTATGTACGTTTACCGACCGATGTGCTATCCCCGACCCCGAGGAATGTACAGCTTCGAACCGGAAGCAAAACTGAATCTATCTAATTCCGAACAATGGTTCGGACCAAATTAGGATATTAAAAATTCTCACATAATGTGAATAATGCAATATAGTTTACGTAATGTTCACACGTCACTTCGACGTTACGTGGAATGTGTTACAGGTGACCTGTAAAATAATGTAAGCATTTTTTTTTTTGCGATTGCCTTGACGGCAACTTCTATCATCGATCGGTATCAACGAAAGTTTAAATTTATTGGAATTGTCTTTTTCTCTATTAAACCGGAGTTGCCGGTTTCAAAGTGGCAGTTCACTGAACGACCGAACGTCGAAACTCAAAGACAAGAGAGACTACAGCGCAACTTGTTATTTCTCGTTATTTCTATATAGAGTTTCGACTATATAGATTCGCCTGCAAAGCCTCGGGGCATCAAAGTCGTTGTTCTCGTTGAATATGCGTGCTTCCGGTTTATGGAAATTATCTTTGTGTGTCACGTTCACGCATTATTTTAAACGCTTTGTCGACACTGAACGCCATCCCCTGTTTCTATTTTAACAACGGAAACGAGAAGGAGATCGTCACGTATTTTTCTTGTTTCTCTACTTTCTTTTATTTTTTCGTTTTTTTTTCTTAATAATACCAAACTTTTTTGAAAAAAAAAATCATTTTTTTTATCGTCTAGGAGACCGTTAGATAAAGACGTTAATACGTTGTATTTACTCCAAAAATATTAGACATTCTTGGAAAAAAGAGATTACAGTTTTTGTTTACCGACTAAATTTTTCTTTACATTGTGTTAATGACACGAGACACAACGAAGAAAACGCTGACATCTAAAAGCAAATTAGGTTTTTGCAATTTGGATTTTGCAGTTCTGTGAACTGCAAAAACATTATTTTGCTTTTGGTCATCAGTCGGTAACTAAAACTGTAGTTTAGTCCATTTAAAAACCACAGACATTTGAAGAATTTGATGAAAAAGAAAATTGTTTTCCCCACGTGGAAAAGATAGGTGCAGAAAAAAATTCTTTTTTTTACATTTATGATTCTGAAATGGCATTCATTACAAATTTTTTTGCCGACTGGGCGGAAGAGCAGAAGAGTGTTTCATATCACCTTAATAGAAATAGGTGATATGCGAATACAAATAATTCGCCTCGATTCAGATAAATACTGTGTCTTGAATTTTCTTCGTAACTGTTTAATTCGTAAATCTGTATTCATGGATAAATCAACGGCTGATAAAATCTACATTACCTTTGTTGCGTTTATGCCATTGCCAAGCTGCTACTTGCAAAATCCCTGACACTGCTTTTCATCGTTGAACAAAGGCGAAAGCTGCATTGGTGAAATTGTGTGGCGCAGCTACTTGTCCTTTTCCATAGTTACGTCCAGTTATAAAATTTTATTATCAATCAATTTTTGTCTCTGTGAAATACATAGAATGTAGTTAATGATAACCTATAATCGCTCAGAGGATTCGTGTCTTTAAGACTAACACTTGAACTCTTTTTCGACTGACGAGAATAAGTAAAGATCTACTTGTACTCAGATTTTAATTAATCATTTCTTACCCAGTCATATACAGCAACGAAAAGGTTCTGCACTGATCTCGAAAATGATCAAAACATTACTGGTTACTTTATATGTCAACTACGAATTGTAGGAAACAAAGCGGAATCAGTAAAAACGTCAAAGCCGATGCCGAACGATATGCCAACACTTCGACGATTAGTTTTAAAAAAATGTTCGTTGCCCGGTATATGCGCGCGCAAGATACGCGTCCGTGCGTGTCGAGTCCGCGATACCTCGCTTGCCAACATCCGTAAAATAACACAGAACTTCGGCGTAATTAGATTACTTATATTTTCACGATAAAATGGAGATTTTGAACAATATGATCGTGAACCGTACGATTTTTTCAGTGAACATCTCGAATTCGAAGGTTAGAAATATCGCGTAAATCTCGACCCACGGCTCATTGCACTGGTATGTATTTCACTTGATTCCGTTGAATTTACGTGTTTCCCAATGCTGTCTACATTCGTGCAGATTTCCGGAGACCTTGCCAATGTGTAACAGTTATTTTCGGATCAGTAACAAGTATCGACGCAGTTTTTTAAAGTGAAAATAGCAAAGGTAATTTTTTAACCGCTATCCCGCGCGCGTTGGCCGAGTAATGCAGGGGGGGGGGGGGGGGGACGCATGCATGTCAATAACACTAGGAGCACCACCGGCGTTTTCATTACGTATCGATATAAATTTCAAGGGCTCGAATCCACAACGAATGCTAACGTTATGCTAACGTATGTGAGCACAGACGGAGGCATAGGTTAAAATAGCGTTAGCATTTGTTGTGTCTGATTTTTGTATCGTGTTTTGCTGCATGATTCCGATTGGTTTTTCTTTTTGTTTTGTCTTTTTACGTGTTCTATTAGAGACACTCTTAGGTGCGACTAGGCACTTCCTAATATAATTGATTAATGTAATCATTCGTACTTATTTCGATTAATATTTAAATCAAAATATCCATATGAATAATGATTACGCGCAATTAAAATGCAGGAAGAAGAAACAGCGGCAACACGCATGCGCTCTGCGCGTGCTTTTCAATCGGTCTAATGTAACTGATACAACGAAAAATCTTTAATATAAATATATTAGCAGCAACCTGCGCTTCGCCTGCGTATAATTACCTCTATATTCAGGTTTTGATTTTTTTCGAGGTTCAGATTCGAGCAAATTGGACAATGAATAAAGCGACAATACATATACATGTATCGTCGTCGCGAGTTATTTTAGCAACGGATATCGCCTCGTACGTTACCAGGGATGAGATTTTATCTGATAGCGTAGAAAGTAAAATTTTTTTATTGTCATATATATTTTTTTAAACAAACGAAGATTAATCTCGTTGTTGCCTCTTCGCTTCCAACAAAACTTAATCTTTCCTTAACATTTTTTTCTAACGATTTTTACATCAGTTATTATGTGTTATAGATACATTTTTTTTCGCGGGTCGTAATAGATATATCGCAATAAAAAAAACTTATATTTGGCAAATAACAGCGATTTTTTTTTTCACTGTAGTTAAAAAATTTTTTTTATTTGACTATTCTATTCGCATTTCCTTGTATGCTGATTCCATTACACGATGCGTCATGCCGTAGGCCGTGTTTTATTCATCTACTAGCAGTGGCGGCGAGTTGATCAGTCTATCTATTCCGGCTTGACGTGTCCGTACGTATTCCATTCTGAAAGTACAAGTTTACGTTGTCACTCGCAGTCAACTCACACAGACAGAACACTAAAGGCTTATGTGTGTCACTGCGTGTCGGTCAAGACTGACGCCGCAAAGCAATAACGAGATTGGTGTGACCTGAGCGTTTGTGACCATTCTCGCCGACCTCGTTCGCATCAAATAACACAGATGGATAAAAAAGCGAAAAAAAAAAAACCCAATGCATTTCAATGACAACTGATGTTCGAGGAAAAAAAAAAAAAAACAAATACGAAAAAAGTGCAATAACGAGCGGATAAAAATAAAACGTAAAAAAAAAACATGAACTTAAGTCAATATCGATAAAAATGTATGTGCGAAATATAAAATGTGAAAATACGGTATATTGAGAGAAAAACTCACGTTTGATATGGTCCTCGCATTTTTCGATTGTCGGATACCAATCTGCTGCGGTGTAATCAATTTCGGGTAATTCACCCCCGTAATTTTTCGGCAAATGACTTGGTGCCAAGTGCGCGTGAAGCGAATGCATTTTCGATCCGTGGAAGTACATGCGCTTACGCAATTTTTCCTTGGTGAATGGTTTGAACATACGCCATACAATGTCGAAGAGGAAGGGTTGTTTCACGAAGTGAACCTCTTTCAATCTTAACGGCATAGCGTCTTGTATAAACGAGAGAAGTCTCATGCTGAACGAAGGCGTAAGACCCATCACTTGCTTCATCGACAAACCTTCAAAGTCCATGATTACCACGACGCCGTGGACCTGGAAGTGGCAATTAATTATAAGTTTAATGTCCCGTACACTGACGGTGTCAAAGTTGTTATTTAAAATCTCTAATGTCAATATTTCCCTACATAATGGACCTTTTTAGCGATACAAAAAGCTGACATATACGTTCGGCATTTTTATTATATACGCAGTAAGTCACATACATTTCTCGAAAGTTACAAATCATATCGATGGAAACATTTATTTCAGAAGAAATTATTCATTCTACAATTGCTATCGTATGCACATAAATCATCGGAAGTCGCAGTATCACAAAAAAATGACGCGCAACAGAAAGTGCCGATAGGACGGTGTGTTTTGAGGAAAACTGAGATTCTGTCAGAATTTGCGGATTCTGCGAGGATAATGTTTCCCAGCGTTTTTGTGAAGAATTGTCATCTCTACAGAATAAGTTATATACATCTACTTCGCCAGACGAATGGTTGACCTCCATTCAACGGCAATAGAAATCGATGAAAATTTTCTCAATGGTACGTAATCACCGGCAGACTTGTTACGCGTTTTTTGGAAAAATTATCGTTTCTAGCAACATGACTCACGGAATATTTTTTGTACACCATGTCATGATGTACAAAAAAGATCTCTTGAAAAAATACCGTTAAATGGACCATTGATAAGATAAAAGCTTATTTAGTCTGTAGAAATGTATTAATTGCATTATTCAGAAGGATTTATATAAAATAAATTGTATAACCTTCGTCAATGAAGTCGTTATCTTATCGAAACAAGAGAATTGCCTCGATGAGCATTCGACATCATCAACATCGAATTATAATAAACATAATATCATCTAAGGTCACCAAATCTGCCAATAAACGGATTAACGATTCGACTGTTAATGTTGACTAGAAAAAAATATATACAGACGTTACAGAGATTTTATTGTAAATCTCCGAATGTCCAGTGTTATACTTTCGTAGGCTTATCAATTTCCTATTTTAAGAAACTCTCTAAAAAAATGTCCGATAGCTCTCGACCCTTGAACCGGCGTCACCACAAACGTGTTGTATCTTCTATTGCCTTCTTATGCTTATCGCGGAGCAAAGTACGATTGACTCTCATTCTTCCACCATACATGTATATACGCTCCGAAAGATTAGTCTGATACGAGTGACGTGCTTTTTTTCTTTGTCTTTTTTTCACTAAAACGACACGTGAAGTTTTCAAAAAGCTACAATCGAAATCGTTTCGTTCAAAAATGCACGCCGCTCGAGCGATAAATATTAAAAATAATGACTATTCCATAACGCAACAATTTAACTCAACAGGACATTACTTTGGACGACGAAACTTGCAATAGTTATCACATATTTTAGATTAAATTTAATCTTAATTTCGACAGCGCGAAGGTAGCGTTTGAACATATCTTTTACCATTTCCACAGAATAAAATAAAATTCAATACGGTTTAAAAAATCGGAAAAAATCTTCAAGTTCTCAAATGCATTCAGCCATTCGAAGGTTTCAGTATTTTAGGAAAATGTTAACGCCATATAATGTTGTCCTTGAAATGATTGAAAAATTGAATGTAACTTCAAAAGTCTCGAAGAAAAAAAATCGAAGTAATTTTTATAATTATTCGCGGCTTTTTTTTAATATATACAATACTATAAACGTAATACTGAAATACTGTAAACGTAAGGCATTGAAGTCATTTTACTGTACTTCAAAGGGTTCAATAGTCTCAATGTTGGTATTTACCGCTGTCGCTATCTCACCCCACTGCTATCATTCAATTGAAAAAATGATTTGCCAAACCAACGTCATCGAATAATCCTATCAATTTACCAGATTACACGGACCGTAATTAAACGATAATTTAATTACCGAAATTAATCGCGTGGAATTATTAATTGAGAAAAATAATTGCTTGTTAAAAAACAAAAATAAAACACTTGGAACTCACTTGAGACTCGGGTTCCAACATTGCAGCCTCGTGAATGAGATAAAAAATCCTGAACATCTGATCGGCATTGACTCTCGACGGATCCCACGATTTTCCAGCGTTGACAATAAGTACGCGCCTTCTCTTCTGATCGCGATTTTTCAATACATTGACAACATTGTTCTCGAATATCGCGGTTTTCTCGTCGCTCGGTAACAAATTGTCAAGAAGAGCTGCGTGCTTCACCTTGAAATCGGCGATTCTTTGCATCAGCGCGTAAGCACTTTCGGGATAAAATTTACAAGGACGTAGAAAAATTATGAGAAAATCATCGTCGGTTCTGTAGTGAAGAGTTTTGTCCTCTGTAAAATAAAAACAGTATTTTATTTTTTTCGTTCGAAAGGTCGTATTGCTATTTATTATTCTAGCCGTTCCAAATTACGAATTCACCCGCCTTATTTATAAAGCTTTGTTTAGAGGTCGTCAATTACAATTTAAAATCAAACTAACAGTATTTTCTTTTTTTTCTTTTTTTTAATCAATTCAACGATTTTTCCAATCGTTTTGTAAGGAACGTCGCATGCGAAACCAAAACGTGTTTTACTTTCTGTTCAAATTTTACTATTGTTGTTGTGAGACAGTTACAGTCGAATTAGTTTGCGTAACTAACAAGCCACGTGCACTCCGAAATTATACCAATCCGAGTTTCATTGAAAATTACGTTCGATGCACGTCTCGTTAAAGAAATTCGAAGAATCTTTTTATTCAACATAGATTTTCTATGATGCATCGGACGTCAAAAAAAAAATTGATAAATAAGAAAATCGCAGCAAACTTCGCATTTTTTACTTCTTCTTTTCTTACTCAATCCCCTCGAAGTTAGAGTGGAAGAATTCCACCGATAAACCGTAAGTTTTATCAAAACTGTCTTGGACTGGAGGTTATGCATAGCTAAGTGGTGAGAATTTAATACTGATAACGATTGTGCACAATATGACCGCGAATGACCCGTACCCGCGGCTTCTATACTGTCAGTATTTATATCTATATTTATCGACTGTAGAAACTCTCAATAATAATGATATTCAAGTAATTACATAAATTGCTTGCATATTGTTTATTAAATGGAATAATTAAAAATTGGAAAAAAAAAATTCTCCTAAAATGATTCATATTTTGAAAAATCAAACAGAAGTCCGATGTACAAAATTTGAATTATATGTCCGGAGGAAAAAAAACATATTCTGATTTTTTGAAAAGAATGAAAACGTGACTTTTGTTTTTTTTTATCATTTTTAACTATAATTTTATACATTTGAATTTTTTTTAATTGTTCGAAATGATGATAAGTTTCGATATTCCGAACTGCTGTGTTTCGATATTTGCAAGAGATAGTGCTCTCGGAATTCAAACTTGTGTAGCGCATTAAGGGAAAGCAAAACCCCGCGAAAAATAATTCAAATATTGTGCGCAAGAGGGGCGTGGATGTTAAATCAAACGAATGGAGACATTTTTTTCTAATGTCTCAGATGACTTGCCAAATTATGTCTCTAATGAAACCCCGCGTAAGCGTATTAAAATTTTGGCTGCAAGGGAGAAGAATCATTTTGTAAATTAATAATTAAAAAAAATATTCCAGTGCACCAGTGCATCAATTAATTTGAATTTTACATAATTAAAAAAATGTCTTCAAAAGACTGACCTTCGAGTAGCTTTCTCAGTGCCTCAAGTCCATTCTTCACATTTTCCTCAGTTTCCCGAAGTTCCTTTTCGGCAAGAGCTTTCGTCTCTTCGTCGATGGGACCGGTTTCAAGTTGAAACGACATGATACCGGTATTTTCCGTTTCAAAGTAATAAACGGAAGAAGAAACCGTCGGTAAAACGGTAGTCGAAGAAGGTATTAAAAAAAATGTAAATTGGAGCTTATATTAGGAAGTAACCCTTACGATGCTCTCAGCGGGACGTCCGCGATATATCTGTGATCGAATACTCCGGGGAGGCTCTTGTTCACCGCATCGCGGTACAATCTTTGACCACTCAAAGTCCAATCGGCTCTCGGATTCGAGAGAATCGACGGACAGCATAGCGACGTCGTTTGTATCGTTTTTTTTTTTCATCTCTCTCTCTCTCTTGATAATATGTAAGTACAGGCAACAAAGCATCAGTGTCACGAAGTGCTCGCATTCGCCCCCGCGGGGTCCACGTCATTTGCGGCTCTCCCTCTCCGAGTGTGTCGTACACTTGTCTCACCTCGAACTTCTCAAAGAGATAAGAGTCATACTGAGACTGAGAGCAACGACTATATTAGCTCCGATATGTGTGCGTTAAGACGAGATAATAAGAACTCATTAAACATCTACATAATGCTAAAAAAAAAGCTCTTGTAACTATGTTCCGATGACAGTTCAATCGTATTATCGTAATACGTTGTCTCGTTAACATGAAAAGTATCGGATGAATGTTGTCACGAAGCTTGTTTTCTATAATCAAATATGAAAATCACGGAACGATTGGTTTGGGGAGTCTAATCATTCGAGTTTCGGAGAAACGATAGGTTTGTACTAATTCGATTTTTCAGCATTTTATAGAAAAAAAATAATTTATTTAAATATTATTTTGATACATTTTTTTTATTCTCGCAGAATCTTTATAGTAACATTTTTAAAAAATCGAATTTCGAGATAATCGAAGTATATTGAAAACTCGCAAAATACGATAAAAAAATTCGATGCACCTGCGTCGATATAGAATGCGATAGTAAATAAGTTTGGGGAGCTTCTCAGAAAAATGATAAGATCTATTAATTTTAATGAAACTGTATCCATTTTCAAACTGTTGGGTGTAATTTAAGCTGTCAAAAGAGAGATTTGTTTATTAAAAAATTGAAAATAAATTTCGGGTGAATAAATATTATCGGCGTTGCAGCTTCGTATCTTATGTATTTGGACTATGCATCGATCATAGGGCGATCGAAATTTTCTCAGAACTTTTAAGGCTCAACGTGTTAAAGATTTTACTCAGGTCATTGTATTTTGACGTCGACTTGATTGCTTGCGTATTTAACGTTACGTTAATCAATTACGCAATGCTTCGCACGCGATGATGTACAGATAGTTTTCGAGTAGAATAATGCATCTTTTTTTTTTTTGTAAATAAGACATTTTTTATGATAAAAAACATAAGAAAGTGATTGCATTTTTTCAATGAATTTTATGAAACTTTCACAGCACATAATTTCGTTCAGCTGTCAATATAGAAAAAAATATATATATTACCAACGTGGGTCGGTATAAGTGTACGTAAAATCTAATTTTTAAATATTCGCACAAAAAAATTAAATGTTTTTGTAAATCGATTTCCTTTTTATGAAAGACTCCCTTAAAAAATGCTTAAGATTATCATTCATTTGCTTCGGCACTTTACAATAACAGAATTGAAAAAAATACTTACCTTGCAGCGACTGTTGTAAATGGTGTCAGAAAATGTCCACTTTTTTTCATTAATCACTTGCGAAATTCACTACGATTTGTGAGAAAATGATTTTTTAAACGATACGAATGTTTCGTTCGCGAAAGAACACTATGGGGTTGAAATAAAGCATAATTCAGTGCAAAGGTATTTTGTTGTATCGCGTTTACAATGACGCATCAGGTGTGTGCGTGGGAAACGTGAACGGACCTTTGTAATTTATGCCTATATAGATATATGGAGAAATGAGAACGTCGGCGTCGACGACGGGCAACTATAGAAATGATAAGACTGCGTTTCTCTCGCTCTCTCGTGGGAGATGTTCTCACGAGTAAAAGCGAGAATAACGAATGTTAGTACAGTTGGATGGACAAAAGTGCAACGAGTGCGAAAACGGAGTGTTCATTGTCATTCGTCGAGTTGGCTAGGTAGGTCATCCGTTGGTACGCGTATACGTGCATACGAGGTCAGTATAGCACATACACTTTTATAAAGAAGCAGCTGATTCACAAAGCAAGCGCGTGCAAACGACAGTGAGAAAAATATTTTTTTACCCTCTCCCTCTCTTTATTATTGTTTGTTTTCCTTTTTCTTCGTAAATCTGTCGAGCTGAAGCATATGCATTTGTCGATATATTTCTGAACGTACAATATACACGCATCGGAGGCCCTTGACACTCGAGTGATATGTAGGAAGCGCTTATCGAACGAATACAGTAATAGCTCTCAACACGCTCACAAAACACTCATTCGCGTTGCCATAAACTTGACTGATTCATTTTCTAACAATTATATAGTCTATTTTTTTATGTGGAATAATAATACGTTTCTAGAAATCATCGAAAATTTTAATATAAAGAATTGTTTTTTTCCAATAACGCGTAAAAATATCTCTTTTATTGAGGTTATCAATGAATCAAATAATGGATCAACTAAAAATGAAAGAAAAAAAATCATGAAACTGCTCTCGTTTTGCTATAGATTTGGGGTTCGACCGATAAAGGATTAATCTTTGAATTATGCGATAAAAGAAAACGTCCACCTATAATACATATGGCCTCAACATTATATAGCTGACCATGACTCGAACGCATGATTCTCGCCGATCGGTTTGTCACAACTCGAAAATAATTGAGGCGTGTGTGGCATGATCGATTGGGGGTGCACCCATATGCCTAACTAATACACAGTGGAGCGGCCTCGCTGAATGTCGGAATTGCTCGGCTATTAATTATCGAAATATTTATTTAATAGCAACCAATCCAATATAATATATACCTAAGTATACCGCTGGCACTGACTCGCGTACTCAAGCCTTGCTGACAAAATTCAAAAATAAAAAAATAATATTTTCGAGCCCAAAAGTTTTCAATTCAAGGTTCATTCTATTGATATAAACATTTTCCAGTAAATTCAAAGGTCAAGTACGAACTCCGAGTTTTCATAAAAAGAACACAATCAAATCGCAAAGAAAAATAGATCGAGCCGAATTAAAAAATTACGATCAGCGTTCTAATGTACTCAGTACCATCAATGGTATATTACATTTTTATTTGTATTTTTTCATTGATATAAAGCACTTTGGCAAGTTAAACATACATTAAACGTTGGATCTTCAATTATGTATAGATAGTTTATGCCTATACAACCCTTTTTTCCCGAGCCACGACGATGTTCCGAAGAGGCGTAAACCTTGTTTACAGGAGGCTCGGATTTCCTCACCTCGTAACATATGTTCCTGGCGCGTAATCAACGTGTGTTGGATGTACAGTATTACTTATATATATTGTAACATACGTGGGACTTCGGCAGCCGGCGATGTGTTGTGTATATGTGTCTCTCGGTAAAGTGACGAAGTTGTGTGCGTCGCACGAAAGCGGTTTCTGATGTGCGCCCTTTGCTCTTTGACGTTCGAAAATCCGAAACATTGAAAATGACAAGACCGGATCTTATCGCTACGGACTTGATAGACGGTATCTGGCCATTTCTACAGAGTGTAAGTAAAACAATAATATTTAATTATCGCTCGCTACATTCGAGATTCCAATCCCATGTAAGCCGCCAGGTTATGCAAGATTTTCGAGGTTATGTCCATTATGCACCAAACACGCACGAATAAGCGCATTCGACGTACAATTTACAATTAGAAACATAATCTGTCAATACGTTGTCGGAAAACGCGATCGAATACATTATATTTTTGCCGGGAAAAATGGTCGTTTGAACAATTATTATCCCGTTGATCGATGTATAAAGTGTAATTGCGATTCAAATCTTTCTAGAACTTGAGAGAGGGATTTATATTGTTCAATACAATGAACGTGGCTCGGGAACAATTGTTAGAGACACTTGAGGTTTTAATCAGAGCGAGAGCTATATCGCAAAAATGACGAACGCTTCTACGCCATTCTCGGATCTCTCAAATTCACATCTGCAATGATTTTTTAACGAATTTTCTTTCGTTTTTTTATAATGCTGACGTCAGAATGACACGAATACAATTTGTCTTATCAGCAAATTCAGTGTTTTTTTACTCAATTAAATATTTTCATATAAAACATAATTTTTTTTTTATTGAGGTTACAATATTTTTTTAAACGAAATTTCTACTTTATAGGTTTTTTCATCAATGACAATATTGTTGACACCGTTATCTTTTTGATTCATGACCATTAATAATGTTGCGAACAATCGAAATTTTATGTTAACAGATTGAATGGCGAGATCCGTGGTTAGCGCTTCTGTTGACGTTTCACGTTGCCGTCACGATGACTGCGCTTATGACTCGTAATCATGCCAACTTCCAAATTCTGTTGTTCCTCGCACTGTGTAAGTTCTGTTGTACGACGCATCTTTTAGAATGACAACATAAAGATAATTTAATACGGAAATCAATTTATTTTTTATTGCAGTACTACTTGTATATTTCTCGGAAAGCATCAATGAAGTAGCCGCTACAAATTGGATGTAAGAATACCAATTTCATGAACATTACGAATGAACAGTGATAAAGCCAATTTTCACATTTTTATAATGAATTATTTTATGCTTTCAGGGTGTTTTCTAGACAACAGTATTTCGATTCTAAAGGACTCTTCATATCCATTGTTTTTTCTGTTCCAATATTAATGAATTGTATGATAATGGTGGTAAGTTTATTGTATCTTTTGTTTTTGTTTTTTTTCTATAAAAAGTAAATTTTACAACCAAATAACAAATTAATAGCAAAATAAAAAAACAGATTAAGCGAAAAATAACCTTAATATCAAAATAACTAATACACATCGTAAATATTATAATTTTTATATAAAATTACTGAAAAAAATTCAGTCATGATATTTTTTCAACTCGCATCCAGTTGACAGTCAGTTAAGTTAGTTATGAGAGATAAAACATAAGATGATTGTTTTTTTTTTTTTTGCAGGCGAGTTGGCTATACCAATCGAGTCAGTTAATGACGAGTTTGAAGCGTGCACAGCTTCGTCAACAGGCGAAAATTCGGCAAAGCGAGATTAGCACGGACAGCACGAACGGTAAATTAAGGCCGAAAACGGAGTGAATCAAAAAAAAAAAATCTAGTCAGATTGCTGTGAAAGCGAAATTGTTCACGAATGCAACGTGTTTAATCGTGTTACGATAGTCTCTGGTCTACCGAGAGACGGCAATATTAACGAAAAACTCCGAGCAGCGAACGAATTACAAATAAAGACACTCGTTAAAAAAAGGAAAGCAAAAAAAAAACGAGTCAAAAGTTCTCGGACGGTCTGTCAGCAATGGGTGAGTACGCGGCAAGGGCGCATGAAGGCACCGACTGAGCGGCTGAAAAAAAAAACCGAACATACAATCGACAAATTTCGCCAATACCGTGTCGCAAATTCTACAACTTTCGTTTTTCCGTTGCATAATTTATGTATATTTAAAAAAAAATCATTCTACGATCAATATTATTTGTGCAGACGCCGAAAAAAAACATGTGTAAGTAACATTAGATTAGAGATTGTTACGTCAAGAATAACGAAGAATTACTTTTTCGTTTAGTTGTCGATTTTTCTTTAATCACATACGTTGAATTTATGAATAATCGTGCATTCCCCTAATTTGCCACTCGACGCGATTAACAGATTTTTGTCGGTTGAATAATTTTGTGATGCGTTTCGCTAATTGTATAAAAACAAAAAAGAAAAACATGAAAACAACAACTAAATAATGAAGTACTTACTAACGAAGATTGCATACCATAGAATATACGTCGATTAATAATTTTAATAACTGTATTATATTTGAAGAATTTTTTCGTCAATTTTTACAACGAAACGTATCGGTTATTACGAGAGAAAAAAAGCCTCGTCATACGTACCGTAAGGTATACTTATGAATAACTAATGTTGAACGAAGCTTCCGCAAATTGTATCTATATATACATTTTAAAAAACCGTTAATGTTAATACGAAGCACATTACCTTGCCATCATTAACATTAATTAAAGTTTGAATAAAAATATTTGTGCATATTTCGGAGACTTGTACTTTTCAACCCTCTGTCCACTCGAAAACGAAAGCCGGAAGTTCGAAGTTACCATTTATCGATCGTAATAAATTACCTGAACCGAATGTGTTCGCAAGAGCGAAATAATTGCTTAAAAATGAAATATTTTATTTAAACAATAATAAATTAACCAAGTTGAATTCGTTTTCTAAAAAATAATTAATCTCGTAAACAATACAATACTACGCTGTGGTGAATATAGGTCAATTCTTACCGGAAATAAAATCACACGGTACAAGAA
Organism: Cryptus viduatorius; assembly: GCA_964006125.1. Classification (NCBI taxonomy): domain Eukaryota; kingdom Metazoa; phylum Arthropoda; class Insecta; order Hymenoptera; family Ichneumonidae; genus Cryptus; species Cryptus viduatorius. The sequence continues at coordinate 10,021,934 of OZ023221.1, read as the reverse complement.
ACATTGAGGATCCAACAGTTGGTACATTCGCTCGGACGGCACGTCGATCGAAAGAATGAGAAACCCACACAGTCACACACGCGTCCAAACAATCCCTTCTCCAGCGTTCAGTATTCCCCCCGTACTTTGACCGGGATTATCCGAGTTCGTTACGGCCACTTTTACAAATAGAGTACAAGTATACTTCGATTGACATAAACCTATTTTCATCGTTTATATTTCGTAACAGCTTATCCGATACGTTATTCGATGCATAAACGATTAACAAACACGAATTTATAATTAAAACTATACGAATTGTGCCGCCTGAACAACGAAGAAGTGGACAGTTATGTCGCGAATCTTTGAAGCCCAAAGTTTCTTTCCATAAATAAATACCTCCGCACTTGACAGGACGGGGAAGTAATAACAGTCGAATTTAATCGTAAAATTTTCCTCCGGCGTGTCACAGCTACGAATAACATCGCGATTTATCTTTGCTTTCATCGATGATGACATCGTTCGACTCGTATCACCACAGTTGTTGCCCAAAATATTGTCGGATTTCAAGAAAACTTTAATCGTATACCTGGTGGCAAATTCAGTGCTGTCAAAAAGTCATTTGATATGAAAAGTGAAACTAGAGCTTCATGAATCATCGGGCGCTATGACGTGGCCCGATTGATTTTTAAAAAAACATGAACTTTGACGCACGGTCGGCGCACGTTACCTTTTGAACAAGAAAAGCTCTAAATCTGCAAGAAAAAGAAAACACAGAAACGACAATGCCGAATTCAATGGAAAATCATAACCCCAAAGTGCGACGTAGAAACGTCAATGAGGAAATTTCGTTGTCCTCGTCGAACACTGAAATTTTAGAAGAATCTAAAGAATTGGTGACGAGTCCTGCATTGGATTCTTTAGGCGGGTTGTCCAATGGACACGTTCCGCGTGTACCTCACATAGCTAATTCAGAATCTGAGATCGAACCCAACGGTAATCTAGTCAATGAGGAAGATGCGCCTTTGAACGGTAATGGAGACATTTTGACGGAACGGCAGAGATCAAAGATTCGTGTCATAGAAAGAAGTTTGGAAAGGACGGATGCAACCGTCGGAGAGCTCAGGCTACTCGGATGCAGCGAGGAAGGTTTAGTCAATGGTAAAATTAATGAAACAAATTTTTTGAACGCTACGCTCCATGACAAATTTTGTGGAACAGTTTATTTACATGAGATGACAACAATTTTTCAAATTATATGTAAATGCAAAGTTATTTTTTTAGACGGTGTAACGGTATAAAGTTGCAACGTTTTTATGATGTTTTTATATCGTTTTTAGACTGCCATATGGCACAAAAATTTGATTAACAAAATACTCATGAAAAATGGGTATTTGCAGTCCACGGTACTTAATATTTTCTATCTCTCATCAATGAATCGATTCTATGCCCATAAGATTTGGACTATGAAACAATATTTGCAGATATAATTTTGTAACACTCATTACTAAAAAACAATTGAATGGAAATCTTAAAGAGTTTAAGTTGTTCATAACTTTTTCAAAAATCATTATTCTAATTCCTCTGTTGTATTTTAAAGACTATCCTTAGTTTTTCTATTTTTTTTCCGTTTCCGGTTCATTTGTACTCTCAGACACGTTTTTTTTACTGCATTTCTTTCGATCAAATTATTTGGGAATTTTCAGTAAAAAAAACTTTCATTATACGCGTGAAAAAAGATTATATCCAAAAATAGTAATAATTAATGACTGAAATTATTTGCAAAAATGTTGTACATCCTCACTAATAAATAATTTGATTCCGTTCGGAATCCAAACCCTCGAATTTATGAAGATTATTTGTAGATGATATGCGAAGAAAACTGTGGCCGCGGCTCTTGAGGCTGGAGGATACCGAACTAGAGGAGCCCGTCGAAGATTTAGATATAATACACACCCGCGTGCCTGAGGAAGTTTATCAACAGATCTTGAAGGACGTCGCCCGAAGTGGCGGTCATTTGGCTCCGGACGCGAGCGAAAAAGAGTTAGAAAAATTTCAGGACGAGATGACGCAACTGATATGCTGGGTACTTCATCGACATCCGCGATTAAAGTTAGTCCTCCTTTCGAGACCACCGTTTTCGCCATTACTTTTGCAAGCGGTTTAAAACAAAATATAATAAAAAAAAGTATTTTACTTCGTTTACTTTCAGTTACTATCAGGGCTACAATGACATAGCAGCGACAGTTCTCATAGTGATGGGCCTTCAACGAAGTTTACAAATTCTCGAACGAATATCCCTCGAATTTCTGGAAAGATTTATGGAGAGAACAATGGAAAAAGTGAATCAAGAACTGTTTTACATATTCGCACTTTTGGACCGTATACATCCGCCGCTCTTGGAACATTTGGAAAAGTTAGTAATTTATGATTTTTTAAATTTATTCAACTGTTGATTTTAGGATAAAAATACGAATCGTTTCAGTCTACGAGTATTAATATCTATTTTTATAAAAGTAAATAATTTATCTGTTCGACAATATAATTTTTTCTCATTTCAGCGTAGAGCTGTTTCCCCATTTCGCTCTTGCCGAATACACGACATGGTACGCGCATAAATACGCGGAAAATCGAAAGTTACTGCACAGGCTGTTTGACTTCTTTCTCGGTAGTCCACCGCTGATGCCTCTTTATCTCAGCACCGTTATTGTCGCTCACAGAGATACCGAAATTTTCAACACTACACCGGACATGGGACACACACACAAAGTGCTTTGTACGGTGAGAAAACAGCAAAAATGTAACAATCAATATCTCTTTCAATTAAGATATCTCTGGAAGTGAGAACTCTCGAATAATGACTCTTCCAATTAATGTATCTCCGCAAACGGAGCTTGTGAAATAATTAATCTTATTTTTTTTTTTTTTTAATTAACGATAAATTTCCATCTATTTTCAGCTACCCGATGACCTGCCGTTTGAGAAATTACTGATAGAGGCGAAAAAATTGTATCTCGAGTATCCTCCCGGCTCGATAAGCAACGATGTTCGCGAGTTCGATCACAAGCGACGTTGCAAAGAACAAGAATGGAAAGCGAAAGCCGAGGCGAGCCGTAAAGAGCGCGAACGACTGCGACAATTGAAAGTAGCCGTTCCGCAACAACCGAGAATACCGTATCCTCGTTTGCGCAGTTACAGAACCATAACAGTTGTAACTATTTTGGCAATCGGTATATACGCCTTTCTAAAAACCGGCACGGGACTCAACTGACACTAACTGAAAACTTGCCGCATTTGAGAGTACATCTTTTTTCTACGTCGTTTTTAACTGAAATCCTAGAAGATCAAAGAGGAGAAAGACCACCCTGATGTTCCTCCTAAAGATTTACTCTATTTTATCAAATATACATTGAGCATCGCGAGACGAAACACAACAATGGCTAAAGAAAACTATTCGCTTTGCGATGCTAATGGGCAAGTAACGTTTTTTTTTCTATTTTTTTAAAACAAAATTTTCTATCATTCCTGTGCTGCCTGCACACTGTGACTTCTCCGGGGCCCTTTCGACGATCGGGGAGTCACACCAGACCTACGTAAGGGAAACAAGATGTTGTTTGAAATTTGCGAAAGTTAACTGTCTATCGCTTTCGAAAAAAATTTATCAATAGAAAAAAGAACAAAAACTCAATGAGATGGAGTGCAATGTTGTTACTATGTATTTTTTTTGTTTACTATACTGAGAGGCTATTGAAACGAATAATCGTCGAGTTTTAACAGAGAAACGATTTGAGGTGTAAAACTTAATCGAATTTATAGTCAAACGTTCGATTCAGAGTAAAAAATTGATGATTTCATATCCAAATCGAATTTCAAATGATATTTATCCACGAACTCACGACTATAAATTCGCGTTGCGGTTCTTTAGCGTTCGTTCGGAGCCGGAAATGTGATGATGATGATGATGATGAGTCAAAGAAAATTATTTCGTTGTAAACGTAAAATTGTTGCCGATAGAACCACAGAGCCAGCAAGCGAAGTTTGCTCACGTGTTAATAGTGTAGATTGTGTATTTATGTCTTTGCAAGTAGAAAAAAAAGCGATGAATATTGTACGTATTTATTTAAAAGCAACCAATGAATATATGATATATATATATATGTATATATATATATGTAGATTGTACGGTAGAAAAATGAATGAGTCGTGATTAATAAAAATATTAATTTTTCGTCTGGACTTTTTTTTGGATGTAATTTTGGAGGGTAACAAGGGAATAATCACCGACACGAGAAAGTGGAACGCAAATCCCGTTTAATATTAATATCACAATTCGTCAGTGTGTCATAGCACTTTGTTTGTTCATTCTGAAAGCATATTTTTAATATCATGGTAAACTGTATCCTAGAAAAAAAAATTACGTGGATAATTTCGAAAAAATTGACTTTCTAAGAAATATATCACTGGTTACAAACTATTTTACAAATGAATGGAATTTAAACAATTTAAAAAGAAATTGTTTTCGCAGAATACAGGTGTCAACTGAGTCACACTAATTGGTGAAAAAAAAAATGAATTCATTACACTCGAGATTAATTAATGCTACAAACTTCCGAGTCCAACTCTTGATTTGCGCGTTCTAAATTACGAAACCTAAATGCTAAAAGCTAATTATTAATACTTATCCACATTGTTTAGATGAATACAAGGAAGACAAACACCAACAAAAATTGCTATAATGAGTATAACAAATGTTCTCTTTCGAGATTCGAACACAACGCTACGATTCGCGTTGCTTTAGCCTGTCGTTCAATCCGATTTCTATACATTAAAATACAATACGCTGGGAGAAAAAAAATACTCTTATACACATTATATACAATTGGAAGTTATCTGCCGGCTTGTCATGGTTAACGTGAGATTCCTGCTTCACAAAACGTACTAATAATTGTAGTGATAAAATAGTGATTTTTTTATGAAAAAAAAAGCTTAAATTCTAAAAGTAAATTCGATTAACGAACTAAATTGAGCTGTCGAGCAAAACGAACATCTTGTGTCTGGAAACACTTGGATGTCGTCGAGTCATTTAAGGATATTTTTTATCGTGGCAAGAAAATCTTCTTCGATTGTCTACATTAAATAACTGAACGATCCTGCTGCGTAATTTAAAGTCCTAAATATCATCTACCAGATCTGTTTTTTGTTGATTTTTCTATCATTTGCTATAATCGAAGGTTTCAACACGGTTTTTATATAATCGAGAACGTTGGAGTTACGTAAAATTTCCATATGATTAACGCCTGGAAATGGTTGATGATAGATTCTCTGCTTTTGCTTGCCCTGCCAGTGAAGACAGCCCTCCAAACTTCTTACGTTCACTGTACCGTCGCCGTTACCAGGAATCAATTGCGGATAACCGTCTATCGCAATTCCCGGCTTATAATACAACCTGCGAATCCAATGTTTATGTGTCTCAGTCTTATCGTTATTTCTCTAAAAATGTTTACACATTTGTTTTATATCACGAGTTTCGCATACTTCTCGACTGTGTCGACGCTCACGCCATGCAAACAGTGAATTTCGACTCCCGGAGCTGTGTAATCCAATTGGTACTTTTCGGTGTCCTTACGAAACTCCCAACCGTCTGGAACTCCTATATCCCTGTAATAAGAATTTTTTTTACTAATGATATCACAATCCTCGATAAATTACTGAATTTTTTTCTTCTGATGATAGTGGTGATTGATAAAATTATTTTTTTTTTAATGTTTACATAAAATAGTCTTTTAAATCCCGAAGCGTGTAATTCTTCGTTTCCGTTTGCACCAACACCTCAGTATCTTTCCAGAATAATTTTGAAGGCAAAAGCCACCCGAGGCTCGGGCATGAAATCTGCTGATCCTTCAGGATACTCTCGCGCAGCACATAAGCACCGAGATCGTCGCCTGCAAAAAAAAATTGCCACTATAGCTCTGTGCGTTTTTTTTTTAATTAATTTGCGTATTTTTAACTCATACCTATAGCGAAAACTTTGAGGGCTTTGACCGAACCGCCCCATACAGCACCGAGAGTGATAAGTGAACTTATGTACTGATTTTTCCATTTTTGTGATTGACGCTGGAGAAAAATCATCGACATTGGACCACCCATACTGTGAGCTATCAAAGTCACTGGTTCAGCGCCGTTCATTATGTACGTTTCTTCTACGAGTTCTTTCAACTTAACGAAATACTCTTCGTTCTCATCTAAAATTCAAAATCTGTAGCTATGTGAAATATTCATATTTTTTCTTTCTTCGTAATCTCGCCAAACGGAGGCAAATACGTTTGAGTTGTCGTAAAATGCTCTACGAACGGTCATTAATGCAGACTTATTAACAAAAAATTCTGTTTTTCATCATTATCAGTTTTTTTTTAATGCGATTAATTCTTTAAACAAACTTTATTAATCGTAGAAACGATAATCATTATTATATGAAAAGAAATATTTCGCAGTCTAAAAATTATGAAAAAAAAAACGCGCATACTTGGAGCTTTTCTGAAGTCATAGGGAGCTCCGCGAAGCGACAAATTTCTTATGTATCCCAAGTCATTAACGAGCATATTAGCGACATCCTTGAAGTATGCACCGGGCGATGCTTTACTGGGATCCAAATATTCGACGACATAGGGGTCTCCCCACCCCGGGACTCTGATGTCCACACCATCAGGATTGCTCGTAGTTCGACTAGTATTGTCGTAGATAAGTTTCATGTTGTCAATCTACGAGTATTTCAATGTATATATATGTGACGTGACGCGGTATCGATACTGTGTTACAATGACGAGCGAGAAAAATATTTCCGTCACGCTATCCGCAACTACGTGTCACTCTAAACGACGAAGGAAAAAAAAAGCATATTTTACTGACCCAACAATCTATTATAACAGGCACGAGTAATTCCAGATTTAGCCAGATGTTAAAATATCCGGAAGATGTTTTTTCGCAAAGATAATGAACCGCCGATGTTTTATTGAGTTTCGCTTCGACCTGACTACCGCCATCGCCTGGTACTAGAAACACCCATTTAACTTCAATTGCAGTCTCAACACATCGATAAAAATTCCAATTCCGAGAGAAAATGAATGCAGTAAAAGATCATCCATCTTTTTTTCTGCGACGTGTTGAAAGAAATGAAAAAATAAATAAGGAACACGTAAAAATGTATTTACTCAGAACAACTGGTGATCGTTGTTTCCCCTTGAAACGCCAGGATAGCGACGAATTGACGGAGCAAAACAAGATAACACAAGAGACGAGAACGAGGCGCATAGTCGCTCACAATAATCGAAGAATATTCTCGTAAGAAATTAACTCAAATCCGATCGCGTCGCGTTATAACTCTTATAGGATATAGGATATAGAATATAGTACACACGAATTATTAAGGTATATATTTTTTTCACGATGATGAGGTACAAGCACTGAGATATAACGATGCGAACTGACTGGGAAAACGGAGTGACGAGAACTATTAAAAGCGCGTTGTTGACGTTTGTAGTCTCACGTACACTGGCCTCCTGTCATCGACCACATGCTCACGATCAGCTGATGACGCAGTTTTATCTCACACAGCTGTCTGGCGCGAGGTCGTCGTATCGAACGTACGACCGAAGCGACCAATCGGACATAGACTTCTGTACCTACGCGATTTTCTTGAATGGCGAAATAAATATGTTTGTTCCGGAAGCTTGAATATTATCGTGCATCACATCTGATAAGCAGAGTAGTTGGGATAATTCGTTGTTGTTAGCGGTAAAAAAACAAATAAACGACGCGGTGATTGCGTCATTCTTGATATTTTCGAAATATTGCGATATTTAATATCGCATCAATTATTATGTAGAGGGAACTTACTGAGATTTTTGTTGTTATTTTTTTTTGTCACTTTCATATTTTGCTGCTTCATGGGCAATCATAATTGACCAGAAAATTATCAAATTCAGTCAATTCTTTATTTCGCCACCCCAGGTTTTCTTTGTATTAACGGCTCTACTAATGATTAGTAATTAATTTTACAGAATTAAGTTTCTCAATGTAAGAAAAGCTTTTTCTCGGAAGTTTTTTTTCGGCCTTTTAAACCGAAAAATCGTCGGACAAGAAAAGCGCGTTAAAACATGTAAAATTTCATTCATGTAAAAACTGGAGATTGCAAATAATCTCAGTGAGCCCGGTGTATCTCCGCCTGCCTCCGTCAGACTGAATGATAAATGCTTCAATAGAAATTGCGTCGAGAAGTGGCGCCGCTGAAGCCGGTGTCCACTAGACAACACATAAAAATTGCCTATTATCCTTATCCATGATCCTTGGGGCCGCCCATGAGCAGTCGGACAGTTCAATTAAATCGAGATCGTGCAGTTTAATTAATTAAACCATGACATGGCACGTTTACAAAATTAAAGTCGAAACGGATATGCCAGTAATTCGATAAGCGAATCAATAATCAATGCTTTACAATGAGGGTGCTGCAGCCAAATTTAATAATGTAAAAACAGTAGCGGACGAGTAAAAAACGTCAAAACATCGATTTTAATGTAATATAGGTGCTTCCTGAAATTACCGACAGTTCTTTAAATCTTTTTTTCTATCATACTATTTAATTTTGTAAGTTGTAACGTGAAAAAACTAAAAAAAAGTAACGTTACGATTCGAAGATCTCTGATTCGAAAAACGACCGCGGTCTATCGCGCTTTGACCTGACAATCGATCGACCAATCGGCATGCGACAATACAATAGACAAATCAGTAATTTGTAAAGCTAAACATAACAATCAGTGATAGGCTGTACATACATTGAACCGCATATGTTTTATCATCACTGATAAAAAAAAACACTTGCCGCGTTGATGTATATAGACGACGAAACATAAAAAAAAAAGAAACAAAAATACTCATTCGTGGGTTATGATAGTTGCATCTCAGATGTATGGGCGCACGTGTGCTATGAGTGTCATCGATGTGGTATTGGTACGAATTACACTCGTTTACCATGCGTTACAGTGCCACACACAAATTTACCACCAATGTTCATAGGTTATGATTTGTTTATCAATTTTACAAAGTTCGACGAGAGTGCATCGAGATTGTCACATCAACTGCTAGTGCGACGAACTTTTGTTAAACTATTATAAATTATAATTAAATCACACGATCGAATACTGTGCCAAAATTTCGAAAGTACGAAGCAACGTCGCATGTTATGTATAAACAATGTCTTGAAACTCTTCGACCTTTCCGAAAAACGACTTTTACCAACGATGGATTTTATTTAGAATAGAAAAAAAAAAAATTGTTTCTTCGCCATGGATAGTCCGGAAAACGAGGTAAAATTTTCCATTCATTTTTTTATCAAATTTGTTCATTCATCAATCTAACAATTCTCTCGTCTTTTGTGTTTACTGTGAAATTAAATTTGTTAAATGCAATGGACTTGCGACTTTCACATATGGAACAAAATACAGAAAATATTATCTTTTCAAGGAAAAGCTTGTCCTGGAGGCGGCAACAGTTTTCCTGCTGATGAAAAAGGGTTTTCCAATATCCCGCAACGTTAGGGCGCAATGGATATTGGAGCATCTGGGGACCGTAGTAACGATACAGCCTCCCGATGGGGAAAACAACGAGGCGCCAGAGTTGGAAATCGTTTCAGTTCTGCCGAGAAGTCATCCGTCATCTTGGAGCATAGAAACCAGTGATCGTTATCAATACAGAGTAACAAAATCTACGGGAGTTATTTTTCTCGCTCACAAATACAGAATTGTATTGTGTTTGGATCTCAGTCCTTCGCTCGGCACCGTCGTAAGATATTCTTTCACGTGTCTCATGAAAAAAAAAAGTAAATCTACAAAAATATTTGATTTGCCATTGTAATTATTTCAGGATATACAACACGGAGAAATTGTCATAGACGAAGTTTATTTGGCGACAAAACGTTTTTTAGAAAATATAACAAAACCAGTGAGTTATCTGTCGTTTAGTTATATCATTTTAAATTATGATAAACAATCTATAATTCAATTTTTTCTGATGAACGATTTATAGTTTACAGTTCCAGGTAGCAGAAATCGCGTTATGAGGCCAAACATTCACGTTACCGTGATAGTGCACACGCCATTTTTTACGAATCCGGCACAACAAGTATTGGTTCAAGGATGGCTAATAAACACCGAAAATGTCGGTTATCTTTTGCAATTTATCGAGAAACAGTTGAATCTATTGGAAAAAAAGATAGCGCTTGTTACCGGTATGGCGAATCAACAATTGGAAGCGATGAGAGCAGAAAGCGATCAATTGGTCGGTGGATTATTTGAAGAGGGCGGAAGTAGCATGGGAATCAACAGTAGCGGATCTATGATGAACGTTACGATGGTATCGCCAGAGGCGAGTTTCATTAACATGCTTCGATACGGGATGCTGGCACTCGCTTTGTTGCCGGAGCACAGTTGCGCTCGTAAGAATCGATAAATTTCTTGAACGATTTTACTCCGTCGTAATGTTTTTTTTTTTTCTTTTAATAAATGAAATTCTTCGAATTATTTCAGATCTGATAGTCATTTCCGACGGTATAGTCGGCGTCACGGACATTCACGTCCTCGATTCGGTAGTTCAACAATTACGAGCGACGACTGTAGCCTGTAGTTTTATACATTTGGGAAGCGCGTATCATCCTCACTGCGCCAATGGTTTGGTACCTTATCAAGACCTGCTGTGTTTTATAGCGACTGCTACGCTGGGTATCTACATGCCTTTCGTACCACACATTGTACGTTTTAGTTTATCAATTCTTTTCCATTATTTAAAACAAAACAAAACACCTTTTTTATATGAAAATATTGCTGTATTACAAAAATGGTTTTTTAAAACGCAGACGCCCGCTTTTGGAGGCGAGATGAACATGTATCACAGAAGTTTCCTTTGCTGGCAACTCTATCGCACGGAAAATTGCGAATCTTCGAGCGGTTTTAACGTTTGGCGTACCGGAAATGCTCTCTTCTATGGTCATCAACGACCGCAGTTGTTGCGCAAAAAACAAATCGACGATAAAGTAACTTGCACTCTGAGTAGCCTACTGTGTTGCAGACTGCGCGACGGTTATCTCATAAAAAGGGTCGCAATTAGAGATGGTTTTCTCGAAATATGCTTTATCCTGCCGTGGAAGAGTCACGTGTATCTCGAATATCTGGTGGCTACGTCTTGGCCCTCGAAATCGCTTGCTGCGTCGAATACGATACAATACACTATCACAATAGAAGGCAAGTTGTTTTTTCACATAAAGATATTTTTTTTAATCAATTATTTAACATTGGAATTCATTTCACAGCGCCATACGAATTTCTTCATGACATAACGTGTCTCTCAAAAAAACCTCTCAAGTCGCAGTATCGTCAAAGCGTCGTTTCCCGTTTCTGGGCAACTCTGACGGCTTTAACGGAGAATGACAATATGTTGGCGCACTTTAGCTGGTTTCCGGAAGTCGGCTGGACATGGTACAACGTTCCCGACACGATACGGAGCGGTATGCCGGTTTTTTATCTGCCGTCTTATCCCTCAGCGGCTAATACAGTACAATTGAGGTAAAATCTCTTTATTCCCCAAAAATCTTCTCGAAATTATGTAAATTCAGTTATTTTACTGCGGTTTTTTAAAATCTCTAGCGAAGCGGCTTGTCCACAATTCGGCAAAATATGGCAACCGGTAGTGTCTCTAGAACCTCAACAGTGGGCCCGATGGATGCATTCGCAAAAAATAACTCTGATACTCTCGCACGACAGGCCGTTGCCTCGTTACCTTCATCAAGCGAATCAGAGCGGTAGATTTCAGTGTGTTCAATGTCGACAAGCAGCGGCTGTTCTTTACGCGATGCTGAAGAATTGGTCGACCTTCGTTCTCGTCGACAATCACACATACGTTCAATTTATCTATCGTGAAGCCGAAAAACCACCTGTTTCCTTTTCGGTTATTCGAATCAATTGCAAAGCTCTGTGCGTCGTACTTAACGTCGCATTTTCCGGCGGAACAGAGGGAATCGTTCGTCACAATGTTGTTATCGATCTTTTGGACAGACTGTCGAAGCTTACGTTGCCCTATCGCCCCACTGAGCAAAATGAGACCCCGTGTTGCGCCATAATTTACAAAGCTCTCGAGAGAATTCTAATTCGCTACGAGCGCATGCCAACCGATCTCAATACCGTTGTCTTTCCCGATGGTACTCAACCGATACCGGTCAGAGGCACGCAAATTCCCGGTGGTATTATAACGACTACACTCTCGAGATACTTGTATCACAATCGTTGGCTTTGGAATGTTAAAAAACCGCTTATCCAAACGATTCCGGGAATCGTTTTGCCGCGACTCACTACCACGGCGATCGCGAGGATCCTTTCGACCATCACGAAGCAAGTATCTCTCTAAGCGTTTGTCGATACAACAGATTCACTGCCGCATTGTTAAAATTTATCGATTAATAATTGATTTACGAGAATTTTTGCAAAATTCCTCGGTATATTCAAAGAACGTTTTGAGCAGTGAGCAGTGAATCTGTTATTCAATCGAAATCTACAACAATTTAATAGACTATCTGCAGAATGCGACTGGCGGAGGGCTTCAGCTTCGCGTATTCTTCCGCTGGAATAATCAACATGGTACTGGAAGTTCAGATGAGAGGATCTACTGACGAATGCTATCATCCATGTGCCATTCAGTACGTCCTTTTTCCACCTCACGTTATTACAAATCCGACTCTCGATCGGGACAGCGATTCGGACGAAGAAACTGACGAGGGTATCATTTTCTTTGTAATTGACTAAACCTCCGGCGCGATGGATTGTTGTTATAATTTAGAAATGCGGATGATTCAGGTACAGCCGACGGCGAAGTTGGCATCGAGGACAACGAGGGAACAGGCGATTTTCAAATTGTAACCGAAGTATGGATCGAACCTCAATGCGGATACGTGAAAATGCCGAGTCAACCCACCGCCTCCTACATGGATACCCTCGCCTATCATCAATTACCCGATGCCGTGAGTTGCTCGTTCTTTCTCTTGCACTATTTTTTTTATTTATTTCAATATTTGTCGAACTCGACGCTTATATCTCTACATTGCATCCGGCGTCGATTACGTTATACGCTCTAACGAAAAAAAAAAAAAAAAATTGATTGATCACCGACGAAAGTTCGTACGTGCAGCCCTCGATAAGAAGCGATAAGATTTTTCTTCGACTTCTCGAAAGCCTGTCTTACTAACGATAAGATATCAACGATCAATACTTGTACAGACGTATACACGGTGATCCAGAATCTTGGCATTCCTATGAATCCGTTTTAACTCATGTAAAAAAAAAACCAGGAAAAAAATGATAAGTCTGAACCAACATAATTTTTCACGTATATTACAAAACAGATATTTCTGTTATTTGATCTCTAGTATCAAAGAAAGATTTTTGAAAAATCGGTTCTTCCATATCCTTCGTTCCGTTTCACTCGTTACATGGATCAGCGATTTCGCGAGTTTAGGGAAATAAATTTCTTATCGTGAGATGAGAAATTTGACGATTCACTGCGAGTCGTATCCGCAAAAAACGCATCGGGTTTGTGTATCGAGGCGTTTTTTCATCGCTTTGTCTCTTCTTCAGAGCAATTGCTCTCGCCGCTCGTCTTCGTCATCCGAAATAATCTCGCGACCTTCCGAGCCGCGGCTACGTGGCTTATCGTTAGCGGGCTCACTGATATTTTTTCTCGTAATCAGTAAATATAAAAAAAAAGTTATCCTGGACTCGAGAGAGCGTATTTTCTGAAGTGGTTTATTTTGTCATGGGGCCTTCTCTCTATCTAACTCGGTAAACATTGGTCAGAGATACCGAGAAAAGATTGTCTCTCAGCTCGGTGTGACCCTATCGGCGTTTCGTGTTCACTTCTCTCCCCAATATAAATTCGACAATTTGTCGAAGCGACTTCCCATCGTCGATTCTTGTTTCTGCTTCTTTACGACCGATACGCATCTCTTCGCGACGCCTCGACAATTTTTTGTCAACGACATCGTCGACCTCTGATCTCCGGACAATCATTTATTGTTTTTTTCTTCTTCCTTTTCTCATCCGCTCTCTCTTATTTACGGCACCAATCGATTCGGCGAATTGACTTACGCACGAGATTGTGTCTCAGGTGTTCAGCCAAAAGGATATTTAATATCTAGAATCAGAGAGTCGCTCGGGTGCCATAATGTTGCGATATACACCGACTCGCCGGCTGATACGACTGATAACGCGTCGTTGAGCAGAACGATTTTTTTTACCCTCGAATCGCATGCAGCGCATGAAGCAAAGAATAAAGGAAAAAAAATCGCGTAATCTATCTTCGCTACCTTATCTCGAATATTTTCGTTGTCGTTGTCGATCGTCGGAGAGATATCTCGTAAACTCGTCGCGTTGTACCTGTGCCAGTATTCTCCACGAAGACTCGGGGATAAGGATAGTTTCATTAGATTCCAAACCTTCCTCGAATAGATAGAAAATTAAAAGAATTATGCGATTGCTCCGGTTCGAGATTCATCGATGTTAAAATATTGGACGCAATATCGATATCATCAAATATCCTGTCGTGCTATAGTAGCCTTAAATTCTAATATCATTCGAACGATCGATTAATTGATTTGCCTCCGTCGCAAATGAAATGATGATGATTTAAGCTAATGGACCTTTGCATCATCGGCATTCGTGTGTAAATTCGTGAGATCAATTGCTGACGCATTTCCGAATGGATTATCGACAATGTGTGATTCCCGAAAATAAAAAAACGTCGATGACGAGATTGAGCTGTGCGAGTATAGCGCGTCTATCGCGTATCGTTATCGTTATCAGGGTGGGGCTTGGATATCGATGAGGGACCTAGAACGGGGTATTCCTATCAGTCTCTTTCGTCTCAGGTATATATAGGGCCCACCTTTCGTCTTGGGCCCGTTAGTTATCGGATTACCTTTTTTCAACGAGACCGCAACGAGCGGAAGGAACGAACTTCTGGCGCTCACTCTTCATCTTTCGGTGCTTCGAAGAGCAAACATGGAAATTTCACTCTCCGCGTTCAGTGAATGAACTTTTTTTTAAAATTATTATTATTATTCTGAAAGTTCCATCGAGTTTAGTTATATTTCGAGAATCATAGTGAGTTATACGGCAAGTTGCGATGAAGAAGAAAAAAAAAAAGATTTCATTCACTGGTGCGGTCAGCATTAAGTCAGTTTTTGGTGCAAACGTTCAGTGAGGGTCGAGTAATTATTGGTCTTCTACTTCTCAATCGCGCCAGGATCATCTTCGTTTCTTCTTACGCCGATTAATTTCCGGTTTGCCTTGAGTTGGAAGTGAGGATTTAGGCAGTGAGCTGCCTCGCTCTTTGGGTACTTGTCAGATCTAACTCTTCCAGCTCGAGGCAGTTCGGCTGAACGTCGTTCATCTTTCCTCATTGTCTTCGATTGCTCGCGCGTAACTCAGGTTCGATCGAATAAATTTATCAGGCGTCATGGTTCAAGTGGAGAAGTGGTCTCTACGCTTCGTTTGAAAGTGAGATTCAACTCCTCCAACTTATTCCGGGCTCCTTCGCTACTACAACTTTCGTTCGCTGAGATAAACACATTTTTTTCGTAATATTGTATATCAATTTGATTGTATATTAATTATAAAAAAAATTAATAAATTTAACATTACTAAAAGATGATGTAATCGACGACGGATACAATACAAATGTACGCAACTGTTTCATTTATAATTTAAGCGACAAACAAACACACAAAAAAGCTGTTAACAACTAATACTGTCATTGATAATAATTAATAACTAATATTCATTAAAAATTTTTTGATAAAAAAACCTTTTTTACCGTCTTCTGGACATTTGATTCCTATTTGCGGGTGTGTGCGATTGTTCTTTTCCGTAGATATCTCTGGTCGACGAGGAGTGTATCAACGCTCTCCTAACACTGGAGCACCTAAGTCTGCTGAGTCAGGTAGAGCCGAGCGAAGGCAGCGGGGATGTCAGCAATGGATTTCAATATCAGGGCTCTCAATACGGCCAGACTAATGGGTGGCTTTCGAACGCGAGATCGACGAGACTGTCGGCTCTATCAGAGGGTATTCTCGAAGGTTTACCGATCACCGATCAAAGAATTCATCCGATGTTCTTTAACTTCGATACTCTTAGCATATTGCCGAAGTGTCATCAGGCTGAACTACTTTACTCCATGTTTGCCGATGGTTAGAGACACAATTGCTATTTTATATCATTTTTCTGACGCATCGTGTCGAAAAGGTTGAAAATTCTGGTGATTTTCCTTCGTCAGGTCCGAATTATACGGACGAGGAGAGAGACGACGCTAACAGCATTCTCATGGAGATTTTGTTGGAACACATGAAGCGGCTTCATAACAAAGAACTGCTTCTCAGTGATAGGGAATCGCAGAGATTCACGGAAATGTTATTGTCGAGACCTCGGGACGACGGACCTTCCTTGCCTTTTTCCCCGTTGATAGGTAGTTTTTTTTAAACGTTTATCCTTCAAATCCTTACTTTCATAGCGTCACATAACGTTGGGTAAAAATTCAGATCTCATATTTAAATTTAAAAAATCGTCATAATATTTGTAGATGAAAAAATACGAAGCGGAATTCGTTGGAGATGTTTCATCAAGGGTGTCAGCGTGACTCACGTAATCGTGACGATGATACCAGCATCGGACAAGGATGTTAAATCAATGATGTCCTCGTGCGAGAACGACGAAGAGATTGCGATCCTCGAAAGATCCGTCAATAGATTAGATACGAGTACACCGATTCGCGAGACAATCGACAAAAAAACTTGCGTCTCGACGCCCGGAAGTCCACGAAAGCTCAAGATTTCTCACGATTCGCAAACAAGCGATATCGAGACAAATTTGTCGAGTAGATCGACAACGGCGGAGAGTACTCCGAAGATAGAACGTCGTCGAAACGTCGTTATCGGCGGCGCAAAGCCGCGATTGATTCTTCCGGTTTACGTTTACGACTGTTCGCTCTCGTTGCTCATCGAAGTTCTCGTTGACAAAGCGCGATCGCCGAGGGTAAAGGATACCTACGAGGATCACACTTTCACTCTTGGCGAACAAGTTCGCGAGGAGTACATCAATTTAAAATCCGGCGGTGATGCAAAGCCGACGTCGCCGGAGCCGAAGAGCGAAGATTCGGATAATTTGTCGAACGGTAATTGTAGGAAAAACTTGAAAATAAATAAAAAATTGCCATCTTTAAACCTATAAAGTTACTTCGAATCTTTCAGATCAAAGAAGTCTCGTCGAACACTGTAAATTGCTTAGTCTCGCTCACTGTCACTGCTATGTCGTCGCCGTTTACAAATCATTGGCTTTGCAACTTCCGCTCTCCTACGAGGACATGGAAGCGGCTGTGGAGCAGTGCGAAGAAGCGTTTATAGAGATAAACATAACCGACTATTTGCGAACGGTTTGCCGACATCTCAGCAACTCGTCGGACGGCGCATTGACCTCGAATCTCACGAGTTCAATGTGCGTCGATGCTCAACCTCTACATAATCTTATAAAAGAAAAATTTCGTCGAATAATCACCGTGGCGTTCGAACCGGTGCCGGCGCATCCGGAATTTTATTATTGCTCGCCGTCGCATAATTCGGACAGAATGGTGAGAGACATTTTCCAACATACGGTTCATATAAAATTCAAATAAAAAAAAAATTGTCTGTATGCTACTTGCGAATTGTTTCATAGGATCAAATGGAGTATCAGAGATCGGACAGTGAGGACGATCTTGAAGCTTTTACCTTTCATTCCGAGACGATGGACGGCAAGATGGACAATCCTTCGGGGAAAGCTAATCAAGTAACGAACGCAACGTGGCCGGTTACTAACGCTCACGACGAACCAAAGCGCGCTTGTTACGACTCCACGGAATCGTTGATAAGCGATATTCGCGAGGACGTCAGTAGAACCAAAGAACAACCGTTATTCTTGCAGCTAAGCTGTTCCGTTCACGTTAGATCGGCACTGTCGAGTATTCCCGTTAAATTGGTACCTACGTGCTTAACGGAAATACGTCAGTGTATAGATGAAACCGTAGACTGCAATTCGGAGGATTTCAAAATAACACTCGACATAATATGCCTTAATCTACCGAAAGAAGTTCTGGAGATCAATCTTGAACGCGGCGGTGCACTCAGGACAACGTCTTACCGAAGTTCGTCGCCCGCTGGAAGCGCCCGAACGGAAAGCGAAAGTAGCCCGGGAAACGATACTCAACTATCCGAGGATGAACCGGGCAGAGAAAGAATAGCTCATCTTCCGTTGCATCAACATCACGCAATATCGAATCTCACGTCAGAAATCGAATGGCTGCTGAAAGACGAGATGGCTACGGCGCTACTAGACAAATCACCGCCGTCCGAAGAAACTCTCAAATTTGTCGCTCAACATGTTTCGGATTCTAACGATCGCGTCAGTTGTCATAAAGACAAAGTTCCCCTGCATTTCGTATTTCCGTCGACGAATAGCTCGCCAAAGTTTTACGAGGAACTTAAAAATCTTCAAATCGATCGTTACTGCATTCAGCAGACGCCGAGTTTCTTTTACCTCGTTAAAAATCCCGTTGCAACGGATGTTGATAAGGATGACGAGTTTTTCAAGAACGATGAAGACGAACAAATTGGGAGAGACGATAAATGTATGTTAAATTCAATCTATAAATATTGTCTATTAAAAAAAAAAATAATAATCACTTGTGAATTCTTTTTTTTTTGCAGCCGGACTTTACATCGACATGGACGATCCGGCGAGTACGTCGCACGACGCAAATAGTCGTACCAGCAAACAAGATTCCGGCGATCCGCCGGGTTGCAATTCCGAGATCTCGAGCATCGGAGACGGTCATCCGGGTACCGACGACGGATACGAAGGGGACAGCAGTAATTCCGAGGACGATTGCAATTGGCTCGTTGATCTGGACGAGCGCAGATCGCTCCTACCGAATTTTTGGCTAATTCTTCAAGTTGAAAACGATCACGTCGACGTATATTTTCACTGCAGGTTCGTAAAACCGCGAAAAAAGAAAGCACTTAGTCAAGAATAAATTTATATCGAAGCAAATTATGTTTAACAGATTTCTCGAATTCGTTTCGTCGGAAGTCGATCGTTATCGTCAAGTGCAGAAGATGGTAGTGGCGCAAATAACGGCTATATGCCGTCGAGTAAATCAGTATTTGCTTCTCGAGAATTTGCACGACACGCGGAACTGCGACGCGCTACTGGAAGCAGAATCGAACGAAGATCACACTTGGCGCGGTGAGTCGAGCAACGAATCCGGAGGTCTGGTGCCGAGTCACGAGAACGCGATCAACATGACGCCGGGAATGTTTAGATGTCCCGGAGTCTGGGAAGTTACATTTTATCTTCATCCACATTTGAAGACGGGACCCGGACGATCGGGTCTGTCGAGAGGTATAAAAGCGTTGCACGGTGTTCTCAATCGGTTTTCCGTGAATAATCGGAGCAATATGTTCGTCTATCGTGAGAACAAAGCGAACGTCTTCTATCTGAGGCTTCACGAGCAGACAAGCAATGGAAAACCATTGCAAAACAAATTGTCGGAGAGCGATGAACGTTTGATGGTGTCGCGAAGCAGCAGCGTCGCTTCGTTGTCGCAGTCGCGCGGCACGAGCCTTCGTATCGATCACGCGAAAGCCGTCGATACGAGACCGCGCGTCAGATCATTCGGCGAAAAGGATTCCGACTATTTGAACAAATCTGACGATTCTATCGTTCTCGTTGTTCACGGAATATCCGAACCGGGAATGGAGATACGAAAGGAATTGGTTCAAGTATTGCAAAATCGATTGGACGACGCTGTTCTAGAAGTTTTGTCTGTAATGCTGGCGCGTAATCCAATGTGCAAACTCACACCTGCCGATGTACATTTTATACAAAAACCCTACAGACCTCCCGAGAGTTACGTTCAAATATCCGTGCAGCCGCACTGTTTGCCTCACATGGATGCCTTGGCGTTTTATCTTCGTCAAAATATATTACAATTTTTGTATATACCAAAATACACGGATCCTCGGGGTCACTATCATCTTCAAGATTATTCGCAGCCCGAAGGGTCAACTCTGAGAGTTGCGGAAAACGATATTTTTCTCTACAACCAAAGTCACTCGAGCGGAAGTCGGGGTATCGCTTGTATCGCACTGGCTATGGCAACTTCTTATATCGATGAGACTACCAAAGATAAACCCGATTTTCCGGCATTCTTGAGAATACAAGATTTCGAAAAAATTGTCTCGACTTCCGTTTACAAAGGCGAAAATCGCGCGTCGTCCGTTCCCGGCGCACCGATCGAATTTCGCATATGGAAACAGGGAAGAGTCAATCTTGAGACGCTCGTTGATAAATTACGTGCCGCTATAAAACACGCAACGTGGGATTTGATAACCGAGTACAATCTTTTGCCGACTGTTCTAACCGTACCGCTCGGCGAAACGGGTAACAAGACCGACGATGCACCAGAGAAGGATAAACAAATTTTGGAACAGGGAACTTCGAGTATTTCGGATCTCAGTAGCTACGATCTCGGTGAGGAGGGAACTCTTCACGAGATTTATCACACTACTTTGGCTCATTGGTTTCAATTCGCTCTCGACATGGGCGTTTCTTCGGTGAAGAGACACGTCGTGACTCTTCGACATCGTCATCCGATATCGACAACCATAAAAGAACTTCAAAATCTCGTTCGCGCGAACGCGCCGGACACGTCGACGAGAGCCTTTGTTCTTCGAAGTCGTCAGCCTTTCGTTGTCGAGGAAGTTTTGTCACCCGACGGATGGTTAACGTTCAATCCGGCAGAATCATCGAAACCGAACGACAGTAGACGCGCCAGCGTTGTGACGAGCGACGGTACGAGCCAACCGCTCGTTTACGTGCCTTGCGATCCGAACAAAGAGACCCGAGAGACTTACATCAAGTCGATCGTTGTGGGAAGAAATTTTCAACAGTGGAAATCGAGTTTCGGCAAAACAATGGAACTCGAACTTCTCGGACCAAAAGGTAATATCATTAATTAAAAGAGTTTCAATTTTTATTTTAAAATTTTATTTAATAAATCGTGACAATACATATAAACTTTTCAAATTAAATTTTTCCCGACAAAAATGCACTAATTGTGTGCAGCTTCGGCGCATATACATTTATCTTTCCCTCTTGTGAATTCACAGATCAGAAACTCCTGCAAAAGTTCAATCCGTTGATTCAGGAGTCGAAGTTCATACCGAGGCAGCGATTGCTGTTAGCCAAAGTGCAGAACGATAATGTACGAATAAGTAAATCGTACAAAAACGTACAACTAAGTTGTTTCTTAGTTCCGAAAGTACTTAATATTTTCATTTTCTAATTATGCGTATTAACGATCGTATTATTTTTTTGACAATTCGCAGTTCGTTCTCTATATGTACAACTGGTCTAAGGAGAGATCGGAGAAACTTATTAAACAAACAACTAATTTGGGTACGTGGCTATCCTCGAGATCTACTCTCTTTACAAACATAATCATGCAGAAATTGGGGATATTTCATCACCAGCCGCCGCCACAGTCTTATCACAGAGATGAGAGCGGTATCCAATATTGTCAGATCACAGACATTGAGAGCCTCGCAAAATTTTCGCACGCCACAATAGCCGATGGCAAAGAATGGCCGAGAACCGGCGGTGGCAATCATCGGAATCACAATTCCGTCAAAGTTCCCGGTACTCAGCACTCCTGGGATAGATTTGCCTATCAGGCGTTGAGAGACGCTACACCGCGACCGCATTATCCCCAAAATATCGTGGATCCTGTGGTCAAAGCTGCGTACGATCTTCAGGATGTTCATCATCGCGAAAAAAAGTCGAAAGGTAATTCTAAGGCAAAAGAAAAAAGACGGGACGGCCTTTTCAAATTATACGAAAATATCGAATCCTTACTCGAAATTTACTGACGAGAGAATGTCTGGTTCGCCGGAAAAAAAAATTGATGAACATAAAATATTTTTTTTGTATTTCAGAGGAACTCACACGATTGTACGCGATGTGGCAAAGCAGAGGTTCAGCTCCGAACATTCCAATATCTTCGGTGAACCTCAACGCTTTCAAGCAACACTCGCGGCTCATTCATTATTGTCACACGCCGCTGTTGTTCCTACCGCAGTGGCGATTGCAATCGGCAGCCACGAGGGATCACTCATTGACGCCCGTATCGTCGGTCTTTCCAGGTACAGTCGCTCAGCAACAATCGTCTTTGCACAATCCGTGGAAAGCCGGTAGTAGCAACAGCGAGAAAGTCCTGACGGCGTGGCATCAGGAACTGTGCGTCTCGATGCTCGACGAGTACAAGCGATATCTCCAAGTTTTAGGCTTTCATCCTGTGCAGATCGACGTCGGACGTCCAACGTGAGTAATTCAAATTCTATTCTCTCAACATGCACATTTCTTTTCATTTCTTGCGGATGGAATCTGACTGTTAATTCTTGTTACACAGGGAAGGAGAGCAAAATCATAATCACGATTGTTATCTGAACAAATCGATGCTAGGAGGAGTTTTGTTGTTCGAAATTCATCTCGCTGAGCCTTTCTTCAGCGCGAAACTCCGTATAATTGAATGCAGCAGACTTCAAACTAAAGCCAGCAGTGCTCTAGTAAATCAGGCAAGTTTCAGCTGATTATCATTCATCCATAATGATTTTTTATATTTTTCATTTGATTTATTTCTCGTCTAGCGTTTATACATTACGTGATAATCGAATTTGGGAAATGTTGCAGTTCATGCTGAGTTTCGTGGACGCCTGCGACAAGATAAAGATCAACATGCATCTCCACTCGTTCACCTACGATTTTCATCTGAGATGCATTCACTCGTATGTCGCTGGAACAGAGCAATGGTCATTGCAGCATGGATACCATCTTACGCGATTTCTCGATGATTTCGTAAAATACTACAGCAAAGCGCCGAACTACGCGCGAAATCTCGTCTACAGCGGTACGGTGTAGTCTTCTCAAACGTTATATATTAAAATAATCATTGAAATTCAAAGTTTAATCAATCTTAATAATTGTTTTTCCACAGACGTCGTTACCATAAGTAATCTGACGACGCCGGCGCATACTCTCTACTCGTACCTTCTGTCGCACGAGAAAACCTATGGTATGCAAGTGTTCGGGATGACTAATGAATCCCTGGATTCTCGAGACAGCGAGTACGTTCTCGTGCGTTTGCAGAGTACGTCGCTGGTGAGTTACTGCGACATACGGGACACGAAGTACACGGATGACTTCGACGTGGCGCTGATAGTTTCGCGTGTCGAGCAGTCGCCACAAATCGAGAAATCCGAGATAACTCTCAAGTACTATCTGATGTTGACGAGTAAAAGCGAATTGTATCCGAAGAGAGAAGTCGAGAACAACAAATTGGGCAAATTTCGTACGGTTTACAACGTCGCGAGATCGGAAACGAGTTCGCAGGGAGACAGCGAATCGAACTCCACGACGCCGACGCCCTACACGCTGACAAAGAGCTCGAAGACCGAAGAGAATCCTCGTTTGTCGGGATTGAGCGAAGCGAGTCAAGAATCTAACGAATCGACAAGAAACGAAAATTCGTGGCACGAGGATGAAAAAGAAACAAATCAATCTTTGGCTCCGACACCACCTCCAGTGCCCAGTTCTCTCATACAAAACGCCGGACCGTCGTTGAATCCCGAAGCCTCAACGTCTTCGCCTCATCTCACGCAGATACGTCAGGAATCCATCAATTATCTTGGTTACTACTCGTCTCACGAGCAACTTATGCAACAACTCATAACGACGCAGGCACGCGCCGCACGCGAACATATCACAAATATGATCGAACGTGGAACTTTACACTGCAGAACTCATCTCCTGTGGAATAAACTATTGGAGAACAAAACAACGATGAGTTACGCCGAATTTATGGAATTACGATCGCTCGCGAGAGTCGAATCTCTATCGTCACTTGACTCGAGACTCAATCCTCTCGTCAATCAACCGATCGCTTGGTATCAAGGACTCGCCAAAGTTTTGCAAAACAAATATCAGGAACATCACAAACAATTCAATACACCGGACGGCAATATTACCCACCATCTTATACTACATCCAAGCTATTTGCAAGCTTTTATGATGCTCACGATAGATCTTCACACTTCTCGCGGGGTGAGTGTTAAAAATTGATATTTTTTGCAGATTTACGAAGTTGGTTTCCATAGATCACCATAGATCGATGATCCATATATTATCATTCATTTATGATCCATAAATCACAGATCTCCGTAGAATATTGTGGAAATGGATTTTTTTTTTGTTTAAGGAATTATCCGCGGTTTATAGAAAATCCGCCGAGACGGCAATCACGCCTTTCAGCGTCAACGAAGTTTACAGCTTGGTAGAGGGTTTCGTGAACGCTTGCTGCTTTCACTTGTGGGTTGGTCTATATAGTCAATAACTGTATCACCAACTTCGAAAGATCACACCACTCTTTTTAACTGTAATAAACATGTGTTACCTGTAAATATCAAATAAATACAGCTATATTTTCTGTTATCAATGAGTAATTATTATAATTTTTTTTAACTTCCGACAGCCCACCGAGAAAGTCACGAGAGTTATGCTTTTTTTTACGAATTCAGCAAAGAGTTGTATGATCAACGAAGACAGATGAAAAATTCTTTAGTTTTTTTTTTATAAGAGACACAACATTAGTTTATTTCGGAGATTCGTATGCAACAATCTCATAACAATTTCCAAAGATAGCCCACAGTAAAGCGACATTACAATATGTGCATCGTTATCGGACTATTGATTTGTTCTTTTTGTTTTTTCAATTCATGTTTGTATTTTTTTTTTCCGTTTCATTTCATTCGCGCGACTTCGTTTAATTTGGTTGGACAAGTGATGTATTTTTTTTGTTTTTCGGTTCAACTGTAAACTTTATTCCATTAGAATTGAAGAAAAAAAAAAATACAATTTTTCTTTTCTTTCTTTTTAACATCACATTTTGAAATATTAATATTAAAATGATATTACTTAAAAAGTATTACTATTCATTACAAATTAGTTATAATTATTAATACTAATAGTGTACAACCATACATCTGCCAGGGGACAGGATTACCGTTCATATTATGGATATTGTGGTTTTTTTTTTCTTTTTTGTTTGTTTAATTTATTAGGCTCTTCGCTGTCTAGTTTGTTTTTTCATTTTTTTTCTTTATTATTCTCTCAGCTTTCACTCCTTCCATTTTTTAAATTCATTTTCACAAATTCATTCGCACGTTTTTGTTTGTTTTTTTTTTTTTTTTACTTTTGTTTCTCCTTTCATACTAGCGTTTCAGTGACTTTCTTTTGCTCTGTACTGCCTTCAAAACTAGTGAAGACGTCCCGTCGTGATGATAGTGGTGGTGGCCGTATCGAACGGCTTTTACTACTCGAGCTATCGAACTCGGATACAATGTGTTTGTGAATTGTTTTTTTTTTGTCTCTCTCATCAATTTCAAGTGCAGTATATTACAACTTTTATCATCTTACAGCAATTGCCCTCCCCCACTTCACAATCATGCCAAGACGCCTACCTTATTACACTTACACGTGAACTTATTGTACCTCTTGCACACGAGTCTTAATTAAAAATCACGCCATTACATGCGCCCCGACCGTCTCGTCTCGAATCGCTCTCGTTTAATTATCGTTTAAGCTCTGGCATATTTTTATTCTTTTTTTTTTCATATTTCGCTGATTCTTCTGAACAAAATAAACTCTGACATACGGAATTAGCGGTTAGCGTTTCGTAAAGATGATTCTTGGTAAATTACACCCCTCGACTGGTTTACATTATAGTATATACATACGCGTGGGATTATGTATATAATCCGATCCGATTTCGGTCGTTCGAGACCTGGGAGACAGTTGCGCGCACACATAGGCGCGTTGCAGTTGCTGTTTTTATATTGTATTTTTTTTTTAGCAAATTGTTAGCGGATCGGAGGGATTTCTCGTGGCGTATATTGTCGGCAACACGAGTATTCATGTTTAACTTAAAAAAAAAAAACAAAATCAAACGTGCGCAACAAAGATTACGTTGTTTTTTTTTTTTTTTTTTTTTTTTTTTGAAAGATAAATTTGCACGTTTAAATCGTAGCCGATAAATCGTATTTATGCAAAACCGAAGCCCTCACTGCACTCGTGAATTGCCTTAAGTAAATTGCTGCGAAGCTTGTCGTACGTTTCGTAAACCGGCAGATCGAGTTGGTTGAAGCTGCAAAGAAATTTAAGACATTAATGAGAAAAAACGTATTATTAATAAATGAATAACACAGAATTCAGTAACGTCATATTTGCAATATCATTTCAAAGAATTTTTAATATTTTTATCAGTTGATGCAACTTACCACGTGTGTGCCGAAGGCAACCGATCCGTTAACCGATCGTCTCGATGAATTTGGAACTTCTGTACACCGTTCATACCTTCCAACGCACCGAATCCTTGCAGCGGTACCTTCGACGTGCCCGTTACGAACTGCAAAAATTTCGCACGATCCGCCTGATCGAAACCGCGCAGTGCGCGCCAAAACCATTGAATCTGTTGTAACAAAAAGTATCGATCAGTAATGAATTGATATCTAAATTTATATCAATAATATTGGTATCGTTAAGAAATGAAGATTGCTGTTACTCGAAAAACCTATTGAATTTGTTACCTGCAAAGACGTTGGACTATATTTGTGATATTCGGTATTAGTTCTCAGATCCTCGATGTCGACGTTCGGCAAACCGCTGATCAGAAGTTCGAGCTCCTGCTCGTTGAATATTGATATCAGTCGTTTGGGAATTATATCGTAAAATCCGTCCAAGAAAGCGTTCAATCTATAAGATAAAATGGAACAATGAAAGAAAACCGTCGAATGGACAAAGAATCGAGGAGTTCATTTTATGAATAATTAATAAGTTGGAAACTCACTGCTTGCGAATCGCCCCGGTCATCTTCATTTGACAGACAAGTCTGATGTATTCCAACTTTGTTTCTTCCGTAACGACGATGTTACGTCCATTTGGTATCAAATCTCGAACATCGTTGACGCCGAATTCGTTGACCTGTAATCGGATTTTGTAAAAAAAAAAAAATCGCGTCACCTTGAGGTAAAACCAACAGCTTATCCGGTTTTTTAGAAAAAGAATCACTACTAAAATTACCTCTGCCGAGAATGTGAGTTCGTAACCGAGTTCCGAGATATTATGCTCGGTGAGATATACGAGGCCTTTGTAGAAACTGTAGTCTTCGCTCTCCATGTCCGTGTGCTTCACGAGTATTCCGAGAATATGTTTGTAGAAGCTTCGCGTGAAGTAACACTCCAATAGCTTGTTGTCGTAAATCGCTTTGGCTGTTTTCAAACGCAAAAACAAATGAGTTAATAACCGTGCGTTTTGTCATAAGAAAATTACTGGAACACGTTTTTTGTTTTGTTTTTTTTTTGTAATAATGTTTGATAGACACGTACCAATAACGCGCCCGACGAATTTGTAGTAACACAAGTGATTAGTATTGTAATGAGACGACGAATTGATCATATATGTAACACGATCGCCCGGGCTCACTGTGAAGAGAGCGTACATAGGGTTGAAGATTTCCCTCGAGATTATGACGTACCACTCTCTGAGAAGGCCACCGGCGTCCTGACCCTCCTCGCCTGTT
Source organism: Cryptus viduatorius (assembly GCA_964006125.1). Lineage (NCBI taxonomy): Eukaryota > Metazoa > Arthropoda > Insecta > Hymenoptera > Ichneumonidae > Cryptus > Cryptus viduatorius. The sequence goes on along the minus strand of OZ023221.1, from coordinate 9,994,145 downwards.
AATTTAAAAAAAGATGATATAATGTTTTTTACTGAAGTAAATTTGCGAATAATCGAGGAAAAATGGGTCCTTCGAAATTCTTACCTTCGAAAACAATGTAAAAGCGATTCTTCCAATCATCGGCGTTTCTACGATGCAATTCTCTGAAGCTGTCCTCGAAGACGTGACTACGGCGTACGTGAACCGCCAATTCTTCACGTCTGATGCCTTCGTCCATTCGCTCGAGTTCGGTTCTGAAGTATCGTCTTTTGACGTCGAAGTCCAAGACTCTCGTGTGATCTACCAGTACGGAGAACGGTCCGTCGGCTAAGTGGGTCGTCGTTTGCCGAAGTATCTGATTCAAGACCGTTCTATGTGTTTCTGCAATGATAACCCATTAATGAATAACAACCCGAAAAACTATCGAGACGATCAATAGAAAAATTAAATTCATCGATAATTCACCTGCAAACTTGAGGAACTTTAATTGATCGGACGGTAAGGCCTTCTGTGGTGTCGGTGTAATGTCCCACGATGACGTCGTACTCGCGGCTTCGGGTTGCGAGGTGCCTTCGCTGTCGGAATATATCGGCGAGACTGGCGCCATATCCGGCGCGACTTCGCGAGTCTCGGTGTTGTTATCGTTATTGCGTTCGCGGGATGCTGTACTAGAGGACGAGTGTACAAGGAAGAACGCTTCGACTGCAGGCTGCAAAACGAGGACGGCGTGATGATCGGGTGTGTGTTCCAATTCCAGTAGACACGCGCTGAGAGTCTCCCAAAGATTGTCGAGAACGAGACTTTCGCTTAGCAACGGAAGAGCAGGATTTTCCTCTTCTGCGGAAAAAAAAGTTAAATTTACTCATTATTAACTATAAAAATCAAATAAGTGGAATTATAAAAGTAACCATCGATCGAACTAACCACTTCGCGAAAACGTCGCTTCTGGAGTTTCAGTTTGAGCGGAAGTTGCTTGAGCGGTATCCATAGCGAGATTATCCGCAGTGGCATTTTCGTCGACCGGTGCCGTAGCTATAGACATCATCATAATTGTAATAATCTTTAAGTATCGTTAAGAATTTATTTTTTTTTTTATGTATTCTCAAGAAAACTTGATAATTACTTGATTTTTGTTGGTTACTCGGCACCGCAGTTTCCATAGCAGCTGCCGTGGCCGTTCCCGTTACAGCTGGTTGAGCCGTCGTTGCCGCCGGCGTTGTAGCCGCAGCCGTTGTTTTCGTTGTCGACGCTGCAGCGGCCGTTGTCGCTTCGGTTTTCTTCTTGTTCGCCAAACGCACCGCCTCTCTTATCTGTACAATTACTTTAAGTATCCGTAAGAAGAACGCCTGACTAGATGTCTTGCTGACAAGTGCACTCATCGATGGTAGCTGAAGATCGGTTCCGGCTTTAACTTTACTCGGAGCCGTCACGATTACGCTTTCTTGGGTAAATCTGCAAGTTTTTGCGTTACATAAATATTGTGAATTGAAACAGCGGTATCGAAAAAAAGTGAAAAAGTTATGAATTAGAAATAACCGAAGGGAAATAAATTTTTCTTACCTATCCATCAGAGTTCCGCGTCCCGATCCACCGGCACTCGTAGACGGTTGTTCCTCGACGGAGTTTCGCCGGCGAAGTTCGCGATTCAAGACCTTCAGTTCCAGCATCAGTTCATTTATGTGCTCGCAAACCATGTTCGCCAATTCCATCGCTCCTTCGAGCAATAGTTTCAAAATCTGCAGCAAATAAATTTAAAAAGCTTATGAAGTTGTGAACAGGTAGGACGCACATCGAGGAACAAATGTTCTCGAGAAATTTCATCGTACCAATTGTCTAGTTGGATCCGGACAGTGAGATAGATTGAGAAGTAGCGCGGTCGCGTCCTCCAGTCCCTCCTCGGAGCAACTTTTGCTGGTGAGAACCTGAACGCCGAGCCGCAGATGACCTTCCGGTGCGGCGACGCTTTGTTCTTTGCTCGGCTCCGTCTTCTTATTCTTCGCGCTGTCCTGACGTCGATAACAATTTACCTCCGAAAGACCGATCGAGATGAGGGACAAGAGACGCAGAAGTTTGTCGGTCAATTGACTGCTCCGCCTTACGACGGACCAGTGCAACATGGATATGAGTTGTCCGAAAGCCGACGCATCGAACGACGTCTGTCCCTGTTCCGGCTCTGTACCCAACGTAGAATTCGAATGTGTTCTCGTCACAGATTTTCCCTTCTTCGACGCACAAGAGTCAAGTTTCAACAGCATATCCCAGAAATCCGGCATATCGCTTCGGCCCGATTTTGTAGCTGATTTTGGCTTCGTTCCGGTATCGTCTTTGCCCGCGTTGCTCGATGTTTCTTTATCTTTGCCCTTTTCCTCGGTTTCCTTTGTTTTCGTCGGTACAAAGTAACCCGGGAAGCTCTTCGCCAGCGATATCAACAGCTCCAAAGTATGCCTGCAAACAGTTGGCGCCGCTTGCGGATGTATCGCGATCATATTACCTTGACGATCGGACTTTTTGCCGCTGTGACGCACAACGTGAAAAACGTTGGCGCGACAGCCGAGAGCCGCGTCGATACTGACGTTCAGCCACGATTGCAAATTGTTTCGTGTGTCCGATACTTTTGGAGAACTGCGAAGGATTGAAAAAACACCGTTAAAACATTTGTTCTCTCGAAATTTCGAATTTTTGTTAAGCGTTAAAACGTTGAAGTATTAAAACATCCGCTTTTCCACATTAAATTATATGTTTGACTAACCAGTAATCTACCGCCGGATGCAATCCTTTCCTCTTGAATTTTCCGGTAAAATCTGTCATCATTTCTTTGTTCTCGTCGTTGCTTCTCTCCATTATATTGAGAAGTGCTTTGACAACCCATTCCCTGGTGCTTCCATGATAGCAGAGATTTCTTATAACACGATGGAGCCGCAGTGTGTTGATCTTCGGCTCGTCAACGAATAGAAGAACGAGCAAACATGCCATTGATTCGTGATCGAGAAGTTGGCGACCTCTCAATCGCAATCCGGCGCTTTGATGTGCTATGCTCGGCTCGCCACGGGGATTCCAAGAGTGCCACTGAGCTCTTTGAGGTACCGAGTGGATCGAGTACCGTGTACCGCCCCCTCTGCCTGTGAAAACATTTTTATTCTTATTACTCAAATGCATTAACTATCAACGAATGAATTATTAATTTAAGTAATAAGTTGTTAATTGAAGACATATGAGAGAATGAAAGCGACGCCTACCTCGGCCGGTATTTCGCAATATACTCGAGAGAGCAGTGTTTCCTTGACTAACGTGATTGAGGAATCTTTCCTGCATCATGTGCCTGTTACGAGCTTCCCATTCACGACGTAAGTTCTGCGCTTCTTGCGCAAGATCAGGCGGCAAAACAGATATTTGCGATTCTTCCATATCGGCCAAAATCTGCAAATAATTGGGTAATGAAAAAAATTATCGTAGAACGTCGAAAAGAATAGGATTTTATTGAAATTCAAAGAGTTATATTCACCGCTTGTCGCAGGGAAGGCTGCAAGTTTTGGAAGAAAGCCGCGGCGTCGACCGGATCCTCTGGATTAGCGGACGCGGCGGCGTGACGTTGTTGTTCGAGGCGCTGTTGGGCCAAAACTTCCTCCTGTATCGCGGGGGGCAACGCAGCCAAGAATTCGGGATTAACCTCGACAGGGCCCGTTACTTCTTCGACCACCGCTGGCTGTGTTCGCTGTCGAATTCTCTGCAGTCTGAAAAGTAAAAAGAATTGTAAAAAATATTGTATTTCCTTCGTACAATATTGAATTTGACAAATTCACATCGATGTTTGCCGCGCACCTCAAATGTTCGGCTATAACTTCGTCGCGCATTTCTTCGGGCAGAGCCGCTAAAAAGGACGGATCTACACCATCGGGTAGTTGAATTTCTTGGGAGCTCGGAGCTTGAACCGTTGGTACAGACGTTTGCGAAGGCGTCGGTGTTTGCTGCGACGCTTGAGACGGCGTTACGGAGAAGGGTTGAGATGCCTGAGGCTGAGTAGCTTCGGGCTGCGGCGCTTGTTGCTCCGCTGTTGCGTTGTTGGTCTCCGACGTCGAGGAGGTCGGATCTTGACCCACTACATTCGCACTAAAAAGAATAACCGGTCGAATTACAAAACCACGAATAACTGATACACAGACAAAAACCATTAAACAAAAATAAAATTTGTAAATCTGTTAAATTTTCCCGACAAACTATTCCCGGTGAACTGAGTGCTCGAATATCCATGGTTATGAGAAATTTGTTACACGCGATCTCCAGTTGTCGATTTATGGTTTTTATTTAGCTTCGAAAAAATGTTTAAAAAAAAATTTCGACTATACATTTTTTTTGTTTCTCGATTTGATTTACAAATTTTCCATGACGAATATGTAATTCCCTGACTTTCCTGAGGCTTTAAAAATTCCCCGACTGCGGTAACACTTTATATTTTTCATGCAAACTTACTTTCGCTCGCGCCTCGTATGCTCGAGGGCGAGGAGCCTCTGGACCCAGGCGCTAGGATCTCTGCCTTCGGTCGTTGCCTCATCTTCCGTTGGTTGATCAAAGTCTGGCATTAAAGGCAACGGGATCGGCGTTCTACCGAGATTCGATTCATTAATGTCTCGAGCTACGGGCCCTACAAAAATATGGAAAAGGAATGAAGTGCAATGACTGTTTCACCGGTAAGAATTGTAATATAGTAATAATAAAATCTATACTCACTTCGCAATGGTCTCGGCAGCGGCGTGGGTTCTATGCTGGGGAGAGGTATATCTAAACTCAAATCGCCGACTTCCGGTTCTTGTTCGATCGGCGGTTGTTCCAGCGGCAGTGGTGGCGGAAGTGGTATAAGACGCAGCGTGTCGTCTTGGACTTCCATCTCGCCGGTAACTTCTTCAATAAGATGTTCGATATTAGACGATGCTGAATTAACAAATACGTGATAAACAAAATGTTGTCTCGCGAGCATTCGAATGGAAAAAAAAATCGAATCGAATGTTCGTAGAAAAATGACAGAGACGCCGGCGCGACTTGTAGTTAAACCGCTGGAAAAGTTATATTTTCTTACCAATAATATTCTCGTCACGATTGGCTTCTTGTCGTACCGTCTCGAATGCAGCTTCCACAGCCGCTACGAATCTTCTCGTATCGTCGCGTTGCATTATACATCCCGTAGGTCGTTGCTGTTGTTGTTCGGCGGGTATCAGAATCGAAGTTCCGGCTGTTGAAATGAATATAACAGTAATTACGAGACAATTCTAGCAATGAAAGGACAAAATAAACTATGCAATCGTTATAAAAAGTAACTCACATTCACCGTTCTTCGGGGCTTCTTTCGTTTCCTTGGTATCCTTTTCTCCTTCTTTCTCCGTGCCGTGTTGCTTCTTACGTTTTTCTTTTCTATCGGCCAATTCAGCGTTTCGCCGCTTCTCCAAACCCGGTATGAGTTTATGAACGACACCGACGCAACAGTCGGGCTGCGAATCACCGTCGAGAAGTCTGCTCTCCTCTATCCACCAGTGCAAAGCTGTAGGTATGTTGTTTAATGTGGCGGCGAGACTCGGTCCGAACAAATAGCCGGATTGATCCTAAAAATAGAAAAGCACAAGGATTGCGTTAAGAGTGCGCGAAACTAACGAAAAATGAAAGAAAAATCACCAGCGAATGATTTTCATTAATTTCAAAAATACTTAAACATTATTGTTGATGACATTTTTTTTTCTTTTTTAAGTATAAGAATATAATTAGTTTTCATTCACTGGAGTCTCCTCACCCTCCTCTGATTAACTCGAATATGTCCACTCACGACAAAGTCGATTTGTTCCTCTTCCTGATTGGCGAGAATTCCAAGTGCATTGTCCATCACGACGACACGAGTGTCGCGGAAGCTCGATGCCAAAACTTGACTGGCTGCCAACGGAAGTGTCTGAGCCGCTGGTACCAAGAGTCTGAGAACAAAGTTAAAACGAGAGCCAAGTGTTATAATGCGCGCAGATGGGGAATAAAAACAAACATCAATTGAAACATCGCCAGGAAAGTGTAAAATACGAACCTTTGCAATATAACCGGTGGATTTGGATTGCGTGGATTCGTCCATTGGAGATACTGATATCTGCGATGTCGAAGTGCCCGCGGCCCTCGAACGTTTGAGGTGTCCAAACTGCTTTGACCCATTAGGAGAGGATGCGAACCGATGCCTGAACGTTGCCAAGTTATTAAGTACAATGCGTCGTGAAGGAATAAGAAATGAAAAGAAAAAAAAAGACGTTAAAGAAATTCGTAGGCTTTGTACCATTGCTCTCCGACACCGACGGCAAATCTTCGAACAATCCAAGAGGCAGAGGGAAGCTTGTGCTCCAAGAATGGCTCGGCCGCGTGGATGCCGGTGTAGCGGCATTGTTATCTTGATTCTCGTAATCACGTGGAATCAGAACGACGTTAGTGTCAAGCCTCTCGGTCGATGGAGGCATACGGAAGACACCCTCACCGACATCATCGTACAAATCTGCACCTTCGTCCTCGTAGTTCGACGAGCCTTCTTCTTCCTCGTTTTCCTCGCCTGTTGGATTACCCAAAAAAAAAAATAGAAAATCAAATTAAAGAAATTGAACAAATTATTTGTTCAATTAAATTTATATCGGCCTAAAGAAAATTACCATCGTCCTCCTCTTCTTCTTCTTCGTCTTCGTCATCGTGTACCTCATCTTCGTTATCCTCAGACGAATCGCTGTCAGAGTCCGATTCCGAGGTCATCAAATCCTCCTGTGCAAGAAACAAAATATGTTACGCGTTGCATGATATGAAAAATAAATATGAATTAATCCTTTCCCTCCGACATCGCCACATGTAAAGAATTTTTCTTTTTTTTTTCGTGTTAAGAAATTGTAAAATTGTTTCTGCTTAGATAACCATTATTATTCGGGAATTTTTTATCCCGAGCATGTTGTAAATGCGATGATCGCGGATAAAAATAGTAGCGATAATATGAGCGAAAGGTTTAAATAAAATATGATGAAGAAGTCAAGAAAAAGATCTCGTTACTCTTACGGTGGTGTCGCGCGTCGGATCAAAGTCATCTTGTGCATCTCTCATGGCGAGACTCTCGTCGTCGATATCCATGGGTCTGTGAGATCGCGAAGTTGGTTCTTCAGTTACGGCGGAGCCGTCTCTGGGGAATAAGACACTGCTGGATTATCAACACTGAAACTTGCGGCTAAGTTCTCCCGACATGGTATTTGTTTTTTTCTATACTGTAAGAAAAAGAAAAACTGTGTCGCATCGTTACCTCTCGAGAAGCTGATCCATGATATCCTCGAGTGCAGCCTCGTCGCCTTCCTCGTGAACTTGACTCTCCGAAGTTGGTTCGAGACTCTCGGCGTTCAGCGATATATCGTGTTCAGTATTCTCGGCATCCTCGTTCGCCTCCTCGCCAACGGCGTGCGTAGCGTCCGAAGTTGTTGTACCGGTTGCGTCACCGATCGGTTCTTCCGGTACCATTCGTATCTTTGGTTTTGGTAATTTGTTGTTAACGGCACCGGGCATCGGTTGATTTATGATCCGCGAAAGTGTCTCCAATGGTTTGAGCGCCGCATTTATCGTACCCGCCATATTTGGACTCGAGAGATCGAGACTGTGCGGTATCTTTGCCAAATCCGTTATAATACCCTTCCGCAACATTATCCTCACGATGTAATTAACGTTGTTGTACTGATGTACTTTGAGCGGTGCGCGCAATTGGGTTTGAGAGGTTGGCGGGCAACTGTCGATCATCGTCGATATGAGACCAATGAGCAATTGCAACTGAGCGTGTTTTTCGGAGCTCTCGGGAAGGGCCAGTGTACGGGTCAGTGCGGCTTTGACTTCGGTAACGAGTGTCGTTTGCGCTTCGGGCGAATGATTGCACGAGGCTATAGCGGCTATCAGCATTCTCGCCATGCTGCTGCACTGTCGATCGCCCGAATTTTCCGGCAATACCGGCAATAATTTGTCGAGTAAGAAGCCAAGCGCGGTTGTACCTTCGGGTACCATTTCGGTTTGTCCAGCGCGATAAGAATGTTCGGCTATGAGATTGGCAACAGCGCCGTACGATCTCACGGCTTCGGCGAGCATCTTAAGTATCGCCGATTTCGGTAACAACGGCTTTTTCGCTTCCTCCGGCTCGAGTTTACCGTTCGTCACGTATTCCGTGTAAACTTTCAACGGTATAACCTGATCGTCGTCATCGAGAGGTCCGTTGGTTGAAGTTGCGCTGTTTCTCAGTACGTCTCTTCTCGACGAATTCGCCGACGATGCGCTCAGAGTCGCCGACGATTGAGGTGTCGCTTTTTTCTCGGGGCTTCCGGTTGGTGTGCCGGCGGCGGCGTTGTCCTCCGGAAATATCGGTACGGGTTTTATTAGAGCGTTGAGAAGATCGTGTATAACGTTTATCGATGTTTCCTCAATCATCGGCATCGCCGAGGAATGATTGGACGGCAGAGCTTTAACGACGAGAGTGTTGTCGACTTCGTCGCGCTTTAGAACACCGATATCGACGCGTAAAATGTTCTCGCAAACGTCGCGATAGAGTTCGGGATCACGACAGACGGCGCTACTTATTTGTCGTGTCATGAATAAAATTTCCTTGTAGGCAGGGGGAATGTTTATCTGTGTACGCGAACGAACGACCTTTTCCATTGCAAGACGAAGCGTTCTTTCCTCTTCAATTGTATGTCTTATTAGAAGAGTACTGAGAATGACGCAACCGATGAAGCTGCTGGCTTGGGTCATATCCAACAGGAGTTGTACGCCCCCCTCGCGCGCGAATACCGCCGCGTTTTTGTAATCTCGCGTCAAGCGTAGACAAACTTTCATGAGAGCGTGAAGAGCGTCCCGGTCAACGGGTATCGCGAGCAATTTCACGCAAGCGCGAACAATACTCGGCGCTATGCTGGGATCCAATCCCTGAACGACGGTGTTACGCTTCTCTTCCGTGGGACTCTCTTCCGTATCCATATTCGAGTCCGAATCGGAGCCCACGTACTCGATGTTCGTTTCGTTATTGAACCTGAAACCCATCGTGATGGGTCGTCTGTTGTCGCTCTCCTCGTTGACTTGAGTCATACATGAGAAAGTTATGAGATAACGTCTGCGCGAACAAGTTATTCTAACGTTCGGTTCGCCGCGCCAGTAAGCTTCGTTTATCAATCTATTGTTCATCGGCGAATACGACGTCCACTTGCCAGTATTAAGATCGAACCATTTCCACATTCTATTTGTTACTTTATGCATTATCTGTTTGCGCTGTGTTAGCACAGCGACTTTCTCCAAACGATCTATAAGGAGCAACAGAGGAGCCAACCACTTCGGTGTTTTCGTCGCGTTACCGCTGTCCTTTGCATCCTTTGTTGTCTTCTGCTTGTTCGCAGTAAGTGGACCTTCGCTGACGACCAACAGACGCACGAGTTTGTCGAGCGTCGAGCAATCTTCAACTATCTGAGCGCACGGTACTCTCATCTCTTGGAAGGTACCTTCGAAAAACAGCGTGTAGAGATATATACGTCCGGCGACTTTGTTCGCTTCCTCGCACTCGACGAGACGCGATCCAGCGGTTTCGTCCTGTGTCTCGGCGATTCCTATTAGATGATCAACAAGATCGCCGATCTCTCGTATCAATTGGCGCAACATACTGTCGCGCCAATCGTCGCCATTTCTCTTTGTTATCGTTACAAGCAAATCGCAGATCCGATAGACAGTATCGGGCATAAGATCGAGCAAATTGAGACACTGTTCGAGAGCGCTGTGCGTAAAATCGTCGATTGTCTTCGTGATCGTTGCTTCGCGCGCCGGTTCTTCGGTGGTTGACGATTTTTTCGTATCAGCGTCACCGAGGGACATCGCGATAGCGTGCATTATCTGATCGTCATCCCCGAGTTCGAGATCCATTATGAGACCCTGAGCGTTCGACTCGCCGGCCGGAGCATCGGCTCGTCGCAGAGTCGCGGGATTTGATAGCAAATAATCCGTCGCCTGTTCGACGGTCAAAGTGTGAAGAAGCGCCTCGATGCAGTGAGCTCTGCTGAAGCCCATGTCCATTAATTGTCGAAGATGTTCGGGATTAACCTCGGGTTCGGTTTCCTCACGACGTTCAGTGGCAGTTGTTCCCGTTCTTGCGGAAGGTGCGGCTGCTGTGCCGCCGGTGCTGCTACTACTTGTCGCACTCGCGACACCGGTCGTCGTTTCATCGCCTTCCTCCTCCTCGGTGCGCTCTTTGATAATCTTCTCGCCTCGCAGTATGTGACGAAGAATCGAGAGAATCGACTCCGTCATGCGGGCGCCATAATTCTTCAGTGGTTTCTTACCCCACATAAGCATAACGGCGTCAAAAGCTTTTTTGTGAACGTCCGTCAGATACTTTAGCGGATCGAAGGATCTGTTCGTATTGTAGAATTCCAGGCTCTTCGGTATACCAACGTGCGGCGAATCGAGTATAGCCTTTGGATTGACCATTTTCTCGAGTAGCATCAGCCAAGCATCGAGAAATTCACCGGTACCGTCCGGTAGATTCGGATGTTCGAGACCCTCGGTGAGCGAAAATTGTCCGCCGCCCGACAGAGCCCAACGGAAAGTCGCAAAAAAGGCGTTTTGTCCACCGAGCTGAACGAATTTTTGTAGCATCAGATGATAGGGATGACGCTTCTCGTCGAACAGCATCGGCGAAGTGAAGCCCACCGAGCATATCAAGAAAGTGAGTTTGAATTTTGGTATCGGCGACGGTGGTAGTTTGTCCCAAGAGAGTCCGCGCGTGAGAAGAATGTTAAGAGCACACGCGACCCCGCGAGCAGCGGTATTCGGTATCCCTGGCATCATCGGCAATTGTTGACCGCGTCGTTGTCTTGACGGTGAACCCATGCAGAGCTTCACGAGCAAACCGAAGAGCTCAGCGAGCGCTCGGCCAAGTCTCGACGATGCTCCGAGAAGAGGTTTTATGTATTTTAGTTGATGAGTGTTCGGAGACGTTCTATCGGAAGTGCTCGTGCTCGGTTTGCTGTCGTCGATCTCCATCGAGACTGGCGGAGGGTCCGTCGTGAGGGCTTCCATTGCGGTTGTCATGCCATTGCTTCCCATGTCGGATACGGCTATGGCACCGGGCCAAACGGGAGTTTCGGCACCGTCGGTTCTCAATTCCGGCGGCATTAACTTATCCATGTCTTCCTTGCCGAAGTCACAGCCGGCAGGTATGATATCGTCGCTGCAAAGAGCCAACAGAAGTGTACTCTCCCAAACGAGGGACATGTAGAGTTCGGACAATCCTTGAAGCACCGTCAATCCGAGTTCGGAGCCCCAATGGCTGATCGACAAATTTCTCATCTCACTTTGACTCGTTCGGCAAACGTGAACGAACATGACGACGTAACCGTGCGCCGCGTTCATAGCGTGAAGCAGAGGAGTCGCTGTGTCGCTGGTGAACGCCGTCTCGAGATTCGGCGCCGAGGCGAGTTCGTGAAGCAACACCGAGCCACCCGGTGACTCCATGTGATTGTGAAGTGGTTTCAGTAGATTCAAAACTTCGTTCAACTGTGATAAACCGGTTTTCAAAACTAACGGCTCGTGCGCCAGAGTCAGAATGCTCTTGCAGACCGAGGCAACGGCTTGTGCCGCTTGGGCAACCGGATAGTCGACCGGTAAATTGGGCAGTCCGAGAATTGATAGTAACGGTACGAGACCCTTCTGGGCGACGAATTCGCGACAATGGTCATCGGTCGAGTTGTTGCTGAGAATAGCGTCGAGAAATTTCATTACATTGTGAATATAGTCGACGAGAGCTATGGGAGTTTTTTCGCGCGGTTGCGGCGGTGGACCCGGTTGCGCCGGCGATGGAGAGGGTTGTTCCTCGCGCTGAGGATGCGAACTCGTACTCGCCTCTTCCTCGTCTTCTTCTTCTTCGTCGCTACTACTTCCCCCGCCGCCGCCGCCTCCGCCTCCCGTGTCACCGACTCCAACGCCAACGGATTGTCCGGAAGATTGGCGATTGTTCGTACTCGTGTTGGATGGCGAATTTTCCGATTTACCGGCCGCTCGCCAACACACGTAACGCGGATCGCAGCCCAAAACGCATAGTTCTTCCAAAAGTTTTATTATCGCTGCCATAGCGTCGGCTTTGAGACTCGGCTGGTGCCTCATGAGTTCATCCATCGCGTTTCCCAAATTCGAAGCTGTGTCCCCGAGAGGATCAGCGCTGCGACGCCGTCGCATCGCTGAGAGATAAACGGGCGATAATAGAACATTGAACACTCGCTCGAAGGGACGTCGTTTCGAGAATGACTCGAGACCGCGAAGATTCAAGCAGAGAGCGCTGAACACATTTGGCAATGATCCTAGTACTTCCCTTGTTGCGGGAACCTGAAAAAAAAAAAACATAAATTTCACGTCATCAGTTTCGCTGGTCGTTTAAAAGTTACGGTAAAGAATTTAACATTTTTATTTCGATGAATTTTTTTTTAACTCACATCTTTGATAAGGAGAGCGTGAAGTACAACTTCGGTCAATCCGTTGTCTTGAAGCGACGATAGAAGCGAAGGTTCTTGAAAAACGTAAACAGTAACAACGTCAGTAGCGAGCAAAAACAATGATGGTCCGTAATACTCCGAATTGCTTATGATGTGTTTCAACGACGACGGCAGTGTGCCTTCCATAACGTGTCTTATACTGTCCGAGAAAGCCGGATCTTGTATAGCTTTTTTGAGAAAATTTAGCATCGATTTTAGAAGCGCCGCTCTCTGTGGCAAACAAGTTTTTCCCGAACGCGCAGCAGAAAAGTCTTGTTGCTGTTCGACTTTCGTTTCCGTCTTCGAATTCGTATTCTCGTCCTCGGAGAATTCCATTGGATTCGAGGCTTCCTCGCTGTCAGCGAAAGTCTCATTGGGCAGACGCGATGGACCGGCGTCTTCGGGATTTTCCGAGGATTTTGTATCACGCAACGCTGAGCCGGAACTCGAATCTTGAACCGGCATCATCGTCGGCTCAATCTCGAATGGTTGTTCTTTTTTGCAGACGTTTATTTCCATGTCTAAACGATTTATGAAACTTCCGAGGCCACCATGAGCCTGAAATCCTTGCATGTCGATGTTTGTTATCAAATCAATGACTCGAACGGCCCGAGTTACGAACTGTGGAAAATAAATGATAATACAGAATACATTAGTTTAGTTCAAGAGACGAAGAAAATTGGTTTTGCAATTAACTAAAGATGGTTACCGTTATGTGCTCCAATTCGGTTCCCGGCCAATTTATCACTTTGAGAAGACTCTCCATCATGCCGCAGCTCACGAGAGCTTCACCTCCGGCTTCGTAGCTCGCGAGATGGTAGAGAAAACTGAAGAGCGCCGTAGCTAGTGGCAATGGGAAAGGTTGACCGTCCGGCTGAGGGGAGGTCAGAGTTGTTATACACGTGCGGACGAGAACAGGTAGGAAACCGTGATAGGAACTCGCGCCCGTTACGTCGATTATCATGTTAAGACGTGAACCTGGTTTTCTGTATAAATAAAAAGAACAAAAAAATATAAAACAACCATACATTTCCACGACTCTTTTACAGAGATTAATTCGGAATTTTTAATAAAATAATTACTTTGGGAAGTGTGGATTACGATCGAGATGAATTATACTCGTGAGAGTTCTCAAAGCTGCAGCTCTGATCTCAACGAGATGAGGGTGCGGCAGTTCAAGCAACTCGACGAGCTCCTCGAGGAGACCAGCGTGAAGAAGGCTGTGCGCGTTTTCCTGCAAGGCATTGCTGTAAACGAGCACCGATAGTGCTTGAAGACGCGCCTGTACGCATTGTAACCGTCTTCTGTAGTCCGAGAAACTGTGCGCCAATCTTATGTGTGTCAGAAGGGCCATCTATGAATATAGAAATTAAAAAAAAGTAGGTGATTATTATCGATTCGAGGGCTCTTCGGCAACCGAGAATTTGAAACAAAGATTAAAAAATCGAAGGATTAAAAAAAAAACGAAAAGTCGTACCTGCCGATCGGGCGGAACGTTGTAAACTTTCAACAAATCGTTCATTATCTGCGCTGGCGTTTTGCCAAGTTTATCGACATTCTCGATGTGTATGTAAGTCACCAGATTGGTCTGACTAATTTTTTTCGTGTTCGATCCACCGACAGTCGACGACGCCGTTGTTGTTGCGCCCGTCGATGGTTCGGCCGATGTTGCGTTGTTTTCCGCGTAATATTCGAAGTGAAGAGTCGTTGCGCTCACTGGGAAACTCTGGTATGAAAAAAATATTTAAAACATTGCAACAATTTAGTAAAGAAAAAAATTGTCATTTTTGTTCAATCTTTCGTCGATTGCAAGTCGCACAGAGGAGAAAAAATATTCTTACTTTATCTGGGTGTTCCTTGCAGCAGTCCGCCAAACCGAAACCGTTCTCCTTGCCGCCCCAACTCTGCGGGATTAATGCGAATTAGAACCATTGATCGGGAAAATGGACAAAAAAATTAATTAATTGTAAAATAAATATAATAGTAACGCCAACCTCTGCCAAGTGATTGAGTCTGCTGAGCAAAGCCTGTCTCTTGTCATTGTTCAAACGCGTTATAAAGTTGCTACGTTTGCTGAACATATACAAAAGATTCAGAACTCCGAGAACGACGTGCATATCACAGCTGGACAACAATGTCACCAAATGTTCCATGCTGTTGTACAGGTGACGAGAGAACGAATGCTCAATCAGGAGTGTCGTGAAGTGGAGAACCCAGAGGAGAAGTTCTTTGGCCTGCGCAACCGCAAAAAATCGTTTATTATTATTATTATTCTGATAATTAGTCACCGAATAGCTGAATGGAGGGGGAACAGGGTAAAATTTTCCACGAACCTCTCGATTCTGCGGCAAATCGCATGCGAGTTCCCAAGAATTGTCGGAACTCCGCGCAACTGCCTCTTCCAATATACTGTCGCTGAGATCCAGTACATCTATCCAGTGAAACAACTCGCATTTTCCAAAAGTCCAAGCGTCTATTTGTTTCAATTCTTCCAGCAGCTCGGTGTGTGAACACGAACGAAGTTTGCTGATAAGCGCCTGACATTCCGCAGGCTGTCAAGACGAAATGAAGAAAATAAAAATAAAAAGAAAAGTTTTGTTAATTTTTTCCATTGCAAATCCCAAAGATAAGTATAAAAAAAAAAAAATTATATCGAAACAAAATGGAAGCTTCTGGAACACATACCACGTCGGAAGTACACTTCTTCAATCTGCTTCTGTCGATCTTCATCTTGATGAATTTCTATTTATCGTGATGTAACTGAAAGTAACTGCGAGAAAAAAATTTGCAGATTTAACAATTCTCAACGAAGTAACGAATTGCAATTGTAAAAAAAAAATGATTGTGAGATGCTGCATCAAATGAACGGCTACAAATCGTGGACAATTCCAGGGAAAAATTTATCAGCTACCATTGTAAAAACAAAGATCTCAAATTGCCAGCTTGGCAAAGATACCAAAAAAAAATGTATATCGCGAAAAAAAAAAATTTGCGGTTGAACTTAATCGCGATTTCGTCACACCACTCGTCCAGTCGAATATACTCACATTTGGCATGTAAGATCCGACATCGATACAGAACACATGGGTAACAAGTTATCTACGACGTTTCGAGACAAAGCAACGTTAACGGATCGAGTTTAGACTCGTCAAATTGCATCGTCATCGGTTCTCACTCGACGGTGTTCGTCTATAACCTAATGTTCTTCGCGGTACGAAATTTCGTCACTGGCCGATTTTTCCACAACAAAAGGGTTAACGAAAAAAAAAGCTCAGTGTCGTCGCGAAGCAATATCTCCGTTGTGTGCCCCCTCCCTCCGGCGTGCAAGTTCCTCGTCGTGTCCTTGCAAATATAATCGGCCTCGTCGCACGACACGGAAGAGTTCTCGGGTTTTATACAGGTATATATATTTTATATATGCGAATGGCGGTTAAAGGAGGGCAGGAGAGAAAACCCGAACGACAAGAAACATCTCGAGAGTCGCCAGTTGGAGTGAGAAAATATATAGCGAGAGCTTGGTGTGAGACAGAACGATGGAGGGAGAATGGGAAAATGTTAAAAGCTGAGTAAGCGAGATAAAACATATCCAAAGCTCGCGAGAGGAACAGAGCGAAGTGAGGTATAAAAGAGAGGGGCCCCACGATGCGCCGCGAATGATATTATCCGTTGGGTTTCCCGATGGGCCCAGGGTACATTAACGTGTCGCTTACCTAATGACTCGTGTTGACTCGTGGGTCACCAAAGTATCGCCTCCTTGAAATAATATCGCAGTTGGTTGATTCAAGCCTCGTGTCAGTCGCGATCCCGATGCACTCGTCAGGAATGATGAAGCCGCTCGAAACGGGCATCGCGGCCGTCGAACGGCGCGTTCACGAACAAGAGAGGATACACGGAGACCGACCGACCCCCTCCCCCCCGACCACCAACGGTGGTGCTCGTTGCCCACCGTGTTTCAGTTAACGCCTCCCCGTTTTTTAATATTTTCGTTTTAATTTTTATTTTTACCGCTTAAAATTTTTTTTTTTCTTACTGCACCGCGAAAGTACGGAGTTCCATCAAACGACAGTCCTTAAACTCTAAACACGGATTATAATGATTGAGAAGAAAACGGGACACTAAGCGCGGCTCCGTCGGGTTTTATTCGAGACACGAAAAAAAAATTGTTCGCGAGAGGCTGCCCCCTCGGTCCTTTCTATAGAGCTGCTTCTACCACGGAATCACAACACTGACTGTACGCGCACTTCCTCTCTAACGTTCAGCGGCCAATCTGACCGCCGATCGTCGCCATTTTAACCGTGGCCCGCCACTAACACAAATGCGAAGAGTTACCAATACCAATGGTTATTCGCAACCACACTATTGCCAATCGACGGAGAAGCTCATCTTTTTTTCTTCTTCACTAAACTAAGACATGCCGATACATTCTATTCGTGCTTTTTTGAAAATCTCTGTCAGATCCAACAGAGCTTCGAGCTTCGCTGTCATATAATCAATGACCTTTTTTGCAAACCCCGATCTAAGCGACGACGAAAAATTTCGCACTCACTGAATAATTGCGCCGAGTGCACTGCACTCTAGTTTTATTCATACACGCAGCTTCACACACGCAGTGACTTGTAACGATGTATATGACTGATGGGATTGGTGTGTGTATATGTGTGCGAACTTCTCGCTGTACTGACCGCGCGCACTTTTGTTCGTCATGCACGAACACGTCGACTCTCGTCGCGACTCGAGAATCAAAAGAGATTGTTTATGAAAAATTTATACATGATGCGCATTATACTGTTTAGTCTGACAGAGATAAGGGAAAATGAACTCTTTCTTTCTCTCGCTTGATGACTCAGATAAAAAAATATTTTTTGAGCGGCTACTTAGATTTTTTTTGATAAATAAATAAATGAAACTCGGATTATCGCTCGATTATATCCTAGCGGTAATTTCATAGTATTCGATATCCTAAAATTTTGAAAAAAAAAAAAAAAACAATAAAAATATAAACAGTTCAAACAACTCTGGGAATGTTAATAATAAGGATATACAGGGAAGAAAATGGGCAGAATGCATTTGGTAAAAATATATTTGAACGATAAAATCGTTGTAATTTGTCTTTACCGTTTGTTCAACATCGGCCTATCGGCATCGAGAATAATATCGACGAGAGACAATTCGTCGAGATAACGTTTCTTCGATCCTCGAAGAGACGCTAATTTCTGTTTATCAACACCGTGCAGAATAGCGTGGATTTTATCGAGAGCAGAATCGATTTTGTTCGCATACGCTGCACCTTTGCTCTCGTATCTCAGAGTCTCGGAATTCCGGGTTTCAATGAGACGATTGATGTAACGCGCGATATTTATCTCCCCCGTTACATCGCGCATTCCCGACAATTTCATCAACGGATCAAGACCCACGGATTTCCAAATAAAGTCTATTCGCAAATCGGATTTCGCACTATTGATAGAAAATTCGCTACAAAAATTAGACAAGTTTTCGGGTTTTTTTGTAACGGAAGAATGCGTGTAAATTGAGACACTGGTAGTTAAATTACAGGGTGCTAAACGCAGCAAAGATTCCAGAGAATACATGGGATACATTGGATCGCAGAATATGATGATTTCTTGATTTTCCTTTGGCGCTACAAGACCACTTGCGTTTCTCAAAGTTGCAGTCTGTAATTTCCTCGTTCGCAAGACTCTCGGACCCGTTCTGCCAAAAAAATCAATCGCTGTAGCATTTCTTTTTAATCGCAAAAATAAACGCGTTGCAGGAAGGATAATAAAGAAAAAAAATTGCTGTCGGAGGCATTCTTTATTCAATAAATTATAAATACCTTATGGGATTAAATTGAAATATTTACTTTTCGAGGCGACATACGGGATTGTTGTAAACCATCTGGAGATCGACTTTTGGTCCGACGAGATCGCGAATATTGTTTAAGTTGTATTTAATCATCGTCGGTCTGCAAAAGAAAAAATCTTCGTCAATGAGAACAAAAGTACGATAAAGAGATGAGAAAAGGTCGCCTTGAAAAGTAACGAGACTCACCGCTCCAGCGACAAGCCCCACGCGATAACGTTAACGTTTTCCGGAAGACCCATAGGCAGCAACATTTCCGGTCTGAAAACTCCGCTATTGCCGATTTCGATCCATTTGCCGAGACCTTTATGGAAACAGAAAATCTCCATACTCGGCTCGGTGTACGGATTGTACGCCGGTTTGAACTCAAGTTGATCGATACCGAGTTTCTTGAAGAATTCGTAAAGCGTGCCGATGAGATCGCCGAGGGTGAGATTGTAGTCGGCAATTACTCCTTCAACCTGATGAAACTCCGCGAGATGGGTGGCGTCAAGAGTCTCGTTGCGGAATACTCGATCGATACTGAAGTATCTTACGGGTTTAAATTCACCCTGAAACGAGAAACAACAAAAATCGAAACATTATGGTGTTTTCCAATGAATTTTTTTTTTTCTTAGGCGTAAACGATTGCATACTTCTTGCATTAGCTTGTAGAGCATACGAGCGCTAACAGCCGTCGTATGAGTTCTCAACAAATTTTTCTGCGCTTCTTCGATCTTCCAATCGTATCGGTAACCTTGAGAGCCGTAGCCACCTTTGCTGTGAACATTTTTCACCTTTTCCAGATAATCTTGCGGAAAATTGTCGCTTGTTCTCGGTTCTGAAAGACGCGAAGGATCGATCGACAGGTAGAATATCTTACGAGATAAATTCGAGGAATTAAATTAACAAATTGCAGGGTGGAATTTACCGGAAACGAAAAAAGTATCGTGAGCATCCCTGGCGGGATGTTGCTGCGGCTGGAACAGAGCATCGAAATTCCAGAATGAACTCTCCACGAAGTTATTCGTTGGCATCTCCGTGAAACTGCAAAATGATGGAACGAACGTCATTTTCAGAAGATTTATATACGACTTTGATAAAAATGTACCGCTCACCCCATCTCTAAGAATATCTTTCGGAATTCCGAGCGAACTTTGAGCAACGGATGCAAATGCCCAACGTCGAGAGCCGAGCCAAGAGCGTCAAAATTGTAAGGCTTAAATTTTTTCTCCTTCCATGTGCCGCTCGTCAACAAATCTGCCGTTAAATCGGCTTCCTGCTTCTCGATTTTTGTCGAAAAATTCGGTCCTTTACGAACGACAACGCTTTTGATGATACTGAAAGAAATTTGTCAGTATAAGTTCCCTGGATTATCATCGTTATTGTAAATAAATAACTTTGGAAATAGTTACACTTCCTGGAGCAGTTTTCTCTTCTTGTACTCAGTTTTGACGCTATCAGCGATATCATTAAAGTTTTTCAAATTGTTCCTCGTGACATCTTCGATGGAAGAAACATTTTTAGTCAGAAACGGAACTCCGTCCTTCTTGACGAGTTTTACCCAACCTGCCTGAAGGGCTTTGGAAAGGCCTACTTTGGCATATGGAAGATTTTTTGACGCTTCAATCTGAGATATTCCTCCGTCGGGTATAGCATAGTAGAGGACAGCTTCGTGACTACCGTTTTCTATGACATGTTGACCTTCGGCGGTCGGCTCCCATGTTCTTCTGCTTACTTGTTCCACGTCAATGACCTACGAATAGTTTGTGTAAAACTCGACTATACGACATCAACGATAACTCAAAATTGCAAGCTCACATCAGGAAGTGTCTGAAGACTCTTTATCGCTCCGATGATTTTCTGATGATCGTCATCGATAATACCGACCAAATCGAGCGAATTTACTTCGCCGTTGTTGCCAATATAGCTCAATACTTTTTCGACCAATTCGCTCGCCATTCTCGAAGTTTTTATGACATATTATGCTTGTCAAACTCAATGAGAGAGGATTTCACTACGAATACTTTTCCAGGTGCTACGAAATTAGAAACAAACGACTGTCACAAATTGCGCGATTTTCGTCATACTTGAAGTTTAGCTTTTTTTTCCACGAAAAACAATTGTATTACCTGATTCGT
Source organism: Cryptus viduatorius (assembly GCA_964006125.1). NCBI lineage: Eukaryota > Metazoa > Arthropoda > Insecta > Hymenoptera > Ichneumonidae > Cryptus > Cryptus viduatorius. Next base: position 9,973,660 of record OZ023221.1, on the reverse strand, counting down.
TACGTACGTAACGTGATAATACAGACGGAACACCGCCGGCAGCTCGAATCTTCAACCAACAATCTATCAATTTGCACCACGTTTCGTGTTTTTTTTTTTTTTTTTTTTACGATGATTCGGGTTGGAACTTTCAACGATGCGATATCTGCAGGGTCTCGGTATCGGCAACTTCAGGTTTCACGAAACAGATGACACTAGCGTCTTGTTCCTCAAATCACGTGGTTAATTTAAGAGGAGGTGCAATCCCTTCCCTCCCGCCCATCCCGGGCTCAGTCGGTATCAAAAACTGTAAACAACTTTTTTGGCGCATATTAGCTTTTGCAGGCGAAAAAAAAGTTTCATCCCCTGCGGACATACCCAAAGCAGGGGATGAAACTTTTCATTTAGCTGTAAATGCTAATATATGCCAAAAAAGTTGTTTACAGTTTTTGATACCGACTGCGGTATTTCACCTGTTCTTAAATCAATCGATATGTCGTCAGCTTAATGATCGAAAAAACGAATGTTTTGTAACGATAACGACGATTAGTTGATATTTTATTATTATTTCTGTTTTATATTATATTTCACATTATTTTCCTATAGATCATCATCAGCAACAATATCTGCTTCTCCGCAAAGAGATCTCTACGATTAAATATACTGTATATGGTACAATCGCTTTTTCTTTTTTGCTTAATCGTTTTTTTTTTTTCTTTTTTACACGAACGGACAAATAAATTGGAATGTATCAGCCGAGAACTGATTTTGTGGATCCTACATATATATTATAGATACATTGTTAATATTGCATGATTTTGAATAATATTATTTCAATGCTATTAACAAAATACACGCATATTACACTTCATACTGTATAGTTGCCGGACGCTATTGGCATATAAACAATTTTTTTTGTTTTCACGCTGAACAACCCACATGTTTTCTCGTCGGGAGGAATAGTTTTTAGCGCCTGATAAAATAAACAATTGTATTAATTGCTTAATAAAACAGATGACAAAGTAAAATTTTCACGTCCTTAGGACATAAATATAACGGCGCAAAGCACGATGATTTGTGTTATCGTGCCGCAGCAAAAAAATTATTACAGCATAATACGCTATAAAGGAAGAAAAAAAGTAAACACGATGATTTGTTGTATTTACACGCTGAGCGACGTTCGTGAATTCATGTAGAATTGATGGCCAGAGAAGAGGAACGTGAGAACATAGATACAAGCAGCGATCCAGCAGTTGTATGCATTTTGAGTATAACCTCTATCCGCATCCGTGTAGAAAGCGGTGGGCGTAAGATAGCCTTTTGATGACAGAGGAACATCCTCTATAAGAGCGACGCTCCTTACATAGAAGAAGATTCCCATCAAGAACTGAAAATAGAATATATCGAGCGTTGAGACAAAAAGAACGGTTTTGGAGCAGAAAAATATTAGTGAACTATAAATGTTGACGTATCGGGAAAATGTTGAACCCGGAAATCGTCTGATTCTCGAAATCAGATGTGAAATTCAACGATAGGAAACATTCGACGATCGTACAGATAACGAAAATACTGTACAGTGGTTGAGACAGGTGAGATTTTTTGGCTTACCAGTTGCACGATACCCCAAACTGATATGATTAAGCCGCAAAGGGCGTATTTGGGACCGCAGACCTTCATGCTGTAGGTGGTTTATAATCACTCCACACTGTTCCCTCGCGAGAGTTTTGACGAGTATCTGTTAATTTTGTGCGGATCAAAAGATGGAAAATATTCACGGTACGAAACCTCTTGTTACGCCCCAGGTCGGTCATATGATTGCGGTCGATCGATTCGATAGTCTCTAGGTATATCGCTTGTCTTCTCGTGCGTTGTATTGAAAACTAAAAAAGTCTCTAGCAGCGTACATATAATAATAAGAATAATATGGAAATGCAATGTTACAGGCTTTTCGTTTCACGACATTGCGAAAATCCGGACTCGAATATTTCCGAATTTCACCGAACGGTCTGAGTGAGTGCATGTGCACTCAGAATTCGAAAGTTCAGACAGAATTCCATATTTCCAGATAACAAAGTTTCACATTCTTCGATTTAATTTTTACATACAATTACCATTTCGTGGAAATGGGATTGGGGAATTTTTCCGACTCACGAAAGAATGAAAAAAAAAGGAACAATGTAAATTAAAACGAACAATGCGATATCTCGAATGCGCGCCAATCAATTGACAGATAAAACTATAAGTGTTGGCGAGAGAGACCATGATTCATACTTCCTGCTGTTGTCGGCCCTGATTCATGGGATCATGGTTGACCGACTTGGTTAGTTCGCGACTCTCAATTCCATTATTAATCAAATTTACATTATTCTACACATTATTTCTTCCATACAACAAACTAATTAATGTCACAAAAATACAATACGTGGAATTTAATACATTTTTTTGACAACGAAAGCGCCGCTTTAATGTCGCAATTGAGCTTCGAAAAGACGGGGGTACAAGGCGGCTGGGCTGTGTTTTTGACAGCTCTACGAGAGTAGCGAACAGTGGTGTAATCAATCAACTCCCTTGATTACCTAATCTGTCAGTCGTGACCCGTTGTCAGAGCTCAATCGTGCATCATCGTTTCTTATCTCGTTGCTCATCTTTTTTTTTTTACCGTTTTTTTTTCGTAATTTTTTTTCTCATTTTACAGTTAACAGCGAGGCCAATGCCAGACGAATTGCAATGGTGGAGAACTGCTTCGGCAGTTCTGGTCAGGTAAGTTATTCCCTCATCTGCTGAGTAATATAATATTAACGTATTTTCGTGTTAAAATTAAACGTTAATTTCTTTGAATTGTGCGTTCGTGTATCGCATACCTCGGCGGCTGAATAAATTATTTTTATCAAGGTCACTCATTGACGATTTAAAAAAATTTCAGTCACTCGCCGTACCAGGAAGAGTTTTGGTCGGCGAAGGTGTCCTGACAAAGATGTGCAGAAAAAAACCAAAGCCGAGGCAATTTTTTCTCTTCAACGATATATTGGTCTATGGTAACATAGTTATCAATAAGAAAAAAGTGAGTCACACGCTTTTGTATTAGAAATTTTACACCCAATGAAAGCGAATCTTGTAAACATTTAATTCCATTGATATTTGCACGATGAGTAATTCGATATTGAATCACAGTACAACAAGCAACACCTTATACCACTGGAGGAAGTGAAGCTTGAGTCATTAGCCGACGATGGGCGTAAGTTTTTCCGACTATATTACACGAGTTTTCTTAAAAATTAGATGAGCTTTGAAGAATTTTTTCTGTCCGGAATCGTGTCGTCTAGTCTTTCGCACAGCTGGCTAGTGTAAAACTCATTCCTTCCCAATGGAGTTCCCTTTCTGTTGCTTGACTTCCCAGTGAATTGTCGTTGTTTGTAGAGTTTCGGAATGGGTGGCTCATAAAAACGGTAACAAAGTCGTTTGCTGTTTATGCTGCTACTGCCACAGAGAAACAAGAGTGGATGGCCCACATTACAAAATGCATCGAGGATTTGCTCAGAAAGAGTGAGTAGCGAAAAAAAAGAAAAACAGCATCCATCTGGACCCATAAAAATCTTATATTTTGTTAATTTTCTTTTTTTTTTTTTTTTCGTGTTACAGGTGGAAAGAAGCCGGTAGAAGTTCACGCAGCTGTTTGGGTGCCCGACAATGAAGCAACGATCTGCATGCACTGCAACAAAACACAGTTTACCGTTCTGAATAGACGGGTAAGTAGGTCAAGAATAATAAGTAGAAAGATCACCGATCTTTAACGAGTATAAATGTTGATGAATCCTTTTTTTTTTCATTCGTAGCATCATTGTCGACAATGCGGCGAGGTGGTGTGCGGTCCGTGCAGCAATAAAAAGTTAGTTCTACCGGGACAGGGAAATGGGAAAGCCGTTCGCGTTTGTCTTCAGTGTTACGATGCGGCGAGCAAAGTAAAAGCAACATCGCCGACAACAACCGACAGTCTCAACAATACCGATCAACAGCGCAATTCCGCGGACAGTTCGGGCGGCGATAGCTCAGGCGATGACGAGGAAGGAAACAAGGAAGAGAATCATGACGAGGTGAATCATACGCGAAGTTCTCGCGTGCCACGGGATCCACGTTATTCTTACGAATAACTGAACATACGATAATTAATTTTTTTCTGATTTTAGCCCAAATTCTACTCGACTCTGGTACGATGAAGCGACGGTATAACAAAAAAAAAAAAAAGAAAAAAGGCTATAAATATCATGAAGACGATGTTTTATTTTCGAATATCGTATTGGGGGCCTGTAATCACGATAATCACGGTCGTAGGAAGACTTCTTTTTTTTTCGATTTTTTTTTTCATCACGTATGTACAACGAACAAAACATGAACCTACGAACTCGATCCTTTCCCGAAGGATACGGGCAAAAGAGATATATATATATACACATACGTACACATACTCTTAATCGTTTCACCCGCGTAGGCATTATTAATTTTCTCACGGACTCAACGGCGGCGAGGCTCTGATGATATCACCAAAACGGAAATTTCAAACGCTTTTTACTCTCTTACACTCATCGCCCACCAACAGATCTAATATTCATACTATTTTGGAATGCGGGATGTTTTTTTTTTCTTTTTGTTTTCCATAGATTTAAGCCGACATACCAGTTTGTGCCTTCTGATTAGATACGGTCGACGAACTTATATTTTCCTACCGCAAAGACGCGAATAAAATCTTTTTTTTTTTTCACATAAATACGCGCGACATGAGGAAAAAAAAGTGGCGACGCAAAGGAATTGATTAATGAACAACAAAAAAAATCTCTTTAATATGAAAAGCGGAGTTTTTTTTTTTTTTTTTTTTATACAGATGACTTGCCGAAAGACCCTGTTATCGTAATGTATCACAGGTGTATTTTATATCGAAACATTTATATCTGTAAATAATTGAATAATCTTATACGAATAACAATGTTACTCTGGATAGTATTGTCGAACTTGAAATGTCAATTATCATTAAAAGTTGAGTTACAAAACGGCGAAATGTTTTTTTTCTTCTTCGTTACTCGTTTTTAATTCTTTGGAAGCAAATATTGACGTTGGTTTTTTTTTTTTCTTTGGAGCAGAATAAATTGTCACGAAAGCAACGAAAGCCTGTAGATTATTATTCTACCAAAGAAATCTGTACTATCCTCAAATACCAACTTAAACGTTTTTGCCTTCACAGCTTTTTCCAGACTGAACAGTTGCAACTTATTCGTGTCTTCGGGATAAAAGCACTGAACAGTCGAAAGATTCTTGGCGTCAGTTCCAGCTTCTACTCTGCAGTCTTTCCCTACGAAACCTCCTTGAAATTGAATTTCTAATGCGGAGAGTGTACACTCTTCTTTAAAATCTATAAGAATCCACTGAGGAGAACCCTGCAATAAAAGCGTTATTAATTCATGCCAATAATCGTCGATGGATTTATCGTAAGAATAACTTACGGAATCGGAATTCCAGCAAGTCTCGTCACAATCGTCGTAAAGAAATTTTTTTCCGTAGCTACGAACTTCTTTGTTGAGAACGGAGCTGACTCTGCATTAAATAATAACAATGATATATTATTATTCAGATATTTTTCTGCATGAGAGCTGTTAAAAATATATCATTTTAATAATAAAAACAGTAGAACGGCTCATCGGAAACAAGCACGTGTTTTCGTTGTTTTTTGCTCACCGACAGTCGAAAGTTTTTTCTCTCAACAAATTAGCCATTTCTACGCTGACACCATTAATCCACCGAATTATTCGGATTCGTCGATCAATTGCATGTATACAATTGATTAATTTCGGTGATGATAAGGCTTATCGAACGATGGCAATTTCTACAATTTTCTAGATTAATCCAGACGACACGTTCGGCGTATTTGATCGAGTCCGTTTCCGCGGAGTATATCTTGACGGTACGCGACTGCGTTCAGAGAACTCCGGCAGAGTTGATTCTCGGCTTGTGCTCTCGCGCGTCGGTAGGTTTTCCGTAGAGTTCTTCTTCGCGCCGCGCCAGTAGCTCTATTGCCTCGCGGTAAATCCAAGAGAGCTCCAAACCGGTTTGTTCTCTTCGTCAAATTTTCATCGAAAACCCCCTGACGTCTGGCTAAAGCTGCTTTGGTTCGACCATTCTCTCCCCTGTGCGTTTATAAACATTATTGGTGTGTCCTCCCCCTCGCATCTTCGTTCCCTCGTCTTGAATCGCGCGTGTCTCTGTGTGTGTGTATATTGTATACGACGTCAATGGCTTGTACGCTGCTACGTTGAAAAGCGTTTTGTCCATCACAGTATACAATCGCGTTATTAATATTTCGTAAAATAATTCCAGCCGAGCCAAAACTTCAAACGCGAGTAGGTCGATTCGTTCTTTTATTTAATAAAAACGTAAAAATTTCATTCGCAAGAAGATGGCTGGAAATCGCGAAGTTATTCTGGCTGACTTTCAGGTAACGTATCCACAATGATTATTCGCAAACGATTGCGCGAATTTTATTTCTTTCGCTTCGTCGCCGAGACTCTTTGAGGTTATAAAGCTTCTGTGCAATGACATTGTCAATAATTGAAGCTTCGTCGGACACGCGAACAACACGATTAACCCCTTAAAATAAAAAAAATATTGATATGTTATCTTCGATTAATCGATTATCGTTAAAAAAACATCGTGCTTGCAAATTATCGATGTAAAAAAAAATTTAAATAAATACATAATCATTATTTCTATATTGAAATACAAAGAATATTCTGTCGGCGCATGAAACATAAGACAATTTTATTTTAGGCGTGCACAGGAATCGATGATGTGGGTGAAGCTATTCTTCATCTCGAGAATACAAATTGGGACCTATTGGTAACGCAGCGTCAATAAATCAATTTGCTTCAATTCAGTGATTAGTTAACAAAGTACATTTATATTGTCATTTCAGGCGGCTGTTAACAGAGTAATGCATCACGACACACAACAACTGCCCTCCGAATTGAGTCCGGACATCGAGATGATGGAAGTGGTTCAAGGTGTACCGGTTATAACATTTTCATCGTCGTCCGAAGTGGCGCACGCTCCAAAAAATGCTCTGACTCCGAGAGTCGATAACACAGAGAATGTTAAGCCGGGTACTAGCAGACCGAAGAGTCACACTCAAGCGTCGACCAGACAACTAGAGTTTCATATTCACTACCTGAATCGTTCATTCGTCGTCAGACTTTTGGAGTCCTGCACAGTTGGTGAGAGCAGCAATTTAAGTTATTGCAGCTTTTCAATTTTTTTTTTCGATCGAAATTGATAAATCTTTTTTTTCGTCGTTTTTAGGTGATTTAAAACACGCGATATATGAAGAAACGAACGTTGGCCCGTGTCAACAGCAGCTGCACGGTTGGAAAAAAGAACCGCGGAGCAATTTCACGTTTTTGCATACCTTAGAACTGCCGAAGGAAGTAACGCTATACATGACGCAGTCCTCGGAGCCCGGGGACTTTACCGCGGAACCGTGAGTTATCGTAACTTATCCGTAATGTTGACAAACGAGGCGTCTACAATTCGTATTTTGTTTTACAGCATATGCTTGTCGGATCGTTTAACTCAAACGTTTACTCTAAACGTGCGCGACGAGGCGTCGAACAAAACGTATCATCTGAAGTTTCCCGGTACGCACACGATTTTGGACGTTAAAACAAACGTCTATTCGTTGATAGACGTACCGGTGAGAAATCAGCAATGGAAGGGGTGGCCAAGTACGGTAAAAGACGACAAAGTCACGTTGGCACAGAGCGGCATATCTTATCCGGAACACGAGCTCTCGGTTGGCAAACTTCCCATCAAAGAGAACAAAAAGGTGAACGATCTTCTTTTCTTCTTTATAGTGTCGCGAGATCCGCGAAAAAAGTCCCCAAAAAAAAATTAAATGAATGTTTTTTCAGGACGTCGTGGATTTGGTAGACAGCGATAGTTCCGCGGATGGAGCAGACGATGTGGAGGAATTCGAAGACGCGCCGGAATCATTTATCATCGAAGATGATATGTTTATAGATAATGTTCGATCCACCAAGATACAACGTCTCAGTAAGTGAACCGGATTGCTTTTTTGAATCGTTGTTTATCGTCCCGCATTATTTTATTTTATTTTTGTATTGATACATAGTGCCGGAGAACGTCGAGGACGAGACAATGGGGACGTTGCACTTTGCCGAACAGTTCGAGAAACGTTATGGACGCGCACATCCCGATTTTTTCACGGGTACCTTCGATGAAGCTATAAAGGAATCGTGTTTGAAACCTGCGAAAGAGGTAATTACGCATTTTTTTCAAAACAATTTCCTCGCGGATTCAAAGATCGATGGTTACAGAAAGTCCCATTTTTTTACAGAGAAAATTATTAGCTGTTTACCTACATCACGACAACAGCGTATTGGCAAATGTATTTTGCACGCAGTTATTGGGTTTCGAGACTGTGCTGCAATTGTTGTCGGCAAATTTTATCGTATGGGGTTGGGACATCACTTACGAGAGCAACAAAGAAAAGTAAAGATAGTTTAACTACTGTTATCGACGTATTATCAATGAAATACGCAAAGTTTAACATTTATTTCTGTTTTTTTTTTTTTCATTCGTCTCGCAGATTCTTATCTTCCGCGAGTCAGGCACTCGGTATGGTAGGAGCAGCGACGATACAGAGTATCGACGTTGATACTCTTCCCGTCCTAATGATTCTCATGCGATCCCGATCGATCACCGAGATATTTACGATAGTTCACGGCAACGTCGGTGTCAACGAACTACTCACAAATTTGATCCAAGCGGTAGACGTTTTCCAGGAGCAGCGGCGAGCGGATATCGGTGTAGAGGAGGAGAGACACGCGAGAGAGCGCGTTAAGCAGGAACAAGATCGGGCATATCAGGAGAGTTTGGCGGCTGATAGGTATTCATATTCTGAATTTGATTCTTTCTCTTACGCATTCAAAGTTCAGAAACGTTAAATACGAAAAAAAAACTTCCAGAGCAAAGGAAGAGGCGAAGCAGATGCAGGAACAGCTCGAGAAACAGAAGAAAGAAGAAGCGGAGAGTCAAAGACTTGCCGAAGAAGCGCGGAAAGAAGCGCACAGATTGGCCGTCGAATCGAGTCTACCGCCAGAACCCGAACTCGGAGCCGGCGACGGTGTTCTCAAGATAAAAGTTCGTCTCTCGGCTGGAAAATTCTTGGAGCGCAGGTTTCAGGCGGATACGCCACTGCAGACGCTCCTCAATTTTCTCATAGTCGAGGGATACCCCACGGACGAGTATAAAGTTTTGTCCAGCTGGCCTCGGAGGGACGTAAGTACCTCGTACCAAATTTATGAACTCCCGAATGACGATTGCTGCGTTACTTTAATTGTCTTTTGTGTGATTTTTTTTTCGACTCATTAACAGCTCACGTCTATGGATACGAAGCTCACGCTAGCAGAATTGAATTTCTGCCCACAAGAGACGGTGATTCTAGAACAGCGATAAGTATAAAACGACAATGAATATGAAATTGAAAAGAAAAAAAAAAGATAAGTGAAAGATGATAAGTGAACTCAATGTATTTAAATTTTTCGGAGTGTAGGAATTAAGAGCGTCGCGATATTCTTAATGTTGTATTTATTTAATAATTTTTTTTTTCATTGTAGTCAAAACCCCTCTCCCCGCGCCGTTAACACGAGTTTAACGTTTCAATAATACAATTACAATTTGTACGCCGTACTTTTTCCATGCGCATCGCATCGTACAGAAAGATATGTAGTTCTATTTTGTACGAAAATGAAAAAACAAAAAAAAAACAAAAAACAATGAATCATTGACTGAAGAAAACGAGGATTGAATGATAGATAATGTGCGTGGATAATACTATCGATGAAAGAGAGAGAATGGAAGGAAGACGCCCCTTCCGTTGATGCATGAGCTGTACGTGTTAAATTTCCAAAATAAAATTAGATCTTGAAAAAAATTGCGAATAATTTTCCTCCTGGCGAACGAGTAATTTTTTTTTATACACAGCTTATTTACAAACTTTGTTGACGAACAGATGCAACGGAGACAAATTTTGTTTTTTGTATTCGCGGAGCCCAAAAAAAAGAGTTGAGTAACCTGCTATTCTTATTTATTTTATAGATACAGAGATGCGGCAAAGACGATATCTCGTTTGATCAATTTAATAGCGTCGCTGAATTTATTCTCTAAGTCGGTATTTCCGATGTTTTTTGCCGCTTGGCTGAGTTGTCGCAATACCTCTTCGAGACGACGCATGCATCGTATTATGGAACCTTCGAAGATATCGGTCATTTTGCAAATTTGCAAGAAATTCGCGCCTTTGCACCACGCATAAACGACGTCCATGAGGAATGGTTTGAATTTTTCGACGTAACCGCTCTCATCGAGATCGAGATTTGCCTCTGTCGATACCTTTGCTATTCTTCTCGCCAAATCTTGCATTTGTCTGAGGGGCCCGCTGAGTTCGTTAGTGCTTTTCGGCATCTCGTTGGATTTTTCGTCACAGACGAAGCAACTTATCAACGCAGCCATCTGCGGGACGCTGAGTGCATTGAATAATCCGTTGAATATCATTTCCGTGAGTAACAACTCGTCGGCTCCGTTCAATTCGCAAGCGACGCGACCTTTTACTTCTATAACGTCAGCGGCTGTGCAATAAGCCATTCTTCGTAAGACACGCTTTCGGCACTTCAGTTCGTCCATCTGAAGTACCGATTTTGCTCGCTTCAGCTCGTCCTTTGCGCTCTTCAGTTGCGCTCCCATTTCCTCGCGTTTCATGAATTTTTCATATATATCGTTCAGCTCGGGATCCTTGTGAAGCGGATGCGCGAACAGTCTTTCCTCCAAGATTTCTATCCTTTTAACGATATCCTTGAAACTCGATTCGTCTATTCTCATGTCCGTTATTGGATTCAGTAGCGGTGGTCCATCGGGAAATCGTTTCTTCACTTCTTGAATTGTTTTCAACACGCTCTTTCTGTTATCCGCCGGCCTGAGATCCTTCGGATAATAGAGCCTCAGAGAACTTATTTGAGATATGAGAGTACTGAGAACGGGAACAACTTCGATCTCTCCTTCCTCGTTTGGTCGGCACGGTATCGGCGATCCTTCCTTCGATTCGGCGGAGATATGCAGCAAAGTATCGATCACGATGACCGTCTTTTCTTTAACAGGATTCTTCGGTGTCTTCTTTTTAAAATTTACGATTATTCCCCAATCGAAGTCCGATTTTTCGTTTTTTATCTTTATCATTCTACCGGGTTGAAGGAAGGGCAGTAAATATTCGGGTTTCGTGAGGTACGTACGGAATTCCGTTCCCAAACGATCAAGTTGTTCGCGTATATCGTGATACGTCGATATTTGATTGAGTTTGTCGACTTTTAGATCGTCGTGTGCCGCTTGCAACTCCTTTACTTTGTTGTACAATTCCGGTATGCAGGCTTGATTTTGAAACTGATAGAAGCTTCGTTCCAACATATATTCAGGATTTATCTCTTCAACGCGAAGAAGATTCAACACCATGTTGTACGTTAAGTGAAACGCCGAGTTTATCGGATCCGGTTTTCCTTGAACGATGTCTCTGCCAACTGCGGGACTGACTTGTTCGTCGATCATGAGAATTACAATGCCCTTCTCGTCGAGACCACGTCGACCGGCGCGTCCGGACATTTGTATGTATTCCCCGGAAGTTATCCAGCGGAAATCTTTTCCGTCGAATTTCCGTGGTGCTGTGAACAGTACAGTTCTCGCCGGCATGTTTAATCCCATTGCGAAAGTTTCCGTAGCGAATAAAGCTTTTATCAAACCCTCGCCAAAGAGAATCTCGACGGTTTCCTTTAATATCGGCAACAATCCACCGTGATGAATACCGATACCTCTCCGCAGCAACGGCAAAACGTTCTCAACTTGTGGCAATTTTCTATCGTCTTCGCTGAGAACGTCCATAGCGTTGTTGAATACTTCGTCAACGAGCTGTTTTTCTTGCATCGTGTTAAGATCCAATTGCGCCATTTGCATGGCGTACAATTCGCAATCCTTCTTCGAAAAACTGAATATTATTACCGGCGCGAAGTTGCGCTCCATTATCATTTTGACCATTTTGAAGATATTCGATTGCGCGGCTCCCGCGCGAAAACCTCCTTTGCGACCCTTTTGATCGCCTTTCGCCGCGTCGCCTTGCAGACACGCCATCGCTCTGTTGAAATTTTCTTCTTTAAACTGCCCTTCTTCGTTGACAACCTGTGGACAAAAAATAATTATTGCCTTAATAAATGGTTGATAGAAGGGATAAGAAGATTTAATTCTTCATGGTAGGAAAATTTTTGTGGCAACGGCCTATCAGACTGCTCTCGCTAATAACGATAATCCGAAGAAGTCCACAATTTTGTGGGCCATTGTTACGGAATTATTGAATAACGAGATCGATTTACCAAGTGAATACCGTCGCCGCCCACAGGAAAGATGTAATGCTGCAATGGCGTTGGCCTGTAATCGGTGTAAACAACATGACAAGGTTGTCTGTGAAGATGAGCGACCCATTCGGCAAATTGACGAGCGTTCGGTATAGTTGCGGAGAGAAAGACGTAGTGAACATTGTCAGGAAGAAGAATCAGCGTTTCTTCCCACACGACACCCCTCTCCTTGTCTCTCATGTAATGAATTTCGTCAAATATTACCCAACCAACTTCTCTCATTACCTGAAAAATCACGGAAAAAATTAATAAATTTAATAAAATCTATGGAAAAAAAAACAATGATTTAGAGTAGATTTTTTGGTCGAAAAGCTGCGTACTTCGGATCCTCGATATAACATATTTCGCAAAATCTCGGTGGTCATTATGAGAACGCTGGCAGTCGGATTTATCGTAACATCTCCCGTTATTAATCCCACGTCTTTGAATTCTTCATAAAATTCTCTGTACTTCTGATTACTCAGCGCTTTTATAGGCGTTGTGTAGATAACTCTTTGTTTGTCTCTCAGCGAACACGCAATTGAATATCTGTAACGAAAAATTGCAATATAAATATTTATTTGATAATAATGCGGATTTTGTTTTTTTTTTTTTTACAAATTTTTGGTAATCTTACTCAGCAACGACAGTTTTACCCGCCGATGTATGGGCGGATACGAGAACCGATTGATTATTCTCGATACAGAGAATAGCCTCTTTCTGAAACGGATCGAGAATGAATTTGTACTCCTTTGCTGGTTTGGTATTCTTCGTCTCCAACGGTACGTACTCATGGCCTGGTGGTACGGCAACTTCATGTGTACACGACTCTATCGTCTCTATAGTGTGTATTTTTATTCTTGTTACTAATTCGTCTAAACTGCGAGACAAAAAAATGAAAAAATAAAAGATCATTGCATCGAGATGAGCAATACACGAATTGACAATGCACTCACTTTATATCCTCCAGAATGGATTCGGTTTTTAGTCTCTTGCCGAGATTATCGTCACCATCATCGTCTAGTTCCCGTTTCGACGTACTTTCCTGCCCCGACGCGCTAAGAATTATGATACACGATACATCATTGTTCAGAGAGAAAACCATGCATGTCTTCGACGAACTTCGAAAGGTTAGAAAACCGAGTATGTTTTTCTCTTACTTGACAGCCGGCTCGTTTTTCGTTTCATCCTCTGTCGTGGATGTTGGAATAATTTCCACAACGTTCTCGTTGGTTTCGTCAAATGCGTCGAACAAATCCGCACTAAAATCAGCCATCGCGTATATCGGTGGCGCGGTTTTTTTTATTTCTTTCTTGCAGGTTAGAAAATGCTTGTGGAACGAGAGGTGCTCCACGCTACAACCGCCATTTTAGTTTTTTTTTTTCGACTGCAATTATTTTTTTTGTGCTGCGTTAGTTTGTGAGTTTTACGATGTGTCGCCACTGTTCAATTCTCATTTCGATTACAAAGAAAACTACTTTTATTGCTGGGTAGTGGAAGGACGATGAGAGGACTCAATGATTGCAATGTTTATAATTGCGGGAGGCGAGTCGCGAGATGTTGGAGGTATTTATTATTTATTTGTAATGATAGTGGACGTAATTAATCGTAGCAGTAAAGGTCAAGAGACCTTTACGAGTCAAACGAGTTATGACGTCTCTTACTAGTATTTCATTCGAGGCGAGAGATAAGAATAAGTTGTTTACAAACCGTATAAGTATCGCTGCGCTATCGCGTTGCTTCGAATAAACATAACGCCGATGCAATTATTAGAACGAATGTTTGGAACGTGCAATTATACATAGTAATTCGATGTATGATTGAGAAAGAGTCGAATAATTGACAAAATAATTGAGATTGGTGCGTCCAAGCGAACGCAAGAAAATTCACACGATCGGCGAAGCCAACGCACGGCCGTATAGCCGGGAGCAGCTTTCATGAATTTCCTCGTGGGAAAGTGTCGAGACTTTGCAATTTGCGTTGAATATCTTTATCTCGAAGACTCTCCGCTATAGCCTCTTGTGTAAAACATCGTTTAATACATCTTCTTGAACGTATTTTTTTACTTCCGAAAACGTGTCATTACAATCGAGACTAATTGCATTGTTAGAAGAATTGCGAATGTAGCGAGCGCTCGGTCGGTTGAGCTGCGGTAACGCTCCACGGAAAGTTAGACGCATCACCGGAAGAGAGTCGCGTATATAATAAAAAAGATGCACATTGCAAAATTTCTCTCGGCAACGCATTCCCGCAGATGTAACCTTCGAAAACAATTCTGAACACAAAAAAAGTATTCTCGTTTTTTCTATTTCTCGCAATCGAGACTCTTTAATGAGGATGAAAAAAACAATTCTAGAAATAATAGTAGGTGCTTTTTTTTGCTGCAGTAACAATGAAATGCGGTACAGAGGTATACGAAAGCTATACACGAAGATAATAATTATAATTACGGTTAATTGCGAATAATCGGCAGATTTATAAAGTTGCGCAATGAGACTCTAAAGAAGCGTGTCTCTGATCTCGGTGAGATCAGCTGGTACCTATACACATATCTCTATTATAACATCATCTTCTTCCTCGTTGATTTCACTTTTCACTTGACTCTCCCGTCTGCACTAACTCTTGTCTGCCCACGGCGTGTGTAGTGTAGATACGGGAGAGAGAGCCCCGGTAGTTGCATATCCTACTCGATGTTTTCTTATACGTATATCTACATAAATTCTATCGGTTACACGATTTTTTTGTTTCCCAAAAATAACGATAAATAATTCTTATCTTCCAATTAGTATATCGATCCATTACACGTCAATAAATAACTGATAAAATATGTAAATTTCATAATTAATGTATAACCTATAAATTACATTTATACAATCAATTAAAATCCAAACCGTACGCGTGAATATCTTACCAACATAATTGTTACGTAAATACTTTTTTTCAAACACATTAACGAACTGTTAAACTCATTTTGTCGTTAACGTTGAAATTAAAAAAAAAATCGTGACAAATTACGCTGCACACCGGTTATTTATTGTGTATTACGTAATGAAAAAGAAGTAAAAATTCTAACAAAAAAATCGATCGATTTACGACAAACGCAAGAAGCTCATAGCTCTCATAGCTCGAGACTTTAACGATCTTTCTTATTGCCAATAGAAATTGTAAAATAGGCGTTTACAAATAATCTCCTGTGTACCGGTGTTTCTCGTCTCCGCGAAAGACGAGACTTACGTACATCTCTTATTATTGCGCATACGAATATCTTTGTATGCAAGTGAATATGTGAATACACTTGTATCCCGTACGGGTACAATGCGTAATGTGTATCAACATCTCATGCGCGAAGTCAGTCCCCGGAGTCGCGGTACGGTGGGCCTGGCCACGACACTCCAAACGGGACTTTCAGTTTCTTTTGGCGTCCCGGGAGTGCAGGACCGAGCGCGACGACGCGCTCGCGTGTATATCGCGCGTGAAAGTTTTACCTCCAAACGGTTCTTTTTAAGACAATCTTGCAACTCTACAAAATTATTATCATCTTTTCTACCTCACGAATCATCGTCGTATCGTTGATGACTACAACTTTACCGAGTACTTTGAATGGGATCGGTGAGTTCGCTGTTCTGTATCAATTACAACCTCTGTAATAATACACTTTTCAATTGCATCGCAACTGTGACCGACAGAGCCAGCAACGTTATTTAACGTAATCGCTGACGGAATGTCGCACGTGTGACGGCATCGCGGTAAAATTATACCGTAATCCGTAACTTAGCGGTCGACTGTGCCGGAGATTTTATATACTTTAAATTACATTGCGTTCAATTACAAAACAAAAGAAATCAACGACTAAATTCTCTCCGGTATCTCGGTAAAAAAAAAAAAAAAATTTAATTCAAGTATAAGACTAATCATTTTTTCGAATTTCTTCGAATCATTCATTAATTTATTTTTTTATTAACTTTCACTTAAAAAATGCTACATTTGCGATCAAAGCGAAAGGGTTGAACTCGATCGCGTCACCGGGTCGTACCGTACGATTGACTGCATATATAACCCGTTGCGCGTGGGTTTTAACGCCGCGCGATATACAAATGCACACGTACTTACCGATAATTTCTTTCGCGATTCTCTTCTTCTTCGCACCGTGTATAACATACAACGGCAATTTTCGAACGCGACAAACTCGTTTTTAGAGAGTATACACGATCGCGCGTTCCCTTATGTGTGTATATAATAAACGGGATACGCAAATATCCGCACAGCGAAGCGTCCACGATGCAAAAATATGCACGTACAGTCTTTCGTCCCGTACTTTGATCCTCCAACTTTCTGCACTTCCAAGTACTCGTGTTTATAATTTTTTTTTTATTGCGAAGCGAAAAAAAGAAATCCTTTCGATTCGAGTAATAATGATTGAAGGTCTTTCTTGCACCTTCGTATCTCTCGGCTCGTTGGATTTATAACCTCTAATGATTCGTAACGTTTGCCTATCATATTATTCCGCGGCGGAACTCATTTCGCTAATTAGCATCGAATTGTTCGCTGTGGTTAGTTAATTGGCAGCGATATTGGTGCATTCACCTCTATAACACAAGTGGGTAGTCGATGTTTGCACGCTGCGGAATAGTTTACATATAGTATACCAATGCAACGAGTAATCGTCGAGACACGATGACTCGATGTCCAAAGACACCGGAGATCGATCGCGCGTTCACGTATAAAACGTAAACGACGCGCACGGAATAATACGCGCGAGTTACACGCTTATGTGACGCAACGCACGTGAGAGATATTCCACCTCTTTGAATAACCGTACGATTTAACGTGTACACGTAGGAGGCTCCGTCGACAGCTCGGTTACACACCGTCGAACCATTGTCGCCGAAGTATTATTTACCGACTTCAAATACTTTCTCCGCCTCACGGCTGACGGAAGTGACTAACGAACGCCTGAAGATCTTTCCCTCTCCTCGAATATCTCACATTCGTACATACGAGAGCCATATACGCATTTATGCCCGCAGTTAAAGCAGTTCAACGCTCAGCGATAAATTTTACGAACGAATGAGAATGAATTGCATTAAATGTCGGATGTTAAAAAAAAAAAAAAAATCTTTATTATTAAGACGAAATATACTCTGAATCAGATAAACCGTTTCTTTCACTTAGGTGTGAGCAAAAAGAAATCGACCGCGACTACCGAGCGCCGTTTCGGATATGAAAAAAAAAAAAAAAAAAAAAAAAAAAAACGTAAAGTTGTGACTAGTCGCGAAGCTAGACGAGAGAAAGATTAGTGAAAGAACATTCACGGTATAAATTGATAGATCATCAAAACAGCAGTAAAGAGGCCAGTGGGACAGAAACAGGTTTCGCGCCGATAGGCCGAGTTTTCTGATCGATATACCTATACGATATAAATCTTTTGTATCGGTTAGTAGCACGAGCGCTGACGCACGGGAATCTCGTAACGAATCGATGCTTCTGTTGTATGTTTTTATATGTATATATATATGTATGTGTAAGTTGGTGTGAACCCCGATGAAAAGACTTTCTTAGTGAGAAGAATTAAAATTCCATCGGAGGACGCTGAGTCGCAGAGGGGGCATTGAGAAGGACGCGAGAATCGAATTAAAGAGTGAGAACGATGCTCCCGAATAAAATCATGAAGCACGTGAAAACCCGTACGGCAGATTCCTTTTTTTTTCTTTTTTTTTTTGGGGACTCTCACTCCGATCTCGCGGGTGAGCTGGATAACTCGAAGAGCACGTGACCATCGAACGTCCTCGACCCGCGCCAGAGACCCCGTTCGCGCAGTTCGAGCCCGTTCGAGCGTTTCGTTTCGGGCCGTTTGCCTCAATTTTTATTATTATTTATTTTTATCTCTTCTTCTCCGAGACTCCACCGTGTACAGGGTAAAGATTTTTTTTTGCTTTATTTCGGCTCGCGAATCGACGAAGAGAGAAGGAGGGGGGAGGGCGCCTGTTGCCCGGCCTACAGAAACGATATATACATATATATATACGTAGTTGGGTTGTGTATCGATGATGTTGCTGTTGAACGGACAGAGGATATATCGCGTATCAGAACTCGACGAAGCAACGGCCGGTTCTCGTCGGGACGGCCCTGACTCGACGGCGCCGCGCGACATCGTCGTCGAGAGAACTCGCGCGCGCGAGAGCGCGTTGGAGTGAAAGTTTGTAAATCAAATATTTTGCGAGAACCCGCACCGGCCGCTGTACTGCCGGGCCTCTCGACGCGCATACCCGAGAGCCCGTTGCTTCTGCCTGTTGTACAGCCGCGAAGACCGATGAGGAGTTCGCGATGAGACGAAGATCCGCGACGCAAGAAAAGATTACTTACTCGGCTACTGCATTTTATTTCCACATACGCACTCGTTTTTCTACTGGTTTTTGCTCGCTAGTGAAAATATCTTGTAGCATTTACAATATTCTTTTTTCGAAAAAGATTGCAATAATAGTAAAATAATAAAAAATTCGAA
Source organism: Cryptus viduatorius (assembly GCA_964006125.1). Lineage (NCBI taxonomy): Eukaryota > Metazoa > Arthropoda > Insecta > Hymenoptera > Ichneumonidae > Cryptus > Cryptus viduatorius. The sequence continues at coordinate 9,954,691 of OZ023221.1, read as the reverse complement.
TAATTAGTAACAATAACTATAATTTTTTATCGAAAATAATTAACTATTATTAATAATTTCAATTATAAATTTTTATTTAGTTAGTACCCTGTTAATTAGCAATTGCATTTTTTTATAATTGTTTAATCATCATTTTCCTTTGATGACATTTCTCGGACAACGAAAACACGTTAAATTTAAAAAAAATCTTTTTTGGGACTCGGATTGTTTGTTTTAAGTTTCAGGTCGAATATAACTCTTTCTTAAAATATTTCTATACATCGATAAACCACGATAAGGAAATCGTGGATGTAATCGTGAACACGTTTTACGTATCGTCAGATCGTCGTACGTTCGTAAAACCGCCGTTTGCCATTGTTCTCGTCGATTGTGTATCGTTGGTACTTCCATTGCCGTAAAATCGCGCGAAAATTTGTCATGCGCGTACTTATTTACACGCACACACATATATATGTACATTATTACAATAAGCGTTTTACTATATAGTAAAGCGCCGATCGAGCCCCAAAGTGAAAGTCGCGATATTAATGGGTTTCGTTGGAGCTCACAAGAGATGTCTTCGAGATACGGGAGAGCGACTCTAGGCCACCGAGGGCACCGAGAGGGAACGCGATCGACCTTGATCGCAAACGAGCCTCCGAATGCGAAAGCGCGCTGTTTGGGATATACATACGAGATATCATGACACGGGGAGAGGGAGGGAGGGAGGGGGGGGGGAGATCGCGAAAAGAGGTTTCATCTTTCGGTTAATTCACCGTCGTTCGATGTTAAATTATAGAAAGAAAAGAAAGATCATTACCGCATTGGTGCAACACCTATAATTAACGCTTGATGAATATCTGCGAATCTTGACGTTAATTCATCTCGTCCGGGAGACTCGCGAATTCACAAATAACGCGCCTCGCAACAACAACGTGTGCCACATCGCGCGGAGAGAAGAATCAGCAGCTGCACTATTGCGATAGTTGCAACGAGGAGCCGCGCGCGCACCCCCCGAGTCTCGCGAATAGATAGGTTATGAATCACAAACCGCGAGACTCCCCGAGCTTAACAAGACTACGAAGGAACCCTAAGTGGCTATGGAGTATCTGTACTCTCGTAGATGTCGTGATGTAGATACTTTGAAGATTAAAAAAAAAAAAACGTACGAACTCCGGCAGCCAGTAAGCCGACAAAGTGTCCGCCTCCGACGAAGTTCGCCTCGTTCGCGGAGAAGTGAAAGTCGAGACGGGCGATATATACAGCTTGGGACAGGTTCGACTGTGTGCCTGAACATGCTTGGCTTTTATCCTCTCTCTGTGTCCCGTCTATATGTGTACTTATATATATATATGCGCAACGCGTTGAGTACGGCCAGGAGCCGCGAAAATTCCTTCGTTCAAGTTGCCGATGAGAATTGCCGCGGCTAATGTTTAACCGCACAGTTTATAAGTTATGTATTTACGAAGATTGAACGATAGTTATAAGTTATGAACTATGTTGGCAAAAGCCAGGAGTTTACAATCCCCGATGGAAATGAATGAATAGCGGATAAACACGCCGATGAGAAATCATTGATGATATTTCTCGGTCATCACATATACGAGTCATCCTCGACAGCGCTTCGAATGATTGAGAAATCTTTTTTTTTTTTCCACGACTCATCCGAGACCGAGAATTTATTCGCCTTATCGAAATAGCCAGATTCCGTGCGTTCACTATAAATTTAACCTATTCGTGTCTTTGTATTTACGTATACATAAATATAATAATAATGTATAAAATACATAACAAGCCTCGTAGCGCGGAGAGGATCACGCAATGCAACATCGCGTAGACGCAATCGACCTTGATCGTCCACAACCTACCGAGTGCGAAAAGTGTCGATATTACCCGGAGAACGAGGTGTCTCCTCTGGTCTCTGGGTTGGCCGGTTTACGTCGCGTTACGTCTCTCCCGATCAGCAGGTCGGCTCCGTTTCGAGAGCTCTCGCGCGGGTCGCCGCTGTTGTGTGACGCCAATAACGAGTTTTCAATGCATCTCACTTTTTTTGCCGCGCGTTCCATCTCACTTCGATTTGCGGATTATACACTCTTTGCTCTGAGATACGGCTTTAGCGGCTCTCATTGCTTCGAAATTAAACCGAGTAAAGTAACGAGCCAACGGGACGGGTGGCGTTGGGTGCCCTGTGCTCCTGCTCCTGGTGCTCTTGCCAGCCGACGGCATTCCGCGCTTCGGGTTTTACACCCCGTCGACGATATCCGAGACAACACGCGAAGTATCTCAACTGGGCAATGTGTCGCCCCGGGTAGAAGCATGAAAACATCTATTCGCTTTAGATAGAGTGCGATTATACGTGAGAGAATCGTCGAGAGCAATTGCCGATACCGACGATGTATGTGACGAAAACGTTTACACGTAGCCTGGAGGAATGCAAAGTCCCGAGGGCCTCCCCTCCCCCCGCGCATGCGCGCATTACGCGTAGGGCTCTCCAATTTGCTACTTCGACTCTGTGGTATATATCTCGATGTTCGCTAAATTACGGGTTCACTTATCCAGCTGTGGGCAACACAGTACCGGAGTTTGCGTTGCGCAAGAGGTGTAACGATACCATAAATTTTCTTGCACAAATTATGGAGCACTACGGGAATCGTTTGCAATATGCTTCTGCAGAAACATTAGATATACCGTAAAATCTTCGACGATGAATTCGAGCCAATGCTCGAGACGCTCAGCGGGAATCTCTTACCGTAGTTCTGAGATAATCTTAACTCGATGGAAACCTTTTTTTTTATGTTTCATTTTTTTTTTTTTTATTTTGTTTTTGCAACAGAGAGAATCCGTTCGGTGGTGCTTCGCGAGAAAGGGAGGTAAAGGAGAACGAGTGGAGTGGAGGATGATGCGATGCCGATGACTCCGTTACCGTCGGTACTGCCTGTGGCAAGGACGTTCTTACCGTGCCTCGTACCCGGCAGTTAATGAAGTAACCAGAAAGGTTGATAGCATGCCTCGATGGCTTCTGGCCCTTGACGAACCAGCATCCGATCCATGCGGTAATTTGCGCGGAGAGCTTATCCTCGGTGTTTATTTACGTGACTATCGCGACCATCGAGAGGTAAAAGGGACGACGGGAGCGCGCGTTGCCGTATGAGGGGATGCACCAACGTGGCAAGACGGTTACGAGCGGTGGCCAAACGAGCAGCGATCGAGGCCCGAAAACAGCGGGTCGACAGCATCAACATCAGCTTCATTCTGATTGTCCACGTTTTAACGAATGGTCAGTTATGTCCGAGTTTATTTCGATATCAGATAAAAAGTTAAAAAAGAAACAAAAAAAAATTGCATTTCACACATGCATACATATATATTTAGCTAAAACGCATTTCTCAGCGTTTTTTTTTTCTTCAAAAACTGCGTCTCAACGCTCAAAAAAAATGTCTCTTCCGTAAAAATTTGCTTACGTATTTGATTTTTTTACGAAAATAATGCAAAAGTCGTCAAATACATTTTTTTTCTTTTTTTTCGCTGCTTGATTTAATCGTAGAAAGAAAAACTATACATCTATATATATGTTACAGGATAGATCCGTCATCGGACGCGGCCGACACGGAAGTATCACATCTGGTTATCGGTCCGACGACCACCATAAGAAACCATCAGAAGCGATGCTGCAGAACCTCGACGAGTTCCGGCTACTCGAGCCACTCGCCGCCGCTATCGGCGGGTTCTTACACGTCCGCGAGTTGCCCGACTTCCGGGGTTTTGCGAGGCTCGGTAGCGGCAACGGCACCGCCAGCGTCAGCTGCTCATCATCATCATCACACATCGAGCGGCCGCAACGGGTTACAGCAAAACGTTGGATCCCCGGTACTCGCCGTTATTCACGAAGCCGAAACTATACCGAGACCCATATGGCCTTTTATGGCCGACGATTTACGAGATATTCACACGAGCGCAGCGTCGGCCGCGCGTTGCGACATGATAGACTGCGAAGTGGCGGCCGCACACGGTACCGCTGGTCCTGATAATTGCAAACAGGATGTATTGTACGCTTGCTGTGGTTATTGCTGCGTATGTTCCGCGTACGCGTACAGAAATTCGTGCGGCCAAAATAGCGCCTCCTCGGCGCGTGAGGTTCTTCTCGAATTATCGAGAACTCTCAATTCCGTTATCGAGGCAGAGAGCGATCTTTCTGCCGAGGAAATACTTCGAGATATATCGATAACCGTGGCAAGAGGTATACATGGATCGGCGAAGGATCCGCCGTCGTCCGGTATATGCGAGGATTACACGTATCGCCTATCGTCCTCGTCGTCGAGCGGTGGAAAAGAATCCGTTGGCGTTAACCCGGTGAATCTTAGAGTATACAGTAAGCCGAAATGGCTTCACGTACCCGCGTCCTCGAGATCCTCGTCGCAATGCCCTTACGAAGGCAAAACTTTGCTCACAGCGGCGCAAAACGCTTCGCGTACCCAACCGGCTTTTGGCGATGTAGCGAGAAACGAACCGCCGAGAAAAAGCAACGATATCGCTCCAGCGATATTTCTCGTTCCTCAAGGAAATTGCGTATATCCGAATAGCCTGAATGGTTATCGAAGCAATAATTTGAAGGTTGTCGAATGCAAAGACAGTGGAAAACCCGACGTTGGATCGGTACACTTCGATGGCGCGAAGAGAAATACGCCGATCGGAATATTGAACGCTGCAACGGCAAAGAGCTGCGGCGATAAATGCAGCAACGGCGAACCCGTTTACTCTACGGTGCGTAAATAGCATCTTTCCTTGGATGCATTATTTTTTTTTTTATAAATCTTATGAAAAATTAACTATATAGCTTCTTTGTAAAGTGAAAAGATCGCGAGATAAAAAAAGTTCGTCGTTAATGCTATTATACCCAATGTTTCAGCAGCTGGATGGTAGCGACGAGAGCTCATCGTACGGTGCGATTGGCGATAATGCGGCAAAGACAGAATGGAACGAGGGCTCGAAAGTATTCGAACGACATCTCGATTTCACGCTGGATGGAAATCGCGCTGAGAGATTGGGCCGGGCGATCGCTAAAGCCAAACGAAAACGGCAATGGTGCCGCGGACTCACTGCAATCCTCGGACTAGTCTTCTTCGTTTTAAGCGTAGTCGTCGTCTCGTTGTCCGTTACGAGAGGACGCAAAGTATTCGGAAGCATGTGAAAGAAGCCAGAAAGAGGGAGAAGGATCCAACGACAACGGGAAGATAATCACGGATGAATTTTTGAACTCTACACTATCGAATAGTATTTTTCTCCGATAGGATTCTTTTATGATTTTATTATTACTATTACGATTTGTCAAGTGTGATTATCGCTATTGAATCGGCGTGATTGCGCATAATTTCTCAGTACCTTATTAACTATTTGTGTAAGAAACGTGCGGGCCCTCATTATAAGTTCGGTCCTGCAAAGCAATATAGTGGCTGTGACCATGACGATTTACAATTTATTTTAATAATCGTGGATTATGTATTATATATACGGCAATTGACAATTATATATTAAAAAAATGCGAAAAAATTACGAATTATGTTGTTTTATGTCGAAAGCATTAGAAAAAAACCGACGTCAGGAATAAATGTGAGTATAGCGTCGGTAAAGTAGAAAGTGTTGTATCAATGCGGTAAATGTGGAAAGCGTTCTTCACGGCAGATGACGCTACTTTGATGTGTCGTGTGGGGAATCCGCTTAAATTTATTGGCGCTGCTAATTTAAATAAATGGAGTCGGTACACGAAAGTTCAAACAAAATTATATATTTTATTGAGTTTAAAGACGTCGGCGTTAAGGCGAGCTTGTATAGGGAGCTCTTGTCAAATTTAATGTTAATAACGCCGGGTTCCGTGTGAGACTAATTTGCTATCGACGATCAATCTCATCGATAGCCTTATCCCGGAAAAACTATATATGTGTCGCTACGCCTTCCCTGTGGCGACAAGTTGTCGCGCTGTCCGATTCGCCGCTACGAGCGAAATATCTGAGCGACGGAAGTCGTGCGTCATTGGTGGAAATGCGGCGAAGGTAAAGCCGCCACCACACTACCCCCCTCCTAGCAACCGCACTAGGTTGCGAAATGAACCGTTTTCTGGCTTCTGGGTCCAGCGTATGTCCTTGGCGGTACGTCGGGACGAGGAGTTAATGAAGGCGGAGCGACAGGGACAGAAATTGTTTTTTTAGGAATATTTTGACTAGTAGATTGTGACGTTGACTGCTGCACAGGCCAAGTTGACGATGAAGATGAAGATAATGGTACCGATGTCTGCGATGAAGTCGATGGTGTCGATAACCGTGTTGATGATGAGGGTATCGACAACGGCGTTGACGAAGGATGAGCGACAATTCGATTAAACGTCTCGTCGTCTCGTGATGATCCCTGACTCGGTACCGTTTTTTCCTGCTGTAACAAAGGCAATGCCTCGACGAAAGCTGGTTTCAAACGATCCGTTGACACTGTAACAGACTCGTTATTAATTCGAATTTTGAATACAACGTCAGATACGCGCTCGATAACTTCGTAAGGACCCTCAAACGGTTGTTCAAGAGATCTTTTGGTGTCGTTCTTTAGAAAAACGTGTGAACATTCGAATAAAGTTTTATGCACGAACGGTCGCACTTTCGAATGATGCGCTGTCGGGACCGGTCGAATTCCACGCATGAAACTACGCAATCGATGAACGTAGATTTGCTGTTCTTCATTTCCCTCATAGTCAATAAGAAACTCTCCTGGGATGCGTAGCGTGGTACCGAAAACAAGTTCAGCGGATGTTGTTTTGATGTCTTCCTTTAAACTCGTCCGTAGGCCCAGCAGGACGATAGGAAGTGTGTCAACCCACTCCGTGGTCTCGTGACACATTATAGCTGACTTGAGAGAACGATGCCATCGTTCTACCATACCGTTCGAAGCGGGATGATAAGCGGTCGTTCGAATTCTCTCACATCCGACGAATTTAAGTAGCGCGTTGAAAAGTGCAGATTCGAATTGAGATCCACGATCTGTGGTGATCGTAACGGGTGCACCGTAACGTGAAATCCAGCATGCGAAAAACGCATTGACGACTGTATCGGCAGTAATATCATGAATCGGAATAGCCTCGGGCCACCTTGTAAAACGATCGATGATTGTGAGGCAATAGCGATATCCTCTCGATGTTGGCAAAGGTCCCACGATGTCAATGTGCACATGACCAAAGCGTTCATCCGGTACCGGAATATGTTTTGGTATGTTACGATTGTATCGTGACACTTTGCTCCGTTGGCAAGGAAGGCAAGTTCGAGCCCATTCGATGATATCCTTTCTCATCGATGGCCAGACAAATTTTCGCTGAATGATGCTCTTCGTTGCGCGGCCGCTGGGATGAGAAAGTCCATGAGTTGCATCAAAAACACGTTTTCGGAGCGATTTCGGGATGTACGGTCGAACATCACCGTTCGAGAGATCGCAGAAAACTGTTTTATCGGTGTTATCGACTCGTAAAGGTCGAAGATCAAGCGACGTATTTGACTCGAGCAAATCTTGTAGCTCTTTGTCTGTTGATTGCGCTTCAACGATGTCGTCGGTAGAGAAAATCGTCGGCATGCTGATGGTTTCGATCCTTGAAAGAGCGTCGGCGACAACATTATCGGTACCGGTCACATGGACAATGTTTGTTGTAAATTGTCCAATGTAGTCGAGTTGACGAAGTTGACGCGGTGATGCTTTGTCGCTACGCTGACGAAACGCAAAGACGATTGGTTTGTGATCCGTCTTTATCAACAGTGGACGTCCTTCGATCATAAACTGAAAAAATTTGAGGCTTGAGAAAATAGCAAGTAGCTCGCGATCATACGTGCTATATTTCGTTTGAGCGGGTGATAATTTCTTCGAGTAAAAACCCAGCGGTTCCCATTTTCCATCGCAAAACTGTTCGAGAACAGCACCCATTGACGTATCAGACGCGTCCGTCTGAAGGGCAAGTGAGGCGCTCTCGAGAGGATGAGCGAGAAGGGATGCGTTGGCGAGTTGGTTTTTGCACTCGAAAAATGCTCTTTCCGATTCTTCAGTCCAAACGATCGGACGTTTGTCGTTCTTTTTCGCGCCCACGAGATAAGCGTTCAATAACACTTGTGATCGAGCAGCGTTTCGTACAAAACGACGATAAAAATTCAATATACCGAGAAACCGACGAAGTTCCGAGATGTTATTCGGCTTCTTATAATCGAGAATCGCTTGCACGCGATCGGGGAGAGGACGAGTTCCGAACTCATCGATCTCGTACCCAAGGTACCGTACAGTTTCTTTACCGAACACACACTTCGCGACGTTGATCGTTAAACCGTATTCTTTGAGACGTTCGAAAACAATACGCAAATGTCGCGCGTGTTCTTCGCGATTTTTCGAAAACACGAGTAGATCGTCAATATAACAAAAAACGAAATCTAAATCGCGTGTTACAGAGTCCATAAATCTTTGAAAAGTTTGTGCTGCGTTGCACAATCCGAACGGCATGACGCTAAATTCAAATAGACCAAACGGAGTAATTACAGCAGTTTTCGATCTGTCTTCAGGCGCGACCGGTACCTGATAATACGCGCGCGTGAGATCGATTGTCGAAAAAATTTTACAACCGCGTAATCGATGCGTAAAATCGTGTAGATGTGGAATGGGATACTTGTCTGGTTCGGTGACGCCGTTGAGTCGCCGATAGTCTCCGCAAGATCTCCATTCACCCGATTTTTTTCGGACCAGATGTAGAGGACTAGCCCACTGGCTGTCTGATCGATGACAAATTCCTTGTTCCATCATGAGCTTAAAATCCGATCTCGCAGCATCGAGTTTCTCTCCCGTCAAACGACGAGCTCGTTCTGCGATTGGAGCGCCTTTAGTAACGATGTGGTGTTGTACATCATGTGTTGGTACCTTTGAAAAAACAAAAGGCTTCGTGATCGCCGAAAATTCGGTGAGAAGATCACGAAAAGGCATATCTCCTGCAACAGTCGAAATCGAAATATGAGCTTCGTACGAGAGCGTGCCGATGGAAGAAAGATTCGTCTCTTTATCGATTAATCGTTTTCCTTTCAGATCGACGAGAAGGCCGAAATGTGCCAAGAAATCAGCTCCGATGATGCACCGATTAACGTCAGCGACTGTAAATTTCCAAGGATAATTACGACGCAGTCTCAAATGTAACGGCATTGTTTTCTGACCGTACGTGTGTATCACAGTATTATTCGCGGCGTATAGTTTGTATTCAGTCGGTACCGTTCCGACACCTTTAACTTGCGCGCGCGGTATCACAGAAATGTCTGCCCCCGTGTCAACGAGAAAATTCCCACCGGATTTATCGTCGTGTATGATGAGACGGTACGATTTAGGGGGATCAGACTTTGGAACGTCGTCGGTTACCATCTCTACGTGCGACGACGCTGTTAGTTTCCCGAATTATTATCTCGAGAAATCCACGCACACGGACGATGACAATTACGCGCCTTGGTACCGAATCTATGATGATAATAACAAAGTTTCGAGTTACCGTCGCTGTTATTGTTACCCTTGTTGTTGTTATTCGACGGCCAAGGGGACTTCGATCTCGATCGGCTTCGTTGATTGCCCTTCGACTGTTGACCGCTACTGTTGACGAATTTGTCGAACCGCGTTGACAAAGCTTCAACCCGCTTGAGAAGATCGCGTTGAAAATTCTCCGATGTACCGTTGACCGCACTGACGTGCGCTGGACGTTGAAGATCCATGATTTTATCGGCGAGCTGCGCGAGCTTATTTAGATCGGTCTCACTTGAAGCCGACAGTATCGCACTTACTTGTTGCGGTAGTTGTTCCAAAAACATTGATTTAAGCAACTTATCGTCGCACTGTCCCGACGATAAGTTTCGCATATGTTGAAGGTAATGCGTAGGCTTTTGATCGCCGAGCAATTCTCCTTTCAACAGTTTACGGATTTTACTCTCGGATGATTCGGAGAAAGACACGAGAATTCGAGCTTTTATAGCCTCATATTTATCGTTCGCGGGCGGATTACGGATGATATCGGTAACAAAAGGCAAGACCGTAGCGTCGAGATTCGCGAGTAAATATTGATACTTTGTTTCATCAACGGTAATTCGCGCGATACCGAAAGCAGCTTCGACTTGCAGGAACCACACGGCTGGTTCGTGCTTCCAAAACGGAGGTAATTTCGCGATACGAGACATGTGAATCTCGACCGGCGCGTTATCATTACCATCAGCCATATTTTCGGTATCAATTCGTGAATTTTTACAAAAATACAGAGTGAACGGTATTCGGAGAAGCGTCCGAAAAATCCACGCCCAAGAAAAAGCGAAGATTGAGCGTAAATTCTCGAAATAACGATGGATTCGCACACGCGACTGAACGCTGCTTCTATCCGTTGCCGAAAATACCGATCGCAGTCAAAAATGTATAAAAATGCAGCGGGGATACTCAACAACGCGTTATTATTAAAAATGGAGTAAAACGGTGTAATAAAAGTCTTATAATGTTCGATAGCACTAAAGTTCGTTTGCGGTGCTCCAAACACGGCACGAGGCACGTTGCGCAATAGTTACCGGTACCGATTTTACTCCGAAATTTTTCACTCGCGTTTTATCACGTCGGGGTCACCAAATTATTGTGGGGAATCCGCTTAAATTTATTGGCGCTGCTAATTTAAATAAATGGAGTCGGTACACGAAAGTTCAAACAAAATTATATATTTTATTGAGTTTAAAGACGTCGGCGTTAAGGCGAGCTTGTATAGGGAGCTCTTGTCAAATTTAATGTTAATAACGCCGGGTTCCGTGTGAGACTAATTTGCTATCGACGATCAATCTCATCGATAGCCTTATCCCGGAAAAACTATATATGTGTCGCTACGCCTTCCCTGTGGCGACAAGTTGTCGCGCTGTCCGATTCGCCGCTACGAGCGAAATATCTGAGCGACGGAAGTCGTGCGTCATTGGTGGAAATGCGGCGAAGGTAAAGCCGCCACCACAGTCGCGCGGCGAATCTTGCAGAAGGTTTTTCTTTGATATACACCGGATGAAACATGGGTATCTCCGGTACCGCTGCACTTTTATCGCGTTTAACAAATTTACGAAATGTCGTTAGAAGTATCGGCGGCCCGACAAGTGTTTCACCGATCGTCAGTCGAAATGTGGTAAGTTCAATCGCGACGGTTATACTTTTCTTATATTTATTGTCATTCAATTCGATATTTGAAATACATAACCTATGAAAATATAACGTTTTTATCATTCAACGCGATCGTTTCTTCGCGTATTTGTAGTCAGTTGCTTTGCGATCGTATTCCGTTGATATCAATCATGTCATCGACACGGGAGAGACGGATGTCAAGCCGAAGAAAAAGTTAAGCAAAGCTATGAAAGCTTATTTGGAGAGAGCCAGAGAATACGGTGAGTTCAATGTCCTTTCTGCACGTTGGGTAAAGACGTCGATCGATGTTCTTTAATGTCGAAAAATTTATCGCAAAGTTCAATGACGAAACGTACAATAAAAATATCAACGATGAAATTCCGTTTACGCATATTTTCTTGAAAACCTAACCCTCAAAATTTATTTGATCCATCGGTAAACATGTTTTTTGTTTTTTTATAATAACAGATGAATTCATGAAAAAGGAGACTATGGAGTTTCAGATAGGAAAGCGTCACTTGGCCAATATGATGGGCGTGGATCCTGAAACTTTCAGCCAAAAAGATATAAATGTAAGCGCCACATTGATAAATACATTTTTATGTGGTTCATGTAAATTAGTAATATGTTTATTCATGAATTTTATCGGTTTACTGAATTATTATTATATTAGTCAATTTTATTGGTATATAAAAGCTTTGGTGTATTTTTTTTTTTCAGGAATCGATTAGCTATCTCTTTCCGTCGGGTATTTATGATAAAAAAGCTCGGCCCATTATGGAAGCACCGGAAAATATATTTCCTCCACGTAAAGAGGCGCAATTCGACGAAACTGGTAGACCCTATCACACCCTCTTCTACACATGCAAACCGAACTTCTATCAAGTTCTTCATGTTAGTAGCAGAAAAATTTGTTAAATAACGTTTTTTTTTAATTTAATTTTACTTTCCATTAGTGAAAATATACTTCTTACAGGATATAGTTGGCCATATATACAGTTTAAACGACATCGAGGATAAAGCAATGAAGAGCGGAATAATTCCGCGACCTGATGAACAAATGTGAGTCTCGCGAAATAATTCGCGACAATTACATTATTGGCGTTCTATTTCCGGTATTTTTTATTTTATAGAAACCTATTGGGTTCGGAGTGGTTAACGAAATCTGAATTCGAGAAGCGTTTGCTTGAAACAATCAAAGATGCCGATGTGAGTTAATAAAAAACAAAGTAACTGCTTCAAGTTTAGCAATTGTACTATTTTTTGGAAAATTGTTATCGAAGCCTCACACACGCTTTTTATTTTGTTTCAGTACGAAAAATTCATCGCCGCGGCGCAGCGATTGAGCGAACATCCGTTTGCTTTTCATGCTAAAGATTTTATCATGACGTTCAGGAAAAATCTTGTTTTTCAGGCTGCTGCAGTATCGATACCGGAAGTGAGTACAAACAACACGCGCGTTTCTTACGTTGTCTTTGCATATTTCACTTAAAACGTTTATTCATTTGTTACAGTTGGAGTACACGCCGGAGGGAAGACCTTACATCACGGTGAAGAACAGCAGACGAAAAACTGCTTCGGCAGACGTCACTGTTTTCGGAAAGGGTACCGGAAAGATAACGATAAACGGAAAAGACATCGGTTACTTCGGGGATATTCAGTCACGAGAAATGGTAAGTGTCAGAACTTAAATTAACAAAAACGATGAGACAATGCATTCAGCGATGAAAATTTAATCGCCGCAAAAACGCGAACGCCATCTCGTTATTTCGCTCTCTAACACGCGGCATTTTTCAATGACAACTAATTTTACACCGGAACATCCGAATATTCGAAAATTCCACCAATTACGAGACATACAATGTAAAAGAATACGTCATAAAAGTACACGTAAGCGCGAGTGCAAGTGATTCAGTGGTCTGCGGCCGAAAGTATGCGGAAAGGCGGAATTTGCAGGTAAGTTAAATTGTTGAGAATAATCAATAGAATGTGAGAAGATGAGGGGTGGAGGAAAAAACTATTGTTAAAGAACGAGATCGAAGATCGAGATTGCGAATATTTCCCATTACCTTGAAGATTCACAAAGAGTGGGGAAACATTCTTGCCGTGTATCATAATCGGTAGTCTACGAACGCGCAAATGTACAGCGAGTAGAAATACGAGTGGCTTGACGGGGTCTCTTCTCGACCTGCGGATTCCACCGGTTTGATTCCGCGTCATCAAGTTGCGGGGATTGGCTATACATATATATCTGTATACAGTAGTCGATGTGGTCGTAATCGTCGCCTCAACGTACGTCTCTCTCGTGACCCATGCGAGAGAGTGGGAGCCCGTCGAAAAATCGTTCAGTCGATCGTCAACAGCGTCGGTAACCGGTCCTCGTGAATCCGGCTCGCACGTCACACCGATAAACTCCGATATATCGAGGAACTTTCACGTGAAGTACAAGAAAAAAAAAGTTATTACAAGAAGTATATAAGAAAATCGACGTATGGATCGTTCGATGGATTATCCGTTAATCAAGAGTGCTTTGTTTCAATATTGACAATCGTTTTTTAAACATACGGCAAACATTTGATGATGATCCAGAAGAATATCCTCGGTCGTTGAGAGAAGAAAGAAGAAAAAAAAAAGAAAAGAAAAACAAAGTTCAATCTGATCGGAATTCTCACTCTTATTCACAACAGACTTTGTCCTTCGTGTTCGCAAGGCACTCGATCGAAAGGTGATACCGGCGCTCTTAACGATTTTTTCGATCCATCGAATCTCATCTCATCAATTGTTTGCACAAATCACGAAAGTTAATTATTCGTCGGAAAAGACGATCCGTAATCTGAGGTCGTAAAATCGTCAGAGTGTATATTGAAAAAAAAAATCGATTGGTATCGTTAATTTGACTGCATTATCGATCTTTCTCATATTTTTTTCGAGCTATCGGAGAATGTTGAGAATTTAAAAAAACAATTTTGCTATCAGCAAAATTTCTTTCCTGTACCGTCGAAGCTTATGCCGCCTTAAAATTGAAGCAATGAAGATATCACCATCGGTTACTTTACGCGCGCAATGAGACGCTCTTTTCTCGCTGTCTAATATCTCTTACAGTAGTGTCAATCGAGATTCGGCTCGCGTAAGTATAGTGTGTCGTATCAAATCGGTGGCTCGCCTCTTTCCCCCCTGTCGCGTTACCTCACGGCAACAGCTAACAGAACAGTCGGAGACGAAGAGAAGAAGGAAGAAATACGATTTAGAGTGGGTTCCCCCCCGAGGTCCTCAGGCAATTTATTTGCACGATTTTCCACTTGACATTCGTAGCTCGAGGCTCGAACGCACGTTTCGTTCATTTGACCGACGATGGAACGCGTGTTTCTTGCAACGACCGATGACGACGTTTCAGTTTTGTATCTTCGTCGAATCTCAGTCTCTTCCTCTAATTAACGTTTTTTTCTTCTTTTTTTTCTTCTTCATGCTTCTTTAATGTGGCGATAGCTTCGATGTTGTAGCAATAAAAGGTCGAGTTACCGTTAATACGCGATTCTTTTGCTCGGGTAAATTATAATAATTCCACGTTTAAGGCTATAGCCGATCTATCTTATACATTGAATGGTACAGCGTGTCACTGTCCGGTATCGGATGTAATAATGCTACAAACGTTCGAAGGCCATCGGTACATCCGCGATTGATTTCTTCCAGTCTATTACGAAATCTCTGCAAACGCGGATATCGCTTACATTTTTCTTTTAATCAAATAATCTATTCATCGCCTAACCCTCCGATGCCTCCACACAATTTTTTTAATTATGAAGATATTTCATTATTATTCATTGGGCAATTAAGCGAAACATTGACGTCGCGCAAAATTACTAGCAGTGATAAAAAAAATTGAAAGATGAGATTAACGAGATATAGATTCTAATCGATTGACTCCTAGAAGTCTGCGGTCGTCGTCGCCTTGCCAGTCCTCCGTTTGGTCGCCTCATTTTTGATAGGGATCTAACGATAACATTTTTGAGATAAAACAAAAACATCGATACTTGATGACCGTTAAAAAAAAAAAAAGAAGTATATAGGAACGTGCGATATCTTATTTTCCAGCTATGTAGTACATCGAAATCGTGAACATCGGAGGAGATGAGCCGACTCGACGAGAGACGACGAAGCGCGCCAATACTACCGCCACCGCGCAAGAGGGTACAACTAGAGCGAAGTCTTGGTATGCAAAATCAAACAATTTCAACACCCGGAAGTCGAAAATACCGTCCGAACGCATCATTGCTACTCACGAAATGGTTGCAATCGAGAAAATCATCATCGACCGATCAAGACCTCGATCCCGAAAGAATTTGGATAACCGAGGAGCATTGTATGGATTACGGAAAGCCACCACCCGTGGAAGAACCTCACTGCTACTCGATGTGCCTTAGCGAGAGTTCGAATTGTGAGGATGGCAACGGTGCTCTCGAAGTTAATCGTGATATACTAAACAGTATCGTAACCGAACACACGCGTTGCGTTGGCGGAAGATTGCAGCTTCTCGACGATCTCGAGACTGGAAAGATTGACGCTGAGAATGCCGAAAGAATATTTTCCGGGTGCAGACCGAGAGAGATAAACGCTTTACTTCTGCACGCGAGTCTCCTGGGCCGCGAGGACCTCCTACCAGGATTGCTCGCTGCTGGAGCGGACGTGAACCACTTCGAGGACGAACGCGGGCTCACGGCTCTGCATCTGTGCGCTTACGCGGATTCTCTCGTCGGCGTTCGTTACCTTGTCGCTCACGGAGCCCGAATGAATGCTGGACGCGTTCACACACCTTTCCACTACGCCGCTTTCGGCAATTCCGTCGCCGTTGCGCGCTTCTTTCTCGAGCAGGAAGTCAGCCAGGAATCCACGGGATACGAGGAGACTGTACTTCACGCAGCGGCACGAAGCAATTCTCTCGATGTTCTGAAACTCTTAGCACCGAAAAATCCTTCCCTGAATCGTCTGGATTCCAGTGGCTATGCAGCGACTCATCATGTGGCGGACCGCGGTGATCCAGCGTGCCTCGCGGTCCTTCTCGAGGCTGGTGCTACGGTTGATTTGAAAACGCGAAAAGGCGACAACGCTCTTCATCTCGCTGCCGAAGCTGGCTGCGCGGAGAGCGTCGAGATTCTCGTCGAAAAAGGCGCCGACGTTACGGTGAGGAATCATCGTGGACAAACGGCGCTTCATTTGGCGGCTCGTTCGCATTCACTCGAATGCGTCGAGATACTGTTGAGAAGCGGACGTTGTGACGCCAATGCCGTGGACAGCGACGGTCGAACGCCCCTTCATCTTGCCCTCGGAAGATCCCTTCTCGCCTATGACGTGACGGAATTTCTCATAAGTTGGCGAGCGGATGTAAACAAGGCTGACAAATACGGCTACACGCCGCTTCACGTTGCCGCGCTGAACGAACTTTCCCAATGCGTCGACGTCCTCATACATCATGGTGCGGATTTAAGCGCGAGAACCAAAGGTGGTACCACCGCCCTTTCGATAATTTTACGCAAAACACCAACGTCACTGAGCGTTTTCAAGCGACGACTCGATGCATCGATAACGCTTCATCAGCAAAGCTCGGCGGCCGGTGAAATGGAGCTGAGACTCGATTTTCATCCGCTTCTTCAGCATCGTCGCGAAGGCGAAATCGGTTATCTCGGAACATTCGTGAAGGAAGGCTACAAAGAGATACTCGAACATCCGTTGTGCCAATCCTTTTTGCATCTGAAGTGGCAAAAGATACGAAAATATTACGTCGGCAGATTGTTCTTTTATCTGCTCTACGTTTTAGTTCTCACCGCATGGGTGATGACGGCGCTGGCGCACAATTGTTACAACGAGTCGCATGGACAGATCGAGGAAAACGGAAGTTTGCCGCTGTGCGCCAATTCCACCGGCGTCAAAGGATTCTTTCACAGACATCCAGTCGTTCTCGAGGTCGAATGGTACTCGCTGGTTGTTTTGACTGTATTGGAGGGTATAAGAAAAGCTACGGCAATACTGACCTATCCATCGGTCAGACAATTCTTCACGCAACCGGAAAACGTCGTCGAGTGGTGCGTTATTCTCAGCGTATTCGCAACGTCCTTCGTCTACACCGGCAGAACTTACACGTGGCAGAGTCACGTAGGAGCCTTCGCTGTGCTATGCGGTTGGAGCAATCTGATGCTTATGATCGGACAACTACCGATGTTCGGCGCTTATGTGGCGATGTTCACGAGCGTACAAGCGCAAGTCTTCAAACTTTTGCTCGCCTACGCTTGTCTACTGGTCGGTTTCACGGCGAGCTTTTGCGTGATATTTCCGAGATCCAAATCTTTCAGTAGTCCACACACGGGTCTCATAAAAGTTCTCGTCATGATGACCGGCGAACTCGACTTCGAGGATCTCTTCTTTCCCGGCGAAGAGGAAGGCGGACGTCACGTCGATGTTGGCAGTACGTCGTGGATACTCTTGCAAGTATCCGCTCAACTGTCCTTCGTTCTCTTCCTTCTCTTCGTCACGATCGTCTTGATGAATCTTCTTGTCGGCATCGCCGTTCATGATATCAAAGGATTGCAAAAGACCGCTGGACTCGCTAAACTCGTCAGACAAACTAAACTCATATGCGACGTCGAGAGTGCGCTTCTTCTCGCTCTGTTGCCCAACAAACTCATGAAACTCGTGAGATGGACGACCCTCGTGTTACCTTCGCCGCTCCGTGCTGTACTCACCGTGCGACCTCTGAATCCAAGAGAGAATCGACTTCCTAGCGATGTTCTTGCCGCCGCTCACAGAGTCGCAAGAGACCGAAAATTTACGTTCGGCACCGCGTCCAGCAAGAGAAGCAGCAGCGTGGCGTACGTTCATCGCAAAAGCGACGCTTACGCGACAATACGACGCATGGAAAACGAGACTGATGATAATTTTGGTGATTTTGGAAAAAATGATAAAACATCGTTACACAACGAAATCGCCGATTTAACGAAGATGTGCGACGATACGAGAAAATTGATACAAGATCTCGTGATAGCTCTCGCCTTGGATAAACGTTTCAATCCACAGGTGGATGAGAATGGAGATAAAATATGAACAATTTTGCCATTTTTATTATTATTTTTTTATTGTAGAAAAAAATCGACCGATCTGCGTTTATTGCTGTATTGTTAATAATTTTTTTTTTATTTTGTGATGAGCGTCGGCGCGCGATGTATTTTTTAAAATAATCGAAGTTTTGTCAACAAAACTCGGAGCTTAAGCTGCGTTTTTATCGATACTCTCGATTTTCAAAATATTTTTGACATGTACATATTTTATAGATATTAGAGTATATCGGTGCTATTCTCGAGAAAACTCATCGTGCGCCACCCATGTGAAAATGATTGTTTTTATACTCGACATTAATGCCTAAAAAACAATTGTGGCGAAATCTCTTGAGTTTCAATAAACGAAAAATTATTTTATTTATGACACAACGCTGACTTTTTCTTTCTTCGAATCACCGTCTACCCGCACTCGTGTCTTAATCGGAAAAAAAAAGACGGAATTTTGTGTTTCGAAAATGCGTAATCTTAAATTTTTTTTATTTTTCTCGAACGACGATTAAGATACGAGTCGATAAGGCCAGAAACGAGCCAAACGACACGTTCCTCACGAGATCGGATTGTATCCTTGTGTCATGCGTGTACTTAAACGCAGGTTCATCGAAACTCGAACGCTTCCTACATACATCGCCTTGAAGTGTCGAGCGGCATACAAAATTATTGCCGCGTCAACGAGGAATACCCCGAGCCAAATGTAAGACTCGAACGAAATTATGCGCGTACCTTCGAAGAATTTTCAACTCTTGCTTAATCTCAACGTCGCGCTCGCACTCTCGAATTATAAACATAAACAATAAAAATTCAAGGCTCCAAAATTCTGCCCCCGCCCCTCTTCCACCCGCGCGACAGAGTCTTTCGTAATCCGGATCAAGTGCAGCATAATTTACACGTATGTCTTAACGTTATATGAGTTTTTTTTCCCGTTCTACTTGAAAATAATAATAATAATAATAGACATCGTGCAAAAAAAAAAAAATTCTTCGCCCACTTAGCGATCCTTATCGAGCGATTTTTCCTCGCAATATCAATAATTCGTAGCAGATATCGAATTTCGCCGAAGCGATACGGTAGAATGTGAAATTTAGAAAGTCGTTTATTCAAATCTTGTTTGCTTTGTTTTCGCAATTGGATATACGGATACGGTGAAAGAGATCGAAGGAGAAGATTCAAAGGTCGTTTTATCGAGTGTCTGGTTCATAGTTCAATCGAATCGCCGGAGGAACAAAAGAGTGTCCGATAAATCACCGGTGAACGGTCCAACAAAGTGGTTCTGACCAGTTTGCTAATTCGTCTTTTTTTTTCGTTTTTTTTTTCGTCTCATCCAGACATCGACATACCTGTCAGGAGAATTTTGATGAATAACGCACGGACCCGGCGCTATCGTACATTCGAAGCCGCGCCCACCAAAGTCAAAGTACAAAACAAATTAATTCCTCGACTAGTTTGCAAATTCCGCGAAGCCGTACAACTGTGTCGGAGAAACGTGTATAAATATCGAACCATTAACGGAGTTGTTCCTAATTGTGATTAGCATCATTGAGTCCCATCGCTATTCGAGGATGGGAGCCACGCGCGGGTAGATTCGTCGCATCGACGTCCGAGTCATTATCTCGATTTTTAATATCGATATACCAAATCCCGAGTAGCGAAACGGGTTAAAAAAAATCGTGTAATCGATCGATTGCCGATAGAATATCGTCGATAAGAGTCAAAAGCGTTTCTCGTCAGCCGTGTTTTCTCATAACTTGTCAGTCGTAAAACTCTCGAAGCTTCGTCCAGGGCGTTTTTTTTTTGCTTTCTCACAGAGAGGAAGCTTTACATTTTCTTTATTTCTCGCGTACGAAAATTTCAAGTTCATCGTATACATCGTCATGGTTGCTACAGTATTTCATATCTACAGTGAGAAAAAGAAAAAGAAAAAAAAAGAACAGTAATGCGACGCTTGTGTCTGTGAATCGCTGAATTACTCGGCAACAACTCGTATCGCCACTTACTATGTAAATTTGTAAATAGCTCTCTTCTGGATAGGAAGGGCGGCTACGTGAATTCGTACAAGAGGAGCGTTTCGAGATCGAGTAGTAGCATTGCGAGTTTAAGCGTCGCCGTATCCAGTTCGCAAACACAGGGCCCCCTCCCCGCGCTTGTCCCGACAATGAAGCGTGTACACGTGAACAGTTGAAGTTATTGAAACGCACGAAGACGGCGAGCATTAGGGACAGTTCTCGGTGACGTAGTTTCGTCGTTCGGTCGAAGGATCGTGTGAGGCCGTCTGTGTGTTTTGCCACGATATAGAGTGTAGGAGTTTTGGAGGGAGAGGACGATACATACAAGGACAGGGAAGACGGATAGAGAACGAGAAGCAAATCAACGGCGGAGCTAATAAACGACGTCGGCTTAGCTCGCCGATACAAATCATCGCGAATGATTTGCCGTAGTTTGGTGAACAACGTCGCGCGAACAACTTATCCCGGAGTCTCGTCGGCGAATGCAATCATCGTTTTTAAACGGTGTACAATACAACGACTATGAAGTTCGAAGAGAAAAATCGCAAATCATCGAGAACAGAGACGAACGAGATGAGAACACTGAGTCCACCGTTCAACGAGGGTGTAAGAGAGGATTGGCGACCGCGACATTACTCGATGGGAAATTTGGCCGATCGTACCGGTACCAAGGAGCCTCTGTCGGTGCGACTTTCGTCGACTTACAGATCAGCGAGATGTCTGAGACGCCGAGATTTGCCGGAGCGCGTTGTCGTTATCGAGGAAGAGTCCGAGGATTCGTCGGCAAAACACGTCCAAGAGATCGATGCAGGACAACCGCCACCGGTCGACGAGAGTTTGTTCTTCGATAATCTCGAAGCTCTGCGCGACGCGAAGATCAACGGTACGAGTCTGAAGAGCGCTATGTGGTCGGTGGTCAGCGTTGGGGAAATGAAGATGCTTCTCGAGATGGAACGCGGTGATTTGAACGACGTTACGGATATCGATACTCCGGCGCTCGGCTATCAAGAGAGATTCAGAAACATCGCTTACGTATGGGCGTGTTTTCGGGGTCTCGCGAATCTTCTTCCGAAACTCGAAGCTTCCGGCGCGTGTATCGACTACGTCGAGCCTTGTACCGGTATAAACGCTATTTTGGCTGCTGCTCTATCGGGTAGCGTTGCGTGTCTCGAGCATCTCATAGATCGCGGTGTCGACGTTAATTACGTGAGTTGCATCAGTAACTACACACCCCTTCATTTCGCTGCTTTTGG
Organism: Cryptus viduatorius; assembly: GCA_964006125.1. NCBI lineage: Eukaryota > Metazoa > Arthropoda > Insecta > Hymenoptera > Ichneumonidae > Cryptus > Cryptus viduatorius. The sequence goes on along the minus strand of OZ023221.1, from coordinate 9,933,181 downwards.
AAATTCTCGTGATGCCGCACAATTGTTGCTGGACAACGGTGCGTTGATGTATACTAATAACGGCCCCGAAGTCGAACCGGTGCTTCACTCGGCCGTTCGCGCGCGTTCTCTCGAAGTAGCGATGCTACTGCTGGAACGCGGTGCCAGCGTATCCCTGAAAAATCATCACGGCGAAACTCCGCTTCACGTCGCGTGTTTCGTACAGTCGTTGCCGTGCGCCGAGGCACTGATCGAGACACTCGGCACCGATGTCAATGCCGTCGATCGCGCACATCGAACTCCACTTCATTTGGCCGTTATGACGACGAATTCGTCTGCCGATCTTGTCGATTTATTACTCAAACACGGTGCCAACGTGAACGCGAGCGACAAGGTCGGCTTTACGCCGCTCCACATTGCCGCACTTAACGAACAATCGCAGTGCGTTGATAGCCTCATCTGGGCCGGTGCCGACGTAAGTGCCACAACGGGCGCCGGTTTATCCGCTCTGAATGTTATACTACGAAAGATTCCCGAGTCGCTGCAAGTATTTCGACAGCGTCTCGACGCCTCGATAAGATTGAAACGTCCGGTTTCGCACAATCGGGAATTCGAGATGAGATTTCACTTCGATCTTTTATTCCCGAGCAATAATCCGTGCGAAACGAGTTTCATTAACACGTTCGTTCAGGAACGCCGAAAGGATTTGCTTTCGCATCCCTTGGTAATGGCTTTTCTGCATCTCAAATGGGAGAAGATAAGAAAATTTTATCTGATGAGAATATTTCTCTACGCTATGACGGTCGTTTGTATGACGACTTACGTTCTCACTGCACTCGCTTACAAGTGTTACAATCACGAGGATAGCGGCGCCGCGAAAGTATGCAATAGCAAGAGACTGACGGGATTTTTGTTTCGGAAAACCGTAATCGAGATCGAGTGGTATCTTTCGCTGTTTCTCACGTGTATCACCATACCGAGAAAAATCTTTGGTTTCATGGTTTACAAATCCGCGAGACAATATTTCTCAAATATCGACAATGTTCTTGACGGCGTTGTTATCATAAGCGTTTTCGTAACGTCTTTCGTTTACACGGGACGAACTTACGACTGGCAAAATTACGTCGGAGCCTTTGCCATTCTGTGCGCCTGGACTAATCTCATGCTGATGGTCGGACAACTTCCGGCTTTCGGAACATACGTCGCTATGTTTACCCACATACAGTTCGAATTTGCTAAACTCTTGTTGGCTTATTCGGGACTTTTGATCGGTTTTACCATTAGTTTTTGCGTCATATTCGTCGGTGAACCATCGTTCGGCAATCCGTTTACCGGACTTATCAAAGTTCTCGCTATGATGGCCGGTGAACTCGATTTCGAGGGTCTGATCAATCAGTCCGATCAGACGAAAGACGGACACTTCGTTCTCTATCATCCGTTGTCCGTTTGTTCGCAAATATTGTTCACCTTGTTTCTCGTTTTCGTCACCGTTATCCTGATGAATCTCTTGGTCGGTATCGCCGTCCACGATATTCAAGGCCTCCGCAATCACGCCGGTCTAACGAAACTCGTCAGACAAACGAAATTGATTTTATTCACGGAAATGGTACTTCACAATGGCGCCATACCGTACGCGTTTCGCAAGTGGATGTCGGATCACGACATCGACGTGGAAAATCGAAAGCAAGTATTGGTCGTAAAACCTCTTAATCCGTTGGAAAAACGTTTGCCAAAGGAAATTTTGAAAGCGGCCTACGAAATCGCACAGAGAAGCGCACCGCTCACCAACGACGAGGATGTAACTCTTAGCGAACACGTCACGTGGATGAAACAACACGACGAGGAAAATGCAGAAAATACGTTACACACGTCGGTTGACAAAATGTTCGGCGAAATAGCTGCCAATACCGAAGATCTGAGAATTATCAGAAAACAGCTGATCGATAATAATCGCGTACTCGCCGACATATTGACGAGATTGAGCAGAGAACGAAAATTTTGATGCTACTCCGTGGTCGTGACAATGTCTTGCGACGGAAGCACCGCCGCAGGTGATAGACAAATGTGAGACCAAAAAAAAAATTGCGCGTGTAAAAAGAGAAAATTAAACAAATCAAAGAGGCAGTACAGCGAAAGAGAGACTATGTGAGCTGTGCGATTCGCAATTATTCACGGATCATTAGATTTCGATTATTAATTTTTTTTTGATACCTAAAAAAAAGACTATGAGACAATCCATGAGATTATTGCAAAAGATGCTGTCGAAATATTTTGTTTTATATTTTTCATGTTTCTAAACTAAATTGTAACGTCATTGAGGATTATTACCATCGAAATTTTATTGGTAAGAATCCTCTCGTTTTCGTTTAAAGACGATGATAACATTTTTTCAGTACAAACTTAACGCGTGTCGAGTTTCATTTTTGTAATTATTTTTTCTTTTTTCAGGTAATATTTCCACTGATATTCACCGGATTGGATAAAGAGGTGGACGTTGAGGCGACGGTGAAGAACGGTGGATTTACCGGACAGTCGGGCGCTATACGTTTTGGAATTTCGTGGGCTCTGCGAAGTTTCGTCGACGCGAATATGGTCGAGCAGATGCGAGTTGGTAAGCGACGAAACAAACAAACAATTACTCCACGAAATGACATTGGCGATACGACCAAATTGATAAATTTACGATCCATTTGCCCGATAAGAATAAAATATCGAAATGAATTCATTGCCACGAGATAAAGAGTCGACGGAGCGGTACAGACGTTATTTTTTCCGTCGCTAATGTGTTTTTTTTTATTGTTCTTTGATAGCCGGACTATTGACTGTTGACATGAGATGCAGGGAAAGAAAGAAGCCGGGACAGGAGGGAGCGAGAAGAAAATTCACGTGGAAGAAACGCTGAAAGGTCGATCGACCGTCGAACTACCAACCGCTACCGAGAACTCTGCAGTGGAAACTTGACGCATTTATCACGATCATCTTGTACGGCCATCAAATTTATATCGTCGATTATTGAACTCGAGAGTGCAATGATGTTGCGTCTCTGCCGACAATTTTTTTCTCGGATTAAATATGCGATTATAGATGAAACTGATCGACGCGTTATTAAAAAAAACCAAAAAAAAACACAAATTTGAAAAGTAAGACGATGAGTGAAATATCCTTATGCTAAATTTATTCGAAAACTTATCACAGTTGTTTTTTTTACATTTTGTCGAGCGGTCGTAGGCCCAGTAGTTTCATTCCTTCGGCTAAAACGTTTTTCGCCACGTGAAAGAGAAGCAAACGCTGAGATGCAACGTCGCTTGGCGCATCCTTCACGCGCAGTTCCTTCAACGTTTTATTCACCGTGTGGCTGCAATCGGAGATAAAATTTAGTTTTACGTTAAGAACAATCGATAAATCGAAATTTACCTTAAATCGAAGAGATATTTCGTCAAATGGCACGGTTCCAATGTACGATAAGACGTTACAACTGCTTCGTCGAATTGTATTATTTTCGCAACGAGAGCGTTAACACAACTTTCGTTCAAAATCGACGGATCGCACTCCTCCGGCAATGTTACCCCGCAATTTTCCTCCAGACTCACTAAACGGCAGTGAGTGTATTGCAACTTGACGCCGGTTTCACCTTTGATCTGTCGACAATTAATTTGCTTTGTTTTTTTTTTTCTACAAACGATAGATGAAAGTTAATGAACTCCCATGTTTGATACTTACGTCAAGTGCAACGTTCCAATCGAATTCGTAATCACGTTGCCTTTTTTGTTTCAAATCGTGAATAATAACGGCGGACATGCCGAGGATATCGCAACTGTTGTCGTCGCTCCCGAGCGATACCTTCGTAGCTGCAAGTAATTGACAAACTTATCGGTCGCTGCGGGTGTATTATTTGTTCGGGTTTTTTTTTCTCATGTTTTGAGTCTTAAAAAAAAAAGAGTCAATGAATGAATCGTTTCAAATAATTAATTATGAATATATTATCAAAGAAAAATAATTGAGGAACGAAGAATTCATTACGAATGACTCGTTCTTTACTTACTCCATGTACGTTCCTGTTTCTCGCGCACAGAATCTCGAGCTTCGTTCAAAAAATCGTGAAGAAACACGGCAGTTCCTCCTCGTGTACTCATCCCGCGAATTTTGCCGAATTTAACGTGAACAAGACGCTCCGCCCAACGCATATTCATTTTATCGAGTATCGTTAACAAACTCGTAAAATGATCGGTTTGCGCGTTATCGACGACGTAGTACATTACATCGAATTTGTATTTTTCGTAACGATCGATTGCAGCAGCTATGTCTCTCGTAAGATACAACGTCGAACCATCGCTTTTAATAACAGGAACACTGCGTTTTTCGTTCAAAGCAACAACTCGTCTTTCTTCCGCGTCAGTTTCCAGGAGTTTCAGTCGATCCATGTGTTCGATTATTCCGCCGATTTCTCGCGCTCCATACATCGATTCCCAGTGATACTCGTCGAACGATACGCCGAGTCTCGCGTAAATTTTCGTCAATTCGTCGGTTGTGTATTTACGAAAATTCATCCACTTTTCAGTATATTGCGAATCACCTTTTTCCAAAGTCTCGAATACATGCCGCGCACGTTGCGCCAAAGTGGGATCATCTTTGGCTGATTTGTTGGCGTAAACGTAGGCTCTGTACAATTCTGCGATGGGATCCGATTTCATTGCTTCTTCGGTAACTCCGAGTAAATCTATTCCTAGCTGAACGTAACCAAATTGTGTGCCCCAGTCGCCGAGATAATTTATTTTTTTGGTGCTATCGCCAAGATAGTTGTGCAGATTCGACAGGAAATTCCCTATTATTGTTGAACGCAGGTGTCCCACGTGAACAGGTTTAGCTATGTTGAGAGAACTGAACTCCACGACTACGTTGCGACTCTTGGGGAGGACTCGAGGCGGCGACAGTCCTTGAACATTCGATTCCAAGATTTCCTTGACAAGAGTGTCTCTCGGTATGTTGAAAACTACGGACGGATAGTCTTCGCTCTTGAGGCTGACATGCGGAAAAACATCGCGACTATTTCTCGCGATATCCTCCGCATCATTCTGTATATTGTATTGCTTTGTTCTCAAAGGAAATGTAAAAGCGAAACCTCCATTTGCGTCACATTTCAATGATAAATGTGTGTGAATGTCGGAAATTGAAAGATTGGTGCTTCGTACACCCTGCGCTATCTGCAAAATAAATCGAAAAAACGATGCTGCATTCTATCAATCATTTTATGAAATTTACTGAATTTTCGAACGAAAATAAAAAAAAGAGGTTATGCCGGTAGAACTAAATTTATAACTAAAGTACCTTTTGTTGCACGAGACTTCGTATACCGCTACTCATATCGAAGAATTATTATTTACCACCAATGTTATCCAATGAATAGTCGAACTCGTAATAACGAGACGGTACGTAAATTCGGCTTTAAACAACAGTCCTGGGTGTCGCCATTGTTGTTTTGTTGTGTTTATCCAATTCATCTTATCTACATCCGGGATTCAAGTTCAGTTCGAAGATGTATGGAATGCGTAGAACGTAAAGGGATTATAAACATGCGGGTTCAATAAGAATTTTATTCTTTATGTAAATACACGTGAAATTAATCGAAAAGCGATCGAAATGTTAGCTATCGTCGGACTTCTTCGGGTCAACATATTTATCTACAAAATAAAACATTGTCATTCAGACCACCTGTTCGACTACTCAAAGATTGTAGAACAAGTGTTTTCTTCTCTCTCAAAACAAAAGGGATGCTGCGTTCGGTCGCTGAAGTCATAATTGATTAATAGATGAGAACATCAATTACATTATCCAATCCTCCGAAAACCAGGAGAGACACTCATTTGATCAGCATGGTATGACGTCATAGCTATCCGCGCTGTCTCAATACAGCGTATGTGTATGCGCGCGTGTGTGTGGGTCAGCGAAAATTCGCGTCGTTCAAAGGAGCGTAAAGGGGTAAAGAGGGATATATATATACGGCTATAGTGGTAGTTGGATGAGGTCGCAGCAGCGGGTGCTAGCGCTCTCGTGCGCGCGCGCGCGCGTGCGTCTGGCGGAGGGAGGTTGAGCAGCCAGCAGCGGCAGCAGCAGCAGCAGACAGGCATCGAATAGTAGACAGTGTCGGCCATTTTCGCTGGTCGTGGGAGCAGCGACAGCGAACCTTCCGTCGGCGCCGTGTGTGCTGAGCTGTCGTCCGTCCACAGCTGAGCTGTTAAACCGCGGGCGCGAGTATCGCAAAGACCGCGAGATAGCCTCTCACTCGGGTGGTCCTCGTAACTGAATCGTGTTCGGAGTCTCGTTTTTTTAAATCGTTAATCGCGACAACGAACAAAAAAAGTCCGTTGAAAGTACATTACGATAGATAAAATAAAATAAACGGTAGAAACGAGAGGAGCCGGTGTAAATCGCGTGAGTCAAACGCCACACGGAAGGAAAGCAAGAACGAGAAGTTACGAGCGACCGAGGGCGGCGAGGGGAGTGAAAGGGCGAAGAAGAGGGCCCGGTAAGGGCTGAAACGAATGTAAAGGACGAAAAGCCACCTGACGAACACGATTGATAGCGAAATTTGAAAAAAATTTCTCTCGACTCGATGGACATAGGTGTGGAGTGCGGGGGATAGAAAAAAAAGGTCGTGGCTCGTGGCAGTTGGAAGAGTCGGGCGAAGTTGTAACGCGTTGTCGTCGTGGGGCAACGGACGACGAGGTACCATTACCTACAACACTACTATCGGGCGAGGCGTGTGAGTACGAAATCGTCGCGTTAAATCGCGAGTTACATATATCAAACGTCGTCGTCGCCGTTGTCGGTGGATCGTTGATGTTCGAACGTCACAAACACCGTTCGGTACTTGTGTAATCCGAATAAGCGACGTTACACACACGTATAATATCGTTATTACGACCGGTCGATGTGCCGCTCCGCTCGCCGGTGATTTTTTTTGTGAAAAGGTGCGGTGATACCCGTAGTGATTTGTGTGCTACGATCTCGTTTTTTTTTCTTTTTTTTTTTACTCAAAGAAAGAAAAGTCAGAATAATCCGTGAGGAGAGTCCGGTCGATTGGTGTTTTTCGATTTTTTTTCGAGAGAGTTTGCCCCCTTGAAGTTTTATTAACGGAGGATAAAGTAACCAGGAGGGAAGCACAGCAGCAGCGGGAGTAACTAGAAGGGAAAAAAAAGGGGTGCGAGCGCGCGCGCTCTCTCGAGAGGGGAACTCTGTCCGTGCTGACAGGAAGGTGGATATAGAAGAGGAGAGAGAGCACAACAGCAACCGAGCCGGCACTGTCAGCAATAACTATGGCCGGACAGACGATAAACGACAGGCTGCTTGCCGCAAGGCACAGCATTGCCGGACAGGGACTAGCAAAGTCCGTATGCAAAGCTACGACCGAGGAAATGATCGGGCCTAAGAAGAAACATCTCGATTGTGAGTGATTCCTCTTCGTAATGTACTCCATTTTTTTAAACTCATTTCCCTTTAGTTAAAAAAAAAAAAAAAATTATAAACATTTCCAAATTCGCGTAAAACGATTGGACAATGATTTAACCCACGAGTCAATGTCCGTCGTTGGCAAAACTTGTCGATTTTTTAAAAATTATTATGCATAAATATCGCGGAGCTATGCAGCAAAGTCTGGAGAACAGTAATTCGCGGCTTTCGAGTCACTGCAAGAGAAGTCACGAGAACGAGATAAAACCGAGAGAGAGAGAGAGAGACAGTAGTGGGCGCCGGTTTCGAAAGAACCGGTTCTCTCTCTACACTCTCTAGGTAGTTTATATAGATCCTGCAACGTTGAGGTCTCTCGTCGTTTCGGGCTCTCGTACCGACTGACATATCTATCTCTTTCTCTTGGTATTACAAGAATCTCCGTTGGCCTATACGCGGCCGGTAAACGAACCACGATCCGTTTCGTATGTGTCTGCATATATATTCTCTACACACAGAAGATAGGGATAAGGAATTATTGTTACTTCCTTTGGGCACATCCTTTTTTTTCGGTCTCAACTATTATGACTCATTCTTTGCCTTCAATGAACGATACCGAGACTCGCGAATCCAATTTCGTTCTTCATGTTCGGAATTTCAAATTCCGTTCGCTTTGCGCGAAAGATAGAAATAAATTTGACCTCCGAATACTTGATTCGGCAATCGTGCTGCTGGAGGATGTATCGAAAATAGATTCTTCGTAATGCCGAGGGGATGCGGAATGAAAAAAAAAAAAAAAAAGAAAAGGTCGTTAGCGGGGTCGGGTCAATCGAATTTTCGTCGAGTTCACGGGGTCGCGGGGTGACCGGTCATTCATCCTTCGAATTTTCATTCCGTTTATAGGAACCGTTTAACACTATTATCATTATCCGCGATTTATAATTATTTTCTTTAAATAGCGTCGAATTATCACGAAATTGAATCGGAAAAATAGATTGGTAATAACGAAACGTTTGGCGAAAGTAGAGACGAGAAATAATCGTGCCGTATGGTAAGAGAAGCGAGGCGGGAAGCCACGATAGTGCGGACCGTGTTCCTATCGATTTTCCGGCGTTCGAGTTATAACCAGGAGGCGCGAGAGAGTCGCGAGCGCGCCACGAGGGTCGCGACGATGGCGCACTTGCTCCAATTTTCGTACTATCTTCTCGTCCTTCTTTCCGAAGAAAAAAAAAAAATGGGCAACGACTCCCGAAGAAATTCGACTTGTAATATCCCGAGAAGCAAATTCTTTTGACTATTCGCCAAATATATTTTCGTTTCGGTAAGAAACGAATGTAAAACGATTTATTCTCTGCGCTCATTCCTTATATCGATTTCGAAGCATCGGAGGTCGCGCGACAGAGGCGACTGTCGCGTTCCAATTCTCCATTTCACCCTTAACCCTCATCCCTCTCCTCCCGCGGCAAGAGATGGATTCACGATCATTCGTAAAATTATTCCACTATTGGATAAGCGACGACGAGCGGCGACGAGGTCGTGCGAAAAAAAAAAAAAAAATGAGACGACGCTGGAGTGCGAAGAAAAAAAGAAGTCTCCAGAGATAGAAAGAAAGAAATTCTCATTCACTTTCCGAGATCGAGGTCAGGGCCGCGTGAGTCGCTCGGTGACCACAGTATAATAACACTCTCGGTCTACCGGCGCAGAACTGCGTAATAATCTCATCGAGAGTTTAAACTTACGTATCTCCCTTGTTGAGGCACTCTATCCGTCGATGTTACTCGCGACTAGACGAGAAAGGAGAAAGTATACATTCAGAAACGGGAAGACTGCGCAATCGTTATTTGCGCCGCAAAATCGCCATTCGATAATTAAATAAAAAAAAAAAAAAACGAATTTCAAACTCATGGCGTTCGATGCAACTTCGTTCCTTCATATCCTTTTTTTTTATTTTCTCTCGGGGAGTCGAGAGAACGCGATGCAGTGGAACTGAATCATGTCGTATAGTCGGCAGCGACTGCGATAATTCTTCTCAAGTTTCTTCCTTAAAAGTACACTTATCCACGGATCTTTATAGCCGATCCGCACTCAAGACGGCGTGTTCACGTGTGCGTTCGTGAGTTCGCAGCGTGGCTTTTCTCTCGCGGCGTTAATACCCCGGAGTTTGCCACCGACACGAGAGTTATGTGTGTATATTACCTTCCGTGCAACTCGTCCTCGAGGTTTCTCGGGCGCGAAAGTGAACGCTGCAGCTCGTTCCACTCGCGTTTATACATGATACACGCAATATTGAACTTACACGTTTGTACGTACGTATAATTCTACTTACGACGAGTACGAGGGGTTCGCAAGGAATTCCCGTAGTGTAGTTACGAACGATATTTTGCCGGAAAGTTTCTTTGACAAAGATTATCGTTCACGATGAAAATTTAGCCTCGAGTTGCGAAGCATTGGAAACGAAGTTTTGAGGTATAAATAGATCGCCATTGATACAGATGCAGCAGAGCCGAAAATTAGCTTCGTCATTCATTTTGTCGATCGTAAATGCTGCGGACGCGACTTCAACGAGTTATATTTAATTTGAATTACACTCGTCTCTCGTACGACTTTGTGTCGTATCATTCGATGCTCGTGGAGTCATAAATTTCATTAATTTCGTGTCAATGCTCTCCGGGCGAAAGATCGAGATCGCGATTTGGCTGTGAGTCACACGAAAAGTACATTATAAATACGCTGAGAAAAGAGTTTATCTACAGATATAGCTAACGAATGTATAGTTGGATATGGAGAAATAAATATTTAGTTATTTTAACCGAATCTAAATAAACTCTTTTTTTTTCTGTCGGCCGTTCGAACGGACGAATTATATCGCGAGAAAATCACGGGCTTTTATCGCGGAGATTTAACGTATGCAACTCGTAAATTTTAACAGCAAAACGAAAGAGTTCGCGGTCGGTGAGTTTCCGTGGAAAAAGTGGGGCGATATATAACGCTTTTTGTTTCTTCCTTCTCTCTCTCTCGAGCGGTAGCGACCGTCGAGAGAGAAAGAACGAAGGAATTGGAGTGCAAACTTTGGCAGACAAGCGAACGAGTTATGCTTCTTCCTATGTAGCGGCCAACACACGAGTCCATTGGCTGCGAACGAATCTTCTTTCACAAGCGCAATCCTCGTACGAAACATTGTGCAGTTATATACAATATAAATACGAAATGACTTTGATGGGTTAACGTGAAACGCGCTCCGCTTGTGAAACCCCTTTCGCTCGAACCTTTTAACGTTTTCACCGACTTTAATAGCCTTTGTGTATCTAAAAAGCCGATAAATATTGCGATCATATCGCGTACAGCCAAAAAACTGAATCTCCGTGAAAAAAAAATATTTCCAACGCTACGAGCATTAAACTGCTTAAATAAAAGTATATTTATTCTTGTAGATAAAAATGTATTTTTCTTCGCGTGAATTCATTTTTTGTGTAAATAACGAGTAATATTGTCGTCGGTAATTTAGCGGAGAATTGGGTCAATAAAAATTATTTTTTTAAATGTCTCCTCTCGGGACCACCACTCCTCACAATTCTCCGGAGACTACCATCAGCGCAATAACGCGGCGGCGAGGAATTAATGAATTAATTAATGAATTGGGATGCGTAGGATTCTCATAGGTGATTTAGACTCCTGTGAATTCGAGTGAATAACCGGTCGATAAATAAAAAGAACCGCAATCCTTTGGTCGGATTCGAGAGCTGCAAAAGTGTTAATCGCCACGTCGACTACCATTTAGCCGACGCGTTCAGTGGTCTGTCGATTTGCTAACCGCAAGCATTGGTTTTTCACTCCAAAAAAAAAAAAAAAAAAAAATCGTTACCAGAGACTGAAAATGTAATAATACTACGATATGAACGGGAGAACGGAAAGTTAGGGCGGATACGAGAGAGCCGGCGCCGGTTATCTTATATCCCGGCGGCAGCCGTGTTATATTCCTCTCTCGTCCGGGTGCCGCATGTCCCATGTCTCTTCCCGTTATTGGTCTATAATAGAATCTTTCATTTCTTTTTTTTTTTACATTTTTTAAAAATTCTCTCTGAAAAAACTAAATTCTCGCGGAAATAAATTTTTTTCTTAATTTACACAAGCACATCGATTTTTTTCGATTTTTTTTAGATTTCTTGAATTTGTTTTCCGGTGAGCGTGAATTCGATCTCGAAATAACGAGTAAACCCTTTTCCACGGTTTGGTCACGAGGCAAAGGTGCCTCTCGTGCTGTTCGCGTTGAGCTTTGATCGGTACCGAGAGTCTCACGATTTTACTCGCGCATTCACCGAGTTGTAACCATTCTCTCTCTATTTCCTTCTTTTCTTTTATATATTCTTCCATCCTTCTCTCTCGGGAATGTTTGCAGACGAGTTCTACACTCGTCGTTAGGCCGGCTGCTGGTACTCCACGGAGACACACATTTATATACGTACACACAAGTAAAATTGTCCCTCTCTCTCTGGCAGAGGCCCGTTGAGGCTCTTTCTCGGTCGATCGTTTCTCTCGCGGTTCTCTCGTCGTCGAGAGGAACCCACCGAGGTCGTGACTCCTCGCGTTCGTCGTTACACAGACGCGCGCAACGTGCCTTCCTCTTCGATCTTCTCTCACCTCTCGGTCTGTTCGTCTCCCTGCATCGATTTTTCGCCCTTTTACGACCCCGAAAAGCCTCGAATAAGCTATCCGGCAAAATCGATAGAGAGAGAGACCATATTTTCCGGTTTCCTAGTTCTATCGCTTACGCCGATAATCGCATGAATTCCGTCGTCATTTGCGACACAATAACAGCGGCAAAAAAAAAAAAAACGTTTCTGTTGGATGTGAAGTCCGCAGGTGATGACGATGACTCGTTCGAATCAGTGCGCGTGGTTATCTATCTCCGGAGTAGGAGAGAAAAAAAAAAAAAGAAAATAATCCCGAGGCAGCGATGACAAGCGGACGCTCTGATTTCCTTGTAAATTCGATATCGAGTCGAATAACGGGGCAGCTGCGAGAGAGCTGCGGCAATGAAATCAAACCTCTAATCGAGGTTTGCCAAAACATGCTATCGCGCACACGCCCCCTACTCACTATTTTATACAGCCCCATTCACAATCAATTTATCCTCGTGGCGTTTATTTTGTGAATTTTTATAAAAATATATCTGCTACTTTTTACATAATCAATTTTTATCGACTATCGGAGTATTGAAATATTCTGTTTCTTTTTTTTTTCTCGATGTTATTTGAATCCGAACTAAAAACTCCGATATTGAATCAATCTATACTCCGATAAATCGTCCGGGCGTAACGCGAATACACCCCTTCGATTGGATGCTCTCGCGGGGCTCGGGATATCGTGACGAAAAACACGTATTAAAAAAAAATAACAACGATGTTCGAGAACTTGGACAACGTGACACAGCGTGGGGTTGATACGTTCGATAAACGTTCGGGACTTCGGGGAAATTTCGCTGACAATTGGAATTTTAATAAAAGACATCGCGGGTCACATGTGATTCGCGATATAATAGACCTCGTTGAATCGTGTCATTGACGGAGCTCCGCTTGAGGGGAGATAAGAATGAAACTTCGCCGTCGATCTCTCACGGCACGCTTTACACGGGAAATGAAGTCGACATCGGCAAAAAAAAAAAAACAATTGCATAGCGAAGATCATTATACTATCGGGTTCCGGTCATTGTTTACAAAATTTTACGATAACATTCGCGATTAGAATTTTTATGAAAATTTTGCCTGAAATTGGATATCACTTGAATAAAAAAAATAATAAATTAACGGTATAAAAAAAAAATCGACTTTAGCATTCGTATGCGAATAGATATTTCGATGTTTGCGTCGTGATTTCCCGATAATTACGGAAATCCAATTATAATTTCTATCGACAGCACTTCATTAATTAAGGGACGCGCTGTTAATTATACGATTTATAAAATACCCGTAGTATCGAATAGAGGGTCGTCTCGAGAAGTCAATGACTGTTACATCCACCTTATACGTTGGCGCGTTCATTCGATGCGTAAACCGGGCGCGTAGGTGAACGACTCACGTATAATGCAGACGCAGCACGCGGTGAACTCGCGTGGTGTATTTCCCTTCCCTGGTATTGCACGCTGCAGCAGCAGCAACAGCGGCAGCTGTCTTTGGAACGGTGCATCGAGTCGAGACCGACCGACGAGACGGGGACGGTGACACGAAGGCCGGGAGAGCGCGACAACGCGAAGCGAACGACTAGAGGCGAACGGACAGGGAGAGAAAAGAGGAGAGAAACAGTAAGAAAAAAGAAAGGCAAGAACGTCCGTTCGCGTGTATATGGAACAAAAAAAAAAGACGGGAAAAAAAGAATTCATTAACGGGGATAGAGAGAGGATAGACGGTGAGACGATTTCCATACAAACGATATGTAATAATAATGCGACGGGGTAACAGGTACGCGTAATACCCTTAAATGTGTGGTATTCACAGCATCGTTCCACTTTTCAGCTTGGAATTCAAGAATTTATAATATCGATAAAAAAGATATAATATGTCGAGAATGATAAAATAAATCGATTGCGATCGATGAATCGCCAATCCTTGGAAACAGCTACGTCTTCTTTAGAAGGCATTCCATTATTTTTTTAGCAGATTAGTAAATAACTACTGAATATTTTTGATATTCTCGTTAATCGGTACTATAACTGGTGGATTTTTTTCCCCCTTTTGATAAGGTAAAAAATAAAGGTTCTCTATTCATAGATATATATATACTATCATCAGAGACTTCGTTACTTTTTTGCTATATCGGTAAAGATTCGAACGATTAATTATTCTATATTAATTATTAATAATCAATTAAGAATCAGCGCAATCTCTTCCCTCCTCCTCCCACCCATTTCGGGCTTAATCGGTATCAAAAACTGTAAACAATTTTTTTCAGGTATACAGACATTTACAGCGTAAAAAAAAGTCTCATCGCATGTGGATATCACCATAGTAGGCGATGAGACTCGTTTTTAAGCTGTAAATGCCATTGTACCTGAAAAAAGTTGTTTACAGTTTTTGATACCGACCGCGGTAATTCACATAACATTGATTAATATTAATCGTCTGTACATTCCGTTCCGTCGTCTCTACATCGTCCGTATTTCTTTATCCTAACATATTGCACAAATGATACGAATGAAAACTCGTATGTCCACCTGCGTTAGCGTAATATATGCATCTTTTCGTCTACCGATCAGAGGGTTCTCGCGCGATCGCCTATTGGTACGATTCCCAGACTCGGCGTATCTTCGATGAAAATATGTTTGTTTGTTTGTGTACATTGTTCGATGATTGCCAAATGGTTAATTCGAAGCGCAGCGATGACTCGAGTGCGATGATCTATTAATAACGTAGTCGCGAAACGTAGGAAGATCGCGGCTTGGTTTCGGCATAGGAGTTTATAATTGGAACAGGAAGGCTGACAAGGTCGATTGTACTCCTCGCTCGCTTGTTCGCCCATAGCTCGCGAGGCACTCGAGACGCGGATAGCACTTCTCCAATCCACTCGGTGTCGCTTTGCTCACAGTTGCACCACGAGAGAAAGAGAGCGAGAAACAGAGAGAAAAGTATATACTTGCTTACTACTATCCGTATCGGAACGCTCCATATACGTTTATCTGACAAAGTCCCGGCGCGCTTCGGTCCCTTCGCTGTTATCAGGCCGATTGTTGCCGATAGAAAAGATCACCGTTAACGCGTTGTTGGCTATAAAGTACACCAGCTTCCCAATTGCATGGAAGCCGGAGATCGACCATCACCCTCGAGAGTCTCTTCATCAGGATAGATCGGGATTGATAACGAGCCTCAATCATCCTACTAACCTCTCGTATTATTCCGCGACTACCAGCCAGAGATTAACTCTCCTCTCTTTTTTTATTTATCTCGACAAATGCGAATCAATCATTAATTAAATTCTACAACATTTCTTGTCCTATCGTTCATTTTGACGCATTTACATCGAAGTTTCAAGGTCAAAACTTTTTTTTTGCACTTATCGAATCTGAGCTCTCGTCGTATTGAAGAGAAATGCGTTGTTACTCGACTGGCGTCGACATTGGCGATAAAAGTAGCGAGAGAAAAGTGATGAAAACGCGTAGGCTTGGCGCCCCAACCCTTAGAATATACACACGCGCGATCAATACTTAAAGACGATAGAACTGCTACCGTTGCCGGTAAGCGGCTGGAGTTTCGAGACTATACTCCGAAAAAAAAAAATCATCCGATTAAGAAAAATTGTTTATCGACTATCTTTTATATAAAAAAAAAATTATTTCAACGTTTAGCGTTTTCACGAAAGTATTCTTCAGTCTGTAACTCCCGGCTTTTCCCATTATTCGCGTGGAGATGAGAAAAAATGAGTCACTCCGACGTGAAAATTTACAAGATTCCCAGTTAATTATAGAAGACGGAAAAAACGTTGTATCCGCGTGTTAAAATTATTATCATTATTTGATATAATACGGCAGATATTAGAGATTAATTTTCAAAAAATGGGCAAATATTAATGAGCCGCAAAATGAAATACGTTCACAACACGTCGGGCTATCAATTTTTATTTCAATGAGACTCTCTCTCTCACACACACGAGCGAAGTCATCGATAAAGAATTCGTTCGAGAATCCATTCGCGTATAATAAATTACAAAAGGTTGACGCGTTTGTTATGTACACCTTACCTCGTGTTTATAATACTTTCTCACGACGAAAAAAAAAAAAAAAAAAAAAACGAAGTACCGTACTGGAAGTTCAACCACACGGTTTCAAACGTGCGTCATACGCGCATATTTCCATAATGTTTCAATAATGAAAATTTACACAGCCGAGAACTGCTCTCTTGTGGCGCGGTGTCTCTACCTCGTCGCTGCGTTCCCTTTGGCGTTCTCGCACGTGTTCGTGACACATTATCGTTTTCCTGACTATTAGACACGAACGTGACGGTCTATGATTCTCGTCGTGTCATGATAAAAATCGGCAGAAAAATCGCTGTTCGAAGATTTTGCCGATACGTTTAAGCGTTTTTACTTTACGTATCGCCTTTTTTTTTATTCGCATACATCGTTCGAATAAACGCGAATGCCTCGCCGACCGGGATATGAGTCATCTAGTTGTCGGGGTCTCGCGTCGATGCAACGTGGAGAGGAATCGCACCAACGGCAGACGAAACACGCTGCTGTTGGTGTGACGCTCTCTTGCCAACTCCCAACTCGGCGCATCCCGAACGTACGATAACCCGATAAATCATTGCGAACGGGTGGGAGAGAACGAGAAGAAGAAGAGATGAACTGCGGGGGCATTAACAGAAGCAGAAGCAGAAGCGAGCATCAGCTCGCTCGGTATTCGTGTTAACTCGATCGGCGCTTTCGGGACAAGGCCACGCGCCAGAAAGCAAGCCGTTTTTGCTTGTCCGAGTCTTACTCGTCGAGTCTCAAACGTATTTTCTCGACGGGCACCGGGGTGACGAACGATGACATCCTGAACTCCTTCCTCGGAATCTCCCATCGGAGATGCTGATTTTTAATCGTTTCCAATCCTTGTTTTTTTTTTAAGTATTATAAATTAGAATAGGCGCACAGTGTTACAGAAAAAAAAAGATAATTACGAGATTAGTTTAGAATTACTTTAGAAAAAATCAAAGTATGCTAATTAATTATTCATGAGTCTCGGAAAGATTCTCGTATCAATATACGATTTTTTAAAGCTGTAAATTAGGTTAGAGGTACACCTGCGTTCGTTATTGTAAATAACTAATAAAGGTCAAACGATTTAATATAAATTTTAAAAATGGGAGCATTGATTGGGGTGTAAAATTGGAGCAATTAAAGCCTCAAAAACCATTAATGGGTTATTTCGGTAATTAGCTTCTGGCACGTGTTTTCGTATTAAATATTGAAGCTACAAGCAAAATGAGTCATTTATTGCGGATCCGCGGCAAAAAATTCAACGAATATCGCGTTGAAACAATGCGGAGAAAAAAAATATCGATTGGCTGATTTTAGAGATATCTGAAATTTTTGGTATTTTTATACTTCGATATCTTTGCTCATGGAATATCGGAAAAATGTATCGGAATCCCGAAAAAAAAAAAAATCGCCCAGCGGATATTGAAAATCGTTTCGACGAGCTGTTACGCGAAGGGCGATGTAACGCGAAAAAAGTGTGGCAAAATAAAAATTTTGCCCTTGAATTCATTCCCAAAAAATTGAAGGTTCGAAAAAAATCTCTCGAAAAAAAAATTACTCAGTCCTCAGTAATTTGTAATTTACTATCTTCATCATTAAATGATTCCTGTACCCGGCGCTACGATTAAAATTTTCCGTGAAATTAATTTATTGAAAAAAATATATAAAATCATTCATATAATAAAATTGATATATTGAATTAAAATTATATTTATTGCTCGAACGTTACAAATTCATTTATTCACATTAAATCAATACTTAAAATTGAAATGCATCGGTATCGTATCTACGAATGCATTTTAAAATGAATGAACGATTTATGCATAAAAACTTCCGACAGCAGTCGTCAATTTTCAAGAAAAACATTTTTTTACGCGTCTTCTGTATCATATTTTCTTTTAACGTCGTTAAGAAAAAGTGGTTGATATCGTCATAGTTTTTTACACCGTATTTACTATGATGTTCATTGCATAATTGTGGTAACTACTCGTCGGTGTTAAATTCAACAGTTTTTTTTTAACGGTGTAATAACCGGTCCTCATTACGCTAATCTTCACTCTCGTAAACTACCGGTTCTAATTTACCGGTTCCTCGATGGCGGTGGAAAAAACATGTTGCCTCGAAGACTATAGGCCGATTTTTCTCTCGTGACAAGGCCACGTGTCGGATAGCTAATAACTACGCGATCTCCGGAATTCCGGGTCACGTTTTACGCTTCGCACGTTGTAGCGTAGGTGATTGAGAGGTCGTGATTCGCTTCATCTCCGGGAGTAGGATGAGAATATAGGCGGCCGAATTAGATTTGAGAGCGATGGACGTTGCTATACACACAGACATATATAACAGAGGGGTAAAGAAGGCCCTATCAAATCAGTCGGGGTTAATCGGTAGAATTGACGAGCGGATTGTCAGGCGTTGAAACCTTCTCAACTCGATCTTTCTACGTACGTAACTATCGAACGTCCGTAATTTATTTCATCCTTGAGGATCAACACTCGGGTATCGAAATACAAAACACGAGGAAAAAAAATAAAAATTCTTCTACGCTATCGTTCGCTTTCGTTTCCTCGATAAAATTGGCTACTCCACTCTTCCCGGAGCTCGTCACAGTTCGAGCGCAAAAGACATTAATTATAGCGAATTAACGCGACTGGAGAAAGGCTTCTTCGTCGTTCGAGCGCCTGAGCGATATTATTATTAGCAACAGTAGTAGTGGATTAAAGAAGACGAAGAAGAACCGGACTTTAATTAGCCATTCCTTCTCTAATCGCTCTCCTTTCTCGCTAAAGGCCAATCTCGCCGAACGCTCGAACGAAAGCGCATAGCGATTGATTTCGCAACACTGATAAGAATATAAAGAAAACAAACTTTTCATCGTTGTGTCGTATAACCATAGTTCGTAGTTGCGGTCAGTAACACAGCTGTAACTCACGAAGGCCAATGTTAACGACGGTTTCGATGTTTTATGCTCGTATAAACGGTCTCTACTCTCATCCACGTGAAACACACACACTTTTGTACCCATGTGATCTCTTTAATGAGACCTCAAGCGATGACTCCTCTCGTCGATTCTCGGAATCTCTTCGCAACCCGATAAGCCGGACGTTGGGACGAAAATTCAATTAGCGAATGTGCAATCGCTTTCTCTCGCTTGTTGCTTGCGATAAACACTGCAATTTTTTTTCATATGGAACATAAAAACGAATATTAATTAATTTTGTTTACTTTTTTTTTTCGTGTTATTGCAGATTTGATACATTGTACCAACGAGCCAAACGTCTCGATACCACAACTCGCTAATCTATTGATCGAGCGATCGCAGAATACGAATTGGACGGTGGTATTCAAGGCTCTCATAACTGTACACCATATGCTCTGCTATGGAAATGAGGTGAGGGAATAAAAAGTTGAATCAAAATCCATTGAATATTTGCAAAAAAAAAATTTCTCACGTTCGACCATTTTTAATTTTTTTTTTTTTTTCGTTGCAGAGGTTTACGCAGTATCTTGCGTCGAGCAACAGCACGTTTCAGCTCAGCAATTTTCTCGACAAAAGCGGCGTTCAAGGTATACAAGTTTAAAAAATTTAATTTATTCCATTTTGTTTTTAATTTTTTTTTTAAATATACGCTATGAATCTACCGGCTTTCGTCCTGAGAATCGTCAAGGAATTTCTTTAACGTACAAATTCTAAAGTAAACGAAAAATGACTTTTTTTTTTCAAATTTGTCCGACAGGTATCGAAAGCCGCGAGAATCGAGACGGTTTAGTAGTTTAGCTAATGACTAACAACTGTTTCTGTACTAACAATACGTTATGTCACTCGTTAACTCAACCGTTACGCACTGATTTCTCTTTTCCATGTGCCTGAACCTCATCTCTATGACTTACACTAACTGGGATTAATTTTGTTTCTTTCACCCTCTTCCGCAAACAATCTCACTTCGCTCGGAAACAGCCGGAGCTCGTGTCGGTAAGTGTCGCAAATTGAACCAATGAAAAAAAAAAGAAAAGAAAATTAATGCGTGCATTTGCTCTAACACGATAATATACTTAGTCTAATGGTCTGCAAAGAATTACTACGAAATATGTAGAAACAGTTATTTTATATGTTTTTCTGATTTTTTTTTATAAGGATACGACATGTCGCCATTCATCAGACGATACGCCAAATACTTGAACGAGAAGGCAATGTCGTACAGAAGTGTGGCCTTCGATTTCTGCAAAGTCAAACGAGGGTAAGTTAGATGTATATATGTATATATATCGATCATTGATTCCGGATCGCACTGGCATCGATCCAATTATTACGACGGTTCGATGTCGAAGCTCGTAAAGCTTAGCGCGTGGCAAACACGTGTCGGCTTTTCGCTGAAACCGTTTAAACGGAATTTTATAAAATTACGACGATAATATCGCAATGGAAATTTTCTCCAGGAAGGAAGACGGCACGCTGCGTACGATGAACGCTGAGAAACTTCTCAAGACTCTGCCGGTTCTACAGGCGCAGTTGGATTCTCTTCTGGAATTTGATTGCACAGCTAACGACCTCACGAACGGCGTTATCAGTATGGCTTTCATGCTTCTCTTTAGAGATCTTATAAGACTCTTTGCGTGCTACAACGACGGGATCATCAATCTTCTGGGTTCGTTGACGCTTCTACGATAATCACGCTTCTCTTTATCACACGACGGATCTGTAATTGCTTTTTGTTTTCATCATCAAAATAGAAAAGTACTTCGACATGAATAAGAAACAATGCCGAGATGCCTTGGATCTGTACAAAAAGTTTCTCATACGAATGGATCGCGTCGGCGAATTTCTCAAAGTTGCGGAGGTTCGTTGATTGATTGATTGATTTTTTTTCTATATTCTATCATATATATTCGGCGAATAATTTTTATATTCTTTTTATTTTTTCTATTCAAGAACGTGGGCATCGACAAGGGCGATATTCCAGACCTCACCAAGGTTCGTATTTCGAACTTTACTTCACACTTCAACGCAACAATAAGCAAAATTCTTTTTAATATCAAGCATTCTTTTGACTCCTTAGGCTCCGAGCAGTTTGCTAGACGCGCTTGAACAACACCTCGCCTCCCTGGAAGGAAAGAAGGGATCGGCGGCAAACACGCCGACACAATCGGCGAGGTATGTTGTCCAAATAATTGAATATAACCCTCGAAATGAAATAATCTTGAGAGATGAAAGTGAAAAAAAAGAAAATTATAACGCAAATTCGTTTGA
This sequence comes from Cryptus viduatorius, assembly GCA_964006125.1. Lineage (NCBI taxonomy): Eukaryota > Metazoa > Arthropoda > Insecta > Hymenoptera > Ichneumonidae > Cryptus > Cryptus viduatorius. Next base: position 9,911,781 of record OZ023221.1, on the reverse strand, counting down.
AAGAAAAAAAAGAAAAAAAAATCTGGCCATTATTTTTTATCCAAAATTCGCCGATTCTACACCTTTTGAATTCACCGCACCGCTCGGTACCGAGATTTATAATTTGGTATGTTTTTTTCGTTTTATTTTTTTTTGAAAAATCGCTCTTGTCTCGTTGGTAAATATATCTATAAATATGCATATATTAAATATATTTATATATATATATCAGCACACACATGTATATCTATAAAATAGTATTGAATATTTTTGGCGCTATCGTTGAACGCCACCAACATGAAAACACTGTTGTAATGATAGTAATTACAAATTTTGTTCCTAAAATCAATTTTTGTTTTATCGTCGTCAATGAGAGAGAAAGAGTAAAAGAAAGAAAAAAAAACTATGACCTCAGCACACTCACCAACACACAAAAAGAGTAGCTGTAGACGATGTAAATTTGTTCTCGTTTCACACGATGGTTGAATACCTTCGAGTAGCATTTTCTTCGTATCTACATACAAATGCCAAGTAAATGTCGTACGACCAGTTCCATTCTCTGTGAAAAGCTTTGCACCTATTTTGTACGTCGAGTTGGTATAAATCGTTACCTGTATTATCTGTAATAAGTAAAAACAAAAAAAAAAAAACAAAAAAAAGGGAAAAATCGCAATTTGTCGGCACGTGTGATTCGTTCGTGTGGGCGTGTGCGTGTGTGTGGAAAATTGCTAAAAGTATCGTATTAGTTAATATTGTTTAGTCACAAAGTCTTGTCATTTGTACGATATAGATGGACCGTATTTACGATCGTAAATGCTTTGGAAAAAAAAGAAAAAAAATAGGAAAAAGGAAACGCAGAAACAGAGAGTTGCACGTTCAGTTGAAAAAAAAGCTCGAATCATACGTAACATAGTTACAAACGTACACACACACATACACCCACAGATACACTCGCATTAAGACGCGTGAGCATCCTGTACATACAATTTTTTGCGCATTGTTGCATCTATACGTACTACACAATTTCTTTGTTTTCTGTTTGTCTTTTCCTTTATTTTCAATTATCAACGGTCCTTGTCGCTCCTCCTATCTTATCACTCTATCTCTCTCTCTCTCTTTCTGTAACTTCACGAAAAAAAAAAAAAAACTTTCGCTACCACGACACGTTTTGTCAACGTTGAATCGGCGTTCTTCCTCCTGTTTGCTCATCCTATAACCCTGATGTCCTCTCTCGGTCGCGCTCCTCCATCCGCACCGAGACACAACCGCCAACCCCTATCATTGCCCAAGCAGCAATAGAACGAATGTAAAGTCGGGAGTGTCCGCCCTGTCTTCCACCAGTACGGCTTTCGGGACGGCAGCCAGTAACGCACGCCTCGATCAGACCGGAAATGGACACATCGATGAGGCACTTAGACAGCAGGCCCTCGCTGAGGAGGAGGCAGCGATGAATCAGTACAAGGTAATTTATTATGAAACACAATCGTTTTTTATTTCCGTTTTCTCAACCAACGATATCTTCACTTCCTGTTGAAATGTCACAAACTACGATGCCCTATCGTCTCTTCCGTTGAAAAAATCCCAAAATAGAAGAACGTTAAAAAATCTGTAGATTAGATTTTTTTGTCTCCATTATAAATTTTCACATGTTTTCGAATTTGATGGCAAAAAAAATCGCCTTTTGAATGAAATTGGAACTTTGTTTTTTAAGTTTCTGTGTAAATACATTTTTTTTCGTTTCGTTTACAGGCGAAGGTACAGTCACCATCGGGTGGTCCGAGTACGAATCCATTCCTGAGTTCACCAACCGGAAGCGGCAATCAACCGATCGTGGATCTCTTCAGTTCCGCTCCTGCCAACGATCCTCAGGTATGAAAAAAAAATATTTTCCAGTATAAAAAAAGTCAACTGTAACAATGCAAACGCGAGTTGGCGATAGACTCGGTAGTTAAAGAAGTCCCCGTGTCCATACGCACATTCCCACCGTACGTTTCAGTCTCAGAAAGCTTCGGATGACCTGCTCCAGCTTGCAGGAAATCCATTCGCTGACATGTTCGGAGCTCCGCAACCGGCTACAACTCAACCGACTCAGCCACAAAACAATATGTGGATGACCAACGGTAATGGTAAATGGCAACATTGTTATTATTATTTTAATTTTCACCATTCGTCGTAACAACTACGACGGTTGTGTATCATCAATTGTTTTTTACGGCACTCGCATAACCGTAGAACTATGAGTTGTAGATTTTTACGCACCATTTTATGTTCTTTTCGTTTATTTTCTATCGATTTTTTTTGTAGGTTTCGCCGCAGGCCCGCCGCCAAGTAATAACTTTGTTACAGATAACAATTTCTCGTCGGTCTTCGGCGGACAGGAACAACAGTCGAGTAAGTTTACAATACCATTGCGCATATCGCGTATACGCTAAAAGCCACGAAGGGTGTAAATAGGTTTGTTAAAAGAAGCTTTAAATCAGCACGATACTTATACTATTATACTAATTTATTTAATTATTATCTCACTCACACCAAAGGTGTTTCACATTAAACAATAATCAACTCAACTCCTTTATATAATTTTTTAATTTTTATAACTCACAATCTTCGAGATAAATTAACAATACTATACATATTCGTCACAGATAGTATTTATTATCTTAATTCTCGTTTCCGTGCACAACATACACATCGGGGGTGGCTGGTTTATTTGTCCCTTTTGTCATAGCGTGGGATAGGGATCGAGTCGCGGGTGATTGTCGCGTAGTTGTTTATCAACTGAGGAATTGATTAAAAAAAAAGAATAAAAGATGAAAAAAAAAGAAGGAAAAAGAAATCGGGCAAAATCGGGAAATGATTCTCTTCTGACAATCTTGGCTAACCATTCACCTTGGTGACTTTCTGCGCAAGCTGCCGCCCCAGGATCGGTTGGATCCGTACCTAATCCATTCATGAACGACTTTTCCGGTCCTCAATCCCAGTCCGGTAACGCATCGGCTCTCGGTTTGTTCGACAATGGAATGAACGATCCGCGCGCGCAATCAGGCGGAGGAGACCTTTTCAGTGCCAGCGGACAGGCGGATCTCTTTGGGGGCGACTCTGCATTGATTAAGTCTACGGATGGCATTGACGTCGGGGACTTTGCTCCTGGTGGCCCGCACGGAGGTCCAACAGGTGTAGGGCCCGTTGCGTCACTCGTTGGCGGCAAGTCGAATGCAACGCCGCCGCCCAGACCGCCGCCTCCCGCGTCCGCTGCTGCCAACGGTACACCGCGCGCGATGTCTCCGGCCGTTGGCGGAGCTTCGACCGGTGGTAGGCTGACATCGGCGAATATTAATACGAACAAAAGCGCATTTGACGATCTTAACGACAGCATTCGCATGGCCCTGGGTGGGTCTCCTTCGCGTCCAGTGCCCGCCGCTGCCGCTCAACCGTCGCAAACTGCAGCACCCGCCGTGCAGCAGCAACAACAACAACAACAAATTGCTAGTGGTGGTGGCTTCGCTATGTTCGATATGCCAGGCGGTATGGGGGTAGCGGCTGGCGCTGGACAAGCCGCGATCGGAGTTGCAACGAATCCCGGATATCCACAGATTCCCAATCAATCCCAAGTACCCGTGGGATACGGCTCTCCGGCAAAGCAACCAATGTCAGGTGATGGGAACCAGCTAAATTGACCGCTTGTTTGCATGCATCGTCTTCTCTTCTACGTCACTACGTCTGTGCACCGATATATTACTTATAACTACAAAGAAAAAAAAACATAACAAAACAAACGAAGCCTTCATACGTTCGATTCAATCCCAATCATTTTTACGCAAATTCTATACGAATGTTTGGAACATTTGAATTTTAGCGCAAACGATCGATCAATCGAAACTTTCCCGTTCTATTGAAGTTAATCCTTGTATCTCATCATTGTTAATACTGTTAAATTAATTTGTGATCCTATAATCGTTCGAGACAAATCCCGTCGAGACGTTGTTCCGTAACGTAATTGGCTTACAATATTTCGTGTTTTTTTTTATTAATTGGTTTGTCATTGCTATAATAATGTTGAACGTAATATTTATCCCGTCGTAACGCCGTTGTAAAGTGAATCACCGCTATTAACCCCGGTCCCGCCAGCGCTCATCGCCACCGTCTTTATCACCCATTATATTTATCCTACATACAGCTACATAGTATATATACGAATATACATATATATATATATATGCCTAATTGTTGAATTATAATCGCGAATAATAGTTGTAAGTCGCACTCCTGTTGTTTCTCATCTGTGTTTGAAACGTAGACATTCGCGACTCTTATAATGTAGTAATGAAAAAGAAAAAGAAAAAAAAAATGAAGAAACCTTTTCATAAACGAGTTTTCATCATTGTGTTCATCGTCGTTCGTCATCCACATCATTACTGTACTAATTGGTACTCTCCTCTCTATGGGGGCGCTATCTCTCTCTATCTATCTCTCTCTTTCTCTCTCTCGGCTTTCGGCGCGCGCGGGGTGGGGAAAACGCTTTGGCTAATGTAGGTGTTGCTTAGGTTTTGACGATATGGGCTTAGTACTGATGCCCGCAACCACCACTGTGTCTGGAGCTAATAACGTTTCAGCAGCTGGTCAACCGGCGAACGCGTCAGCTGCCACCAGCAAAGTACTCACCGGCGATCTCGACAGCAGTTTGGCAAGTCTTGCGCAGAATCTTACCATCAACAAGAGCGCACAACCGCAAGTCAAGTACGTTGATTCAGATTTTACTCCGTTTTTTTTTTTTTTTATAATTTTTTTTTTTTAAACTAATTGATTCGAGTGCACTTTTTTATCGATTGTTAAGACAATCATTAATGCGAATGATATTTGTTCAAGAAGCATGCAGTGGAATTCGCCAAAGAACACCGCGAAAACTGGTGGACCAGCCGGATGGACGCCTCAACCAATGGCAGCTACCACCGGCGCGGGATATCGTCCCATGGTAAGGTCTTTCGAAAGTTAATAACATGCCTAATATACCACTCCCCACTCACTGTCTATCACTACTCGCGAAGTTATAATCTTCGTCACGAATATTCGTAAGTACGTAATACGAAGTATGGTAAAGAAAAATTTGTTATTTCCTCTAATGGCATATTCCCCGCGCTTCCCATAATGCAGACACTCACTATACAGTATAGAGACCCCGCATTTACCCAGCACTGTTGTTAGAGTATATTTTCACCACTCTTCATCATCTATTTTTCGCTTTTATCGTCAATCCTCCCTCGAGACCCCCCGCCGCCCCCTTCTCTGCCCTCAAAACATTTAAATTTAATATCACAATAGAATCATCTCATTGGCACCGAATGTTCGAAATTAGCATTTACGCACAGAACGGTGTATTGATTCATTAAATTTCTTTCGCTATCACCGTAGAGAAATAGAAGTACAATTTGGTTTTTAAATGTCTCACAATGAAGAAAAAAATAATAGAAGAAAAAAAAAAAGGAAAAACGGAAAATACAATCGCGTTTGAGTCTTCAGTTATCAATTGGCATATTTAGTTTTGAGTGATGCATGCATGGCACATGGCATGTTGCCGGCTGTTACAGGGCCAAGGAATGACGCAACTCCCTCCAACAACCACTTTGGGTTTCTCCTCACAAACCGCACCGTTGGTGAGTTTTACACACACAGACACACACATAGATATCGGTTTTATCGCACTTATTCACACACATACATCCACATTGCATTCGCCGTTGCTGGTAGAAACTTACGATCGATTCGACACGAATTTCTCAACGTCCATAAAAAACACTTTTTATTATCCCAATCGTAGAAAAAAAAAAAACAACATTTTAAGTGTATATTAATGAATCGATGACAAATGCTCGCTGCCTTCAGTGTCTAATTGATAGAACTGTTACTAACTTTATACGTGTATTAATAATATTAAAAAAAAAAAAAAAAAAAATTCACAAGGCAATTGACGAGAGCGAAGTCGTATGTATTTTGTCAAATGATATTGGTGGAGTTTCACGTCATGTTGGCTGTAAATAATTCTCACGCAAGTCCCCTTTGTAATCTGGTGTTTGTAGGGTATGCAAAATATGCCGATGGGCATACAAGGTATGCAGGGCATGAGGCCAATGATGGGCGTTATGCCCGGTGATTCACCTGCCGCCAACAGTATGATAATGACCGGAGTCGGAGGAGCTCCCATAAGGGTAATGGGCGTTGACATGATGGGTGGTGCACCTCTGCAACAGCAACAAAATCAACCGGTCGCTGGCCCGACGCCGGGTAACGCTGTACAACTCGATCCCTTTGGTGCTCTGTGAAAGGATCTCTAGGTACCTAAATAACTTATCATCGAATTATTTTTCTACTGATTGCGAAGATATATTTCCCGAGTCGTCGAAATGCCCGTCGAAATTTGCATACTTTATTAACGATTAACTTAACAATCGATTAACTTAACACTTAACATAAATAACAATCGGGTGATTGGTTTTTTAGAAAAACGCTAATTAATATTTTTTGTTTCTTTTTTTTCATCAAATCTATCGATTGCCAAAGCGGCTTTCGCGCTTCGCACACATTGCGTTTATTAACGTTCGAAATCATAGATGACTCATTTGTTTATTAATCGGGTGATTGGTAACTTTGATCAATGTTTTAACATCGATTTTAATTGATAAACATTTCTGAAATTTTTTTTTTTTTTTGTTACAGAAATAGACGTCGAGAACTGCGAGGTGATAGATGAGACGAGCGCCTACTTTGTAAATACTGTGTAATATGCCTATATGCAAAAAAAAAAAGAACATAGGCTCCGCTTTCTTTCATCGACAAGCCTCAAAACTATCTCCTCCAACCCCGTCATCAGTTATGTCTTAACCTGCCTTATTGTCAAACTTTCGAGTCGTACCGTAGGCGTGCCGAACGATTCGCGTTTCCAGGCTTTGATGCGCTCGTAAACGGCAATCGGAGTTCTCTTATTAGATTTTCGCCTAGTTGTGTATAAAAGAGAAACAAAAGAAAAGAAAAAGAATAACTTGTAATAAGATGGCCATAGTGCTTAGGAAAGAATGCGAACGATTAAAGGGTGCGCTGCGTTGAAAACGGAGTATATATATATATATATATGCTATATATAGTTGAAATTGTGGGATGTGCTCCTCGGAAAACGTATATTGGTAATAGAGACCGTATGCGCGAATCGTGTGTCGTTACGTTTTTGGTGACCAAGAAAAAAAAAATAACAAAGGAGAAACAAAAAAAAATTTAAACAAACTTATACCGCTTGCCAAAGATATATATTCGAGATGTACGTTTATAGGCGACGCAGTTCGTCATTGTATTCGCAGGATAGTTCGATCTTTTTTTTTTTTTTCAAACTGCGCGCGCGCGATAAAGATTTTCGAGTTATTTCGTAGAATTTTATTGGTTTATATATACATAAATGGAAAAATTTTTGATGCACGATCGCCTAAAAAAATATATATTATTTGTAAGCGTAACTTGGCTCCGGTTGCCCAGCGTACGTATGAACGAGAGGAGTGCGCGAGCGACCGCGATTCGAGTAACAATGAAAAATAGAAAGAAAAAAAAAGAAAACTGATACACACACACTCCATATCATGCGTCTTATACTGTGGCATATCCATGTTGTTGTACATTATTATTATTATTATTACATTTTTTTGTTTTTTTTTGTTTTTTCGAATTATCTTAATTTGTCTCCGCGATTAAGCTAACATTGGCTAAAGAGATGGATAGACGGCGGTGATTGTATGCAAGCGACAAGGTACACTTCGTTGAAGTATTATACATATATATATTATATTAAAGATATCATTCGATCGACATATTATATTGTAATTGTAATTGCAATTATTACAGCGATAAAATAATTATGTGTAGACGAGATGCGAGAGAAAGAGCGTGAGATCGAAACTGAGAGAAAGATGAATTAATAGATACATAGTCCCAAATGTCATCAATGTTCTTTCATTAATACCGTTCCGATATATATATATATATACACGCAATATATATATATATTAGTTAGTGAGTTAACTATTCATGTTATAGAAAAGAAAATTAAGACTACGATACTCATAATAATGATAAATAATAATGTGAATCTACGATTGAGTACGATATTATCGTTATGGTTACCGCGATATACTATAGCAAGATCTATACCCTGATTCATTGCTTCGAGTGTGCAGTTCTACAAGTTGGTTTATTAAAAAAAAAAAAAAAAAAAAAAAATCACGTCTGCTGAAACACAGAAAGGAAAAAAAAGATATTTTATACAACACTAAAGTTCACGAGGATCTTTGAATTTTCCTTTTTTTTTCACGTATCTTTACACTCGTTGAATCGTCATATCGGCAGAACTATTAAAGATGCGTTGTTAACTTAACATACAGAATTCTATGCAGGCATGTTATATATTTGCGAAAATCCTTTCAAGCTATTGTCTCTGAGTAACGTACGAAAAGCGTTAAGTTGATGGTGCGCCAGGGGTCTTAAAGAATAAAAACAAAGAAAAAAAAGATTTGGGCGATGAAAACAAGAAAATTAAATAGAGCGAAGCCTGCAGTGCTAGTCGATCCCATATTTGAATGTACATTTAGTAGCGAGGTAATTCCGGATAAGCGAATTAAAATTATGCGAAACGAAAGAGAAATGAGTATATACGCTTGACGTTTCCAAATCGAATCGATGTTTTCACGCCGCATTTGCATTATTCTTTCAATTAGTTACGTTAAATTAAATTGGTAATTAATCGTTTTTTTCTTTCTATTTTGATAGACCATCGATGGTCTCTCAATGTCGGGGCTTTTTGATCAAAATTTACGATTTATATGAGGACACACAGCAAAACGGCGATTGGCCAATTTTTCTTAGCAGGGAAACGGGTATTAATTAAAAAATCGATTATAATGGAATAATCAACCGAACAAATGTAATTAAATAAACGACAACTGCAAAGAAAAGAGATAAAACAAATGAAGAAAGCTAAATGAAATTGTAACATACAAATTTCAAACCGGGCCGATGTGTAATGGCATTTAGAAGTTTCGTAAATTTGCGAATAACTGTATTATATCGTAGTATATAATCATTTGCTTTGCGGGGATTGTTCGAGGTAACTGCGGTGAAGCGAGCGATAATTATTATTAGTATACACATTGAAACAAAATAAAAGCTCGTGGAAGGCACATCCGTTCAGGGAACAGGAACAAAAAAGTGAAACAAAACATCTCCGGTAGGTTTTTAGGTTAGTTTCGGTGAACGATGGATCGTTGTATGAGAAATCTATAGGCGTCTCTGTAGAAGTATAGTGTGTAAACATGTTATGCTTGTAAAAAAGGAGAAAAGAAACCGATCACGAAACCAAAACGTGAGAATGACGGGCACGAAAAAAAAAAGAATTCTTGTCTATGGTTTATCGCGCACAAAGATTGAGAGAAAACAAAAGGAAGATGGCGATTAAAAACACAAGGCACGTTAACTTAGACATGGTCAGTTCGTCATAACCGATTATCGGATGATCTTTCGATGTTGCGACGAAGGTTTTCCCGAATTCCCCCCACCCTGAAAAAATTCCTGTTGCCCGCATCACCCCTTTTTCTCCCCGCCCTTCCCCCAAAGAAGACGAAAAAGAAAACGAAGAGATCCAAACCTACTGGTCATTAAGTGTAACAGGACAATATTACGTGTATAACCCGTATATATTCTATCAGAGAACCTTAACTAATCTAATAAGAAATCTGTACTCCTCTTCTAGGTTAGAGATATATAAGTTATTTGATTAAAAGATGCAAGCAAAATGATAAATAAGAGCAAAGGTAATCGAGTAAAAACAAATGAAATGCACGACACGAATAGTCTCCCGGCTATACATAGTTGTTTGACGACGAACGAAAAAAAAAAACAAAAAACAATCGCCGATTATCGGCGATGTAATAACTATTGTACTGTACAGATATAAATATATATTAATAATTCACCGCATCGTTTCGATAACGCGATAACGATAGTTTCGAAGGTTTTCGCTTGCCAGCAGCACACCCCTCATGTGAAACATTAATAAAAGAGATGATATACGAAGGAAACACAAAAAACATACGATTTGAATCTTGCACCTTTTTGACAAATCTATAATTCGATGTTTTACCGAATCCAAATATCGAGTTGTGCGCTCCGATGAGTTTACGGAAATTGGCCGCGAGATTGAACGGAGATAAGTATATAAATACGCGGCCGATCTCTCTCATGAGCGTTGGGCGTAACGTCGTGTCGGAACGTGCTGTTAGTTTGTCAGTTCACGTTACGATCCTTGCTGAATCCACGTGTATAATAAAAATACACCTTTAACGCGATGAGTCGTCCGCAAAGGCACGCGAGAAGAAAGTGCGAATCGAAAAATTGCAAAATATATCTTTCCATGTTTACGTAAAAAGGTGTGAGTTACGAATTCGCGGTAACAAAACACACAAGAGAGTGACAATAGGTTAGCAAATAATTCACCATACCCTCGAAACTTTGAAGAAGACTCGATACTATATAATATTTGTAAATTGTAGAATATTTTAGTCGAGGCCCTCATGATCGAGTCAATAACATACGTAACAAAATTTTGAAAAAAAAAGGTAAACATAACTCCGTCGAAGGCGCGAAATCTACAAATAAGTACTATACTCATTAAGTTTCGTCTGTATTGCGGAAAGTGTCAAACTGTTCGCCATTGAGGATTATCAGTAGGTATCGTTGAGATACTTGCAAAAAATGTAGCGGATAAATAAAAACAATGAGAGGTCACAAAGTTGGTAATATAAAAGCCTTAAAAAAAGAAATCGACAGTTTCGTTGAATCGAAAAAAAAAACGAGGTCGGGAAGATTCAGTGACGCCGTACTTATATTCATTTAATTTTTTTGTATGAAAAACAATAGCATATTTACAAATGTAACTCTCGCGTTGCGGTCAAGTTTATGAATTGACTATTGAAAAAACACGTGTATCACCGATCGCGATGTTTTTTTTTCTTCCATGGATATCGTCCCGCGTTGCCTATAATCTCTGCACAATCGGATATTTCAATGAACCGGTGTTTCTCGTCTCTAGTCAACCGAGAGTACGAGTTTCGATCTCTCGTGGTACGTAAAATCTCGTTCGGCGGGGGAGAGAAAAACTCCCCGGGAGATCGGTTGTTCGCACGCCCACGTCGATTAACTCCCCGTAGGGACTCACCGTAGCAGTCGCAAACGGTCGCGTATTCGACTCTCGAGAAGGAAAAGAGAAGAGGTCAAAGGTTGTTCGGGACGATGGGTTCAACGCGCCCCTCACGGCAAGATTCTTTCATTGTCGATTTCCAATACAACAAAACACGGATCTCGTACTATTATTGTGTCGTAGTACATCTTGTGATACACGATGAAACACTTTCTCGCGATTGTCATCGTCATAAATTCTTACGCGAGGTCCGGCAAATCGGAAATCTCACGTTGGTACGAATACTTTTCGACTACGGCAATAGTGCCGCTGTGAATCGTGACGAATCCCGTATAGTCTCGTTGAGAGAGGAACTGTATAGTCACTCTGTTTCTCGAGAAGCGTCGACTAGCCTATTGGCGCAGAAGGATGAGCAAAGCCCGTGTGAGATATCTCGAGAAAGGTCACATTTATATTCGACTCTTCAACCCACGAACGGTACGAAACACAGACAGAAGAGATCTCTGTGCAGGTATGCATAACGTGTAACTAACGCACGAGATCGAAGAGATTTTTTTTCTTTTTTTTCTCAATCTCTCATTTTCGACTCTAACGCCGCTGTTCCTACCGGAGAGTGCTTCCATCATTAATCACTCAGCGAAAATGTTCTCGCGCGCTCGCTTACCGCCGCGTATACAGTCGTCGTCGTCGTCAAACGCGTAAGTACCTACATACTTTCTCGTATGTAAGCCACGAGACGATTCAAGCCGCACGACCTCTCAACCGGCGAGAGAGGCCACCGAGGAGAGAAAAAAATAAAAGTTCCTCATCATCGTAGTTGATTCTGCACGGTCTCCGTTACCGTCGTCTCGTATAACAATTGATCAACGATACATCTCAGGGCTATTATATTTCGTAAATAAGCGTTTAACGGATTGTCGAACCTCTCGGATGATACGGAGACACACACCGCGAACTTTTCACTGTGCGTCATCGCCATATGAATTTTACTATCCGTATACTTTTCTGTATATATATGAATGTATATATACCCATATGTGTTCGCGTTGTACACGGAAGGTCTTTCTTGCGTGTTGCACGTATACAGATGTATACGTATGGGATAATATATAGAAACGGAGAAAGAGATACATAGATCGCGAGTGAGACGCGGGACACCGAGTTGTAGAAGAAACTAGAGATAGCGGGAGAGAGGGGATGCGCTCTCCACAGACGGCTAACAAAAGTTTCCAGGTGAAAGCATCCCGACCTATGACCCCGCACCGAGACCGCAACGACGGTTGCCACCCTCCCGCTGTTGCTCGGGAGTTTTGTTTTGCCTTATTTTTTTATTTATTATTTCTTCCGATACTACCGCAAGGCTTACCGGCCGCGACTCGTGACTTCTACTATTTTCTACGTTGTAAGTACACAGAGGAGGATTCATTCTCTATCCCCTCGATCTTCTTCTTCGAAAGCCATAACAACCCGTACCGAAGGCTTTTCGGATCGCCGACAATCTCGGAATGAACACGAATATTTCCCGAGACAATACACAAACAGCTTCAAGTATTCTTACGGTGAAGATCCCTTCGTGTTCCCACTTAACGAGTTTGAATACTATTTGTATAAATTTGTCAATCCGCCAACTTTCTCCGAATAAATTTGAAACAATGACGAAGGGAATTTGTGTCGGGAGAAATTATTTCAATTTGATTGATTATCGAAAGGGAAAAGGGTTAAGGTGAGAAAATATATATATTTCGGAGATATGCCTTTCGATCGTGTATTGTAATAAAATGAATATCGAAAGTTAATATTGTGCAATTGTTTCTTTTTAATTGAGAAAATTTCTTTTTTATTGATTTTTTTTATTTTTATATTCTCCGAAGTGATTTATTAAAAAGGAAGAAACGAGACAAAGATAAATCGGTGAGTTGTCACGGGAATAATAAGTTCCCATTATTAACGACACCCACGAATTAATTATACAACTGTGCCACGGGTACGTGTATAAGTTGTATCGTGTAAATTATATTACTGAGTCTGAGGACCAGTAGGGAGAAAGTAATTGCTCGCGCTTACGCGATATGCTCTTCCGTTGTTGTGTACCCCGGACATCTATGCTCTACTCCGACGGGTGCGATATGGCATACCGGTAGCCGCTCGCCCGTGGGAGTTAAAACGTGCGCGCGATACTCTTCGTCGTCGTCGTCGTCGACGTTTAATTGCTTTGCCACTGTAGCCCAGTAATCCACTGTTTTCTTTTCGTTTGTCTCGCTCTCTCGAACTAAGCGACGGAATCCCCTCCGGCGTGCGCGTCGCGCATTGTATATCCGTTAACTTCTATCCGGCTGAATATTAAAATGCCGGAAGGATGTTACTTCGCTGTGTTTTCTTCGTATTTTTGTGTTGTTACCGTTTGCTCTGCGTTGTTACGTGATCTCTTTCGAGAATCCCCGCCGGCGTCGAGCCATTGTTTCACAGATCCGGACGCAAGATTTTTCGTGTGTTACGTTCATACGAGACTTCGTACCCTCCATTTCTCCTATAAAATCTCTCATCGATGCTTTATCTTTCGATCTTTTCTTTACACGCTTTTTTTTTGTTTTTTTTTTTTTTTATTTTAAAATCTTCTTCAGTTATAACAACGATTAAATTCTTGGCAAGGAATTCTCACTGCTCGATGTCCATCAAAAACTCGCTTGCTTTCCCGAAGCGCTAATTATTTTACACCCATTTCTCACGTTACTCAAGCTATTATGACTTTCAGCTCGTACACAAAAAAAAAACACACACATGTGCACGTGGATTCTCTTCGCTACTTCGCTTTGTGATCCTATTTGAATGAAAAGAAATTAGTGCGGAGAGACTGCCCTAGTCGACTACAATCGTCAATTATTATCCAAGATTATTATCGAGAACGAACGATGAATGAATTCACGAAGGCTCTTTAATAACTTCTTAATACGAAGCGCGCGCGTTCCAAATTTACGTTCTCGAGAAATGTTTCTACACTTAAAAAAAAAAAATCGTATCGACAATTGTTTTACATTTCTTTATTATCGGCAAAGTAGTTTCCTCGGATGTGTTTTTATGTCCGTGTCGCTGGGACCCCGATGTGTTTGCATAAAAATTATTGGAACGGAAGAAATTTGCATTCTGCAGCGCGTGAAAAATACCGCAAGAATATATATAATTTTATGGGTCGAAGATAGAATGGGGGGTTAGGTTAGGAATAGTTTGAGCGAAGTGTCGCCGCGAGAGTCTCGCCGACCACACTGAGCGCGATAAAATATCTCGAAGTGTTCCTGTGAGAGTTTGCATTTTCTCGACGCGCGTATCCCATCCATTACGGTACGCTCTCGCTTGAGAGATCGTCGCGACAACATCGCTACGAGGAATCTTTAACATACAGGCAGTTATGTGTAAGAAACACATAGACAGCGAATTCAGTCGTGTAAAATCTTTTTTTTGTCGCTGTCATCCGTGCGCCGGAAGCTTACGAAGACGATGATACATTTCACTTTCATTCGATCCTCGTGGTTCGACCTTCGCTAACATGTTTTTTTTTCTCTGTGTTTTTTTACAATAAATTTTCAAATGGAAGAAAAAACGAATTTCTCTTGAATGTTTCAATCGGCCTATGGAATGTATGAATCATCGAAGTGCTTGTTATTCAACGTCATCTTATTCGGAGACTAATAACCTTGTCGAGCGCGTGTTTAACGATCTTCTCTCGTATATTTCGCATGTGAAATGAGTTTTGAGTCTTCGAGAGGTTGGGTTGGCGCTTTAAACTTTCTCTCTCTCTCTCGCGCTGTCGTGTTCGCGGGGGTGAGACGGAAGTACATACACCCGGTGCATTTAATGTCTGTGCCGTTGCGCGGCGTATCAGCTTGCAACGAAGCTTGTCTCTGTCTCTTCCCGTGGCATTGAAGTTATTACCGGCTATAACGGTAGATGTAACACGGTAGCTCTCTTAGTCTCGTGTGAGTTTCCGGTAGTACTGGCACAGTAACCATAATTTCGATCGATGCTACGGGCTGTTAAATCTTCGGGGCATATTTGATGGATCATAAATCGTCGCTATCGAAGACAGCGAACGTTTTGCCGAGTGTCGGGATTTCGAGGTATCGAAGCAGAAGAGATTGATACAATAAAACGTATCGGCGCGGAATAAAACACTGCAGATCTCGGTGCGAATTATCGAAAAATAGAAAAGAAAAACCAATTTATATTCTTCTTCATTACCAAAAGATCTCGTCTCAGATTTTGTTTTCTTTTTTTTTTAACAGAAGATTGTCTTTTTTTGTAGGTTAAAAAAAAAGATTTTATGCGCAAAAGTTTAAAAAAAAATTAGTTTTTCACTGCGTCGCGGCGTCGCGAAGTATTTTTTTCCCAGAAAAAATAAAAAATTGTATGTACCGTTGAACTACATGGTTTCTCGTTCGTTGATTATAAATCGTCGCGAACGATTCGGAATACTAATTACGACAGAGGAATTCGTTGGTCGTGAAGCTCGTAGCCATAAACTCACCCGGTGTGGCGAACGATGCGTCGTAATTATCGTGATACATTCCTTCGCAACGCAATAAAATTGATCAATTTTGTAGCGAATTTATCGAAGTTAATGAGCGCGGAAAGTTCACGGCGCGCGCGAGAGAGAGAGAGAGAGAGAGAGAGAGAGAGATTTATAGAAATAGTAGTGAAAATGGAATTGTGGAGAATCGGGGGTATAATAGGATTACAAACGAGGAAGTGTCGAGTTCGCGGGCGTGTCGTTGCTTCTCGTCGGTTTACGAACGCCGTTGGGTAGTTGTATGAATATAGCTGTACCGAGGTGAAAGCACCATCGTGGACCGCAAACACCGCCGAAGACGTCGTCTGCTAAAAGGGGGGCGTCGCACAAATTTTTACTCTCTTCGTCCTTCTTATTCGTCAAATTGCCGTGTATAGTCGCTAGAAGAATTCGTTCGTTGCGCGATACAAGACTGTCGGCGTTTATAATCCTCCGTCTCCAAAGTATAATACAATATATAGTAACCCAATAATTATAATATTGAGTCACCGAGAGACGGAAAGTTAGGTAGGGTTGACAGGAGGGTTGGGATGATGCGCAAATAATCAGCGACTATGTATATAATTTTTGCGAAACTGCGGTAAAGCTATATCGCGGGAGTTCGTAATAATGACTCGTAATATACATTTTCATTGGAGCGATAGACGGTATCGAAAAAAAAAGAAAAAAAATTAAAAAAAAAAATGAAAAGAAAAAAAAAAACGAAAGTTTCACCGAGACGCGAACGTAAGAGGGAGAGAGAGAGAGATCAGTGAGATTTTATCTCGTGGGTATAAGCTGGTATAACGTGTATACATAGTATTGTTTTTTCGTGGAGTGCGACCCACGCAGCTTGGTGGGAACGAGACACGATAGACGCAGAGACTGCTTCGCGAGAATTCTCTCTGCGTGTGTCCGGATATCACCACGAACAGCAGAGAGACGTTGAAACACTTTTCATGCTTCCGGATAGAGTTCTCGGGGATATATACTCAATTCTACAACTTTGGCGAGTTAAGTAGCTATAAGATGTTGTATTCGGTTTGCACAGATCAACAGGGCTTAGCGAGTTGGGGGTGCGAGCGATATAAAAAAAAAAAAAATATCGACGCAACCAACGGTAGTACGGCAAAGAAGCTGAGAGACGCTCTCTTCTTGCGTGTCTCTTTCCTTCGATTACGTTAGCGGCGTTGTGCAGCAGCAACTGTGACGAAATAGTCACGAGGAATTCACGATTACCGAGAAAAACGGTTGCTGCGTTTTGTCTTTCCACAATCATTGTCGCACAGATTCCGAGTGGGCGGAAACACCAATTTAGTAAATTCATTTGATAGACAATATCGTTTAGCTTTTATTTATTTATTTCGGCTCTATGAAATTACCTCGTTCACCAATTTTCCGCGAATATTCGATATAACCGAAAAGAAGAAAAAATCTTATCAATCAGTTACACACGAATGCAAAAAAAAAAAAAAAAAAAAAATTCGTATTTCCCGGTTAATAACGGAGTCGTACGAAATCTCGCAAATTAATAACCCGAAGAGATGTACAAATGAGATTTGCCGTGTCTTCTCCGAATCGTTGATAATTTCACTTGTTGATGAAAAGCCGAAGAGATACGGAGTGAAAAAAAAAAACGAAAAGAAAAGGTGTAGACCGTTGTCGTTACGCCACGAGGTCGAAGCCGCGCGTGAAAATACATCCTCTATTGTTCAAAGTACATAAACCGCGTGCGCATCGACACATCGCGTTGAAGTAACGAAACGCAACTAGTACAACAAAGTACGAGTAAAACATCATTCGTGGCTCTTAACTCTGCCAGAAAATATTTCGTTACGTTCTTGACCCAAAAACCGGATAGAGAAGAGTCGAGTCAGAGGCATCATGAGGCGATAGGGACAGAGAGAGAATGAGATGCGTCGGAGATCGGTGCTCTCGCGTGAGCCTAACTATGGACACACGCGGAATTGTTATAAAGGCGAAACGACACGCTCCTTCGCGAGAGATAACGATCCATATAACGTGAAAAAAAAAAGGAGAGATACAAAACTGCGTGGCACTGTTGGTTTTTCATTATACAAAAGAGAAATATATTTCGCAATGTCGTTGACCGATAAGCATCTTATTCGCAGAGTATTTTGCAAATGTCCCTCTTGCGTACGAAAACGTTGAAGAATTATCGAGCTCGTTGCCCCAACCCCCCTATTTATAATCAACATATTCCGAAACTCATAATTATTCGCTGAAAATAATGAAATTGCTGATCCAAACGATCGTTGGAGAAGGAAGACGAAAGAGGCACCGCTCATCGGCTCTTCCACTCGAAATTATCGATGAGACCGGGTTGAACTTTGCTGGATTGCAATCAACGAGAGGATTAGTAACTGCGGAAGGGGAAACATAGAAGAGGAACACAAACGGACTGTACGGACGCAGTTTATGACGGACCGGCATTGATCGACACGGCGTGAGGGCCGTGACGGATTTTCCACGAAGGATCCATTGACATTTTGCTGATGAGGCAAAGCTAAATGCCGTTGAGTTCCACCGAACGGATTCTCGTTAGCGCGGTTGTAGATCCTTGCGCATCGACCGATGCATCCAACGACGAACACGATTATAGGTTTTAGAGGCGCACGATCGATGGCGAACTGCCAGATTGAAGGGAGATATACGATGATATTTATGTTCATATTATTTATAATACGTATAATAGTTAGAAAAATGTACAGTGTATACAAGGTTTTGAAAAAAAAAAAAAAATTAAATAAATAAACACGGACAAGAATCGCGTGGATCTTTGAAAAAGATTCTTCGTTCTCGACGAGGCAGAGATTTAAAAAAAATCGTTTATGTGTATATTTTTCCTATCGTCTGACTTCAAGGCCGTTTTTGCTTCTTCGCCGCCCTGGCGTATCGACATTTTTCCTGATCGGACATCTTTCGCCAACTACATCCCGCGATCTGTGCGACCTTCGTTACCGGGCAGTCGGGCATTTTTTTGAGAACTTTCAGGAAGTAGAGTATAAAGCCATTCTTGCGTCGTCGTTTCCTCGGCCGGCAGTCACGACCTCCTCGCCTTCGCCTCGCCATCGTTCGGATTCTCTCTTCCTTTCGCTCAAAGTTTCTCCAGTTCTTGAACAGCTTTTCTCCACTTCCGGTTTCTCTTATATCGTGAGCAAATTCGCCTCGTCAGTTTCCATACCTTTTGCTCTTTTTTTGTGTTTTAAAGAAGATAACTACACTTTTACGAGGGAAATAACTGCGAATTTTTTTTTCTTTATTTGACACGAGACCCGGAAGTTACGAAGTTGTGAACATCTCGATCACAGCTCGTTTCTATAGGTAACGAGCGTGACAGTCATTGCAATTCGTTTTTCATTTTTCTGCGCTCTATCGTGACGATCAGACTCGCTTCCTTAATTCACTGGATGCAAAGAAAATTATTCGGAGACTCTCGATGATAGTATTTTGCTAATTGCTTCGAGATTTAGTTTTGTTGCGATCGAAATGATCTCCGAAATAAAATCGAGCTGTCCATTCTATTGTTGAATTCAATCTTTTTTTAGTCGTGAAAAGTCTAGTTAGAGCAGCTGTATTGTAAAAAAGGGATTAAAGTCGCGATGCGCGGGCCCCTTGTGCGCATATCAAAGATCAACAGGAACCGAAGCATCAGCTTACAGAGTATATTGATGATGGATAATCAAATATCAACCCGTTGCCATTAACTTTATAAGGTAATGAAAAAATTGTTATAAAAAAAAATGTCTGATCTTTGGATCACAATTCCCTCAGTTCTCGAAGTGCATAGGGACCGCAAGTTGAGTGGCTTAATCCCCTACCAACTTGCGCCGGTATTTCTCTTATCGTAAAATTGCTTTAGATTAGGTTTACGTCCTTCTTGTTTAAAAAAAAAAAAAAAAAAAAAATGCGTCTTCATTTCGTCATAAATTTAGTCTGCGGCTTTGCGTCGGTTTTCTGTCGATTTTTGTAGTCTATAGCGATATATTCGATATTAGATGACCCTCTGATTTCATTGAGTAAATAAACATACAACGGGTCTTGAAAAAAAAAAAACGCAATAAAAATAATACAAATGATGATTGCCAATTTGCGTATAGGACAAGAAGGATATTCACGCCGGTGCTCAACTGCGTCGAAGCGCTTCATTCATTTTTTAAATTACGTAACATTTCATTAGAATTTCTCTTTCACTCATCAACCGCCGCTTCGATGCGGTTGGAGACCGAGAGTTTTCAGTTTTTTAAACGCGTGACTCCACTTCGGAGAATCGCAGTTTGTTTGATTTGAACTTTGAAAAATCGTTGAATATTTATAGTAAATTGCATCATAATTAAAAAATCAAAGATTATTCGAGGAATTTATTCCTTTCCTTACTGTTACGTGAACAATATAAAGTAGCGATTGAGTACAGTGTTGTAATAATCATCATATAAAAACAAAACATTCTTCGGTGCATTTTATGAATTGTCGATTTCATTTTTACTCTTTTTTTCAATTATTAATATCAAATGGAACGGTGCAGTCAAGTGCATTCTTTTTCATTACGCTTACACTTTAGAATTTCATCCGAGTTATTAGTCCCTTCGAATATTATTATTCCTTTCGCATCGTTAATTAATCCGTAGAATTATAGGATGTTTTCAGATTGTCGTCGAGATCTTCAATTTTATTATTCATTTGCTTTTTTTTACGCGTACGATCAACGTTTAGGCGCCAGACATGCTGGCGCGTTGAACGAAAAATTATGTAAATGACGCTATCGTCATTACGACTTGTTTGCGTGGGTATCTTCTCGGTGGCGCGAGTAGATACTGAACTCGGGTGTCGACCACGTCCCGGGACGTTGAGGTCCCAGGTTTAGGTTTTTTTTGCACCCGGGTGGCACGACTGAGAATCGTGGAGTGAATGTTCTTTTGCAGATTTGCTTTTTCCGTTTTTTCAGGAAGGTTAGGAAGGTCGCGTAGCATTTAAGTAAAGTAGTCTTTGTACGAACGTATGTGAGTCTTCTTTTTAATTAGATCCTTCCGTTTTTCAGCTCTAGAAAAAAATTGCAGGCAGGTCGCGTATTTTTTTAATTAACGAAGAGCTCTTGCGTGATTTTGTTGCTACTAAATACGCGAATTTCCGAAAAAAAAAAAAAAAATGTTGCCATTGGCAAAAAAATTGATTACGCCGATTCCGATTGCGAAAATGTAGCGTGAGTTTCGTTCGGGAATCTCCGAGCATTTTTTAGGTTCTGTAGCAGGTGATGAAAGCTTCAAAAAAAACTTGAAGAGATTGTGCCGGAGCTTTTTTTTCAATCTTCAAAAAAAAAAATGGATGACAATTTTTGTGTAAACCGTAAAGATTAGGTTTTTAAAAATATGATTTTTCGATGAAACGGTTAAACATCGGATTATTGCAATTTTCTACATCAGTCTTATGGCTCCAAAGCATTTAATTTCACGAACGACCCGTTTCACGACGCCAAACTCTTAAAATACTAATCCACCCCTTTACTGTGGCAATTCGTACATTCTTACTGTGTGTTTTCTATGAAGTGTCTATGCGAAAATCGTGAGACGTTCTTTCACAATTTACGCCGAACACCCCCCGCGTCTACGTATTACCCGGTAATTCTCTGGTTTTGTTGTTGAGACCGAACGTCTGGTCGGCGCCAGTTGGGGCGTTTCAAGCGTCAGCTTTGCCGGCCCACAAACGGCAAGAATTCAGACACCCACTAACGCAACGTGACGAAAATTCTTGAATTCTTTCACCTCTCCGGAGTCACGTTGCTCAGCATCTTTACAACTCTCTCCCGGTAGCTTCGTCATCATCTCTCCGCTGAATTTATCTTTTTTTTTACCGTTCGACGTGCCGACTTTTCGAGTAGTGAACTTTGATTTCAATCTATAGGCGTAGATCCTTAAGATTAATCATTACAGAGCGGCTAATAATAGCTGGTCGATCGCCAGCAGCGCATAAAGTTCATTGTGACCATATCGCAGACTAATAATTTGCGAAGAGTAGCCGGTTAACGTTCCGTCATAAGGTCAAATCCCGAAATTTTCTCTCAAGTTTCTCACGTAACTCAGAATAAGTTTCTAGCATGAGGATAGAATAAAAGTGGTACGCCTTTCGTCACGTAATTAACGCAACGCAATTCTAAGAGCTTTTGGGAATTCAAAAGAGCGCGAAGAAGTCTTGTGTGCCCTTAGTGTGTTTTTTCTGCCCCCGCTAATGAGCTCGTTATTTGTAGTGTTCCCAAAAGCGCGGTCTACAATTCGCTCGCTATTCAGAGCTCTCGTTGTACGAAAATTCAATTCATTAAACTGAACGGTGGTTTTCGGGTAATTCATGCATAGCTGTCGGCTATAATGTCCATCGGTGCGCGCAGTTGACCGAAAGCCTCGCGGTGCAATGCCGTCAATGTACAAATGGGAATTGCTCGATCGACATAGAAAATTCTTCAATTCTTTCACCTCTTCGGAGTCACGTTGCTCGGTATCTTTACAACAGCACGAATTTTCGAATCTCAATTGAATATATATTACGCGCCGAAATTTCGAACTTTCGGCAATTTGCCAATTATCTCCTAATTTCGTTTTGCGAATAGGGAATATTTAGACGAACGATATTCTGGTTGCGTTTAGTCTTTATTGGGTGCATAAACAATAGAATACGGGTGATACGAGGTCGGAGAGTTTCGCGAAACGTGTAAACGATCGACTATTTACAAGATAACACGAGAATAGCGTAATAGTATCGCGAATTAGAGGCGAAATCGAAACGCTGAGGTCGCGTTGAACTTCCGCTCGATTCGGTTTCTCCATTATTTTACCCTCTGGGAGAGAGTTGGCTCAGCGAAGTGAAGAAGGGGTTCGAATCCACTGGGCCGTACTTACAGCCCTGCGGTACTGTTATCGCGTCGTTCTTGCCCTCCGCACCGAGTCGAACTTCGCGGAGCGCGAAGCATGACCCAGTAAGAGAAAAATACGTATCGCGCACGGGCTCTCGGAGAAAACGTGCACATTCTCAACTGGACCAGCTCTCCCGCTCGCATTTATATTGCATGTGCAATGCGACTATAGGAAAACTTAAAATTTTACGGCGAAACGAGGCGAGATACTGCCAGTTGAAACTGCGGGCTCGAAAAAACAAATTTGATATACTATTTCGGTAAAACATTCAAGTACAGTCGTGAGCATTTTGCGAAGTCATAGAAAAGCCCATATTTTTTTTTTGTACCTCGTTGGTTCAATATTTTATCAAATATTATTTTTTCATTTTGTTAATCGCAGTAGAGATGCATTATTAGTGACGATTATTATTTCAATTTTAAAAATGAATCCGAATGAACTTTATTAAAATATTTTATTCAATATAATGAAAAAAACCTTTTAAAGAACAAGGTCGGTAAAAAAAATTTCATCCGAAAAATAATATCACATTTTCAAAAAATTGAAATTTTTCAAAAATAGAAAAAATACGGCAATACGGCAAGTGCTCGAAACTTTCAATAAAAGAAATTATTTTCAAAAATAATATATGTCGCGAACTGTTGGTTTTTTTTTACCGAAATTGCTGAAATGAATGGATATGTATTATTTTTAAACATTTCTCGTCAAATGTCTGGTGTTCCAGAATTTATAAAAATGGCGGAACATTATTCCAGAATTCGTTTTTTTTTTTTCGATATCTTTTCGAAGCATCATATTCGATGAAACATTCGAGTGTAAAGCAAATAGCATGTTATTTCGGAGATGCAGTATGTATGAAAGTGTATTTTCGGTCGATCAAATTTTAAATCCAATCACTGGTTCCCGATTCGAACGAGTGGCGCGAGTATTGAGCATCCGGGGAGGACGCGTGCAAAGTTTACAGTCGCGCAATAGGCAGAGGCCATAAGGAAAAGAAGAGAGGCACGTGCGCATTCTTCTGGAGTATCCTTCCCCTCACCTCACGTGTCTCTGGTAAACGAAGCAAAAGGTTCCGCAGCTTGATGGGGTCGATAGGTATACCATACCATTAAAGCTTCAACCGGATACGGCGAATGCTCACGGGTCGGAAAGCAAGCCACGCCGGGTGTATGTCGCACGGTTGGAAAATAAATGAAGGTGATAGAGTCTCTGCCCTTCCCCTCCGGTACATTCGGGAGACTGTTCTCTTCCTACTCGCGTGGCCTCGAACTGCATCGGGATATGGTTCACCAAGGTTGGCCCTCTGCCCATTTCTCAATCGGCCTCAGTCTTGTTTGTTTCTTATTTTTTTTATTACCTCTCTTCTCTCACCCTTCCGACGATCGTATCGATGCGACTTCTCTGTTTCATTTTTTACAACAGTCACGTTGCATCGGAAAAACCCACAGACACTAACGACAGGATAGACTTGTCTTTTCCCGATAGGAATGGCAGGAAATAAATACAACGAGGTACCAACGGAAAATGTTTTCAATATTTTACTTTTTTTTCGTTTTTTTTTTTCGTATTTTTTCGTTTTATGAATGATCTTAAATAAAGTGTAGAATTAAAAAAAAGATAAATTAAGTAAGCCGGTGTTTGAATGACAAACGAGCAATTTGTTACGCCTTTTGGCGATAGGCCAGAGATTCTCTTCGCTTTATTGTGAGGATAGCATGTGTCCGGTGTTTCATGATACGTAAAGTAACGAAACAAAAGGAACCGGAAGCTCCGGTAGACGAAGAAGCGAAATGGCCAAGACGTTGAGACGGCAGAATAGGATTGAACTGTCGGCTTCTCAATGGAGTTCGTATCAGTACGGGGGATCGTGTTTTATGCGGTAAATAAAGGAGCAATCGAAGCAGAGGAGTGACCGTAAGTCGGCCGAGGTCCGAAAACGAATGATTTTCTCGTTAACTCGTTCGCCAAGGTTAATATTACCGAACTCCGAGCCCCTCTCGCAGCAGCATGGCGTTGGCTCTTTTTTTTATTACCCAATCGCGACTTACGAACGACTCCCTTTTTCTTAGACCGGTCATTGTAATTCACCTTTTCCACTTTGGTGTTCGTGTCTACACGTATAAATCAAAGCTACCAACACATTTGATGGGACTTTTTATTTTGTTCGTTTGATTCGGAGCAAACATACGAGCCGAGAGCTCAGGCGAGCGTAAGATGGATCCGGTGTACGGGGGACACATCTCATGCGCGACTAAATTAAATGATGATTTCTAAGCCGGATTCTCGGCTCGTCGCGAGGGCGAGAGTCACGAAATAATCGAGTGGCCCCGTTGCCAAGACGCACACACGTGAAATAAGCGAGAATGAGATTCGCCATGCGTTAATAATTCTTTTATTTGGCGTAACTATAGTCGGGATGCGGATTATCCGCCTGACAAGGTTGCGGCGCTTAATGGCCCTATGAATATCACGAATCGAAGTCGTGTATTAAAAATTAGATACATAACTAAATCATGTAACTCGGTAAAAAAAAAATATGTATATATATACATATGAAGAATATATAGTATAATCACGGATCACCGCAGAGAATAATCCCGACAGGTGATACCCCGAAGGATCAGTTTCGAAATTCGGTTCTTCGTCAACTTCATGCAATAGACTCCTATTATTGGCGTCCGTAATCGATTAAGTCTCGTCTGCTTCATCGCTCTGATGCGCAATTACGCAATCGCACATTTATCCGCACTATAATAATGGGTAGGAAAAAAAAATTTAATTTGAATAAACCGAAAAATAGTTTAATTTGAATAATCCGAAAAACAGTTCCGGTTTTATTCGAAACAAAGTTCATGGAACAAACAAAAACATATTTGTTCTTTTGGTACTCGATAGAAAAAAAAAAAGACGATGAGATGGCGGATCTATTATTTGAGATAATCAATGGTCAGAACTGAAAATTAGATGAGAGAACAAATAGTTAATTGGCATAATTGACTACTCTTTTAAAGTAGTTATCCGAACTAACCGTCAGTTCTCTCGATGATGAAGCATTTTTTTTTTAGTTGGAGCAAAGATTTTCGGATTTTTGAGAAAAAGCCGAAAATACCAATAGTCGTTTGTGTAATTCATTTATCTGCTGCGTTCGCTCCTCGTGCTTCTAACGCGCACACATATATATATACGTACATATATATATGATATTTTATTTATGGGTCGGTTCGCGTCGATTCATCGATCCTGCATCCAATTCCATTTCTCTCTCGTCCGCGTTTCGTGTTTCGCGAACGTGAATCTTTTCTCTCTCTATCTTTCTGATACGCGGGTGGCGCCTCATCGCGAGGCGTTGCGCGCGAAGGGGGTACCAATGGGGCGGGGGGAGAGGAAGTAGAGCGGAGCGTTTCCGTCGCGCGCGCGTTCCGACTCTAATTTAGTGGTCCATACCCGATGGGAACTCGGGGGTGCGAGAGTCTCTCGCAGTACGCCGAAACGAAGTAGTTTCTCCCGATCGGGGGGCGTCGGTCGACGTGCGGCGAAAATCTATCGTCGAAGTTTGCGCACGAGAGTACAGGCAGCAGCGGCGTCGGAATCGGCGGCAATATACCAGGGTGGACTAGAAATCGGCGAAAAGCTTCTCGACAGCGGAGTATGGGAGGTTTTCGATCCTCGATCAACTATCAATGCCGTCCGGCTATGCACCCTATTTTTCTCTACGCTCGTCCGCTCTCGCGCGGACAGAAAAATAGATCGATTCGCGGCTTTTTCGAAAGAATATACCAGCCGAGTTATAAGATAAATAAATAGCGCGTCAAGAGCCAAATGAAAATACAAGGCAAAAAAAGAGAAAAATTGCGTATACGTCGAGAGAAAAGGCAAAGTAACGAAGTATTTCGTAATTGGAACATTCCACCGAGAGTGCAAATGCTCAGCGGGAGAATGAGAATTTAATTCGCTGCTCCGTGCTCAGGAGGAGGTATAAACCCGGGCACGCTTACTGCATTAAATCCTCGAATGTGTATAGACCGCGTGCGTGCTCTCCCATCCCGTAGATAAGATTTAAGCTACCGAGAGATCTCGAGAGCCTGGAGCTTCGTCAGAGTTAGTCGAGTAATCAGCTTGGCTCTCGAAGACTCGAGGCCGAAGATCACTCTCACTTGCGATGACTGCGAGAGTCGCAAAGCAGCGGCAGCCGCAGCATGACCAACGGGCCGAGAGCTAAACATCGGGGAGAGCCTTAGGTGATGCGATCTCGTCGTGAAGCATCGATGACCTCCGATCGGTGGGAGAAGACGAGTCGGGGATTTAATGTCTCGAAGTGGATACTCGAACCGTTGCCGATCTCTCTGCCGGGTAACGGAGCCCGAGCGAGTCTCGGAGTCAATGGTTAATATTGGAGATGAAAGTGAAGGCGCGATCGCTCGTAGATTCCGCAGCGTCGGTGAATCGAAGATGAGCTTCGGATTGTACCGAGACGCGAGCCTTCCTCTGTGGCCTCACCGACGCGATCTTTGCCAAGACCTCCGACGGTCTTTACCGCAGTCTCGATTTTCGATACACGATCGAAGACCAACCGTATACCGGATACTATTGGAAATAGATTGAACAATCTTTTCCGTACAATCTTACGGTGTTATTTTCTTAACTATTATATTTATTCGTCGTGTAGCATTCTCAGGGACTTTGGAGAGATAGGAAGATTCACAGATCGTGAGAGTTCGCGTAGCGTGTCATTGCGCCGTACGGTAAGCGGTGCCGAGGGCTTTGGATCTATTGAAGACGTGTAGACGATTCATGTTCGCCCCGGGGAATGTACACGACTCTGCGCGGCGAGATCGTCGCGCATAGATTTCGATAGTCGATAGTAATCTTTGTCTCTATCGAACTCTCCTTTTTTTTTTATCTTTTTCTCTTCATTGAAAAATTCTCATTATTATAATGAGCGGTATAGAAATCGAAGGTACTTTGACGATCCGACGATGAAAGAGCGTATATATGATGTATGGCAATTAACTATTGAACTACCTATTATAGCAATATTTTTTTCTTGTTACATCGCCGCGTTGTACCGCGAGAGCAATTCGTACCCGAAAACTAATTATCTTCCCTAAGCTCTCGCGTGTGCGGAGTGGCTTTGTACTATAATGGACCTAATGACCGAAGTAGCCAACTCGGCGCTACCGCCGGTATATACTCGATGCTGCTGGACGGCACCTCCCGGTTACAGATTATCTACGAACGTTATGGGAGCCTCGCGGAAAGCTGGCTATGGTCCGAGCCGGATGAGAGCTTATTCACCGGCTAAAGCTCTCATAGTTTGCAAAATTGTTGGAAAATTTATCGAATTATTCGCCATCGTAGAAAAATTATGTTTTCTCGATGTCTACTTTGCACACCTCTTTAGTAGAGCGGAATTTGCTCGCGCGCGATGTTCTTTCGTATAAAAAAAAAACTTAGCGCGTACGATCTCGTTTACCGAAAAAAAAAAATTCGAAAAAAATATATTTTCGAAATATTGAACTTTTTGACATTATTTTTTTTTTTATCATTTTTAATATATAATTTATGTAGATCTTCATATATATGCAGGACACAGAAATTTTCGATAAATATTCTATATTTCAGTAGATTAAGCGTTTGATTTTTTTTTTCCACGTGGACGTGTGTCCTCGTGATCCTGAGAACGAAATTCAATGACAAATGCGATCGATTCGCGTTTCGACGAGAGATAAAAGGTTCAGGGATATTTGAGTCACGATTGTCTGTGGGTTACAATACAAACCAAGAGTGAGAGTACGAGGCGCACATTCGGAGGATAAGAATATATCAGCGTATGTAGAGAATAGTTCGCTCGTATATACTTATGCGACCGCCGAGAGTAAGGATGAGTGCGCGGTAAAAGAATGGTTAGAGATCCAGGTACGAGTCTCGTGCCCCGGTAAACCGTTGAGAGATGGAGAGTTTAGGAGTTTATAGAGCCACGACGACGGGTATAGGTTGACTAGGAGGGAGAGAGGAGGAGGGAAAATAAAAAAATAGTTGTGCGAAGAACGAAGAGAGTACTGTACGGAGGATAGCGGCACACAACTCGACGGACCGGCGCGGTTTATACCGCGGGAGTATATATCGCGGCGCTCCGCTCGGCGCCGGCCGAGTGAGAGGGTTAAAAGGGTTGCGAGTGGGAGAGAGTAGAGCGAAGGAAGATTCGCCACTGGCTGGAGAGAGAAGGGAGAAGTCGTAGTGGAGGCAACGGAGCGGGCCATGCAGCCTGCCCCAGAGTTGGGCGAGAAGCGGCATGAGGTTTCCACGCCGCGGCGACTACCCGTCAGTATCGTGCCGCGACTCCTTCGTAACGTGTCCTGCCGGGTGATCCTTCCCCGTCGTGCGCTACTCCACGCTCTCGCGTCGTTACAAAGATCGTATTTTAAAAAATTTTTAAACTAACAACGTCGAAACTTCTTTCGGTTACTTATTTCTTTTTCATCTTTATTATTCGTTCGGAGACTACTTGTCGCGTGTGTCCATCGTCTTCGAGGACTCTTGGAGGAAAAAAAAACGAACGTTAAGGTGCGCACGTGGGATCTCAACGTCTCACAACCTTGTTTATCGTCAGAGTTCCATACTAAAAGGATTCCACGCTTTTAGAAAATTGCTGAGTGCTGGCGGCTTCGTTAAAACGGTGAGCGAGAGCATTTGTTTTGATATTTTCTTTTTTTCGATTTTTTTAAATCATTTTTTAAAAATCGAGGATTTGCACAGAGTTTAGGTACTTTCGGTTTTTTTTTTTAGGAATTCATAAACAATGTTATTTTTCGAATGTAGTTAACGTTGAACAGTTGAAGGGTTGTTGAATTGTTGTCGAGTTACAGTCGACCGAATGCGCGCTTCGGCGGAGCTTCGGTTTCAGCATGCAACGAAAAAAGAGAAAAAAATAAAGAGTATGTCACGATGAAATTTCTTTTAAACTCGTTGAGCACGTACCAAACACATTTTTTTGCTACTCTAAAAAGAAAAATTCTCGTTAACTTCCGACACATGTTCCTGTCGCGAGGAACTATTCGGGCGAAGTAGAAACGAGATGTTTTTTAACGCTGAAATGCCGAGAGGTCGAGTTTCAGCTATGGGTGTTGTACGCGAATGAGCTGTGGGCGGTGAAAACACTTGAGCTTTTCAACATGTGTCGGAAATGACCTGCCCGCGACAGCTATGCAGCATCAAAAAAAAAAAAAAAAAAAAAATTAGAAAAAAAGAAATAAAAAAAAAATCAACTGAGCAAAGCGCGATGTTAAACATGCGAGGCGAACCGTCCCGGTCGAATCTCGTGTTTCTCAGCGAAAAACAACGCGTTGGACACTTTTGTGACGGTTTTCCTGCGGCTGTTCGAAAATGTCCACTTCCGGCCCCTTTGACGAGTCGTTTTAATTTCCGTTGGAGTTTCTATCATACCTCCCAACGGCGCTTTTTATCCCGTCAATCGAAACGTATTTTGACACCGGCGAATCCCACGAAACATAACACAAGAAAATAAAGTTTGAATGGCAAAAATGGGGTTTGCTAAGGACGTTTTTTATACGCGAAAAAAGTTCTGTGAAAGGAAGATTTTTTTTCCGGCTTTGCATCCTCCGTTGGTCTTTTCATTTCCGGTTTTGATTGCGCAGGTACCTTTTGCCATTGAAAATAAACATCGAGCGATATGCGCCAGATATGCTTTTTAAGCTCATTTATTATTATTATTTTAATTGTGTAGTGGCAGAAACGGACGCGAATTATTCGATTATCGCGACGCCACAAGTAATTTCGTTTAAAATTCATAGGTTTTTATTAATAAAGATTAATAAAAAAAAAAACTGATTTTAACGTTTTTTTTCGATGGATAAAATACGATAATCAAAAAAATTTTTAAAACGTTTATTTTCACGTCTTTAAAAGTTTTTTTGGGCGGAAAATGGCTTGAAAAAAGCATTGTCTAAAACATAATTTGAAAAAAAAAAAGATTAGTCATTATGAAAGCTCTGTGGAGGATTTTTTTTCGACAAAAATTGACAAAATGGCGGCCATTTGAAAATTCCAGAATAAATTCATTGCCTGATAAAATTGTATGCCGAACGTCTTATGAGGATCGTACCACATTTTTGATAAAAGTTATTAATATTTGATCCGCTAGAAAAATTGAGTGCTGGTGTGAATAGCACCCTACCTTACCGATCGGGCCAAAGGTTCATTAGAAAAGTTGCGAATAGTATTAAACAATAACAATTCAATGAATCTTACGAAGAAAAAAGCTAAATAATAAATGAGTCTATAGAGTTTTAAGCGTTTGTTTAGCGTTTGAATTTATCGTAAAATTTGAAGTTGTCGAAAAGCTTGTTACAACAGTTACGTTGCATAACACGGTTACTAAAACTTTTGCAATTTAGTGGTTGTCGCGATGTACGAGAGAACGCGAACGCATTGCGTATATTCGTTGGTACTGCATAAATGACCGTTTCCCAGTGGCCAGTCTGTTTCCGGTTGTTCCGCAGAGATTGTACGGTAAACCAGAATACAAGAGTGCTCGTTGAGGCACGAGGGTGGGAACGGGGTTTCTATACTCCGCGCCTCTCGCCTCTCGCTGTTTAGAGATGCAAGTGTGAGTGTGGGAGTTTCACGGTTTCCAAGCACAGCGCGTTTAGTTTGCGGTGGTCAACTACAGCCCATGTACATATTGCGCTTCTATGGTTTCGGCGTGGTTTTGGTAAATGGTTTTTGTTTATAAATCTTTCCGTTGGCCGAGATCGTGACCAGAGACGGTTAGAATTATGACTGCGGCTTTAGTTGGGGCAAATAATACATCGGCAATGAACGAGGAACGAGGAACATCGTGGTAGAACCGCAGGCGACGAGAACTCGTTCGTCACTTCCGATGTCGGATGCAGAGACGAAGAGAGGAAAGTACAGATGGAGCCAATTTGTTCCCGTTTGTCAGGGAAAATCCTTAGATCGATCGTTTGAACGAGATGCTGCATCTGTCATTCCCGACGAGCGAAGAATCAGTCAATTCTACGCTTTTGATGGTCGCACCCTTCAAACGCAGCATCCTACGCCGGCGAGAGATAGTCTTCACTTTCTTGGAATATCTGCGAATCGTAATGGTACGGTGTGATTCGGTTATACACATGAACCACGGGAAACCGTGTTCAACGTTTCGCAGGGTATACGGATTTACCGCACCTGATGTACAATCTCGAGTTTCCCACAGGATTCGAGCGTTGAGCTGGAATAAGCTTGACGGGATCATCCCTTTCCGATATCTCGCTTGTACCGGATAGATATACTTACCATACGCTCGCGCAAATCGTAACAATATTTTTCACAACTCTTCAGAATTTCTTTACTTTCTCCCCTTCGTAAGAAATGTCTATTCAACCGGAAGTCGCGACTGATATCGCGTGACTCTTGTTTTTCGAATCGAGTTCGGAAAAAATTCATTTCTCATATTTCAATTTTTTTCTCTCTAATCTCATCGTTTTATCGAAATCGACTACAGTTTTTTTTTTTTTTTATAAAGCATTAATGACGAACTTATGAAAAGATTAATGAATAAATCGCGAGTTTCAGCGTTCATTCATTGGTTCGTTCATTAATGATTTTTTCATCGAAGAAAAAAATATTCTATTTAATTACTACCGTGTCGTCGCGAGGATGATATATACTGTGTACGCG
This sequence comes from Cryptus viduatorius, assembly GCA_964006125.1. Taxonomy (NCBI): domain Eukaryota; kingdom Metazoa; phylum Arthropoda; class Insecta; order Hymenoptera; family Ichneumonidae; genus Cryptus; species Cryptus viduatorius. Next base: position 9,879,413 of record OZ023221.1, on the reverse strand, counting down.
TTTGATTATGCGACGACGAGTGAATCTCGAACGAAATATTGCTTAGAGGAACTCGCAGCAGTGCAGCGGCAGCGAGTATTCCCGTGGCACGGGACGAATGAAAATTGTGCAACGAAGTCGCACGCGAGAACCGCACACGGTCGGTAGTGACGACCTATTTTTATATCTCAGGTGCGAAAAAGTTGACTGTAGAAATCACATGCATACGCGGGGAGCCAGAGAGGGAGAGGAATAGAGATGCTTTCGAGATGCCTTCGAGTAGAAGTTATCCGCGCGTATACGCTCGACTTTTGTTACTGGTCTCCTTCTTGCAGCGGGCTTCTCTCTTATTCACAAAAAACAATGGTAGTAGAAAAAATGAGAATCTCACGGTAGGCGACAGTGTATCGGTGTTTTCTTACGGTACACACACACACGCGCGCGCGCGATTAACATCGGCAAAGTGGTAAAGAGTTATACGCGATCAACGAGCGCTAGCAACGGAACACTCGACCGCGGCAATGATAAATAAACAATTGTTATTTACACCCACATCACTTTTCCCTCCTCCGAGTTTGCCAGTAATCGACGAAAAGTGAAATAAAATAAAAATACTCACACAATTTTAATGAAACAGCAACATTAGAGATACTCGTCACAAGTTGATATATTATTATAATTTTTTTTTTTTTCACTAATTGCAATTAGTAGCACAAGTCTCATTGAGTTTAAATTTCACGAGAAACTCTACGCTAATTGCAATTACCAAGTAGTGAAAAATTTTCTTTTTATATAGAATTTGTTATTTTAATCCATAACCGAGTGCATGAGATATAACGAGAGAGAGATTTTGAAAAAAATTTCACGGCAGATATTTGTATCGATGTTTTTGTTCGTATTTTGATAAATTCGCGAGTCTCTTCGGTTGAGTCGAGAGTGCGCAGCTTTACGATTTGTAATTGAAAATATTGATTAATGGCTTTGCGACAAAACAATTATACGTATTACGTATCGTATAGTTTGTACGAACGAATGAGAATTTCGTTCGAACGACGATAAAATGCGTTACTCACCTCGTGTACTCCAATAACGGATCTTCTCGCTTGAACGAAAATCGATCCTATGGGATATTCTAGCTGATGCTTCTATCGATGCTCGGTGGATGCATTAATTTTCGTTACGCTGATGCCCGTCACCAATGTATTTTATATACATATATATACATATATATATATATATATATATATAAACTATATAGTTGGTTCCGGCAACAGAAGCCCCGAAGGAAGTAATGATCGAAGGTTCGATAGCATAGCGAACGGCAAAGCATTACTTCGAAGCTCTGCGCGCATCGAGAATTCCCAATATCGAGCTTCGAACGAGAATGACGAGATGGAAGTGAAGCCTCTATCTGTACCCTCTCCTTCCCCTCGTGCTCTTGACAAAGTTTTCACTCGAAGGTTTTGTCGAACGTTACAAACGTTACGACGAACCGTTGGAGGACGGGCGCGTAAAAGTACCATTTTCAACAAGGCATAGTATAATAATGAGAGAAATTTTCTTCACTCGTAAGAGCTTCTGCCCCCTATGCTCGTAAAGCACGTCCATCAACCCACTTGAGGACAAAAGATTCTCGTACATGCAAAAAGGGGCAAGAAGACTGAAATTTCCCTGCATCGAGTTCTCTCCAGCAGAATATCATGTATCATTAAGGGAGACATGTTTTTTTACATCGTTTTTTAGGATCCAATGTTACTTTTTCACTGAAAAAGAGGAAAAACCAAAAGCTAATTTTTTTTAACAATTTCTTAGTGGAAGCATTTGATTGCGATTAACTTAATAATCAGCCAATAAATTTCATTTTATTAAACACTGTAGATTGGCTTATACAAAAGTTCGCGATGATGGAAAAAAATGGCGTCTTTATCTGCGGCAATAAATCCTGACGGGAATGAATGGTACTTATTTGTCGAGAATTTGTCGAAAAAGGATTTAAGGTATTAATTTCTTAAATTTTTTTCGTTAAAAGCAATGGGTGCGATGTATTTTCAATTGGAATGAAGAATTTCGGTCAACTATTGTTTCTAATAACATTTTTATTACGTTTTATTACGTTTTTTGACTTTACCATTTTAATGCGAAAGTTTGTAAGGATGGTAAGGTAAAGGACCTGTAATCTATTGGAGCTGTATAAATACATTCTAAAGGGAAGCGATCGAGGAGCGAAGAGGGTGGAGGGGGGGGGGGTGTAACGTAACGATCAAAGTTCGATTGAGAATTGATGTAGCAATTTGTCGCGGCAGGCGGTGGGTCTCAGTACGTCAATGAAAGAACATCTATCTTATATTACTAACCAATTCCGATTCGGTAGCGTCGTACTGTGTTCGTACAATCGCGACAAGTTGCCTTGCCTTGGCTTGCTTGTCTATCTGCCTCGAAGCTCCGTAACCAGGCGTGTCTGACCAGCCACGACTGAATCTACTGGCCCGCCCTCTTGACTGGATACGGTAACACCGCCACTGCCGGGCAAAGCTCCCGCGACCGGCTATAGCCACGATTACTATTAGATTCTCCCGGAAGCAGGCATGTCGCGGAAAACGTTTCCATTATCGGGATAACGAAGCGCCGAGGAGAGAGTAGAGGATTGAAGAACGGGAAGAAGACATAGGAGGCCGCTGTGCCGCGAACATCGAGGATTTCGAAATCGCTGCGTGGTCAGAGATTCCCCGAACGAATTACGATTCTCTAATACGAGCTTTCGCGATCCCTTCTCGTCCTCTTTTCGACCCTTACACGAGTATATATATGTATTAGAAGCTCAACGACCGAGAGGAGCAGTACGATGAAAATTTATGATACGAGCGCGTCGACGTCGACGACTTTCCACCGCACTTTCACAAGACTCTGGGAACGCTCGATCGAGGGCTAAGCAGTTTCTGAAAATTCGAGGATTTTCATATTTGCCTATAAATCTTTCCAGGTATAGAACATCGTTTTCTAATATGAAAAATCATATTTCAAACAAATATGAAACTACTACCAAAAAACAAAGGGCGCTTTGATTGTTGGCATCGCATTCTTATTTTTAATAATTTTTTTTTTTCACATTGCTATCTTTTTATAACTATCTTGAGGTTTTTTTAATTGAGAAAATTCGAATCCGCGATTATGTCCAGTAGACGTCGGACTCCGAGCTTTTACCGCTTGTCATCCTGAATCACGCGAAGAGCACTTTATCAGCTAAGTAGCCTACCGTTGCGAGTATTGCGGAGCGCATCGGTGCGCCCCGGCGTTTCTTCCAAGGGTACGGGGTGACGGAGGGGGAGGGGGATATGAGAAAAGCCGTGACGAAACCATGTACTACATAGCTGCGCTACGTGTTAGGTAGAGCCGGGGAGCTTTAAATCTCTGTCAAGGGTATACCCCGCGCTTGCTTGCGCAGTTTCTACTTACGTTGCAACTCTCTTGCCACGCGGGGACTCCCCTTAAACCTCCTTCTCGGCTTTTCTACTTTTCTCTCACTTTGCTAAGTGCCCGAGTAACCGTAGCCCGATCGATTCTTTATCCGCGCTATTGTTATTCACCGTTCATTCAATCTTCCTCTCGTTTCACCGTAGTTACGGAGTAGGGATAAAAATGTAATTTATTCCTCTTTTCTCTCGCGGGAACGTCGTCCACTATTTGCGTTAAATCAATAAATCGAATTCTGGTGAGTGAGTTTTTCAGTTGCTCGTATCATGCCCGGCAGGGGTATTGCTCTGCCACGAAACATTCCCCGCCTGTAGACCATGAGGAGCAAAGTCTCGTTAAATGCGAACGCGTTCCGACTGTGAATATGCGTCGGCTTTTTGTTGTTGTTCGCTCTTGTTTGTTATTTTACGAATGATACGTCTATAGGTGTACATGCGATACGTAATAGGATTCATTTGTGAAACTCGGTCAGATCCAACTACGTAACCAGCCGGTGGAATTTCAATCGAAATTGCCGGTCATATCGATATCGATCATTGTTTATCGATGTGCTACTCGTCGCTGATTGGTTTATGAAAAAAAACAAAGAACACAAACAAAAGAAAAAATAATAAGCGATTTTCTCACCAGACAATGGATCTTGATAATTTAATAAAAGAAATACGTTGATCGAAGCAAAGACTTATCGGTAGAAATTATAAAAGTAATTGTTATCTAATATACCGAAAGAATTCTCTCGTCGATTTTTATCGAGTCGCGATATTCTCGGTGTGCGAAAGTATATTCCACAAAAGGCGGCGGGGATGAAAACGAAAAAATGGACATAGAAATATCGTGAGAAAAATACTAGAGCACAGGAAAAGCCGCTTTTATGTGCCCGCACGGCGAAAGATGAGAATTCGTTCGCGATCTCGGTGCAAAAATAGTTTCGTTCTCTTTGATGTCGGAGGCGCGTCAAATTTTCAATCGTGCAAATTGCGAAGCCACCTCTCGTGTTTCTTTCTGTCGAGGGCTCTTCAGTTTAGACTTTCGCTGTTTCTTTTTTTACCAAAAATTTTCACAACTTTGTACGCAACACATTTTATATTTTTTTTCTCTCAATTTTTCAACTCCGCGTTACGAAAATTATTTAGCCGTTTTCCAAACGAGTAAATACGTGTATGACGATAAATGCATCGATTATATTCTGAACGAAAGATATATCAAAACGAAATCGAATGCATTGAGGTATTTGAATAATCGGACACGCGATTTTCGAGATTCGGAACTCATAATGGTAAAAGGCGACGAGTATTAATGTGGCTATTGATGCGGTTTGCGTTGGTCGTTGGTCGCGTTGTATAGCTGGTCTGTTGAATAATTGTTGAATTACCATTACAAAGAGGACAGCAGTGGGGTTGCTACCAGGTTGGTGTACTTACGAGAGCACCAAAGCAAAAGCGTATCAGCTATGTGGCCACATTTCTCGTACCGTTGTTATACCGACATGTACCTTTACGCTTACGTAGCCATTCGGAGAACAAGAGGGAGAGAGCGAGGGTTGGAGAGAATTGTTGGGACATTTGGTAGTTGAGAGGCCAGAGAGATAAGGGACGTCGAGAAGGAGAAGACCGGAAACGCGAAACTCCAGGGACAGTTCTCACCGACCTACCGGCGCCTCCTCCTTCTCGTCTCTAATTAAGTTAGCGAGCAGCAGATATAACGCGTCTCGGCAAGAGACGCGCGGAGCTCTTCTTCTGTGTGAGCCGTTCGAGGCTCGGGCCGTTCGTCCACTAGTTCGCCGACAGAATCTCCTTTCACTGCGTTCGCCGGGCTTAAGCTTTGGAGGTTCATACGCGCTCCCTCTCCCTCTCGTCGCGTTGATGCTCACTTGCCGTCTTAAGTCCGGTCGTAGTTTCTCTAACTCTCGTATACTATACATTTGTAGTTCCTAATTGGCTGACTCCCTTCGCGTTCACTGCACCGAGAGAGCATCGATGTATATATATACAAATATATACGAATCACGCGCCGGTGTATGTATCGTTCTCGGTACTCTCCTAAAGTTCGAAGATGAATCGTTCTTGCCGCTTCTGCTGCGGACGCTTTATGACCAAATAGCGCAAGTTTCGATGGTATACACGTTTATCCCACAGTAACAGTGATATTCCCTCCTGTAGTGATATTCACCTCTCCAATTAAGAGTATTGTAGACGATGAGCAGTTGCGGACGACACGAAAGTGGCGAAATGACATACCAGAAGCGTACAACGCCTCGGGGCATTCGTGAAAAATTGCCGCGTAACGACTAATACAGCCAACTTTCGCGTTTTATTAGCCTCATTTTAAACTCAGGAGCCATTTTGGTTAAAAAAAAAGAAAAAAATCGACAACATTCGCTCGACTTTAACAGCCATGAGAAAAACTGTAATACATTTTTTTCTCTTTTTTTCTGTACTTCCGACAACGAAACTAAACGCCCGCGAGGATTTTCTCCGAGCTTTCGCGAACGCCGAAGAGCTTTTCGTTCGCTCTCGACGAATATTTCTTATACCTTCGAAGGAGGAAGTACATGCTTCGCGAACGAGAGTTTCGGATTAAAGAAGTCTCTCTGGTCTTCGCTAGCGGGAGGGAAATTTGAGATATTAAAAATTCCCAATGTATAAAGTAACCGCTCGGGAGTAAGGAATTTCTTATTCATATTGAATCGAACATTCTTCTTTTTTTTACTTTTTTTTTTTGGTTGTTATGGTCCTGAATATTTTTCTTGGCTTCGAGTAGAATTCGACGAAGAAATATGATTAATTTTTGCGATCGTTTATTTCAAATTGATAAAATGTCGCGAAGTGGGGTTCAAGTGTACAGTGGATCGCTATGCATATGATCCATGTACCTTCACGACCTTTGAACGACCAACGAAATTTAGCTAAATCCCTGACGTCTACTCCTGCCTACCTATTCTGGAAATTATTAACGAACCGAAGCTCGCTTCGAATAGTTTCCGTTGTAGAAGTGTATAGCTAACTGAGAGACACACTAGTGCCCGAGGCGACAGTAGTAAATCCCCCGTTTGGTCCGCCCTCTGCTCACTGCGTCACAGCTTATAATCCCTCGTCGACATTGGAACCGTATATGCTGTACTACTGTGCGGATGTGGGGGTGGGCGCGCCCGGTACACTAATAAATAAATACGTTAACGTCGACGGTATGTTAGGTTACAATATTTTTAATCGATGTTCGTCGCCAGCAGCACGGGACCATATTAAATTGGCTTTTAAAGTATTCAATCGTCCGGTTCGTTCCATTCGTCTCATTCCATTTGTTAAATAACTGTTGCATTTATTATTTTCCAATTATATTTTATTACAGCAATGCATCTCGGTATCCAGAGAAATTTATTGTTAATTTTTTTTTCTGCTATTAAATTTTGTAGATCTTGTCGTATTTACGAAGATCGATAGAGAATCAAAAATCCGTGAGCTTCGGCCTTCGATATTCTTATTATCGTAATTACAATTCATTGTAGTGGCGATTGTGCCGGAAGCATTGTTTAGTTAATTATCCGTTAACGGCCCCCGGTAAATCTCATTTTTCCACCTTGTTTTTTTTTTTTTTTTTTTTTCTTTCTTTTGTTCCATTCGTTAGTCGTTCAACAGAGTTGCCGACGTGTCTATATATTTTTTTCCAATTCATTTGCCTATACTCCCGGTCATTGAAATACGCGATTTCGCTCGCGTCAGCGAGTAATGCAAAAATTTTTCCAAACAATACTATGTGCAATCTGCTTTTTTTAACGATATATCGAGCGGCACGAAGCTGCGTCCCCAACGTCGTATTTCAAAATAATGAATTTTCCAGTTGAATTCATCCGTTTTATTATTTTTCTCTGTACATCACGTTCCGGACTGTTATTAACATCGATATTTATGCACTGAGCCGCAATTACTACGATGATAAAACTACTGTCAGTCGTATATTTTTTAGCCGGCAAAACGCACAACAAAATAACAACGTTTGACTTTTTCGCATTCAAACCGAAAAGTTGTTTTTACCGAGAGAAAACAATACGCGAAAGTTTCCGGTTCCGAGAGCTAAAACCCGTTGGTTGATTTAATGCTCGAAATATATCTGTACGCTGTGAAATGGCCATGTTGGTTTGGAAGTACGTACCCAAGGGCATTCGGAGTGGTCTTGTTAGCCTGATAGTTCGGTGGCAAAATAGTTTCAACTCAACGGGATGGGAAGCTTTTTCCCTCGAGAATTCGTTTACGTAGCTTCGCCAATCAAACGCTCCGGTTAAATCTCATTGCAGCCGATGATACACAGATTTTTCTTTCGGTTTCGAAACAATCGGAATACGAGTATATTTCACTCAATCGTCGAATCAAATGAAAATTTCGAATGTAGAGTCTCGAATATCGAAGCTTTGCCGGACTGAGCTTCGAACGACTCAGGTATAGTAGCGAAATCGATTCGTCGGATTAATTTAATTGAAACAATCGTTGCAATAACTTTGGATAGCTCTCGATTGATATACAGCTGGTTCGGTGTCTCCATAAGCTTTGAGAATTCGATACGTACGCTGAAATCCAGAGGGTTATCAATCGAGTTTTACGGTCGTTCGATATCTATTCGGAAGTCGTTCGGGAGAGTGGGGGGTCGGAGTAGCCACGTGAATATAGCCACAACACTGTTATTATACTCATCCCCGATCCCAGGAACGTTGATCTTTAATAAATTTTAATGAACGACTATCAGCGCCACATTAAGCGTTTCCGTGTATCGCCACAGCCGCGATGTTCTCACAGGCATACCGAGTCTCGCGTAAATACAGTACATCGAGTCCTAAACTTTTTCTAACCCGGTTGGAAAGAAAGTTGGAGATACTTCTCTCCCTCCCGAGGTTGGTGACTCTGTTCAACGAAGTTTACGATATATTCAGGTCACGTCTATCGCGTACTGCTTGATAGCGATGTCGGCGTCCAGCATGGAACGCTGTTGGCCAGCGAGCTCTCGATGGAGCCTTCGCGTTGGACACAAAGTTCCGCACCGATAGACAATGCGGAATCACAGACAATTACATGAGCGTACGGGGGAAGCGAACAAAAAAAAAAAAAAAAAAAAAGAAGAAGAAGAAAAAAAGGAGAAGCGAAGCTATCCACTGCGATTAGTGGTTGTAATTGTAACCGAGTGAACGACTGTTGTCTGGTGATGTGGTCGAGCAGACACGATGCTCCGATAAAGCGCAGCGGCATGCAGTCATAATTGATCGTTGCTTTGCCGGGATAACCAACGATTAACCGATGGACTCGTTCTTACCGCGTAGTAGGATCTCTGTGAGTTCGACTCGAGTCTCGTACGTCGCTTTACGTACTTCGAAGACTCGCCGAGACATTACTCTGTTTCTTTCACCAGATCGCTAGTTACACACCATTTAATCAGCTAAATTATCGACAATGACCCAGAATTATGGTTCCAGTTTTATTGTTTTACGGTTTTATCATTCCGCAAATATACAAGGCTTTGTTATTGAGTTCATGTGGTTTTTTATCATTGGTTTCTTACACATCGGCGCGATATTTCTCTTTTGTGTAACACACGTAATAATTACGCGCCGGTTAATTAAATGCGTCGGGTAAAAGCCGGCCTCCTCCCCGCAGCGATATACAATTATTATAATTAATATCGCGATTATTTATGTATGCCGCAGCTGCTGTTGCTGTTAATGCGTATACTGTTTATGTACGGTAGACCAGCGTTCCACAATTATATATACTTGAACGTAACGAGAGAGAGAGAGGGTTACCGTGAAGCGCGAAACCCAATGAGGTATTATAACGACCAACCATTTCGGCAAATTCTCACTCAATCCTGTTGGGCAAATGGGCAAAAGGGAAACGACGGCTCGCGTAACACATATACACAAATAGAGTACAGTAATAGGGTACACAGTTAGATGGATCGTATACGCTATCGTTATAGTCTCATATAGATCGTTGCAAAATTACATAGCGCTCTCGTGGTCGGCAGCGTTATGGGCAGCGCATATAGTTTCCTGCTGCTAGTAGTTACTGGCTACCGGGCTTTTCGTGATGCTTTCACGGATGCCGACAGTCCCGGCCGCGAGGGAGAGAGATGCGCTTCTCTAAATCGTTGTACGCAATCCTGTTTACATTTCAACGCGATATCCAGCCAACGGAGTTTCGCATAGATTCAGAACTATCGCAGACTGGACGAGTGAGGACTCAAGTTTGTTTGGAATCATCGAATAACAGAACGTCCCGGCAGATTAGAGTCATGGATTCCCTGTTAATAATACTCTACAAATAGAGTGACCGCTTACAGAGAATCGTGAAACGATCGTCGAATAACAAAGCTGTTCTCTACGTGGTATTCATAGAGAAAATACAGACCTAAGGATTTTAGGATCGCTGTTGTGTGGCAGAGATACTTTTTTTTAAATCAATTTTTATTATTTTATCGTATAGAGGGCAGCATTCTGGCGATAGGAATTGTCGCGGGGTATTGTATGAAAAAATATAAATTCTGATGCGAGGGTAATTCTGCATTCGAAGAATTCACGAATTCCCTGTACATCGCGATTTTTTTTCAATTTGGCAAATTTGAAAAGATGAGATGATCTCTATTCTCGTACAGGTAGACGTACAAACATTTCGGTGTAATTTAATTTTTATAATTTTCAACACGTTTAGCTGAATTAATTAAAACATTTATCGCAATGGAAAATCTTTTTTATAGATCGCGGAAGTTTTGGTTATCTAAATGCGGAATACGGGTAATTACCGTCCAGTTGATTAGTTACAGTGAGATCACTATTATGAATAAAACTCGTATAAATGTTTGCGACAAATATTCTTCGCGAGGGCAAAGGCGACGCCGTAGCGTTGACTAAATATACTCAACTTCAGAACAGAATGAAAAGTTATAAAGAGGAAAAAGAAGATGAAGAACTTTGAGTGAAATGCCTGAAGCACTTTCAACTTCTCTGCCGACGCGTTTTCTTTGCTTTTTCGGCGTCGAGCATTTTCTCGTCTACATCTGAAGCACCACGGTGCAATTATTGTTCGGATTTTCCGTCGTCGGGTCGTTTACTCCACCCGTTTGGTGACTCCGACAACGTTGCCCGAGGGGTTCCCTCGGCCCGCACCGAAGTTTGCGCGAGATTTTTTCTTTCATTTTTTTTTTATTTGTTTTTTTTTTTTTACAAATAAACCGTGCAGTCGAAACTACTCGGGCCCTTCCATGCGGCTTTTTTCTTTGCGTTAATTTATTCGTCGGTGCTACTTGTTACGGCAAGAAACGATCGTTAGACCGTTGAATCAGTGAAAAACCAACAGATGAAAAAAAAAAAAAACGAGAAGCATAAACGCAAAGCCAGAGTAAAGCAAGGTAAAGGCGGGTATATTTTTAATTACCGTTTCGAAAAAGTTTTCTCATTCAAAGAGCAGCTTTGGGGGCGTAGTTTTTGACTGAGTAAGGTAATTCGAACGGTGTAAATCACAACACTAATTAGGATTAATGAATTATATCTCTAAAGATTATCATCAGATTATCTGTAAATCCGAAGGAATAAAAAATCCAAAAATTCAGATACACGTGAATTCTGTATCGAGTGATATGCGACATCGGATACTCGTTTATTTCGCAATTGGCACGATTCTTTGCCGCTGTTGCGACTGGACTCAAGCCACGATTACTCCCCTTTGCGTCACAATATCGGCTAGAAAGTTCCGGGATGGTTGAGAGAAGCTGGCAGTCAGAGGCAACAGCAGCTACTGCCGAAGAACACTGAGAGCGCGCTGGCATTTTATAGGAGGATCTCAGCAGGGGCGGTCTAATTACACTTTGGCGACGGCTTGTGCTCCTCTTGGATCATTCAAGTTTCTTTTCTACCTCATTTTTTTTTATCCCACAGATGCACAGAGTGTTACGTAATGCGAATGTATTACACAAAAGTACTGTGGGTCGTATCAGTAAAAAAAAAAAAGATATCCCTCGTCCATAAATATCTGTTTTTTTTTAAACTTTTCCGATAACAGATTGCTATAAAAATGAATCGAAGAGACTGCGTCAGTTCAATAAATAGAGCAGTCATTGTAGATTGCCGCTATAAAATTGGGATTAAACTCTGTCGTGAGATAAAGTCAAATCTCGAATGACCCAAAGCGGCAAGGATAATAGAGTTCGAACGTTTGAGATCGTTCTCGAGAAGCTTCTTCTGGTCATAGAAATTCGCACCGGGAGAACACCGGCACGTCGTGTATTTCCAAGCGAAGTATTCCAATCGTGGAATAGCCCGGCTTTTAGGTCGCTACCGCTTCACCGTTCTGTTCTGTGTCGCATACTATCCGCGATGCAATTCCCATGCAGTTTGACGCGTTTTCCGAAGTTCTCTTGCGGTCGGCTATAGGAATAGTCGTGGGAATTGTTCGACCGTTCGTTCTTGCTACCAGAAACCGCGAGGAAAACCTGGAAAGCTTCATAGCTTACGGGAATAAGGGCAAAGCGCCCGAAGCAGATAGAGAAATTTGGCGCCGTTGAGACGAGACGCCAAAACACGAAATGAGAGCGATAAGGCGCCGGAAGTCCCGGGCTCAGGGAAACACGAGAGTTTTGACTCTTTGCTTTTCGAATCCCTTGATGGCTACGGGCAGACCAAGTTTATGGTTTCTCGTGGTCTTACCGAAGAACGAAAAGAACATCGTGGACGCCGCGAGCGTCCTACACCGTTCCTGTAACGATTGGAATTCGTTGCCGTCGGTTATACGAACGAGAACAGCCGCGTCCAGAGAGGATTAAATTTACGAGAGGACGAAAAGACGAATGCGGTCAAACTTTGTTTTTCCACGCCAGTTTTGCGGAGCGCAAAGGACTTCGTAACCACCGAACTCTCGAACAGTGGTTCACGAATTTGTCTGAAAGTTTGTTGCCCAAGTCGGCGCGTTATCTCGTTGTACGAAATACTATTTCGGAATATCGGGGTATCGCGGACCGTTAAAAAATTCATTTGTTTATGAAAATAGAAATATCCTTCGAACGAAATGAAATTCCAAGAATACAAATTAGTCTTCAGGGCGTCTTAAGGGGGTGGGGATTCTTATTAATAATTGCGCGCGGAGGGTAATAAATTTATTGATTTTCCTCTCGATGCTACTGCAGTATGTCGAGGAGTTGAATGCAACACAAATATCATCGAGAATAAAAAAAATGCCCATTTATAAAACAATTTTTTTTAAATAAAATTTAAACAAAAAATTTTTATTAATGGGAAGTTCGAACTTTATTCAGAAAATAAAGATTCAACTTAAGTTGAAATTCAAATACTCAGTCATTGAATTGGTTAAAAAATACAATAAGATTTCCATTAGTGTTAATGACTTTAAAGAAATATCAAATAATTTTGATCCGTTAATAACACGACGAACTTTAATAAATTGAATAAGTTCGGTGGACGAAAGTGTGCGAACTGCACTATCCCGATTGCTCTTTCTTTGCTCTTTATTATTTTATGGTCCCAAGAGCATGAAGAGAGACGGGAGAGAGGAGGGGGGACAAGAGGAGTCAGACAGTAGCGCGATTCCGGAATTTTGCCGGAAGCCAAGTAGTCGAGTTTGAGAAGAGTTTTGCGTTGTATAGGAGTATATATATAACGGGAGTGTATACGGAGAAGAGTATATGAGAAGGAAGATGAGTGTTTCGTCGAGATTCGTCTGCCCGCCAGTAGTGTAAAGTTCTGTTGCGAGTTCCCGCGGTCTCTCCCGTTGGGTTGTATGTACTCTGCTACGGCGGCGGTGTGTCCGCAGTTCGCGATGCAGAAGAGAGCCATAATAACGATAGCATCCCGCCGGCGGACACGTTGTGCAAACCTTACGTCCCCCCCGTCGTATTCTCTGTTATACATATTCCGTGACGCCTATGCCGATGGAGAAAAGGATGAGAACACAGGAACGTAATGATTATGGTTCAGGGAGGACAAGACACGGGTTACGTATTCGGATGTTCTTCCGCTCAAACGAGAATCTTCTCACATACTAATATATCCTCTCCTCCTTCTACTACTGTAAACAATGGTGTTACAGAGAATTCGCGGCGTTACACTCTCTCTATCTATCTCACACGAGATGAACGACACCATAGAGAGCTCGACTCTCGATTCACACTCTCGCATTATATGGAAATTAAGTAGACGACCGAGACGATACTTGTAACGTCGACACCTTATGAAAAAAAAAAAAAAAATGTGCTGAAAATTAATTATGCAACACACTTGCCATATTTAAATTAATTTTTTTATTCGCGATTAATCGAAAAAATCAATTTTAGAGTGAAATTTTTTTTAATTGCTTTATGTATAAATTGTCTTATAATGTATTATACATTAAATGGAAGTTCGATACTTAGTGCCAAATTCCGGCTATATATTAATTAATGTAAATAAATAAAACCTCATTTTGCAAAAGTTTCAAAATTCGCAAAAAAAGAAGCGCAATATAGAAATAGTATAAACAATAAAAAAAAAATAGTGAATAATTATTTGGTATTACATTCTTTTTTAAAAATACAATTTATATATTGTACTCGTTTTTTATTTGGGTATTTGACATGTTTTTAAAATTATCGGAGTGCACACACAGGGAATTGCAAATTTCTAAATTGACAATTCTGTCAAAGGGCGACTGGTGAAACAGTCGAACGCAAGTGAAAGAGAAAGATTCGTTTGTGCAAAAAAATCGAAAATATGTAAACTGCATGTTGTTTTTTCAAAGTTATACGGTACTGTGTATTGCAGCGGCAGAGCTGTTAGCATTAACCGGAAGATTGGCAAGAATACACAAACTAAAGGGTTGTTGTTGGATAGTCGGTTTGCTACTTCACTCATTTTCTCACTCTTTCGTCTATTTTGTTCGTGATATACATAGAAACCCCACAGCTATGTAATGTCTGTGTATATAGGTATAGATAGAGTAACGGCGAAGTCAGGTCAAAGTTTCCGCGGTGCAACACTTTTATATTGGCGCAATAAAGTACCCCGGTGGTGCCGCTGTTGCTGCTGGTATTCGCCTCGTTCGTCGCGATCGCCCCTATTCCGAGCGAAGCAACTCCACTGGTATCCAGTGCAACGCCAGCGCTCGGCGAACACTTTCGTTATTCACCCTTGTTTGGTGTTCTCTCTTTCGATGTAGAAGCTCGACGCCTCAGCACGTTTACCTCTTTCGTCTCGTTCTCGTAGGGTCGCGAAAAAAAAAAAAAAAAAAAAAAAAAATGCAATTATCGGTAATGGCGGCATTCGTCTTTCTCTCCTCTGGCCAAGAGAAATGAGGGAAACAAGTACATGAGAAAGAATTTAACACAAAAAAAAACAATTAAGGGTAGACGATTTTTTTTCTGTCGAAATTTTAACACGTGGTGAAAAAAAATGGACGAATTTATATATTCGACCAACGAAGATGGTACTTCTTACTGTTATCGATGTTATTCGGAATTTGAAAGGTCATGTGGAGAAAAGACAGTAGGAATAGCAGTGGAAGTAGAGGAAGTAGAGGAGAGCCATCAACTCGCGAGGCGCACTTGAAAGCGCATTTCGACGCTCCAGGTGCTGTGAATTTATTTATGTTCGCTATACTCACTAAGAGCAACTCGCAGTACTGTTTGTACTATGACAACGTGGGGGACCCTCTAGCCGAGGATAGAAAGTGGATGAGCATCATCTTTGCACAGACTTTTCTTACCTCGGAGCGTATGTACGACTACACTATAATAACTGCAGTAGTATATATATATATATATATACATATTACGGTTGATTTAGGATTCGCATGAATCTCTTCCATGCGCGAGGTCTTTCACTCTTAATGATCAAAGGAAAGTGACGAGAGGACAACGACTTCCGGAAACGAATATACACCTCTTGGCAGATTAGCATCCGCGTTCTTTATCGATTAATTCTTGATCAATCGAGTGATGAAGATTGACAAATTTCATTAATTTCTTTGTCATTTATTTCTAAGATTTCATTGAATCTAAAAAAAATACGTAGGACTTCCGGTCTACGTTGGGAAACAGTTAGCAGATTATTGACGAACGCTTGAAATAACGTTGTGGATATCAAAGTAAAAATACGGCAGCATCCACGTCGTTTATCTTTCACGGGATCGAATGAGATTACTTCTCATTCAATCGAGCGGTCGAGATTGACAAATTTGATAAACTGCTTTATCATTTATATTGTAAGATTTAATTGGACGGAGAAGAGAATAAAAAATACAATTTCCGGAATGGGATGGGATATGGTCAGCAAATTACCAACAGCCGTATAAATACACGCGTTACAGCATTGTTTATATCGAAGTAGAAGCAGCTTGCGAAGCCCATGAATATACTATACATATATACATATCCCGGTTTATTTCGTTATGCAGCAACCCAGCCAGCAATGTTCTCTCGTCGAGGGGGTTAGCGGGGAGGAGCAAAAGAGGTTTTTCCGCGGTCGCGCGTGGTGCAATTTCTCCAGTATCCCAGAGAGTCAGAGCGTCGGCTTCGCCTCAGCTTCGCGCTCTCTCGATTCTTTCTACTTCTTCTTTCTCTCTCTCTCTCTCTCTCCCTCCCTCTACCTTCCGCGTCACACCGCACGAAAAGAAACGCGAAGCGTGGTGTTACGCGCGTATTTCGCGAGAACCGGCGCAAACGAATGAACGAGGTGAGCGTAGGTACGAACGAACGAATGAACGAACGTGTGCCGCGGCCGAGAAGCGGACGTGACGGGGCCACCCCGCACGTTTCCAGACTCACAAAGCAAACTGCAACGCCGACACAAGCCAACCCTGCGAAAGCCATTCGAGAGGAAGTGAGAGAAACGATTTTACAAGCGATGTTGCGAGAATTGTGTACGACTCTCTACGACGCGCCGGCAGGGCAGATGGAGAATTCTCCTTTTTTTTTTATTTTTTTTTTTCTCGATCAACCGTCCAAGCAACACGGTAAAATTACGTACATGTCCGCCATATACTTTTTTTTCGATCGAAATATTTCGCAGTGACTTTCCCGTAGACAGACATTGCCAGAGCAATTTTCGCAGTTCTCATTTCGACGGATTATCCACCGTGATTTTTTTTTTTTTTGCGAACATCCCTCCGGCACATCCACAACGCATATTTTTAACGCTTCAGCGATCGGAAAAAAATATTCTCGAGTACTAGTCAATATCTCTTTGTTAGCGCAAAAAAATCCTTTCTTTTCTTCTTTTATCGTGAGTGAGTTTGAAAGGGTTTTTATTAATGAACACAAAGAGGTCGCAGAGATATTGAAAAATAGATGCGCGAGAGAGGCGAGGGAGGCGCTTTCGCGAAAAATCCATTAATGAAATTTTACCGAAAGTACATACCCTTCTCGGTACATCTGTTTTTTTCCTTCAAATCGCTTTGACGACATCAACGCCACATGGCCCGTCACGAGAGAATGCTTCGGACCAATTTCATTATTTGACGGTGTTAATCCACGTTATTTCGAGTACCTCTCGAGGATGTATTGCCGGCATTAGGTTCACAGCGAGCGTTACAAGATTATCAAAGCGATACGCGTTTGACCTCTCGTCGTTTTTTTTTTTTTTTTTTCAATTTTTTAATTTTCCATATAGAATTCGAGGAATTTTACGTAGAAGAGGTGTATATTGACCTTAAAGTGGAAAGTATTCTTTTTTTTCTTTCGACTGTATAGAAATTTTCTGTATCGAATACGGATTCATATTACGTGCTGAATTCGAGGTATAGAGTACGATGTACGATGGTACCAGGAGTACGATGCATTTATTGCCTCCGCGTTATGCATTTCGTACATTTCACTGAATATCTATAGCTGTAGCATGTAACTGCAGCTGGTATCCAGTTACACGTATGCATGTGCGGATGGTTGACAAGCAAAAAGCCATTGCGACGATTCGAGTAGCACAGTCGAGGAACGAGATGTTATTCAATACAAGCGTACATATCTCCACGTGGTAAAGCGGTAGATATGGAGATAGCGAACAGAGAAATAGATATGCGCGCGTAGGATAGAACGGAAGAGATAGAGAATTTACCAAAGCCGGTAGCCAACGAATATGCAGAATTTGAGTAGAACATCGGACCGACAGATGGTCGAATAGTCGGCGGGCTTCGTAACTATCTGCATCGTCCCATCTCGCATCAACGCAAGAGATATCCTCTGGTGTTTCTAGCTTTGGTCAGAGACACATGCACGTCGGATAGAATTAGCCTACAGTTTCTACCTCTACCTTTGCTACTGTATTCAGAATCCTATTTCGGAGCTTTCCTTCGAGTTCAGAATTATGCTATGGTAACTACGCGTGTGTATATCTTTCCTTTGACGTTTCATCCGGGCGAAAGATAGTAATACAATTTACGACTGGACGCATTTCGCACAAGAGAGCTCGTGCAATGAAAAAAAAAAAAAAAAAAAAAAAAAAATTGAAAATAAAAATACAACGTTGTCCAATCGTCATATATACGATATTAAAAAAGAATTGCGAATGGAGTATTATTGTGATTCGATGAGCACACACGAGACGAAAAATGCGCCAGAAAGTTGATCTGCATTCAAAGAGTTACGAAATAATAAATTGCAGTCCGATCTATCGCAACGAATCACCGAGTATTTTTTTTTTTTTTTGAGAAAACGACCCGCAATGATCGCACGCCGTAGTCTTGGCGCTGTGTTATATAGAGAAATTCAAGAGTCACTGACGAATTATACAAGCGAGGATGTAGTCTTCGAGATATACGCTTTCGTATGATTACGAGTCGAAGAGTCAAACTCCTCCTTCCAACGGTTCCAGTGACTCTCGCCCTGCCCTCCCCTAAGAAGTTTGAGATGACGAACAAGAATACGACGACGAATAATGATTGCTGGGTACAGCTGAGGTTTAACTGCACCGCGTCGGGTCATAGATCAGAGAGGCACATAGCTATTACTATACTATTCGCATATAATGATCGTGCACTGCAGCAGCTACTGCAGGATCTCTTTTGCTCATAGAGAACCTCTTCTCCCTCCCCACGTATGCTGAACATCGGCGAATATGAGAACGTTCGTTAACGCGCTGCCCGCATCGAGCGCGCGGATTTCACGAGTTCACGTCTTAATGAGAGAGGTGAGAGAGTTAGACATCGGGCAAAGCGATTTTTTTTTCTTTTTCGATAATGAGACACTGCAACGCGCACCGGCGATATCGTGATGGAATACAATACCACCAATTAATAGAGTGTACGGTCCTTCTGCTAACTCTCTGTTAGCTATTTCATTACACGGTACCTACATTGTTCGCCTAACGTTTACTTCGGCTCACGATTTTTCTGAGACTTGGCCGCGTCTATAAAAAAAAAAAAAAAAAGGACTCGTTATACAGCACTCGAAGTGGAAAAATAATGATTTTCGAAGTGAAAGACTCTATCGTATTGAAGTTGAAGGAAAATGTTTGCGTAACTCTAGTCGATCAGAATATGAAAAACAGCGATCTATTACCTATAGTATACAATAACGTGGAGTACCAATAAATCGAGGCGATAAAATAAGGGCAATACGCCGACAAAAGCAGCTCCCAAATTTTAATTCCTAAATTAGCGATTCCACAAAATTGCTAATTACGGCGACTGAAAGACCGCTAAAATTCGCGCTATATTTATTTTTGTAATCAAATTATTATCACGATGATTCCAACAGCTATCATACGACTCTATCGGCTATTTTTTTTAACCGCATTTACCATCACGTTTCACGGGTTTACGGATAAATGAACATTTCCTTTCGTATTGACTCTCGGCATCGAGTCAATAGTGCAACAAAATATATATGTGTTCTCGTGTTATCGTAGCGCTGTGCTTCGAATATATTAAATCCATGTTTGATCCGTTAAAAAATAAAACTCGCTTACTATGTACATAGAAACATGTGAACCGCAGTATTTTGCGTGTAGAGCAGATAGAGCGAAATAGAAGGTCTCGTTGAAGGTAACACAGCGAGATACAAATCACAGCGGTTCTCGGTGTGTAGTGTCGAGCTCTCTCAATTATTGGAGAACTGGTTGCAATGGGGGAATAAATGAAAGAGTGGGACGAGGGTGGGCGGGAGGAAACTCTACTCGACGGATATTTTCCAATTTTATTGGGTGCAATCACCGGCGTCGAGTAAGCTATGGAACGAACTGTGATACAGACAGAACACACAGTCGAGACACACAGAATTCGAGTTCGAGAGAGAGAGAGAGAGAGAAGGGAAAATGGCAACAAAAAAAAACCCCTCCCCAGATAGGATGAAAGAGGGGCCGTAGTCCGGACAAAGTTAATTAATTAGTTCTTTCGGGATTACGTTTGTCGTCGACTTCCGCTCGACGAGAGCAACGACGAGAGAGAGCCGCGTCGGTAGAAGGAAACGATACACAAGTGGATAGGGGATGGGAAACGGAACGGAAAGGCAATACACTCAATTGCGCTGTAAGTACATTGGACTTGGATATTAGCTTTGTTATAGATACTCGGTTTCGTTCGAAGACAATGATACCAACGAAGAAGACTCTTTGTTCATAGGGTTACAACAGACTGTGCGCGTTCGAGCTATTCGCATCTCGTTACAAAAGCGCGCGTCCTTCAAATGGATCGAAATTTGCATCATTCAATTAGGCACGAGAGGGGAGTGTACCTCTGTCGTTCGCGTTCTCTTTCCGCGACTCGTTGAATTTCCATTATCATTCTACTCTCGTATCTAAGTTCTATCGTAGACTTGCCATCCACTCGGACCCTTTCTACTGTCGTTCCACTCGGACTATTAAAATTCCACGAGGGAATTATTCACGCTCTACTCGTTAAGAAGCATCCGCGATTATACGCGAAACGCGAGAGTCGCGCCGACGCCTGAGTTTACTGAAAAAATTACGAGAGACACGGCGACAAAGCGCCCGCCGATTGGGATCGAGTTGTACAATTTCAATGTCTATTTCGCTGAGATTCGGAATTGTTTTTTCGACTGCATAGGACTTTCATAGGACTCTGGAAGGACGTTTTCCACGCCGTTTTACATGTTGAATAGCGCAAGAAATGCCCTTATGTTTCCTGTCGGTTGATATGTATATATATGAACGCTTCCCAACATATCTGTTGTACTCGCAGTGACAAATAGCAGCTCACGAGACGAAAGAAAGCAAGCGACTTTTATAAAAACATTGGCTTGAAAAACATAGCATGCAATGAATTCTCAAGCGTGACTATGCGTATGCACCGGGGCTGATACGTAGCATCAACGGACAAGCGAGGCAAACAATATTTGCATGACAAAACGAGAGAAAGAGGCAGACAGGGATGAGGCCGTGCAACTGAGCTCTGATGGTGTCCCGGAAAGCTCTCGTCTGTAGCCCCCGAGGGACTATGGCGTTGTGCGGCACACGTTTCCCATTTTATTGGCCGCACTAGTATTTTCCACCGGCGCTATGGGGATATGTTGTATTTCTTCGGATGGGCGTTGATAATAAAAAAAAAAGAAAAAAAATCGAAGAAACCTATGAAAACATCGATAAGGAAACTTTCCCGTCGATTCGCGGGTTTATGGACATCGCGGCTTGTCCCATCGATCGCTGATCCGATAGATGCGAAGGCACGTTAGGCAAATGAAATCGAAAGTTGTACGGATGTAAGTTCGAAAAAATGTTATTCCCTACGAAGTTGCGCGGCTGTGCGAGGTGGCGGATGAGCCACGGCGGCGATGTCGACCCATGCGACCCGGACATCTCCGGCCGCATTTTAGAAAGGCCGCGATCGATGCTCTTCTCGCTGCTTCTGC
Source organism: Cryptus viduatorius (assembly GCA_964006125.1). NCBI lineage: Eukaryota > Metazoa > Arthropoda > Insecta > Hymenoptera > Ichneumonidae > Cryptus > Cryptus viduatorius. The sequence continues at coordinate 9,858,140 of OZ023221.1, read as the reverse complement.
TGTCGCTGCACTATGCGCCGTCTATCTGTGTGTGCGTGTTTACCTGTATATCCATCTACCGAGGATGATGCATTCGCGATTCAGCGGTGGCAATGCACTCGTCGGATTCATCGCGGAATGTCGCGGTTTCGACGCTGTACTACAACATAATATACGATACTATATAGCATTGCTATATTCCCGTACGGATTATCCGGACAACATACTTCTCACGATTTCACTGTGGTAGCGTAAACAAGTATCTTGCTAATAATACAAAATTAACAGCATCAGAATGTTTCGAAAACGATAATTGCCAAAAGCAATATTTGCCTCTTGTCTGGATTATCGAGCGAACCAATTGTCTTCTGCGGGAAAAAAAAATTCACAAAAGGTACCCGGTGGAGTTATGACACCGTTTTTTTTTCCAGTCGTTACCGAGCGATGAAAAAACGTAAAAAAGAACAGTAAAGCGATATTTGGATATTTTTTTTATCAAAAAAATTAAAGTTGCTAAAATAATTTCTGCAATACATATTTTTGAGTATTTTTTGACGCCGAGCATATTGGCAATTTTTTTTTTTTTTTTTTTCAATTTTTTGCACGATTGAAGCTTCTCGGGAATGGGTTCGAGCTTCAGCCACGTGTAACAGCTTGATAACCGGACGAATAAAACGCCCCAACAATTGTTATCGATATAGTTGCGTATTTCGAAGTGTTGAAATTTTTTTTTACTACATTAGCTCTCGCGCTACGATTGCCAATAAGAATGGCCTAAACGCGATATTCGCAAAAATTGCGTAATATACGCCGGGTAATAAAATTTGATGAATTGAACTGACGTTACGGACACTTGAGTTCTCAAGAGACTCGGTGGGACTCTCTCGCGTGCGCTCGCGTCGACGAGGAGCGGCGTGAATGAAATATCGGTCACTGTTGCAGGCTCTCCGCAGCTTTCATGGTGCACTTGCCGGTTTGCGAGCTTCTGTGTGTGCAATGCATGCGGCACGGTTTTCAGAGCCAGAAATTCGCACCACTTTACTCTCCCTCTCCGGTCCTCTCGCCAACTGTTGAGTACCTTATTGTATATATACGTATACATATTATTATAGTCGGCTTTCGGACGGTAAACCTCCACACGACCTATCCCACTATCCGATGCTGTAGAGTATCGTACCGTAAATAAACTACGTGCGTTCCCCTATCAAGGAAGTTATAGGACGGGCGTGTAAGTGGACTGGTCCTCTGCATATGAATTATGAATGAATCGGAGAGGGGTCAGTATAGCGTTTGCTTTACGTGACTCTCGTATTTTTCTCGTCTTTATACGTAAATATGCAAGTCAAGAATTTCCCAATAAGAAAATTAAACAGCTTAAGAGAATCTTTAAGCCCTTTTTTAATCTAAAAAATTAATCCAATTTTTTTGTTAAAATGGTAATTAAAATTTTTCACTTAAAAAAATGTATCAAAATCCATTTTTTTTTTCATTGAAATTAATTTTATTCTCATCAGATTGATAAAAAAGCTTTCCTTACTGACTGTTTTTTACAGTTGAATTTTTCATATATTACGATGAATAAGAAAAGATTTTTTATTAAGCACTTTTTGGACGATTTGTCATCCCCTTAATAAAATATTTCTTTATGCATCGCGTAACAGAATACAAAGCAGATAGATCAGATTTACACTGCGCCAAAATTCTGTTTTCCGTCGTCGCTGCTTCATATTCGTATGTTTATATTTTCCTTCCGATTCATTCACCGCCTTCGACCCTCTTCCCCTTTCTACATACGTTGCATACGAGATACGTTGCCTGATATCGCGAATATCGATTTTTCCCCGAGGATATTTCGCGCGGCCCTAATTGAATATGATAATACTATACTATAATAAAGGCGAAGAGTGCTTTGGTTTACTCACTGCATTCGTGTGCGGGATGCTGCGATATGGGATTGGCAATAAATTCGCAAAGAGTGCGGGAATATCAAGTCAGTCGATCAACATATACTGGTGATGGTAGCACGCGCCCGCTCTGCCGCGAAGCGCCTCCTGCCTGGAATACTCGATTAGGTAATCGTTCAATGATCCCACTCATGTACCCGCTGTACGATAGCAATGGGATATAGGAATCTCGATCGAATGACGCGTAGGTAAAAGAACTATTCGCAGCATCCATGCAGTTGTTCCAGCTGCCGCGATAAAACTCCGAAACGGTGTTCGATTTTTTTTATTCATTCTATTTCGATTGCGAATTGCGAGAGTGCCAAATTATCGTATCTCACCCACGATAAAGTTTACGATAATTGTGCTCGCCTTTGCGTTACGATGAAAATTTCAACGTTGTGCACTTGCGTGTATATGTTATCGCGATTCTTCGATGAAATACACGTTCCAATAGCAGGTATAATGATAGTTATGAGAACAGTTAACACCGTAGTACGCTGTGAGCGATCTTCGCGATATGATTTATGGTTTAATGATAAAGCTCGGTTAATTGCGTCTGGCACGATCGACGCTGGCTAGAGAGGTCGTGAAAGAGATGAGTAACGGATGAGAGACGATCGAGCAGTGTGGCCGCGGGATGAATGCTCACGGTCCACGAGAGATGATGCGACGACGATGATGATAATTACGATGGGACACGCAACTGCACGCTACTCGATTATGGTTATCGGTTCTATTTGCCGCTGATTCGTTCATACCATTCCAAAGTGTAAGCAGTAGTAAGTTTCAAAGGCCGTCTTAAATATAGCGGTAGTTCGAGTAGCGCTATAAGAGCTTTGCGCGGAGGTGGAGGGGTCTTAGACCAAGAGGTGCGTTTACACTTTCACTCGATTATGCTAGCGGAGCTCGGTGAATCGCGACTCGAGAGGCTTCTTCTCTTCTTGTCCTGCAGGGCAATAGACGCTGCAAACGAACTATTATTCCTGTCGATTAAATGAAATTCATAGTCATAGCCACCGTCATTATACGCTAGAGAGCGGACCGGAAGGCATCGTATCTTCTATCCGGAGCAAATTGTATAGTAATTATTTCAATTTCGCGACTCGAGAGAGGTGTTACCAAAAGAAAATTCTGAATCAAATTACTAATACCGATCACTAATGGCAATATAATTAAAATTTAATTATTTTTCTATAAATTATTATCCCGCAAACATCTGCTATATCCATTTTGCTGATGAATCTTAAAGAATTGCGTCAATCGATCGATACGACGAGATACTTTACCAATACTTTATGTATATATATATGTGAATCTGTGTAGAAAGAAATTTGCGTGTTTCGCCAGAGCATCTCTTCGATCTCTCTTTTATACTATTAACGATGAAGCTGGAGAAGGTAAAAGTTCGAGAGTTCGAGATTATGATGCGCTTACCAAGTACAAACTTATCCCCTCTCCTCCAACAATACCTCCTCTTTCACTAATACGAACGCCACGATAGTTGGACAAAGTTTCTCGTGTGTACGATAGAGAGATGAGAGAGTTTTCGTTCTCGTCGTTGAAGTGGAAGGTAAGAGAAGCATTTAGCCTCGTTAATGGGCGCTTTAGTTGCGAGAGTTTCGGACTCTCACACTCATTTATTCGTGCCTCTCGCGATGAGAACGCATTGTACCGGTATAACTAATATCATTAATACTTTTTCCCCTCACCTGTTGTACATCCTATACCCACGAATGAGGATTAATTCATTAATTTTTCATTCGCTATCAAAAGCCCACCGTATCGCACGGATCTCCGACTCCGATAAATTATTTGATACAATGACTAATGAGCTATAATTCTGCATGAATGGCTTCAAATTATATACAAATTATACGTTTTGGATAGAAGAGAGGATTGCCGGTGATGAGCAGAAGAGAATTCGAATACCCGAGAGATAGCTTGATAATTAACTTATCAACTCTGTGTCGAGTTGTGTTAGCGTCGCACGCATGCGCCCTGCCAGCAAGTCTATTAGCGCTTCGCGCGCTACACCTTGTCTGTCTATCCATCCATTCTGTATGCTGTATCCCGGAAACTGATGTCGCGCGAGCTTCGATCGGGAGGACTCCTCGACCAGGTGGTACCTACTAATTTTACTCCGAATTGGTCAATTAAGTCCCAGCGACGAGGAAACATGGAGCGAGAAATGTGCCGAAAGGGAGATACTCCAGAGAGTACATCTACACAGTACTATCCATACTGGTGTAACGTGTGCAAAGGGTGTGTAGCCTCCGTGCCATTGCGACGTGTCTCGAAGCTTCTCCTCCGGAGCTTCGCGCTTCACAGCGCTCTGGTTATTCAGCCAACTTCGACTAAATGAATTCAGCACAGTACCCACGAAATTATATCGCGAAAAAAAAAAAAAGAAAAAAATCGTCTCCGCGTAATGCGCGATGTATGAGAAAAATTTATGTATTAACGAACTCGAGAGGACTAACGTATCCTCTTCGCCGCACCAAGTCCTTTTCACGAATAAATTGGCAAACCTCGCGCTCGTGATCCTGGAGGTATTGCTGCTCGCTGGATTTTTTGAAGCGTTTTTATTACGAGACCTCGAAGAGAGCTTTTATATACATTTGTAGCTCGGAGCACGAACTCACCTACCTGCGTTATTATACACGTTAAATTACTGGAGCATTTCGCCGCGGTGTGGGTATATGACGAAGATTTAGTTATGAGAGCTTTTCGCGAGAGAATTTATACGAGAGAATATTATTTGTCCCTCTCTCGCTCGCGTTCTCTTCTTCGCTCTCGTTTTATATCGACCATACCGGACGAGTTTTGCTCGCGTTAGTCTCTACCAACTCTCGCGGATAAAATTATTCTCTACACTGTGTGTGGAGGGGGATTCTCGACGGCTCGAGGTGACTCAGCTTCCTACAAGAGAGAAGCAGTTTTGGTATATTATATATGTTATAGCATTCTACCTCATAATTGGATAGGAAAGAAAATTCAGCTCAGCGAACCCACAAAAAAAAAAAAAAAATTCTTGATACACGTATCTAAAGAGAAATATTGTTGGCTGCCGTCGCTTTGTTGAAATATTGGTTCTGTAGCTGACGAGTATTAGGTAAAGAACCGAACGCACGGTACTCGAATGATATATACTATATAGATAAATGATATAATGAAAAATATTATATTTTATGAATGGATTTTTTTTGTCCAAATACATAAAAAGATCGATCGTTTTTTTTTTTTTTTTTTTTATCAGAAAGCGTAGAATGGAGAGCAACGTCATGAATATGCGGAGATGTCGTTGCGAGTTCACTCTTTTTTTATTTTTTTTCTTTCTCTTCTTATTCAACCTTTTCGTCGGTAAACTCGTCTGAAAGTTAGCGGCAAAGTCGTAAATTCTTTACGAAAGCTCGACGCGCGCGTGTGCTACCTTCGTCCCCGAGACGAACGGAAAAGCAGTAGGAGTTTTCCGCGGCGCGTTCTCCAGACGGAACGAATGGATAGCTTGCCGAGTAGCAGCACCAGCTCGTAGTTGTCGTCGTAGTCGTCGAGAACGTTGGACGAAAAGTGTTGAATATTACGCTGTCGCTGGAGTTAGGAAGAGAAAAGTCCAACGACCGAGAGGCGCGCATACGTGTGCGTTGAAACGCTTGCCGAGGAGGGACCGGGCGCGGGTTATTGTCACGAGAATACTGATAATTTATGACCGGGAACTTGGGGAAACTCTTCGAGCCGCGTGTTACGCTCTAAACGAGATACGCGCGGAGAAAAAGGCCGTTAAAATTATTGGAGTGGAATCATTGTTGGTTCCTCAGATTTCTGTGCAACTGACCGCACCCACTGACGCAAGTCGCGAACTTGATAAATATTTTTGTTATTTTTAAAACCAAAATAACATTTGATTTATTATTTTAATAAAAAAATTTTATCGAAAATATCGAAAATGAATTAAATTCTATATCCTTTGACTCGACACCGCTTTTACGATCGCGGATGTTTTACGAGCCGCGTTAATATCGTGGTTGTTCGTTTAATGGTTTTTGCCAATTTGTGGATAAATATATTCTTTGAAGGTTGACGAGATTCAAAGGTAAATTCTTCGTCGACGCAATCGAATTATCGTCGACCCGGCAATTCGATTTTTTTTTTTTAATAAAAAAGAAATATTGAAATACATTAAAGTGCGCTGTTGATCGGGGTATTTCGCTAATAGTGCCACTGTTCGTAACCATTTTTCGTCGCTTACGCTTCGCCGGTATCAACAAATCCCCACGAGTGCAAATAATATTTATTGACACAATCCGAGCTTTCCATGCGTAAACATTAATCAACAGTGGAAGGCCCCCGGTGAGTGCAGGCAGTGGATACGGGTCGTGGCGCTATTTCCAAAAGCTTTCGTCGTTTTAATCGATACGCGAAGTAAATAAACGGTCGATGAATTAAAAAAAAAAAACATGGAATTAACCTTTGCGTGAGAGGAAAAACAGAAATCTCAACGTTTCCGGCTCATTCCCCGCTTCCTCTGTATAACGGATCGTAATATTTATAAATCGGTCTCGTTATAGTAGTGTATCATAGAGTTATAATGAATAGTAGCGATGATTATGTATTACGCCGAAGAATGAGAAGAAGAGGCGCCTTGGTGCGTCCTCCTTCTCACGCTTTTACCCGCGAGCCCGTTCCTTGTAATTTGCCATAGACAAAAAAAAGACAATGTTTTCTCACAGTGCCGCGAACGCGTGCGCCTCTAATATAGAGAGTAAAGCCATATACCTTCAACCCAAAGGCGAAACGAGAGTATAATTCGAGTGTGGAGCAGACGGACAATCGAGTTCGAGAGATCATCGGGTTATTCTCAACTTCGACAATCTAATTTTCATTATTCAGACCTCCCGCTACTGTTAATATACTCGAAGGTAAACCGTAACGGGACTTCGATGCCTCAATTAACACGATAAATTGCATAATTCGTGAGGAACATAACCGTCGGTTTTTGATGGCTGCCTTTCATCGAGACTCGTCTGTCTCGGCGAGGGAGAGAGTTTTCAAATACGCTCGGTGATCCGAAGGCTAACCAGCTTCAATTATTACACTCACGCTTCTTCGTCAATCCGAGAGATCGCTGGATCACTCTCGCGAGATCAAATATAAACATATGGAAACTTGATTGAAGCATATATACATAAAGGCCGCTTGCATAATTCGTTGAGAACTGAAATTGAGAGTCTTTCGCGCTCGAATTACCAGAGGCGAAAGATTCTAGGCGATGAATTTCCGATACACGTATCTGGAGCAAACCGCAGGTTGAATATATTCCGGAGCTATCGAGATTCGGCTGTATGCAAAGACCGATCCGGTTTTTTTCTTCTCTCCTTCTCAATTCATTGATTCATTATTCATTTTTTTTCTTTTTTTTTTTCTCGTAGGCAGATAATACTTCGACCAATCATTAGCATTGTGCAATCATTGTGACATTGAGATAGTATACGTGTTTTTTTTTTTTTCGTGTTTCAGGAGCGGCGGGCGCGGGCCGGCCGGTACCATGGGTCCCAAAATTCTTCTCCTTTTGTGTAAGTATAACACATCCTACACACTATATATCGCACTAAAAACGAAAGAGAAAGTTTTTTTTTCATCGGCTTTATCTCCGCTGATATTTCGAGGAAAAAAAATGAAAGAATAACAGAAAATTCTTGTCTTCGCGTAATGAAATTTTTTTTTTTTTTTTTCGGTGAACTTATAATTATATCGAACGGAATTTAAAAAAAAGTAGCGACACCCAACTATTAGTTCTCCTAAGAGATAATTTTTTCCCGTGCACTCTAAATGATGAAAAAAAAAACTTGAAGTCTGTTTGCGGCTCGTAGAATCCGATTCAAGGGCGAGATAGCGCCAAAGCTTGTTAACGTGTTAACATTCTCGAAATCTCGGCGTAGATCTCCTACCCATTAGTGGTGAGTTCCGTTGACGAGTGTGAATGCTTCTATGAAAATACCTTAGAATACGGAATTCGTGGTGCATACGGCACCGAGCGTGAAGAACGACGGCCACGACCTCGATGGCCGAGTGACCACCGCAAATCCAAAGTAGCCATACAGTTCTATCTATGATTCTCTCCGATGACCTCACTCACGCCTACAAAACAATGAAGAAAGAAGGATTTGCTCTGACGCGCCGGCAAGCGCATTGTTGAATTTTTTTTATTCGTCTTTCCTCGAGACTTCTATGTAAAACGAACGATGGTCTTTCCTATAAAAAAAAAAAAAAAAAAATTGCCTCTGCTTCTTTATACCGGAAAGCAACGAAGCGCTGACCAATTATTCGTCGAAGAAGCAAATCTGTAAGGTGAATTACAAAATTGTGACGTTTATCTTATCCCCAATGCCGGTGAAATTCAGCGATGTGTAACCGGCGTACGAGGAAAATCCATCTCTCATTTCTGCTTCGCTAAGCCGGCATTAGACATGTAACAGAGATCGTTCTTTGGGCTCATGGGTCGTCATCGCACGTAACGCAAATTGCAACGATAGGACATAAGCAAAGTTGAGGTACAATTCGCAGTGGAGGAAAAAAAAGCGTCAATGATGTGCTCATGCAACGGGATGCTGTGCAGTCGCGAGAATTGCGGATCATCGACACCGCGCGACCCTTCGTAGCCTTGGCCTTTTTTTTTTTTTGCTCATTCCAAGTCCTTGTCGTCACGACTTTTGTGACTGTAAAGTAATCGTCACGGTTTCTCTACATCTCATTTATATTTATATTTATTAGTTACATCTTACTGAGTGTTTCTCTGATTCATCGTCCGAAAGTGCGCGATAATGCGGTACGGATCTTATCTCTCGCATGGCAACGCTCGCCGCCGAGACGCGTCAGTTGATTTTTTTTCGTCATCCATTCAACTCTCGTAGAAGATCGAAGATGCGCTTGTCCGCGTTGAGCTTCGTGCCAATAAAACGATAGGCCTGTGACGTGTTCAGTCGTTAAGCGTGGGAGCGCTATGGCATCTCTTGTAGCTTCTCGGACGCTAAAAGTCAAGGATCTTTGAAGAACCTCGGGTCTCCGGAGAGCTCCTGGACATGCAACAACCGTAGTCGTAACTTGTATTCGTGCTGCAAAATAGTGAGTCGCCCTGTTTATACCGCCGCGGCGTATTGCGAGGTTCGATGGCAGGATTTATGATCGTAATCGATACTTGCCACAACGCAAACTTCTTCCTCTCACACTCATTGGAGTCACTATTAAACCTTTGAATCGTCTCTTGACTCTATGAAATTTGTATAATCAACTGATCAATTATTAACATTCCGCAATATTCATTCGGCACTTTTATCGAGTGATGAAAATTTATTCAATTAATTCGAACTTCACGATTTCTGATCGTTTATCAGCTGCATTGCGCATACGAATCTTTGCGACCAAATGATTTTCTTTACGGTTTCTTACGGTTTTTTTTTTCAATTTGCTACACTTGCTTACTATTCGATGTGAGAGAAAAATGCGGAGCGGCTAATTGCAAATGATTGCAGTTGGACACGGATTCGGTAGAAGGTAATGCCGAATTTGTGGCTAATTGCAATGATAAATGTCAACCGGGTCGTCGTCTGTCCTTTCGCGCGTCGAAACAACATGAACGGCAAGTAGTGTATATAGATCGGATCAGTCTATGTTGGCACTGCGCTGTCTGCTTCGCGAAGCGTGTTACATCCGAGGCCTCTGTATCAGCATCGGGCGCTTTGCCTCTTCGGCTGTACAAATCTCGGTTACCTCTCACCGAAAGTGCTCGGTACGATAGTCGGGCCAAAACGTTACGTAATCATCATCCTTCGTCCACGTCTCCCATCGACGCTTTCCTCCAATCGGCTCGTCGCTGATCCTCACTCGGTTCCCTTTGCATATATATATATATCTCTCTCGCTGTAGAAACTTAACGCGCCAACGCTTACGGAATACATTAACGTTTGTGCGATGTTACGCGAAATCGGTGGGTGACTAAATTGTCATATGGATTAATGCGAGAATTTTGGCAGCGACTCTTACCTCTTATCAACGATCGTCGACTCTTTTTATGCTGCTTTCTCCTGGTATTACCGACGCCTCCCATCGCGACCCTCTTGAGCAATTTTTAGATAGTTTTGCGTGCGTAGATGCAAAGCGTTCCGAATGATATTTGTCACCGACTCGCGAGTTATTACCCAACTGAACCGGTCGTATTAAAAAACTGCACTAAAAAGTTGAAGCCTCCATTATCCGAATCAATTTTGAAAAACTGTGAAGCGGCGTTACGCGATATAGCGTGATACATATAGAAATAATTACAGTACGTAAATATTTTAAATAATCATTTTTCTTCTTCTTTTCACATTTTTAATAATTATTATATATTTTCGAGGAATTTGCGGAGGTGGTTTGGATAATTGAGGTTCTACTGTACATCATTTAGAATGTATTTTCCTTTTTTTCCTGTCTGTTAGTCTTCTGTCCCGTGTATTAAATAATTTAAAAAAATATATTTAAAATAATCGGAAAATATTATAAAAATTACCAGAACTTCGAAGAATTAATCTTATCCACGATAAAAATATCGGCCATTTACGCGAACTTAAAAAAAAAAAGGCGCGGGACCAGCCACGTTTAAATTGGACGTAAAATCGGAGGTAATTTGAAAAGACTGCGTTTATTAAGTTGTCTGATATCCGATGAGACGCAGCTACATGATGTAACCGAGAATCTATATTGATGATAATAAAGTCGTCAAACTCTCTCTCTTTTTCTCGAGGGAGGGAATGAAATATGATACAAAGTTTATAACGACATAATGACCGAGTGATCCCGATGGGAAGGGCTCCAGGCTGTTGTAAACTTAATGGTTGCTTCATGCTTCGAATACACTGTACGTGGCAGTCATCGGTAATACACTGCGTAAGTTCTACCCGATCTATATATATCCCGTCTATATCTCTATCTATCGGTAACATAATATAGTTATGGTGTATCGAGCGGAGTGTGCATTGTGCATAGCATTCTCGCTATTGCCGCTAATATACCTGTCGACACGTGCCAGTCATTAACCCCTGATAATTGGTGGGGCCGCATTTCGATCGTCGTGTAATTTAGTTTAACGCTCGCGTGTTCGATAGTTTAGATTTTATAGTCTCGCAAGTTCCTCCGTGACTACTCGTGTTACATCGACGATAGCTTTGTGTAACCTTAGCACATATTGTATCCGTATACAGATATATAGGTTCTAGTCACGGTACACGAGGAAAGAGGAAATTGAAAGAGAATCGAGAAATATTTTTGTAACGACACCGGAACAATGTGGTCTATCCGGCAACTACTCGGGGATGAAGCGCCTGATAAAATACTATCCTGGCTACAATTCGTACTTTCCAGACTCGTCCAGTCGAAAGAGGAGAGCGAGAGAGAGAGAGAGAGAGATTCTCATCCCGATCGTCGCTTCGAAATTGGTGCAATAGGAAATCCTCTCTATCCACCCCCCCCCCCCCCCCCCTCTTTTCATTTGCCGACTATAGCGGAGTCGAATAGAGGAGGAAGACGAAGCGAGCTAATAGAACAGGGAACATGAGGTCGATATTAGATCGTTTCATTCTGCAGCAATTCTACAGCCTTCGATCTTTTGGCTGCAAACAATTGGGAATAAGATTTACCGCAAAAATAATTAAAATTGTAGGTTACGTAAAAAAAGAAAATTATAATACTTTTTAAAATGTATATTAGAAATTAATGTTTTTTTTAATTGAAATTCAGTCAGACACTCGTTCGAACAATTGAATGGACGCTTGTAACAAATTACTCGATGAATTAGCGAAAAAACAAGTGTCGGTAAAGCTGCGTGCGGCGGTGAAAGTTTAATCCGCGGATTAATCGCTCTTTTAACGGTCTTCTATCTCTCTCCCTTTTGCTATCTCTACAACCGCTGACTAAACAAACTTGCGAAGAGGAACACTCGGTGCAGCTACGTTTATCCGATGAGCCAATATCTACTTTCGCGCTTGAGAAGTGAACACCGCTTACCCCCTCTCCTTACCTACATAGCTCTTCGTACTTCGTGTGGACGTCTTAAGCGTTTCTGTGTTTACAATATCAGAAGTACCTTTTCCCTCGAACAATACTTCACAAACTGCGAGTGGCAAACGTTCTTCAAAATTCAATTTCATGTCCCATTGACGTCATAAATTCAATTACATTAATATTTTCTTAAGACCGAAATTCATGCAATGTGCAATTATTCATGTTCACTCTAATAAAAAAAAATCAGTAATCGGTCTTTCTCCGGTTGTCTCGCAAACATACGCACAAAACAAACATTAAAAAAACTCTCCACGGGAAAAAACAGTGTAATTACGAAATTGTGTGAACAAAAAGGTATAAAATAACAAATGATTGTTCGTATGAAATCTTTTTACCATAATACGCAAATTATTACGTATAATTGCACTGTTTTTTGTTCGTATAGTTTCTTAATTATATTTCTTTATTACGCTGGCGTTTTTCATCGTTTAAATATTAATTATATTTCATACTTTTTGATGTGAAAAAAGTGTCTAAATAAATACAGCGACATTACCTATACGTTTTGTCAAAGAGCGATGCAAGTCATTATTATAAATGAATAAATAATTAAAGATAATTAAAAGCACATAAACAGCATATTTCTTCGCGCATTCAAGGTTATGTTACGCGAAGATCAAGTTTAAAGGAGATATTGTCGAGCGTCGTACTGGCTGCTGCATGCAGCTTGATCGAGAGACGGGGCAGCGTCTCGACGCCAAGTAGTTTATAGAAAAAATCCGCGCGCGCCGACCGCTACCCGTGTTTCTTATACGCCAATATCGCACCCTCTGAAATTGGTAAATCTGTCGAGTAAACTAAATTTAAAAAATCATATGACTCAAGAAAAATAAAAAAATAAAACTTGGTGCGTCCTTAGAACACAAATCAATGTAAATTGTATCAAAAGAAAGGACGCACCAAGTTTTTTTTTTCGTTTTATTTTAATTCAGTCATATGATTTTTTTTATTTTACTTTAGAGACTATAGCGTGAAAAAACGGAGTTGACGATTCAATACATCGGAATAAAATATTGCGAACATTTTTGAAAGTTCTTCAGCTCTAACTTACAAACTGAAATACTGAAAACTGAAAAATGCGAAAAATTACGACATCTCAGCAAAACACATAACTTCCGTCTGTTGCTCCGGCGAGCAGTTGGGACTTGGAAAAAAAGAGTTAAAACTTATATCGAGACACCTGTATTGTTTATCTTTGCGTTTAATTGTCTCCATTTTTTTCCCATGACAATAATACAAGTTGATTAAATGATCTCACAAAAGAAAGAAGATATTTATCACAGATGCACGCAAAGAGACACAGTAATTCGTCACTCTTTCCGATTTCTTATAAGCGTAGAGTTGACGAAAAATGTGTCCTGTCCGTAGAAGTTCCCATCAACGCGTTGTTCTTTGGTAGTTTTGGCAGCCGTAGAAACGGAAGGAAGCTTACCAGGAGATCCTTCCGTGCGTGACCTTCGCAGAACAAATGAACTCGATTTATCTCCCGAATCTCTGGACTCAAGAGGCGGTGAAAGGATTGTCCAGTCCGCGACGACAAAGAGTACGATGCGGTGGGCTGCTCTCCCAGGTAGTTCGCAAGTCTCGCGTTCGATGAAGTTGACTCCCTTTGCTACAATTTCTTTGACGCATCTCGGTATTTGTTGATTCGGCAAGTTGGTCAGTTTCACTCCGCGTGGAATTCCATACGAATTATATAGCACAGACCGGTGAGACATCGTTCTCGCGGTGCCCCACGAGTCTCGTAAATTCTCAAGAGTAATGGGTATAGTGCCTCCGTGGAAGTAAGTTGATTATCGCACGGAAAGAGAGTATACGGCGTGCGTAATGGCTGTGGCACAAAGACACAGACATACGCACACAGACATAAAAACATAGATAGGAACTCGTCACGTAAAAATAATATAAGACTTCCCGTTTGGCGAACAACCGGAGAGTGAACTTTTCCGTGATTCGTGGCTAAGTAAGTAAGAAGCTAAAGAGGCTCTTGATTTGCACTTTTGCGTGTATCTCTTGAAAGATTTTTTTTTTTTTTTCATTTAATGTAACAGATAAATCAAATTTACGATTGTCAAATCGTTGTGGATGTTATAAGTCAAATGTGAAAACCGTTTCGGAATGGATGAATCGGTATTACTGCCACAACGAGAGAGACTGATGAACGATCTATCGACTCTCGAAATCGTTCTCAGTGCTCACGTCCAACTGATATTCATGGTTACGATATATGGCATGTTAGCTCGCATGTATACCAGATATCGATTTCTCATGGACATCGTTTGCATTTGCATGACACGAAAGCGGCGTGCAATCCGGCAGAAACCTCTCCCCGCGCTCTCTCACTACGTAGTTTGCTCTCGGGTCACACCAGCCAAATAGCACGAGAATATTTATGCTATCACTGAAATTCCCAACGGTGGAGATCCTTCTTTTTTTTTTTTCTCACATCGATATTCCCTCGAACTCTCCACATGACAAATTCATACTCGCGATTCTCTTCAGCGAGGAGAGACTTTTACTCTCGTTACGAGCTCCGAGAATGAAAAAGAAATGAGATTTGGCTCAAGGTCCGCGAGAGGGCAGGTTGAACTTGAGAGACTCGATATCTCCAACCCTGAAATATTTACGCTTTGGATACGTCGGAATCGAGACATATAAAGGGAAATGTTGCCATTTTTATTTTTAACCTGCCGATTTGATTTTTATTTTGGCGCCTTTAACTTCTACAATAAATATTACACTCATCGATAATTCATTGGAATTTCGGAATAATTTTTTGCCATTTTTTTTTTATTTTTAGTACTTAGGGGTGCAAAACAAAACGCTGAAAAATGGAACGCAAATAATTTTTTAACGCGGCTTTTAATCGCGGAGTAAAAAAAATAAAATGACTTCATCGTTCATTCGTCCTTCGATCAATATTCGTCCAACGAACTCTGTCCTCGCGTTCTCTGTTATCTCATAGCCATTGACATTCCTGTAACCACGAGAGATAACAAAGTTGAACGTAGTTTGACGTAGATTTTGGCACAAGTGGAAATGAGAGGTCAGGGAAATGTATGGCACCGTTGCGGGTGGCGACTATTACGTACGTCCAACCGGTTCCAATGAATAATTTGTTAAATCCTAAACCAGTCGCTCTACCGATTGTTATCTTCGAAGGTAACAGGAGGGGAAGGATATATCGACCGCTGAGAAACAGAAGAGCGTATCGCAAACCATGCATCACATATAACGATCTCGGATACGCCCTTCGGTTTCTTGTCTGTCGATATTTCGCGTTGAGATGTGAGCTTTCGGTTCCGTGTACCAGCTACGGTCGGGAATCGCAAAATCAGTCGGAGTCGACGTGTGCAACGATACACCACTGGTATAATCAAGTGTCTCGGACCGTTCGCTCTCCATTCTGATTCCCGATACCCTTCTGTATCGTTCCACTGTCATTGGGGTTGAGTTTCTCATTCTCCCAGCAACCGGCGAATCCGCATCAATAAATGGGTTTCTAACTGTAGTGCACCTCGAAACTTTGCTTTGCATAGTTATATATGCGTACTCCACCACGGTTGATTCTCCACGTCGCTAGATGCTATGCATATTCCAGTCGACTGGAGTTTTGTCGCCTGTGGCGAACGCAGCGGGGAAAATTACGTTAAAGCGCGTGAGAACGAAACGAATTTATGCGAATACGAAAATACCTCGTTGACCATGAAGAAATCACTTTATCGAATGTACGGCATACATTTATATCTTTATTGGTATATACTTCGCTGTTCTAAAATCGAAAAAAAAAAAACTATATATATACGAATACGAAAGATCCCGTTTACCATGAAAAAATCATCTTATCGAATACGCCATACATTTATATCTGTATTAAATCGGATTCACTGCTCAAAAATCGATTGAAAAAAAATTACTAGAAATGTTTTTATACAATTAAAAAATCGCACGATATCCGAGTTCTTTTCTTTCATAGGTTTTACGTAATAGTTGAACGTACCATAAAACTCAACTCTGCACATTTAATAGCTCTCGAAAACGTTTATTATAATAATAACTAAGTCATTTGCGTCGGGAAAGGTGAGCTGTTTACATATACATATATATATATATATATCTCGAATAAACTCCTTGGCACGGGCGCGACACTCCTCAATTTTCGTCCTTTCTCTCTTATTTCATTTTACCTTCTCGCGGTATTTCTCCTACTATCTATATCAACACTTTCGCCAACCCGACGTGAGAGTCACGTTCGGGGCTCTCGAGGACGAATCGTTTATTCTCTCGTTTAGCGCGCCACGAACGGCGCTCTCTCTCTCCTCCTCTTCGTTCGTGTACCATCATCGTCTCTATACCGTAATACGAGATACGGAGTAAGCGAGCAAAGGAGAATAAATTTTGTTCCTCTCGTTGCGGGATAATGAAAGGTCGGTGTACCCTCGGTAATTAGTGCCGATTAACGGACAAGGGTGTCGTTTCTTCTTCCAGACTCTCCAAAAGCTTTTGCTCTTTTCTTCGTCTTTTCTCGATTCTCGACGTTCATAGCTCGCGTTCGATTCGACGCTTCTTTCTTTAATTTTTCGGCAGTTTATGCCTCAAAACCGGAGCCCTTTTCTGCAACTATGTATGCGCAGTCGTTCGTCGACACTTTTTCCACCCTTTCTCTATATCTCTATCTCCTTGTTTCCTATTCTCTTCAAGGCTTTTCCGGTGTGCGAAACAGACACAAAGTTTTCATCACTCTCGCTCCCATTTTCCCCTCGACTATTATTTTCCTGCTCATTGTCTGTTGTACTTGCATTTCCGGATGTGGCTCGTCGTCGTCGTCGTCGTTCCATTTGTATCCCTCTGTCTCTGTGCCACACATTTCACATAGATATTAACACAGGGACGAGAGACACTGGAGCAGCAGTAGGAACGATGTAGAGCCGAGCTGTGCCTACCGCTAATTACAATGTCTCGGTTACGCGAAACTCGCGCTATTCCGGTGATCTAATTACTGCGTGAATGGCTTTTCCACGTAAACGCTTCGTACGGTAGAACAAGAGAGTACGTATACTCGTATTTCACTGCGATGTAAATAGTTTCCGTCAGGCACGCCCTTTGGATGCAATTTCGAACGGTGACGAACATCACCTTCGTACTACGAGTCGTATCCCCGAATTGCTATTCGATTGCATTTTGTATACTTAACGATGTTTGCTTTGCTTTTGTGTTACAGGTCTCGCGACTGCGATAACGCCAGGCTATTGCGAACCAAAGGTGAGTCAAATAGTCCATTTTTTTGCATGAATGCACCATTTTATTTTGCTCCCAATTTTTTTTGTTATCTTTGTTTACATTGTTTTTTTACGACAATGCGAGGTCCGCGCAGTTAAGCCAAATTGTGCAATTTATTTCCGATCTTCTACATGACATTCGTGTATAGGAACAAGCGATAGGTAGCCATTGGTAAATAGGGTGTAGAGCTGTATATTTGACAAGATGAAAATTCATTTCATTGCGAATTGCTATGAACACGTTGCTGTTACGAGAGCGCGCAATGTTTGCCTATCAGTCATACTGTGTACCACGTGCATTATGCATACACTACATTTTCATATACCTACACATATGTAGTACCTTGACTACATGGCGTATATACAAACAGCCTTTGGAGGAAGACACCCGCGTTATCTCATATCGATATATATATATATATAGTATGGCGTCAAGCGCCGGAGCTTCCGGTCTCGTGGATCAGATTGGCAAGACAATGGGAACGCTGTTATGCAACGGGATGCACATTCGTTCAAAAAATAAGGGTCAGCTTATCCATCTATCTTTTTTCTAAAATGGCTACGAAATAAAAGAAAATTTAATAAAGCATCCATTTTTTTTTTTTTTTTTTTTTTTCGTTTCAATGTTTCTTTTCAAATTGTTATTTTCCACAACGGGATTTGGTTATACAAAAACGAAACAAAACAGAAAGTGCCTCACGACAAAATGAAACCGCACGCCACGCGAAAAACAAAAAAAAAGATGATACAAGCGAAGAATGGTTGATATAGATTTTGAAGTGGGATCACGAAACTATGCCGGAGAGAGAAGTCGGTGAAGCCAAAGGAGAAGCCGCTTGTGTTACGTACGGTAAAACTCGACCGGAATTTGTTACGGAACAATGCGTGCGTGGGATCGCGAGCTGATGGTAGAGAGACAAGGGACGTGTGGCTGAAGCTGTATACATTGGATATGGGGTAGACGATTGTAACGAGTCGCGAGAATACACGTGTGCAAAGCCCCCCGCGTTCTACTGTCGCTGCCGGTACACGAGGGGTTTCGCTCGAGTACAGCGAAAGAGGTTCTTCTGTGTGCCGGAAACGAAGCTCGTCGAGACATTGTCGTTCGTAGATGGCAAAATGGTCGGCGAAGAGAATGAAAAATACATCGCGGAGAGAGGGGTACTTCAATGTGAAAATCAGATGGACGAATAGAACGAAACTCTGCGTCGGTACTGAACGTCGTTTGCGTTGTTTTAAGTACCCCAGACATGTTGGTTCAACCATATCCCGACATTCATTTTTTTAATATCCTCCGGGTAGGAATAAAAGTCAGTTCTTTGAATATTACCCTCGACACTGGTAACGCTTCCCGCGTTATTATAAATGGTACTAAAAAAATAGTAATTCCTCGTCATGAACATATTTAAGCTCACTTAGCTTTTTATCGTCTACAAAAAAAAAAGGAAAAATGTTAAATGATCTTTCGTCCAATTGACGTCCTATAAAGGTAACACTTCGAACTTAATTCGTTCACAATGAGGTTTTTTGATACAGTGGTTTAGTTAGATCGCGCAAAATCAAGAAATTTTAATTGTTTCACGTTTTTGAAATACAACAATATATTTATTCACCCGTTTATACATTTTCGGACGATTTTTATGTTTAAAAATTTTTTTTTCCGAACTTTCTGTCTTCAATGGAATGCGCGATTATCGCTCTTAAATGTTAAATTTAAGTACTAATTCAGAGTAATTCAAAGAGGTAAAAAACATTTTGATAAATCAAACAAATTGTTCGCATCCGTGTATATTTCCGGTTGACTCATCGTCAAATCATTAAATTGTGAGAAACAAAATTAGAAATTAGATGAAAAACGAAAAAAAGAAAAACGCGATCCTCCAAGCCGACGGTAAATTAAGATTAATCCTTTCATTCTTCGCTGCTTATAACATCTTCGACTTCCTCAATTCCGCCCGGATGTGAGAAGTACGCACATTCCGTGTGACTACGCGGCTCATTAGATGCTCGCTTACGGTGCGAAACCGCTGCGCGTCAAGCCTAATAACTATACGGCCCACTATAACACATAACTTCTCTCTGCTTCGACTGCGTTACGTCTACATTATTCTCGCGCTCGTGTGTACGCACGTTCCTCGTCTATATATATTACAGTTAGCTAATCTACTAGCGGGAACAATTTCTCCGCCTCGATCTGCTTCATAGTTCAAGGAAAAGAAAAAAGTAACGAAATCACAGCCGTAAAATAGACGATTGCCGGGAGTGAACAAATCAACAAAAATCCGTAGATCATTCGATGATAATCCAAGCCCTTTATTCTCTCGATTCTCATTCTCGTTTTGTGTTTGCTTATCGTCGAAAGATCGGTTAGATCTTCGCGTCGCTTCTGCGGCGACGCTTTGGTATAACAACGGATGTTGTTATACAACGCGCGCAGGTTGAAAGTTGGCGGAACCGTGAGAGTCGCGAGTACCCCTGTGTGCAGCTCGTCCGGGTGCTGATGCGATGCGCCCTATCTTCGATTCCGGTCTTCGTGCGGAGGAATAGTAGTATCATCCGAAGCATCAGTTACATATTTGTACAGTGTATATGTAATAGTGGAAAGAGACGATCGCGTAAGCGCCGCGTCCGCTCGTATATTTTAGGCAGAGAGAAGTCCCCTCCTCTTCTACTCAGCGTACCAAAGCCCGGCGTTCGCGGACCCGTAACCGTATCGATTTAACGAACGTTTAACTCATATTTCACGCCGTCCGAATCCGTTTCCCGTTACGGTACGGCGAGAAGAGCCGAGAGAGATTCCCATCCCATCTAGAAACTCGCGTGCTGTGCTCTCGATTTTTCATCGACGGGAAAGAGTGGCTTACACTGTCGCGCTATGTGCTCACACACGGAAAAGCAATTCCGATGGTCATATTTTTCAATAGTTATCGTCGAACGATTATCGATGATAGAAGAAACGCTATATCAATGTAGAAGCTTAAAAAAAATCGATCCGATATGAATCTTATTAAATACAATACAGATTAATAAAAAATCTATTTTAAAAACGAGTTATTCACTTATTACGCGAATTTTATCACAGGCGATTTAATATAAGGATAAAACTTAATGAAAATCTTTTGCCTGAAGAGATTCCGCGATGAGGTATACGTAATATGTTTGATAACCGAGCGATAAGGTGGCCAGCCACGGCCTCTCCATCGTCCTCGCCTGCGGCTATTTCCACTCTCCCCTCGTCCGGCCGGCATAGCACGCGGAAGTGATTCAATCACGAAACGAGAACCGTAAATTCAATCAAACTTCCGGCGGTGAGGTTTCACGGTTCGCTAGTTACCGAGCAAACATAGCGAAGACGAGACTCGAGGGATGGATGAACGAAGATTGGTGGTGCAGTAGTGTGGGTGATGATCGAGAGAAAAAAAGTTAAGGTCCGCGAGACTTCGCAAAAACTTGAAAGGGTCCAGATATTCCGCACTCTACTTCCGTGACTCTGATTCGTCATATCGCCGCGGCAAGTGATAGTTCAGAACTGTTGATCCGCGGATGGATCGAAACGAGTAAAAAAATAAGAAAAGTTCAAAGATCAAAGAGAATAAAAAACATGTATATAGCGAATAAAAAAAAATTGGTTTTTAGCACGATGCTCGCGTAATCGAAGATTAATATGTCGTTTACAACGAATAAAAGATTATACTTCCGTGGAATAAATGTCTGGAATTTTGCTTTCACCTATCGCTCGTACTTTAATGATAATACAAAACATTCGCTTCTCATTGGTTCGTCTTCTGCGTCGTAAACGAACCATAGAATCGATTTGCTCCGTACTCAATGGCAAGAAATGAGATAGCGCTGCACGTAAATCGCAATATTTATTGTTTACAATTAAAACTTGTAATTTCACAATGACGTTATGTATACAGTCTAAGGCCAACTGTGGTGTGTATACTCGGCAGTTGGCAATAAGATGAGAGAGGATTGCATCAGTTGAAGTGAACGCGCTCTCGTCGAGTGTATGTTTGAATAGTTGCGCATCGACATCGCCGGGCGCACAGAGCTATGCAGAAGGCAAAAGCATCGCGGAATAGAGAACCATCCTTTCCCTCTCGTACTCGCGCCACCGGGGCCTTGAGCTCATCGCTCTGAGCTCTCCCGGCGAAACTAGAGCGACCAAGCGCGTATTCGTATCGCTTAGCTAAAAGATCGAAATAGGAGGACCGAAACTCGCGAAGGATCTCTGAAAATGGAATTGGAATGCAGAGGATTTCGTCGTAGCTGCGACGGCGGCTTATTAGAGCATTTTGCTCGGATTTCTCCGCAGTTAAGAATTATATCGAGAAGCTACGAAAATAACAGCAATCCATATAATTGAAATCTTAAATGCCAAAAAATAGGTTTTTTTGTTCGATTGAACGTAGTTTTCGAAATAAAATATCGAGATGGGAGTAACATCAATACGAGATGTAGTTTTTTTAAGCAGCGCCACCTTTATCTCCAAATGGAATATCAACAAACCCGCGGCGCCTATCGTCTTTTGCCGGAAGAAATACACAGAATATAAGGTTCCTGGTGAAGTTAATTACTCGTTTTTTCGAAGTATAAGGGTCTGACGAGAAACGTGTGGCAAAAAAAAATAAATAAATAAAAAAAATACGATCAAGAGGCAGTTAAAAAAACACTGAAGTTAAAAAAATAAATAAGAAATACCGAAAAATATAAAAAAAAATGTTCACGTACTTTTGTTTCATTGAGCAAACAATCGATATAGCTTTTGAACCAAAGTGAAACGTTAGTAGTTGCCGACATTTTTTGTGTCGTTTCTTATACGGCTAAAGCATTTCGTGCAAAATGTTAACATTCAATATTCTATAACTACCAATAACTTCGCGAATAAAACGATAACAATTAAGAGGGGAGTTGGAAGATCTCATCCATTATTCGTGTGAAATTTGCTTCCAGTTTGGCAAGCTTTGGTTCAAATCTGTTAATTAGTGGGAACAATATTCTAATCCGCCTCGCAACATTGTTTTTGGGTCCCAGCAGAGTGCTTCCTGCAGTTGCATTAATTACTCAAATACAGTTTCATCCCAATGGCATAGGATTTTGAAAATTGTTTATATATACGGATTACTCGGTGGCATTCAGAATTTCTCTTGAATATATACGAACTGAAATTACTCGTAGTATTGTATACACTAAACAGTTCCCCTCGGATTTACTCGGAGCAGTGATTTCGCCGTCACTAGTTCCCGTATCGTACATCTCGTAATTGGTATGCGCTCGGCATCCGAAGGCAGGAAACGGTGCATCTCCTATGAATGTATATATATTTACGTATAGATATATATTTCCAACGTTTTGCCTTGCAGCAATCGAGCCGTACACCGGGATACGATATGCCGCGAACAGGCAAATGCGAGCGTCACAACGATTTGCATTAATTATGTCGGAGAGTTTAATTATAAACACGCAACACCGAAAGTTTGTGCGTTTCTCGATAGCAGGTAGAGAGGATAACTCGGTATTCTGTGCTCATTCGTTCCAGTGCAGCAAAGCTTTCGCGATAAATCGAGCATGAAATTTCACTGGAGCATTGAAACTGTTGCAGCGCGTGCCATACAACGAGCACAACATATCGTTCATTTTTAATGATTTTAATTGTGTGACAACTTCGTAATCGTTTGAATGAGTACAAATGTTCGTAAAGTACTGGACATTCTTCGTTTCAAAGCCGACAATCAGATTCCCCGAATTTTTTTATCGACGATCTTTCGAGAGCACAAGTACGATTACTTGAGATCGACAGCAAATATTAAATTAGTTGATATAGTTATAGTCGTAAAATTATTGGCAATTCTGTGACTTCGTAGTGTGCTTCGATCATTCGTGGATATTCAAGCGATATTTGCTAACGTCGGAAATTTCTGGTTGAAGTTTCATGGCTGTTAGTTTAGTAAGAAGTATAATGTATTTCGATCGATAATCTTTGAGGTGATCGCGCAGCACCGTTCAAGCAATCGAACAAATATCGATTGATTTAGCCCCCCGAAAGCGTGGTCGATGGATCAATTAAGCTGATTTATTTTCGAAACAAAATATCATATCTAATGGAAATGAATTAATTTAGAGTGATTCAATAATTTCCATCGGTTTAAAGAATTCTACGCGCAATGCGCAATGCGCAACGCGCATTTTCTTCGAAGTCAGCACGATAAATAAATTACCTCCCCACTTAAAGACCTCTAAAGCTTCATCTAAAATCAATTTCCTACAAACAGCTAGTATTGCCCCCATCCCCTAGCCGTGAGTTAACCCTCATTCGCGAAAGCCAAGGAAATTTCAACTTCCTGAAAACGTTAATCAGTCGGATGAGGTCGACGGTTCTCTGGGCGGTTTCGCTCGGTACACCGGTTGAAGAAAATCCGGCAAGCCAGTGGCTGTTGCTCTTGCTTACGGACTTCCTACCGTTCTCGGTGGAAACTCGTCGGGTAAACTCGAAACGGAATCGCCAAATGGAAAGGGGTACCACAGTTGAATTACTGATGATGACAACGGGCGTCTACAATAACGAGGCAGAGCTTGTTTGTCGGATGCAACCGTCTTCCACTTCCGTTCGCCAAGGTTTATCGAGTTTATTACATAGACGGTGAAATAATTTTCGGACTTTTTCCAATGTTATCACTCTATCTTTCGCTCATCTCATTGATATTCTTTTTTTCCATTGTATACAATTACGAAGGGAATTTAAAACCGTATTTCGAATTATTTGTTTGTACTCCCGTTTCGGCAAAGTTGAAAATGTAAAATATATTTCAAGTGTATTTGTCGGATGCAACCGTCTTCCACTTCCGCTTGCCAAGGTGTATCGAGTTTATTACATAGACTGTGAAATAATTTTCGGAGTTTTTCCAATGTTATCACTTTATCTTTCGATCACCTCATTGATATTCTTTTTTTCCATTGTATACAATTACGAAGTGAATTTAAAACCGTATTTCGAATTATTTGTTTGTACTCCGGTTTCGGCAAAGTTGAAAATGTAAAATATATTTCAAGTGTATTATCTTCCCGAATATATCAGCTCTATGTTGACTTTAACCCAATATCTGGTCAAATAATTCCGCGGTTTGTGGAATAAAATAAAAAATATATACGCGGAGAAAAATAGTATTTTTTTAATTGGTGATAGGAGTTTGTGCTTCAGAAAAATTAAGCTCAAGATGAAGATAAAAAAGGAAGCTCACGGTGTGTGGTTTGGATGACCTGCGTTAATGGTTATCACGAGCTGTGCGACATCACTCTTGGGGAGAAGGGTATGGGAGGGTGGGGTGGGGACGGTTTTCCTTCTTTCTCTCTTCAGTTGACGGAACGTTGCGGACCGTTCCTCGTTAACTCTACGACCAATTAGTCCGATGTGCCCGCGCGCGCGTTGGTCATTATATTCTCGACTGCGCGAGCGCTTTACCTCTTCGGCTCTTAGTTTTACTCACTGGTGGCTACTGCTGCTCCTGTTCCTGCTCCGTTTCTGCGTTTCTCTAAGCAGCTCCTCGTGGCAATTTGCCATGGAATCTCTGCGAGAGCTTTCATCAACGGGATGGAAGAATTTTCTCAACGGTATCCATACACCCACAGTTCCTCTTTTCAATTTTTTCTCGTTCTCTTTTTTACGAGGCTGCGAGATTCATACGCCATTAATCGTGAAATAATGTATTTATTTCGCAGAATACCGGTGACGATGAGAGGGCGAGACTGCCGGAGTTTCTCACAGAATTGGATCTCGCGAGTCTCGAAGCTTCCGAGGAGGACATCGAGGCGTTAAAGACGGTCGTTAAGCGTCTCGCACCGGAGAAGAATGGCGAGTACCAAGTCTATCAAGGTTTTTAACTCCATATCCACGACTAACACGACTATCGCATTATTGTATTTAGAAATGAAACAAAAAAATCGTTAAACATACCTCAAAGGTTTTCTGTCTTTTTTCACGATTAATCGCCGCTCCCGATCCTCTTCTCCCAGTATTCTTCGGTAACGAGGAGCTTCTCAACGAATGGCTGAAGGGCGCTGGTATACTAACAACACTCTACTTCTTTGTTTGCAATTTAATAATTAATAAACCGCTTGTATCGTAGCACATCCGATTAACATCGACGACCGGTCGAGCCAAAAGTTAGGAACTAGTGTACGGCATACCTTCGTGAACCCTGTTTGATCGTAACTATTTCAGGTGTCATGGGTCAACCAGGCGTTGATTTTCCAGCATTGACGACCATACCGGCCACTACTTTCAGTTGTCGAGGCTTAAAGGGCGGTTACTACGCCGACTTGGAGACGAATTGTCAAGTACGAAAAATCAAATGATTTTTTTTTTAAATCGCGATTATAAAAATCAAATGAATCTTTTACGAAAATAACTTTCAAATTGATGCCTTAATTTTGTGTACATATTTTTTAGGTTTTCCACATATGCGACAACGGCCGAAAGATCTCGTTTCTCTGTCCAAACGGGACGATATTTCAGCAATCGCAATTGATATGCGACTGGTGGTTCAAAGTCGATTGCAGCAAGTCCACGGAACTTTACGAGCAGAGCGCCGAACAGTTGGCCGAAGAGGAGCGCAAGCGTTCGGACGCGAAGCGTATGAAATCGGAATTTCATCGTTCAAGCGACGAGAATGACGACAATGCGGGTGGGCAGAATTATTACAAATCGGAAAATTCCAACTATGACGGTCGCCAGAACGGTAGAACGAATCCATTCGGGCAAAACCCGAACAAGAATCAGATACCTGGTACCGCTAATCAGAGAGGAATTAACGCAGATTCCAAGTCCACCACGCGAGGCTTCGACCCAAATCAAATTTACAGTTCCAACGGGGTTTCTGGCAATCAATTTAATCAGATAAACGATTTGGCATCTGGAAATTCTTTGAAAGCTCGTCAGCAACAACAAAATTCGCTACCGGTTCGATCGTCTTCCTCCTCTTCATCGTCGTCGGATCGTGGCAATTATCGTCCGGTCGATAGGCAACAAAACCAACTAGTCGAGGGCTCGAGCGAGGAGGACAAACGTCAGTTTAATTACGAGCAGCGGGGCGCCAACAAGTTTACGGGGTCGAATCAGAACACCTATAACAATAATAACAATAATAATAACAATCGCCAGCAGCAGTCACCGCGATCCAATCAACAGAACTTGGATTATTCGTCGTCAAATCGAAACGCTGGCAGAGACAACGATAGGCGAAACTTTGCCAAGAGTAGTGGCGGTGTCTCTAGCATTTCGAGCTCTGACTACGAGTCATCGTCGAATCGAGTAACACCGTCATACACGGAAACGACGACCTTTAGAACGAGCACTTCAAGTCCGATAAGAGAGTATCAGCAACTTGCTGAGAGTGCGGCTTTCGCAACTAATCGAGGCAATCGGTTCAACGAGGCATACAGCTCCAGTCAGTTCAACAGCTATTATAACTTCAATAGTAATGGTAATGGCAACAACAACAACAACAACAACAACAACAACAATAACAACAGTAATAGCAACAGTAAAGCGAGAATTCAGCAGAAAACGACTGAGAAGCCACGACAGAAATCGATAACGCCAACACCAGGATCTGATAAGACAGCTGGCAACTTCCTAAGGGTTCGTGTCAATCCTCAACCTTTACCGTTTCCGACTTTCCAACCAATCTATAAACCTCGAACGAGCAACAGCTATTCATCGACGGCATATGAAACCACGACTATCGGCTCGACAATCGCCGATTCTGTAACGACGACGGGTTCACCTTACACCAGCACTGATTATTATACACAAAGTACTAATCAAGATCGAACCTCGAACACTGACAATTTCGACTACGGAACAACGACCGTCTTGCCGTCCTATCGGAGCAGCCAGGACCATCAACCAACAACGGAAAATTCGAACACCGACGTATTCACGGAAGATTATCAGCGCAATTCCGTTACACCGAGTAACGAACAAACGGCGATAACGAGTACGGACTTCTACGAGAATACAACACCTACCATAATAACATCGGGTACTTACGTAAACGCTCGAGCGTATGCCAACAGCAGAGTTCTGAGTTCGATAAGCTCGGGTTTTACGACATCGAAACCTTCGTCTTCCGTTGCGAAGAGCCAGGATTATCGGCAAAGTTCGATTGTCACAGCGGGGCCGATAAATGAGTCAACCGTCCAGCGATCCGGTCCTAATTCTCAGTACATTACAACCACCTCGGATTACCGCGATGTGACCGTCGACCAGAACACGGTTAGCACCCGTGGTCAGGAAAATCGTGGAAGCAGCTATCAACAGGGACGAGCATTGAGTAAAAATTCTCAACGCACCAGTTCACCGAGTTCAACCAATCGATCTTCGCCAAATTCGATAAGTTCAACGACGGAAAAATCGTTAAGATCCGTTACAGCATCCAGTTTGCAGCAGAACGGAGCTACGGGAAAAACTTTGAGTCCGTACGATACGAGTTTCACTTATCAACAGGGCAAAGTAATGTCGACTCTTGGTCCTTATGTGCCTTTTACGAAAAACTACGCTTACTCGACTACGACGACAAGCACCACGAGCAAACCACCGGCTTATACGGCCACTGTACCGACTTACAGTTCAACGGCTTCGAACTATCGTACATCAAGCGCAAAGAGTTTAAGAGGAAAAACTGCGAGAGTCTCGTCGCCGTCAACTGTGAGACCCTCCAGCAGAGTTCGAAGTGGTAGCGCTGCTTATCTTCCGGAAAAGAAATCTGATGTTTCGACCTATTTAACGAAAAAGCACAATTTGAATGAGAGGCCACCGATTGAGCGTGAACACGCCCTGAGTATGCTGCAGTCTCTTCGAGGTCTCGAAGGCACAGTTCCGAGTCTACTTGGCGTTATAAATAGTACCAGAAGTGGATTGAATATTCCACCGTCATCGGGACCCTCGACTCTTCACTCGTTGGCTCTCTATTTCGCAACTGCTAGTGACGATTACGATTCGACAGCTGAGAGCAGAACCGATTCGGCCGCAGAGTTACAATCGACCGACGCTTCTGGAAGCAGTAGAGGCAAAGGATCAAAGGCAGGAAAAAGCAGCGATGGTATAGAATTGCCAAAAACTATATTGACACAGCACACGATTAATTCGTACGCCGAGCTATTCAATCTCAACAACGCGCTTGAAGGTAATTCGAGTTCGGAGAATGTTTTCAATGGATACGGGGATGCGGAGACGTCGAGCGAGGATAGCGACGATTTGGATATTCAGCAGAGCGAAGGACCCATAGATGGCGCTCGAAAGTCCAACAGCACGAGACTTCGAGAGTTGGCACAGGTTTTTACTCACGCGCTATCGGCTTATCTTCAAGATCCCGATACGTTCAAGAAGATTTTAACGGAAATAAGACCGACGGAACCATCGATAAACACCGAAACCGAGGAGAAATTTACAGCGACGACATTCTTGCCGACGACTTCCGATGATTATCCATCGGTGACCAAAGAGAAGGACGAGGTATTAGATTTTTCGGATGACACGACGCCTCCGCGAAGTCGAAGACCGACAACAATTTATCCCGTAACAACGACCGATCAGCCTCTTACGACCGACGGCTTCACACAGCAAGAATATTACACAACATCCGTCGATTATTACACGACACCGGCGATTCCTCTCGGAACATCCGTTGGATCATCGAGCGATCAATCGGGACCGGACAATAATTTTGCTTTTCAAGTTAATCACGCGTTCGGAACGGCCGGTAATGCTGGAAACGAATTGAGCTCTGGCAACGGAAATGGAGGAGTTTATTATCCGGAGGAGGCGACCGGACCGAGTGGTCCTACGGCGCTAGGCGGCACTGGAAATAACAACCCTCTCACGGATTATGGTGACAATTATTTCCCGAACGACGATTCCGGTGGAAATAGACTCGGTGGTTTCCAAAATAATACGCCGAGTACGTACGAACCTTATGGAAAATATGTAAAGCCCTTTGACGCGACTCCCATCGGTGACAATTATGTGGCTTCATCTACCCCATCGTCTTACGTCCAAAAATATCAAACGGAAGTCGCGAAACGTGGAAAAACTACAAATCAACGTTACAACGGAGTTTCGGTGACCGGAAGTTCATTAAATTATGTAACCTCTTACGACGAGAGGAAGCGAGGATCTTCCACAACTCGTAATAAAAACAGTTATGATAAAAAATCCCCTACGACAGAACCATTCAGAATTCGTTATTACGATCCGACAACGATAGGGCCTCGTAAGAACAATAAAGAATCTCTCGTAACTGCAGGAAGCGTTTATTCAACTTATCGCAACAATTACAACAATTTCGACGACGATAACAGAAACACCGACAATGGGGTAACGGAGAGACCAAATTTTATTACCAGCGTCGTAACATCACGTACGGTTGATCCGGTGACGACAAGATCGAGTTATACGATCACCGCAAACTCTAATACGGTAACGAACAATAATGACGAAGCAACGACCACTGGAGACAATTACAATCGGCAAAATGATAGAAAAATAAATGATCATTGGACATCTTCGCCGGCGGTAACGCAGCTATGGGAGAGCACGGTTTTCGTCGATCCGAAGCGCATAAATCAAGGACTCACAGCAGAGACTGATGGAGGACGTGGTACGACTATCGAATCTTCAACGATCGATTACACGGGAGCGACGGAGCGTATTTCATCGTCGTCCTCGCGTAATGGCAATAATCACCGAGAGAGTTTGGTAACTGATGCTACGAGTTCGGGCGTTTCTTCGCGCAAGGGTAACAACAAGGTTGATTATCCATCGTCACCGTGGCAATGGGCGGGTAACACTGAGAATGACTCGCCAACGGCATTCACGTTGTTGCCTCAAACGAGCTATTCGACGTTGGAGCAACAGCAGAATATCGGAACGGCGACACCGTCGCCTGTTTACACAACCCGTTCAAGCATAACGACGACGATCACATCGTCGGTTACATCGACAAGCAGCGGTGGAGGCGGAACGACGAGACAGGATGGTATTCTGGTACCTTCCAATTTGATACAGGAGCAATCGGGCAAAAGACCGAAGCACGGAGCAGCGAGTTCAATAAACGATGCCGACAATGAGATAGTCAAGGCTCACAATATGTTCGGAAATTTAAACACAACGAGCACTAATACACTAATGAAAGTGATGAAACAAGCCGACACTAACGCGACGGTCAGACAGTTGGTTCTCTTGTTGATAAATCATTGTAACGGACCGATGAACAAAACAATGGAAGAGGAGAAAGAGCAACTTTTGGACGCTCTATTGAGAATGCCAGTCAATGAATTCACGACCGAAGAATCTAGAGAACTCGTAGCCGGTATAAATAGACTCAGTTTACCGATCGGCCGAAACGATTATACGGGTATCGGTAACAGAAGCTCGTCAACAACGTCAACGACAACGACGGTACCGTCGACCAGCGAACAACCGGCTATTACGACTTTCAGAAGCAAAAAAGGACGAAGATTCAAGAGCAACGCGGAAGAAGCATCGCCATCAAGCTCCGGAAGAAACGGCGACGATATTGGAACAGCCGAAACTAGTAACGCTCTCATGTTGGAAGATACTACGGCGTCGGACGCCAGGGCGTTGGAACTTCTCAGGTCTCTCTACACGATAGCTGCCAAGTGGGGTTGAATTTCCTTCGATAAATTCTCTCTCTCTCTCTTGTCGCTATTAAACTTGGATATACAGACGATGCTCTTCTTCTTCGCTCAATCTAATGCGCGTGTCCGGCGTGACTTCCGTGACGTCGAGAGTGACGCGCCCACCCTGCGATTAGGGCGTCACAGGTTGTCTCTCTAAAGTCCTATTATCCCATCTGTCTATACGAGAGAAGCTTCGTCGTGGGCGCAAATTGCGTGAGAAAATGCGGATCAGCAAAACAAGCTGAGAGTGAGAGTGAAATAAACAAGAGAAAACAGGGAGAATCACAGGTGTCGGCATTTGTTTTGATGAAACAAGAACCCTTACCGTGCATTATCATTGTTTACTCGTCTGTTGTGTACTACTTCTACATATATATATATTTTTTTTTAACGAGCAATCGTTGAAGCGTTGGCCAGCATAATCAATGTTACTACTTATCATAGGGCACTTTTACGTTGAAGCGAAGGGGGGAGACATATTGATTATCGATAAGTTTATTTACATAGTTATTATTATTGTACTGAATAACGAGACGGTATCGAAACGTCGTAATATTTATGAATGAACATTGGCGCGTATTTGTTAATATATATCATTTTAACATTGATATTATTATTATTACTATTAGCGAATGAGAAGCGATGGTGGTACACATTAGGTTTATCGAAATCGTCTATCGATGTTTTCCTGCTGCACAATGTTGTACCCTCGTGTTGTATTACTATGATTACACTTGATACGCGTCTCGCCTCCTATCGATTGTTGTATATAAGAAAAAAAAAAAAAAAAAACAGAATCAAACACAAAAGATTACACTGATGGTAATTTGTAAAAAAAAAGTTTAATCCGCGAGATGGACAAAGAGAAGCTGTTATCGGTGAAAATCGTCGGGAAAAGGGGTTGCGGAAGGGGAGAGTCCATTAACGAAGTAGCGTTAACGATCGCGAACAATCTTCGCGCCGTGTCGGACAAACTCTTCCGTGTGCTATATCTTTCCTTCCGCGATTATTCATCGTTAAGATCCAAGAAGAAGCAACATTATTCTAGAGATATCTTTATGGTGACGGCAAACTTCTCCCCAATCTCCTGCGCTCGATTCGGGTATTTTCTTTCTGCTGTACGGCTGTTCTCTCACTTACTTCGTACCACGAATAAGAGATGCGACGAAGTTACAATAAGAAGTTATACGAAGCCTATGAATAAGCTTTCGTATATCCGAATCGCGCGTTGCTGATAAATCTCGGGGGAGAATACAGATACGCTGACTTTATGTAAAATATGTTTGTACAGAAAAATGTGAATAAAATAAAATTTATGTGGGTTTTGTTATAACGTAGCACTATTCTTGTGTCTTTATTCGCACGACAATTTCAATGTTATGCGATTACTTAATGTTTCATCACTGAAAAATAATCGATTTGTAAACATTTCGATATATTTTCCGTATCTCTCTTATATCTCTAGACGTCTTGTATTCTTTGAGACGATTTTTTTTCTACAAAGACGTAAGTATGAATACGAAAAACAAGTTTCTTGCTGATCAATATGTGACATAGTTCAATCAATCCTTCGAGTAACAGATAGGATGCTCTGAAAATGTAAGATTCTTGCTTCTTGAGAGTCAAAAAAAAAAGAATAAACATTCTCAATTTTTTCATCAACAGTAACAGTAACTAACACTCGTGTTCCAGTTATTTTTTTACTCATCTTGCCAGTCAATGTCGATTTTTGTCGATTTTTTTGTCGATTTTTGTCGATTTTTTTTCTAAAACGCATTATTCAAGGTGAGCAATTCACGCTTCTCAAATGGAATGAAAAGATCTATGAGTGGAACTCTCGAGAGCACTCTAAACTTGTTGATAAATGACTCCGATAGCCTCGTAGAACCGGACGCTGACCAGCTAAGAGCGTCGTGTCGAACAGAAGCAGCCAACGGATCGATCTCGGTACGCGCGGCACGTGTGGAATTCCTCCAGGAATTTGCTCACTTCTTGTTTCAGGCGTCTCTCCCTCTCTCTCTCTCTCCCTCTGTCTTCGACAATCCAATATTCAATGCCTCAATTGAGAAAATCCATGCCGCGCCCTCGCGTATGCATAGAATATATTTCGTACCGGAACTATATGCGAAGATTCCGTCCGCACTTACAGGCGATTTTATGCTTTTCAGTAGGAAAGTATTAACTCGATATTGCAACGATTTTGACCTTTCGAAGTTTCGAATTACCGCAGCTAGAGTAGCGTTAGGAACAATAATTGAGGTAAAACTGAGTGTATATATGTGGTTTATCTTTAGCCCAGAAGCAACAGGGTTCATCGCATTATCCTTGTGAACTCAACGAGCTGACAACACTCGAGAAACGGCGAAGGGTATGATGTGGCTTGCAGTGATACGAGGCTCTCCTCCTTAACTCATTCACTCATCCGCTGAAGCACGCGTTTAACCGAGATATTGCGCAACCAGGAAACAGCGAAGATTCAACACTCTCGCGTGCCTTGTATACGAGTAATTTTCAGAAATTCCTTTGCATCTTCACTAACATGTCCCGCATGCGTTTAATAGCTTTTTACTATCTTGGTGAAACGTCAGTTAGTTCGGGGAGTATTAATAAATCGTCATAATATTAAACAGCAGTTTTTCCATGTTTGACAGTTTTTAAATATTTTTATTTATTTATATCGTCTTAAAGATATTTTAATGAAGAAAAAAAAAAAATTAACGAAGATTGACGATCAGGAAGCTTCTCTTCGTGTACATGTAATTATTCAATCAAATTATTACAATAATATTTGACGATAAGAAAATTTTAATCAACGTCAAACACATATACATCTGATAGCGGCGAGGTCTCGTCGGGAAAAGCGTCAAGATATCCTCTCACGCGGTTACGTTCGTCTACGAGAATTTACGGGGCAATTCTGAGCCAACACGATCAACCAACTGCATAAGAACGTGTAAGAAGAAGAGGAAGAACGTAACGATGCGACCGCGCGCGTGCACGTAATACGATCTTCACGAGAGAAGGAGGTACGGGTTTTGGATGAGAGACCAAAGC
Organism: Cryptus viduatorius; assembly: GCA_964006125.1. Taxonomy (NCBI): domain Eukaryota; kingdom Metazoa; phylum Arthropoda; class Insecta; order Hymenoptera; family Ichneumonidae; genus Cryptus; species Cryptus viduatorius. Next base: position 9,824,089 of record OZ023221.1, on the reverse strand, counting down.
GCCGTACAGTCTGCTCGAATGAATCGTTTTTACTGGCAAAGAAAAATTCTCATTTCCACGAGGAGAGAGAAGAAGTAAAATGACTTTTCTCGATGCTCTAACCCCCGTTCGTACTAAACGACGTTTTCGATATGCATATCTCTTCGAGTGTCTCCGGGATATAGCTTCGATTCGAACACATATTCTCCCCTTTTCCCCTCCTCCTCCCTTTTTTGCTTCTATATCTATTCTCGTTTTTTCCAACATCGTTTAACCATCAGTGCCCTCCGACTACGGGAACTTGAGAGTCGTCGGCCGCGATTCCGAGCCGCGAATAAATCGATTACGTGCGAGAATTGTATTTAAGAGCAGCGAGAACTGCGAATAGACGAAGACATCGCGAGAGAGGAATCCCAAGGAATCGGGGAGAAAGTTTTGCTGCTCTTAAGTAATAAATAGTAGGTACGCTATTCTCTCTATGGGCTCCGTTTAACTCAACTTCTCGGTGAAGAATCTCATCGAGAAGAGGTACAGAACGATCGTGACCTCTCGCAACACGTCCCATCCTCTTGCGAGGGCGGACGTTTCGTCGAGATTCACGAGAAAGGTGGCTCCAGGCCGCGAAGACGATCAGCTTTTTATTATATTTAACGTTTCGAGAATACCTTTAAACATTTTTAACTGCTCTCTCCGAATGGCTCTTCCGTCCCCACTCTTTTGTCTTCCCACGTTTCAATTTTTTTTGTTTACACGCCACTCTCGAGACAATTTATCCAATTACCATGACTGTGAGATTGTGGAGCTAAGTGAAAGCCGAACGTATAGTTGAGGTTCGAGTGTCTCGTGAACCCGAGGGATGGCAAAAACTATCGAGAGAATTAACGGACGAGGAGCATCCAATAGTCTCTCGCTGCCCATGCTGTTTTGCCAGCTGCACATAATACGCTTTTTACAATTTTCTCGATCTTCGTGCTCACCGAATAATTCTTTCGAAGAAAAAATCCGCAATAGACCTTTCGATACATATAGCCATATATGCATATATGTTTGACGTGTTGTTCGATTCGCATCGAACATAGCCTCCGATAAATTCATCGGATTAGAGTGAACCCCGAATAATGTATCGCGGCGCGTTGTAACCAAGCGCTGGTTAAATAAATTGCCATGCAATTGCCATTAGCGCGAGCCGCGCTAGATCCTCCCTCGATCTCTTCTAATATAGTACTGACGTCGAGCTCTCCTGCGGGGTGCAAATTGTTTGTTGGTAACGACAAATCTAGCTGAACCTTAAGACCGAACAATGGCAGAGAAGTTGTAACACGCCAAGTTTCGTCGATAAAATGACATTAATAATACGTATGCTTTGGTCGTTAGGTCATCACCGAGTTAGCTTCGCATTCCGAAGGCTGATCTGGTCGACGTTAAAACTGCACAATGGTAGATGATAGGTGTACGCGAAGTTTCATCGATAAACGAACGGTAATAATAATCTATACTTAGGTTGTAAGGCCACCCACGCGTTCGCTTCGCATTCTCGCAATCGTTGGAGGACTCGTTTACATCGTAGCATAACTACAACCATTTATCTGTATACTTCGATTATTTCTCCGACTACTTCTGTACGCCAATTTTCTCGCATCAACTCGTCGCTTCGTCGGCAATTAAATGAAGGAATACATGCACAATGCGGAGTACTATCCCTCATTGAGGATACACTACAGCAACCGCATGAACCGCGCAGCAGTTTAGTCAGTATCAACGAGACACATCTCGTTAATCCAACTTAATTCGAGTCAAACCCAGACTCGTGGTCGTCCATACAGTTTCATCCATGAATTCTCTCGAATTTCCATGCCAACCCCTCGATTTTGGTGGAGTCCTAATCGGGGAAATAAGCTGTAACGTGCGCTACTGGATTGCGCGGTTCTATCTCGAAATTCGGAACTCGGTTGAGCTCGTTGAACAGACGCGTAAACACGTGAATATGCATGGGTAAGTTCCCTCAGGAACGTCAAGCTCGTCGAGTATTTTGCTCTCCCGCAAGGATCGAAAAGCCTTTGAAAACTGACGGAGCGTTTCACGATTCACCGCAATGCACCTTGGAGTTTTCCACGTCGCTTTGCGAGATTTTTGAATCGTTGAAAACTTCACAAATGCCTTTACGCCCATTTACTCCAAAGCTAATTAATAAAGTTGAGTATAAACATCGCAAAAAATCCATGAAATGTTTTTTCATCACTTAACTGCTTCTTCGGTTGCATTTATTATTGACCATTTTGTTAGATTTCTAATTGAGTCAAAATTTCGAGACGGTATACCAGTATTGTAAAATCAGAGTGTATCTTTGAAAAAGTTTGACAATGGCGAATAATCATGGTACCGGCGGTTAAAATCTCTACTGCACCGGATTGGAATTTTTAAAAGATATATTAATGTAAATCGATTTACGTCATTCATTTTGACCAACAAATATGACGAAATGCTTGTTTTCCGACGCTTCACAAACCCTTAAACTTTCTACGAATAATCCGCTCGTGCTGAATCAACGGAATGTCGTACCTACTGTTTCGGTGAAATTTTTGCGCAACGTTGGGATACATATCTGCGGACCGCGTAATGGTCTGGACGTTAAATTACATGAGGATGAGCTCCGGTTCAGAATATCATCGCTTTCATTGCAGTAGCAAAGGCGTAATATGTGGATAGCTGGTGCATGTTAGGTATAAGTATAAGATCTTGGGGAGGGATGAGAGAGTCGCCGACGGTCAATCATCTCTCAGTGTCGACAAGACCGATTATGGTATAAACGTTGCTCGATGGAATCGACCATCATCCATATACCACCGTGCCGAAGCGTCCGTCAATCTCATCGCCACTTTTGACCATCTTCTCGTGTTCGACACCGGAGTTAAACTCATCCCGTGTTGCGACTCGGCAGACACGAAGGTATCATCCTGTCTTTACCTGAATTTCGTAGTATAACTCGTGCGTACAATATGTATAGTCGCACAATGAGAAATGCCATTGGCTATGCAATATATCATATAATTGCATTTGTTCCCACACACGTCGCACGCGGGCCAAGTAATATCATGCTTTTGTAATGTGGCGCGAGAATGAAACGAACGAAGAGGATCGAGAGGTACCGGATAGTTGCGTGTCCACAATTTCACGCAATTTCGCGGCGGCTTAAAATTAGTTACGGCCTCTGTTCTCTCGCGTCGCGTTGTTCGGGTATCATACTTCACGATGAATCTCGGTTGGGAATAACTTCGAAAAGAAGAAGAATAAGAGACCGATTAGATACCTATTCCATTGTCCGATGTTTGTATACATCATCGTTACTGACCCGTGGTGTAAAGGGCGCCTCGACAGCATCGGAATGACGAATGGAAAATGTGGGATCGATGATATGCTATTATAAAACCTCTTCCAGGATTCAAACGGAGATTTATATTCAACAGCGTATACGTCTGTATGATCGAGAGAGAAAACGAGCAATCTTTAACGTGACGCGTGTTCATCCCGCTGAAACAGTCTCTCGCTCTATCGTTCTTTTTTTTTTCGATTTTTCCACACTTGCAACTATGTTGCGGTTTTTTCAATTGTACACGCATGTGCTCGTTTTAACCGCGATGAGAAATTAACTCATGTTGCGTTTTGCTTTTGCTCTATCTACGCGTTTGGTATTGCGGTTGATAGTGTTGCTATCTCCACGATCGATAGAGATTCTCGCTTTTGTGTATCCTTTGCGAATGTCGGTATCTCGCAGAAGCGAGTCTTTAGTATTCGGGATCGCGACTGATGGCACGAAGAGAGAGAAAATAATTGCGGTTAAAGAGCGTCGTGAACTTTCGATCATATCGATAGAGGATTGGTTCTTGTATACGAGACACGAGAGTCCATTCGTTTGTCAGTTCGACGTACACACTTCGGCTTGCACACACCGTTGTTGCTTATCACAATATATTCTTGACTTGCACATATATTCGCTGTTCGAAGACGCGCTGTGAATGAGCCAAAGTTTCGCAATGGCCACGGATGCACGTGACCAATTGGCGCGCGAAGGGGGCGAGGATGGAGTTTCTGTATGGCCTATGTGCCAGCGTCAAGTATCGCGGGTATTATCGTTTCGTGCGCTCATTTCGAGGATCTGTACACGCCTAATTGTGGGTTACAGCCGCGATCAACCGAGCAAAGGAGCGTGCGATGGCCACTTATTCGAAACCGAGTAATTGCAAGGTCGTAGGTCGCACCGCGACGGATACTCGCACGTGGCGCGCCAAGCGTCTATCATTCCGCATTACATGATCAACCCTTGCGGACTCTCACTATGCAACTGCGACGTTAAAAAAAGGAAATTTGATGATATTTCCAAATATACTATGTACGTCACAGACAGATATATGGAAGTGACATCAAATGACTTAATGCGGCGTATGCGCACGCAATCGCACGCGAAGTAACTTATTATATTATCTTGTGTATATGCTGCTATTTTATGTAATGTACCTCTCGGTGAGTACGTTGGGTCCTGGCGAACAATTCAAAATAAGTAATTACAGTAATGAGTGAAAAGGGAAAGGCGAGAGTGGCGAGGCGTGTGCGCTACGCCCGACGCGAGGGCACACGGTTCCCGTTTTAGCAACTTCTCTCTCGACAGTGTCATGTCGCATGAATCTCTTACCTGCCTGTATTTATACCAAGCGCACACCCTTATACACACGTCAAACTATCGTTCATTTCATTATCTTTTTTATTTATTTTGTTTTCATGTATAAAATACACATACATAATGGCCTCCTACATACAGGTGTCTTAAACCATTTGTTACAAAAGTGTTGTCATTTATTATGTAGTATATATTTAATTAGGAAAATTAAAAATTACGTCATGTAGATTGCCCAACTGTAGTGAATGCTGTTGAAGTTGGATTGCGAAGGGGGCGTGCGTTTATCATATCGATTAAACAATTTTCTTACGTTCCAAAAAACACATCGGCAAACGCCCCCGTCTCTATTAAATATATAATCTAAAGTATGGTAACTCCTTGCTATGGTAACTTTAGGTTTTTCACGCACTACAGATATATACGTCGTCGAACAGAATAAAAGCTGAATAAATAAATACTGGGCATAATAATACTTGCAGGTTCGCCAAAAGTTTCGTACCTGTCTGTGATGGTCTTCTGATCGTCAATTTGTTTTTTTTTGTTCATTTTATCTAATCAAACCTGCGCATGCGGGATGTCTGTCATTGTATTGTAATACAGTTAAGCTGCATTCTTATTGCTTGCTTAATTATCGTTATTAGTATACGAGATAGTAAAAGAGAAAGACATTTTATCGATATTTACGTATGTACACTCAAGGTCCAGCACCAACAACGAAATCCTGTGGCTGTCTGTTCGATGATTTCGTTGTAAGTCCATTTGCTTACAAGAATTTAGTGGCGTGTATTCGTTAACTGTTTAACCTGTACGGGGTGGCAGATATTCGCGATCGGGTTGCGAGGGTCCTTGCGATGGGAACGGTGTATCTGACGGTTTTCCAGTACCTCCACTAGGGAATCCATTGCCACCTGGGAATCCTGGGCCTGTTGGTCTTCCACTCGGATAACTACCGGGTCCGCCAGATCCTGGTTGTTGACCAGGCGACGTGCCAGGGCCTTGCGGCCTTCCTCCACTTCCTGGATATCCGCCTGATGGTCTTTGAGGTCCTGAAGGCCCTTGTACATCCGGTGTTAGGTATCCTGGACCGCCTGGCCTCTGAGGTCCTTGATTGGAGGGGTATCCTCCGCCAGTTTGAGTAGAAGGACCTTGCCCCGGTCCTTGCCCTGGCTTTCCTTGACCTGGATATCCACCAGGAGTTTGCGTTCCTGGGTAGCTCGGCCCAGATGGTCCTTGGTTTGATGGGTAACCGCCGCCAGGTTGAGTAGAAGGTCCAGAGGGCCCTTGTCCGGGTTTCCCTTGACCTGGATATCCACCGGGTGCTTGCGCTCCCGGATAGCTTGGCCCAGATGGTCCTTGATTCGATGGATAACCTCCGCCTGTTTGCGTAGAAGGTCCAGAGGGTCCTTGTTCTGGTCTACCTTGACCCGGATATCCACTAGGTGGTTGACCGCCCGGATAACTCGGTCCAGAAGGACCCTGTGGACCTTGTGCAGGAGGGAAACCTGGTGGCCCTTGAGGTCTTTGACTGGGGAATCCTGACGGCCCTTGAGGGCCTTGTCCGGGCAATCCTGTCGGCCCCTCCGCTCCCGGACTACCCATAATCGTGTAATCATAAAGGTTTTCGTTCAAATAGTACAAACTCGGTGCAGAGTTACAATCAAATTGATTCCACCAGACACAAACGAAGAATTCCTGATTGAAGATAGTTCCATTTGGACAGAGGAAATCATACGTCTTGTTGTTGGCACAGATATGAAATACTTGACACTGTGTTTCAACGTCAGCGTAGTAGCCAGGGAATTGTTGAGCGTCACATCGGAAGCTGGTTTCCGGGACATCGGCGTAAATAGGATAATCGCGGCCAGGCTCGCCGGGAATAGCAGAGTAATCGCCGTTGTCATATGAGCCGTCATCCTGATTTCCATCGCCATTTTGCCCACCCGGAAATCCTCCGGGACCGGAAGGGCCTTGCCCTCCGGATGGGAATCCACCTGAAGGCCCTTGCCCTCCGGATGGGAATCCACCTGAAGGCCCTTGCCCACCGCTTGGATAGTTGCCCGATGGGCCATTCGGTCCTTGGCCACCACTTGGATAATTGCCCGATGGGCCATTGGGACCTTGTCCACCACTAGGATAACTTCCAGAAGGTCCATTCGGACCTTGTCCACCACCGGGATATCCCCCCGAAGGTCCGTTCGGACCTTGGCCACCACTTGGGTATCCTCCTGAAGGTCCATTTGGACCTTGTCCACCACTTGGGTAACCTCCTGATGGTCCACTTGGACCTTGTCCGCCACTTGGATATCCTCCCGATGGTCCATTTGGACCTTGCCCGCCACTGGGATATCCTCCTGAAGGTCCGCTCGGACCTTGCCCGCCACTAGGATATCCTCCCGAAGGTCGACTTGGGCCTTGTCCGCCGCTTGGGTATCCTCCCGAAGGTCGATTCGAACTAGGTCCACCACTGGGATATCCACCTGAAGGTCCCTGACTGCCCGGTTTTTGCCCACTGGGATAACCTCCCGAAGGTCCTACCGGACCACTCGGGCCTTGACCCCCGCTGGGGTATCCTCCGCCCGGATATCCGCTACCAGGCCCTTGAGGAACCTGTCCATTAGTAGGCTTTTGACCGCCTCCGGAAGGTCCTCCTGAAGGATATCCTCCACTAGGATATCCGCTTCCTGGCCCTTGAGCAGTCTGTCCATTAGTAGGCCTTTGACCGCCACCGGAAGGTCCTCCTGATGGGTAACCTCCACTCGGATATCCGTTTCCTGGTCCTTGAGGAGTTTGTCCAGAAGAAGGATAACCTCCACCGGATGGTCCGCTGCCAGGTCGGCCACCAGGTCCTTGAGGCCCTTGCCCTCCGCTACCTGGGCGATTCGGTTCTCCACTTGGAAATGGAATAGATGGTCGATCCCTTGGATATCCGTCTTGAGTACTTCCTCCTGACGGGTACCCACCACTTGGAGTAGATCCTGGACGTCCGCCGCTTGGGCCTCCTGAAGGGTATCCACCACTCGGAGTTTGCCCACCCGAAGGATATCCGCCACCTGGTGTAGATCCGGGACGTCCACCACTCGGGCCTCCTGAAGGATATCCTCCACTCGGACCCTGTCCTCCTGATGGGTATCCACCACTCGGAGTAGATCCTGGACGTCCGCCACTTGGACCTCCAGATGGATAACCACCACTAGGACCTTGTCCTCCGCCTGTTCCTTGACCACCTGAAGGATAGCTTCCGGGTCCTTGCGGGCGTCCACTTGGGTATCCACCTGAACCACCAGTTGGATATCCGCCGCCAGGTTTACCTGGAGTGTCAGCTCCCGTGCCCGGATATCCGCCCGGTTTTGACGTGCCCCCTCCAGTCGATGGACGCCCAGGAATCAGTGGATTGTTCGGTACCGGATAGCTATAACCCTCCTCCGCCTGACAGAGCGAAAGCATATTATTTTTAAGCGTGTTATATTCTATTCTGCAATTTACAAATTTATCCACGCCGCTTTGTAATATTACCCCCGCAGAAAATTTGAACGATTTCCCAACATGTTGGAAAATTATTGTACACGTATTTCGAAAATCTTTAGCGAGATCGATTAGAGAAATTATATCCGAGACCCCCCGCGATGGTACATTAATTCGTTTCTCTGTCAACGCGCGCTGTGAGAATTGCATTGATCGCACCGCATGACCGACAGATGCGCGACTCGATATTGCAAAATGAAAAATAAATTGTCCGCGCTGTACGTATGCAATAAGCGCCACAAGGGAGCATAGATGAAGAGCCACGGAGATGGCAAGCCGAACGTTTTACGCGTGAAATTCCGTATCAACCCATATCGGTTAACAGGCATTAACTGACAGCCTTGAAAAACCAGGTCATGAGGAAAAAAAAAAAGAAACACGTTAACTCGATTAATCATCGATTTAAATTACGGTGTTGAGTCTTGGTATAAGCAGAGCCGAGAGAGATGCACCGATTCGGAAAGTAAATTGAATTCCTACCGTTCATTCGCACACTATACTAATTAATAGTAATTATAATTGCAAGGGTTTGGCTACTTACCAAGGAGGTGCGGGCGATAGCCAGAATGGCTGAAACAAAAATTAAAAAACAAAAATAATACGCGTGTACGAAAAATTGAGAAGAATATAAGCCGTTTCTTCGACGTATAGATATTATTACGAAATAATAATGTCCCGAAGTGAGAGAAGAAGAACAGAGAGAAAGAGTGATTCGTTATCTTTGTGCCGTTTAACGTTGGTGAGCGAGTGTACTCACACAGTGAGTGTGAGAACTCTCCTGGGCTCTCTCGTACGCTTATTGTATTCTCGCATCTCGACAATGCTTCTAATTAATTAGCGGGGAAGTTATGTCACAGAAAAAAAAAATTTCAAACACATTTCTTCGGCGGTTCGCTTCGCACGCAGCGTGACTGCAGAGCAACCCACCACCAAGAGTTTCGAGCAAAGACCACATCAGCAAGAGCATCAGTGAATTCTTTCTAGACATATATATTTGCTCACGAGAGAAGGCCTCTCGCGTGTCTGCGATTACGACAATTTTCACCCGTAATCTTTGTTACACTCATACCAGTGAACTAGCGCAGCGAGAAGTACGAATAGCAACCTCTGTATATATGTATATATATATATTTACGTATACATCAAACCGTTGCGCTGCTCCGGGATAGAGATATTCGAGAGAAAGAGTTCTTCACCGTTCCACCTGGGAAATCTCGAAGCGGGTTGACCCGCCGGAAAAGATTCCTTCGTTCTTTCGTACACGTTCATCGTCGGTAGAGTTTCGTCGGTGTTGTTGCGCACTTGCATCTCTGCCAGTTGGAACTCTCCGAACAAGAGAGCTCAGAACTCTCTTGGCTTTTTGAGATAGAGGCATCACGTGTATAACCCGAGCTCGACGATGCGCGCACAGTTTTACGTAATATCGGACGAAGGAATATAGGATAGCCGTAGGATGAAAAGAAGATCTACGGTGTTTGATAGAGAGAAGAAGAGAAAAGAGGTAAAACATAGAGGAGGAGGCCGCTACTGGTCAGCCGAGGCAGCAACGGTACGAGTAATGAACGGAATCACGCTGAGGGTTTATCTTAAATGTTGTTTCGCGAACTACCGTTGATGGTAGCTACCGCTGCATACACTTGACCTTTATTCGGTCTCGAGTCTCGTGCTGCCGCAGCCAACGCAGCAGAATGAAATCGTAGCTATACGTCCCGGCGTAACATACGAGCAGAGCGGGGAAAGAGCTCGAGGGCGTGCAATAGATACAGCTCGTGGGTGTTGGACAGTGATATCGTACCTTCAAAACCTCCAATTCCCTTGTATATGTGCATCACGGCAATCCCCTTCCGTTAAACCATTCACGAACGAATAAAAAAAAAAACAAGGCGCAAAGTAAACACTTCTAGTACTATCTACAGCCTATTTTAATTAGAGGAAGTTACGAAGGGCGAGAGAATTGACGAAATTTCGTGATGTCTGGCGAGGTTGGCTCTCACATTCTCTCGGTTATATTACAGTCGGTAATGGAATCTCTATCTTCGTCCTTTTTTTTACCCGGTGGTGTATACGAGTTAGTTGAAGAGGAGCTCACGCGTGCCCGGATCTCCTCTCTTACCAGATACACTCTTTTTTTTAATTCGACCATTGTTACCATGTTGCGCGACCCTCCGTTACGAAATTCTTTGCCGTCTTTCTGTGCTTCTCTCAGCATTTTTTTTTACATTGCCCTCCTCTCTTTCTCGTGTGTCTTCTTTCTCCTCAAGAATCGATTGTCACAGTCGCAAAAAAAAAAATGTTTTTTTTTCGTGTCTCTTGACTATTGACGAATTGTAGGACATTTACTCGTTTATACGTTGGGCAAGTCACGAAGATTCTCGATTATGACTTTTCCACGGAACTTTTCGCCTTGTCTACGAGATGCGTGCGTCAGTCGTGGTATGTATCGTCATTAGTGGCAAATGTAAAATCACAATTATTTCACGATTTGTTGAACAATTTCTTCTCTCTTTGATTGATGCCCGACAATGGCGGAGAGACCGAGATTGAAAAATTTATCGTTACGTCATATTCTGGCGTATACGCTGCCGATGTTACTCGTCGTCCTTTCGTAACGAAAGCAAACAGGAGAAAAGAATAATCAGCGACGGTACAACTCACCTATCCACAACAGCCACACTCTCATGTTTTGTTGGTGCTATTTCCCCCTACAGTATTAGAATCTGCGAATAAAGAAATTTTTTTTTTTTTTAATTTCCGATACGATACCTCGGCGCGTAATATGATTTTTCGGTGTTTAATGTATATAAGTCACTGGGGAATTATCGTTGAATTCATCATTGTCAATGGCGCGCCGACAATCTTTTTTTCTAACCTCATCTCGCGGTTTGCCGCGACAAATGGAAAGTTCCGGTGTAAACTGATTATACCCACGAATCCGCGAAGTGAAAAGGTACAATCATGATATTATAACTTCCGATTCTCAGTTATTTTAATACCGGAATTAGTATCTCAAAGCAGTTCCGAACAGAAGTTATTTCGACGCAAGAAACGTCGTTGATTTATGCGATATTTGCAACAAACTAACTTCGTACACGCAGAACATCTTTCTTATTTATACGTAATTCAGCATTCATTGATTATAATCTATCGAATGGTATAAGCGTTCAATTAGTCAGCCGATCGCTGAGTCTAGCGTATACCGTAATAAATCAACATACGAGAATCACCGACTCGAACGATCAGTGGCCAAGAGATACAACTTATTCCTTCGATTATCACCGACGTAAAAAAAAAAAATTGCCAATAATTCATAAATTTGATCACAACAGACGCGTTGGCATTTTCTTCTCTACAAATAACGCAAACATCGCGTCATGAGGAATACGAGATTTTATAAATAACCGAAAAAAAAAGTAATAGAAAAACGAAAGCCGCGTAACTTCGTTTCACTAAATGCGCGCTAATGCTTTCTTCTCAACAGAAGAAGAATCTATTGTATGAATTCACATTATGACGAAACCGCGACTCTATATTGAAAAAAAACTCACCAAAAACCGCGATTCCCAATCCAAACAACACACTGGGATGTGCGGATTAAGTCGAGAAGGTGACTGATGGTGGAGATGTCGTACTGTGAATATATACCCCTGGTTAAGCTCACCCCGAGTGCCTCTACCACCACGTCTCGACGTTCGATCATGCTTTCGGTTTCCCCTACCTTGATCCACCAGATCTCCAGGTACACACGTAAACTGGAGAGTGCCAGCCTCTGGGGATGCTTTCCGTAGCCTAGCGTCGCGGCACGTTCGTCCTCCGACGCGTCATCGGCGGAGGCGCTACAGAAAAAAAAAGAGACTCTTCTCCTATCTTTTCCCCCTTTCCACTGTTTATTTTTTCGTAGAATGAAGAAGTGGTGGAAGAGGGTAATACATCTACATCCTCGTGTGATTCCTCCCTCCGTGTCATTCCTACGAGAACTCCTACGAAACTCAATCGAATGAGAGTTGGTTGTGGTAGGATTCTTGGTGGTATGTCTGTGCGCGTGTTTGTTGCTGCCTCGTGGGCCTTGCCAGGCCCCCGTCTTGGGATACCGTGAGGAACGACCTCACGACGACGTAAGTGACCCCCAAGTCTTGTGGAGGGAAACACGTCGCTTTAGCTGTTTCTCTGCCGCCGTTGCTTCTCTGTGTAATGCAGATGCTGCTGATCGTTGATTCTCGAGAGCGGGGAGGGAGATGCAGAGATGTGCTATAGGTAAAACGGAGGTGCTCGTGGGAGGATAGAGGCTCCAAACCGCGCGACCGGGGTTAGTGAAAGTGAAACAGCTAGAGCCCGGCAAGTAGAGTAACATCTTCGAGAACTCAAGAAACTCGGGCCCTCGCAACTCGGTAGAGCCACTATTTCGCCAGTTGCTCCCTCACCGAAAGGATCGATACCGCTCCGGAGGTGTCTTAGTCCCATCGAGTGACATATACGTTACGAAGCCTACGCTTCTTTGAATAATATCAACGTGGTCAATATCGACCACCGTTTTTTCCTCCCTTTTTCATGATCAGTTGATCAGCGAGTGAAAAATCCACAATTCTTATCTTATTTACATCTCTTATCATCTTAAACTCTATTCATTCGAAGACGGACCAACACCCTAAAAATCCAACCCCTTCTGTTATCAGATTAATTCCCATTATGCTAACAATGATTATAAAAAAGACGTCTCTACGCCTGGAGAATTCACCGGTAACAATCAGAGACTCGTATCATATCCCATCAGTTCACAATACTGCGATATCGCTTTGTTTTAGCTACCGTCCCCGAACTCCAAATGTAGTATAAGGTTTCTCGCCGTTTCCACTGAAAATTCTTCTCAACAATGTCGGCGGCGATGAGAGAGATAGAGAGAGAGGGAGGGAGAGAGCGAGAAATAGGATTTTCCAAGGACGCAAGCATGAGTACGAGATCCTCGAACAAAACGGGGGGGATGACTTTGCTCTCTTACAGAATGTAAGCCGGGTGGTGTAGAGGATGAAGTCGAGTGTCCTGCGACAATCCCATCTCTGGTCCCCAAACGAGATCGTAGAATCGCTGTGGAAACGATGTACACAATGCTATCGTACATAAAAGCTAACGTTTTCTGTGTTAAGGAGTACATAAGCACGCTTGGCTTTTGCTGCTGTTTCGTACACATAAGAAACAGCAGCGCGGGGGGCAATGTACGTGCTCCTCGCCACTTCATCCGGTTTGCATATACAACATCAGTGCGTTTTCCGTATATACACAAGCTACTGCCTCCTTTCCAAGCTCTACTTGTTTCGAGGAAACGAGATTCGCTTTATCTCGAACGACGTTGCATTATAAGCGTTCGAGCCCCGCCGGTGCGGATTCGGTTCGACGCTGTACTCTTCCCGCGAGCGTGTTGTTTCCTTTCAATGTTGCTGCCTCAAACGAGCGTACATATATAGTACTTTATGTACACACAAAGGTCTTTGCTTGTGGGACCGAGAAACGGAAATGTACAAGGCGATTTCTTGGCGAATGTTAGACAAATTCTTTGCGCGGCAGCTGCGATTTATTCGGCTATAAAGTTTCTGCCGTCGATTACGCACCGACAGGGATATATGGAAATATACTGTTGAAACGTTTCATCGAAACGTGTTGAAACTTTTTTTTTTTCTTCGTCGAATACAGAAAAATATTTCGAGACAATTTTTTTTTTTTTTTTACCGTAACCCACGAAAGTCGGTGAAAACTTGGGAGTCTTTGAATCCCATGCGATAAGCATGAACCTCGAAGTACGCCATAGTCTTCTTCGTACCCCGCGGAGCGAACGCAGTTAGATAGTATAATACAGATGTTGCAACTGCACGCTTGGCCTGAGCCCACACTGCTTCGAGAGTAATACTGTGAGCGAATCCGTATCGCGAGATCATCGCGCGATCTCGACAAGTGTCATCGTATCGCTTCTCCTCGGCTGTACAGGGAGAGAGAGCACGAGGTTACTGTGTTCCACGTATACAACTCTATAGCGCAATGTGTATACTACCCGTAATAAAAGAGCCGAGCAAATCCGGGAATGAAATTGAGGGAAGGCTTAAGATATAAAAATTAATATCGCACATTATATGCACTCTAAGATGACGATGAAGATACACAGCACTGTGCGAGATAAAGTCGGGTGAGCATCATCTTTGTGCCAAATCGGATTGAGATTCCTTCGTCTCCCCGGAGATTATTTCGAATCACCGTTCGAACTTTCATTGAGATTTCCATTGATTTTAAAACTGGTTTATTTTTTTTTTTATATATTTTTTTTCTTTGACTCTACTTTAACGATCGTCACGCCGATCGCTTTAGTTGAAGATGAGTCGAGTGAGAGAGAATCGATTCGTTCCAAATAGCTCCAGCTCCCTCGCGGTTTACTCATCGGGTCTTTCGCAGTAGCATCTAAACCGAGGATGGACTAAAATGGTGCGTGGGATTCTCTATAGCGCGGCTGTTATTCGACACGCAATATAATCAGTTCGAAGCCTATTGCGCACGCGAGAAACGTTAATCGAATTACTTTGTCTATGGGATTTATTCATGAATCGGCTTTTACGAGCTTCTCATTCCATTTTTTTTTTTCATACAAATCATTTTATTTATTTTTGAAATTATACTTTTGGAGAAGAAATGTTACTGCAATAAAAAAAATCAAATAATTATTATACCTTCGTGGTAAATATGAAAATTTAATGTGGCGCTCCACAGCAAAGATCTGTGGGTTGACGCGAACTCGAAGAAGAAGAGATCCGCGATGACGAAGCCGACGAAGATTACAGACCGCGATCTTTTGCTTTTGCGGCACATTGACGCGTCCGTGTACGCATAATTCCGTATAATAGAACGCATGAAATTATCGTTCAATGCGCGTTGCTCTCAATTATAATGGGACTCGACAGGCAGCATGAACAGCAGTCGTCGAGAATCAAGCGGGACACGGCAGATCGTACGACCTTTTGTTCGTCATTGATCCTCTCATTGTCTCTTGAATACCCTGGAGATTCATCAATCTTCTCCTGACAGATACGCGACTTCTTTTTTTTTTCATGTTTGACGAGATCGAGAGATTCATAGGCACCTGCAGTTTACTGGTCCCCCGTGACTCATTTCATTTAATTTTTTTTTTTTACTAATTTGGAACTGATTTCTTACAATTAAGTTAGATAAAAAAAGTTTCTGTGGTCGCAATCTATTAACCCAATAAAGTCAACAATGTGCGTGAACGAGTAAGAGACGCGGAATCATCGTCTCGTAGCTCTATATTCAGACCTATGTTAGCTGTTACGAGTAATTGTTGCGTGCGTATTATTAGAAGAATCAGTATCTGTCTCGAACACAGCTGCGGCTTAGCCGTGGATTACAGGATATCTATTATGGTACGAAAGAAGTATACTGTGTTCTCTTCCTTCGGCGGTGCGCACGGCCGGTGGCAAAAGAAATCCCCTATCCTTTCCGATCGCGGATTAAGTTCCGGCGCTTTTTATTCTTCTCCCGGATCTCAGCAAAGCCCAAAGGAATCCTCTTATTCTAAGCTTTTATTGTCCCGCGCTTAAAGCGATTATCCTTATTAAATTATATTAACACGAATTATAATCGTATATAATATTTCTCTCTCATCTATAAATCGATCATAATGAAAAAAAAAAAAAAAAAAAATCACGCATTTCATTGTTATAATTAGTGTAAAATAAATTGAAAACGAAACGGCTGCACGAATATAAATTTCACAGTTTTCAAACAGCCTGTGCTCGTCTCTCGATTTCCCGTATGCGGTAATAGACCCGCCCGAGGGCATCGATCGAAGGTAGAATCGCAACAGCGCGTGGTCATTTTTTGCCGGCCGATGGGTCGGCGGGACCATAATGGAAAATGTATGCGCATTTACGATTGGAATGAAGTCGTGAAACTTCCACAGAACGTTGCATATACACTGTTACGATAACGTACATTAAGTATTACAGTAAACTCTTCGCGGTATATATGTAATAACACAAACACGGTATAGAGTAACACTTGAAGATCCGAGCATAGAGCAAAGAGGAATCTATGACCCGTGACCCGTGTTGTACGAGCAGTATACCGCGAGCTGTAGAAGAACCCTCCGAGGAAATAAATCAAATCTAGGAACCGCACACGATGCGTGCATAGAGATAGGAAAAGCTATCTTTTCCATGTTATACGCCATACGCTTCGAGAACCCACCGCATAACTGGTGTGCTGAATATCCACCGAGCTGACGTTATCCTGATTCTTTTTCCGACTGCAATATAGCTCGTGGCTATTCTCGCGGTATTCGCAATAACATCAACGAGAAAAGATACGCACGATGATGCGGCGTGAGGGTAGGAGAAAAAAAAATTGCTCTTGGCTGCTCTGTTACGCACAATTAAAAAGTCATTAACGCCACTACCGCGGAGTGGTACCGCGGACCCACTCTCGATGCTCGCGAGCGTTCGTTCAAGATTTTTGCGTCACGCGCATTGTCTCGACGATATACATATATCGCAGGGGATCTTTGCTACGGCGCATGTGTATCGGTACGCGGAATAATTGCGTTATTTCGAGAACGGAGACCGAAACACCGAAAAAAAAGGTGGGCCAAGGTGGGTTACCTGCCGCGATAATCTGCGCGATCGAATCGTGAAGCTTTGTCTTTTCCATAATTATGGAATACATTTCGTAAAGTAGATGTAAACGACGGATAAACGGTGGGTGAATTGGGAGAAGATTCACCCGTGGCCTCCGGGCCTCTCGCGAAATGTTCGGCGATTATAGGCTGCGTTAACGCGTAGGTACTCTAACCCTGTTTTTCTTCATCATATTTTTCTTTTGGAATTATCGAGCGGTACATTTATAGCGTAGGCTGATCGAACGGTTATTGGCATCGCGAGAGTAATTTTTATGCGCCGAAACGACCCGCGATTGTATACGAAGATGCGCAAACGTGCCAAGAATTCATTTTTTTTATTTTCGCGAGTGGCATCAATCACGCATACGGTGAGCCCCAATTGCGATCGGTCGGAGGGGGATGTAAGTTGTTCGGTATTCGAGATACACATCGAACTACTGGGAAAAAAGCAAGAATGGGCCAAGGTTCTAGGACGCAATATTGCGCCGAGGACGCACCGTGTGTGCGCCTCTTGTATTGAAACTCTTTTACTGTTATTATTAAGTAGGAGGATTTCACGAGCGCGTTCGTTTCTGCTCTCGTGCGAAGTTGAAGACGAAGAAGAAGAGGAACAGCGTAGATCGCGGTTCGTCTTAATTAATCGTTCGCGAGGAGTGCGTGAGCGTGTTTGGCGGTGAGAGAAAGAGAAGCAAAAGGCTCGCAAGGTCGGCCGACACGAATTTTCATTCGAAACGGGAAAGGCGAAGGAGCTCGCAACCCAAGCTCTTCCCATTGTTTCATTCGCAGGCGAACGCCTGTTTAAAATATATATCTCGTTTCCTCTACCTGTTCTAATCTCTTGAAAATCTGAAAATCTGAAAAAAAGAAAAAAAAAAATGTACTCTGTCCTCATCGGCACCGATGTGAGGCAATTAAATCGAAAGAGTCGAGTATATGGCACGGAGAGACGGTGCCAAATAGGGAGATTGTTCATTTTGGCAGGGAGTGAATCGAAATGTCAGGTCGGTGTTGGATGAAATCCACTGATTGACACTTGGCGACATTTTTCCATACATCAACCTCGAACCCCTTTTTTTGACGCGTTTTTTTTATTCTTTTTCATCGTAAGTCTATCTGTATACGATAGTCACTGTTCGTATTTACGATTTGGCACCAAGTTTTGCGAAACTTGACAGCTGGAACAATAATACAATGGATATTTCTTTTGGCTATGACAACTCCGGAGTCATCTCATTACTCTCTCGGGGACATTTGGGTTTTTGTTCGGATTTCCACGCTGGTGGCGTCAGTTTCGTCTCGTTGGCCCGCTCGCCCACCCTCTTCTCTCTTCGTTTGTTTTTATTTTTATCGTTAAAATAAAAAAGAATAAAACAAAGAAAAACTCCTCTGCGCGAGAGCGAAAACCACAAAACTCTTGCGTCATATCGCATCGACCCAGAAAGTCGGCAGCAGCCGGGGAGCCTGTATGCCGCGGCAAAGATCCGACAAACTCCCGCCAAGCTCTGTTCGGTGGTTATTGAAATTAGAATTTAATATCTTTGCGCAGCGTCTCGCGAACACACCGCACCTTGGGACAGCTGTCGAGCAATCCGTCCGCGTTTAAGCTCTCGCAAGTTTCAACTGATATTACCATTTACGTACGTTTAATATCGTTCGATAAAATTTTACGAGACTAAGTTAGGTGCAGTCGAACCGTTTGTAAACGATTGGCAAAATTGTTGCAATTAACAAACTTATTGAATACTTCCAAACCGAAAATCTATTCACGAAGAACTTTTGCCGCGGAGAAAAAAAAATACCACTTATTCATTTCGCGCCTTAATATATAATACGGAAGTCTACCGAGTTCTCGAAGTATTATTTCGGCCATTTTATCGCGCAGAAACTCAATGAAAAAAAAAAAAACAAATGGGTTGTTCTCCACGAGCAATTGTTCCATATACTGCAATAAGCACAATTGAAAATCCGATTAGAGGTTGTCTCGTGGCAACGGCCCATCTCGTCGGACATAAGTGGCTTCCGCTGTATCGTTTCGTGCTTTCCCTTTGACCCGGTGATTCAGTCTTGGAAGTCTCTCGACAGAGCTCCTCCGACAGTCGAGAAATAGACAGACCACTGCTGGTCAACGGAATGGGAAGAAGGGAATCTGTTCTCTCCGTTGTGCAACTCGATTCTTGGCACGCGCGACCCAGGCGCGATACTTCCCGAAGGAATCGTCTTCGAGTAACATGGTCCTCTCATCTCAACGATGCTTTTTCTCTACCTCGCCATATCGTTCTACTGGCTTGGCGGAAAGAGGCGAGGAAAAGCCTTTGTCATGTGGATCCCTTAGTCGTTTACGAGCCGTTGTTATATTTGGACCCTACATTCATGGTCAGCGCTATAACATTCGAATGGGCCAACGAAATTCCTCGGCACTAATGATGGGATTGTTGGTAAAAGCATTGATATGGGCGGACGTTTGATAGGTCCGATAACGTCACTACGGTGCAAATGTACTCATAACGAACGTACGAAGTACTGACACGTCTTACAAAGCCGTCGATTGACCTCTTTCGTGAGAAGGTACAAAAAAAAATACACCGAAAATAGTTTCGCTCGAGTGAGACAATAAGAGAATCTACGATGTCGAAAAGAGGCTTTTACAGGTAAGAATAACAATGTATTAAGAACACGACATGCTGGAGAGCTCATCTCAAACTATGGTATGAATCGTCTATGAGTATAAAACATTCGTAATTCATGATTGGGCTATTGATCCGAGTTGGAAAGATCGATCGGATCTCCGGATAATGGATAAGAGAGAGGGTGATCTTCGGTGCAACTCGTGTATTCGATGAGATACCGAACGACAGAGAAACAGCGAGATACAAAAGTTGCGCAAAAACAGTATACCTGTGGGAGTATCGATCGATAATTTTCGTAATAAATCGATTTGTTTTTTCGGTATCGAATTTTACACTTTAATTAAACGAATACAGTCTCTGAGTTGCTAAACATTATTTTTCCATCGGTGAACCACCTGTTTCGATAACTGATTAAACTGCAAGGGATACCGATAAAGTACGAGAATTACGATGATTCAATTAAAGTGCAATTTGCCTCTATTGATTCTATTAGATGGAAGCGTCTATGCAAGAGCATCAACGATTTTACCATCAGAAATGAACTGAGGTCTTCGAGACTTTATTCTCCATATATTTTTTTTTTTTTTCGAAAGATATAAATGGCTTGCGAGAGGATGAGACTGTGAAATTATTATTACGACAACGAAGGAGTACAGAGATAATACGAGGAGAGAAATATGATGAGAGTGCATTTTAATCGAAGAAGTAACCGAGTCAAGAGGGATCCCCGGGTACTCGTGACTGACAGCTGGCAGGCCAGTCCAGTTTGCATTGGATAAAGCCGATGTGATGTTAGAGCTGAAGAAACTCGTGTAAAATCCATATCTGAAGCTCCTCTTAGTCTCGTTGAATATAAGAGTGGAAGGATAATCTCATTCATTTCTAAATTACGCCACAGGGTATCCTCATCGTTGTCCCCGTCGTCCTGCTTATCGCATTTTACTTCTTTTTTTTTTTCTTTTAACGTTTTTTCCCCCTGTTTATCGCACACCGCTATGCCGCTCATCTTCTTTATATAAATAATACAAGCGGAATTGGTGTTGGCAAGGAAAATAAGCGAAGTCCCACTACGTTTGCGCGCAATTCTTGGCGATTCTGATTGCAAGACATTCGAACACGTTCACGACACTGCGCGCGGGATATAAATATTTTATCGCTTTGTCTCTAAACGAACGCGCAAACGGCGAAACTCCTGACGATGGGATAGCAAACGTAAGGTGAATCGAATTGGGATTCTGTTCTCCTGTTGGCCGAGCGATAAATTTAATTTGCGACTGACTCGATCTTCTCGACGATTGTCTCGAGGACATCATAGCAATTCGATCTTCGATAAGTAATATACATCGAGAAGGTTTCTTCTTATTGTAGGATAAGCGCTATTTTTCCTCATACCGGATATTTTTGAATACATGTATCTATGCCACATTCAGTACTATAAAGTAACAAAAAAAAAAAAACAAAAAGTCGAACTTTATTTGGGGCTATTTACAAGTATCTTCGCAGCCTGTGGTAATTATAATTAATTTTTTTAAGTGTCGGTATCGAAACACTCGTTTCTCCTGATCGCTATCGATTCTAATCGCCAGAAGATAACCAGATAAACCGTAGAGATATTGTAATCCCAATACGATCGAAGTAGGAGCTCTTTTACCCTTATCAATCCGATAACAGTTGAAAAAGGGACTTTTCCTCCCTCATCCTACAAGCCGCATCAAATCCGTTCACTTCGTTCTCTCCATCTCCGTGAGCGAAAAACTTTTCGGATAAAATTTTATCCTCCCGAAATTCTCGGTCGTACGGGACGCCCCAAAGTCGCTTCGTTTTCCGGAAAACTTCTATCCAACCCGGTCCTTCCGCTCGACGACGGAACTGGGTACACGCCGGTAGTTGCTCGTAGCTTAACCATTGAGACAGATCCGCAGCGCGTATACATCCTAAAGGATTCTGGACGGTGAACCCGGTAGTTTCGACTCCACTGTTTTTTGTTTTTTTTTTTTTTTACTTCGTAGTCTCTCAGAATTTATGGTCTATCGGACTGTCCGTGGACCTTAGCTATTTCTCGAGTAGCCACCATGAATGCGGGACTCAAGCATGCGAAGAGCTAAACATTAGAAGCGTTTCAGGGAGAGTAAACTTGCAGTCGATGCTGCAAACTACTCTTGCCAGTAGTGCCTATAACACCAAAGTCTGAGCTTCACGGTGAGTAGTTGGGTGATGGTTCCTCGTAGCGGGTCTCGGTGAATCCCGGATGTTGATCGAATCGGAGTCTTTACGGACGAGGAGAAGATAGACACGGGCAAACCTTTCGTAGCAAATGGACTTGGACTTTCGGAACGCTGCCAAGTGGCGCATTATGCCGAAACATCGATGATCTATTATAACGCCCCGAGTGCCATTTTCGACAAAATCTATTCTATTCGAACGTTGAAACTAAGGCGAGAGAGCCGCGACGAGTGAGTTTCATATCAACCAAAAAGAATTCGTAACTTTCGAACGTTGAAGACATTCGGAGACTTTGGGTCATAGATCTTTTCGAGACTTATTGAGACCTCGGTATCGAAAAAATGATACCGAGAATAGAGTCAAATGGACTTTTTCCTCTTTCACCTTAGTATTTATCATTCTCTCACGCGTTTATTTTGCATATTTATTATTCGATGAGAAAGTTTTGAGGGACCGTTGTCGTGAGTGCCGATAGCGATGAAAGAGTAAAAGTGTATATAAGGATAGTCAACGATTGGACCAACGAGATAATTCCTTTGAAAGATTCTCTCTGCAGTGTTTCTTCGGGCAGTGCGCACCCAAGAAGATTCGCGGTACAATTTTTTTCTTTTTTTTTTTTTCTTGAGTTTAGCTTCTCGGCTTCGATCTCATTCTCACTTAAAACTATCACGGTGATCGTTGAGCCGTTACGTGTTCGCTCACGCCACTGTTGTGTATAAATAGCAGACGTTGTGTATCTTCGTTGTGTCTGAGGTACGAAATCCTCCCCCTTCCCCTTTGCCCTGCAACATTACATACCCAAGTAGAAAACCTCTCCCTCGTCTCTGAAATCTTTGACTGCTGGCGTAACCATCACGAATGGTGGTGCAGTACCTCGCGAGAAAGTATTTCGACCGTCGTGAAAGTCGATTGATAGATTTACCAACGGGGGATCGAGTGAGAAAGAGATTTTAGGAATAAAACGAGAGCGTACACACGGACGTCCATGGATCGAAATTTTTTGCTCTGCCATCCCTAACATTAGCCACCCTATGGTTGCCAGATTTTTGTAAACAGCCATTAGCCACGAAAAAAACTAAGAACTCAGCAAATTTAGTATTTTACCCGAATAAAAAGAAATTGAGAATATATTGTAAATTTATTAAATTTTCTTCTATAAAAACTTATTATTTTAACTCATCGTGACTCATACGGAGACTCAAACGATTGGATGGCCAATAACTGCGCGTTTGTCTCGTCCAAAGGGCAGAAGAGTCAAACTGCTATACTGTCGCATGGTTTCTCGATAGCAAGTTCAATCGTCCGTAATACACTCGCGTTTCTCCTCCAGCGTTCTCTATTCTTCTCAATCCCTTTACACCGAAAGATCCCCTCTTCTTCCCTGCATCGAGCCAGCGAAGGCGAATAAATTCCACGGCGAAAGGGGATGGTGGATGGGGAGGGAAAAAAGATCGTTGGCTTTTATTCCACTTGGACTACGGTCGTCGTATAGGCGAGCGTCCTCGGTGTTCTACCTTCGGCCTGTGATCGAGCGAAGTGAACCTTCCCCGTCGAATTCTCCAATTTTCCTAAAGCTGATAGCTGCGCCGAGATTCTCGACATTCAACCCTCCCTTCGGCTATCCTCGCCGTCTGTATAGTTCTTCGAACTCTCCACACATTCTTGCCATTCAGGAATCTCGAGAACTTGTTCAAAGCGATTTTTTCTTTTTTTTTTTCATCTAAAACATTATGGATTGAGTGCCCCTTTATAATGCAAATTTCTATGCAGCTGTATTTCACTAATATTCTCCGTAAAAAAATTTCAATATACCTATGACACGAGCGGAGAAACGAGTTTCAATTTCAAATTACTCAATCGATACGTATTATCCGCATTCGTGGGTTATTAAATAATTTTTTTTTCGTATCATTGTTGCTGTTATTACCAAAGTATCGTTTGCGTATGTACGGCGCAGGTGTACCAAATTCTCGCTATTTTCATATTTGCAAATGCTCATTATATGCACATATTATATGCACATATTATATGCACATATAATTATGTATAAATATATAATGTATGGTAAATGTATAGAGAATTACGAAACGAAAGGAGAGAGGGTAATTTGAGTCGGAGTTGCTGGGGCCAACTCGCGAATCTCGTCTCGTCGAGCGCCCGAGACCTGCATAATACACAAACATACATAGACCCACCACATTCAAATTCGCATAATGTATCACATAGTTAGATACCCGGAATATACGTTAGCGACGACGACCACCACCACCATCCGTCCGTCCGTCCGTCGCCACCACTCAGTTTAACGCCGTGACTTCACGTCGTCGTTGTCATCGTCGTTGTCCTCTCTGAACCTCTCCCGTTCTTCACGTTGTATTGATCCACAGTGCCGATTTCACCAGAAGGCAATTACCCGTTGCTGGTGGTGATTCTCGAAGCCTCCGCATCCCGAGATTCTCGACGTTCGAAGTGAGCGAAGTCTGTCCAATTCGGGAAACGAGCAGGAAATCGTTTGCATATGCATCGAACTTGCAAACCTCCCTTCTCCTCCCCTCTCGTCGGTTGAATGCGCTGCACAGATACATTTACTATATCCATCAACTATTGCGAAGAACTAAGGGTGATACGAAGCGCACTAGGGGGCTGCTGAAGTAAGTTGGAGAAACTTCGATCATTGAATATGCGAAAATCTGAAACGATTATAAATTATAATTCAGCCAGGAGAATTATTATAGGAATTTCTCAAAGTTGGCAACTGTTAACTATCCGTCTTAATGGAAGCTAATGTACACATTTTTCATCGGATAACAATAATAATCATATTAATATTAATAATAATAGCGTACCGGCAGAATGATTTTAAAACACCGCCCACCCGCCCTGTAGGTGCGTCAGAGCCCTGCAGGGTCGGTCGGGTGAGAGCTTGAAAAACTTCAACGTTGAATAATAATAATAATAATAATAATAATAATAATAATAATAATAATAATAATAATAATAATAATAATAATAATAATAATGACAGCAAGTGTAATTACCATGAGAATATCGCTAATGAGATCGTTGCAATTACTATCGTCGATCATTGTAACGGTAGAGACAAAAAGATATTGTATCAGTAAAATGTATGTCGAACGAACAATAGATAATAGTTGAATCATCAAAGGCAACAGAATGAAATGAGAGAGTATTATCGATCGTGCGCATTATTCGCTCACCCGCGTCTTTCGAAAGAATTTGTTTCCCGAATAAAATGTATGTACTTCGAGAATGACGATGCCAGTTACCTCCGGAGTACATACGCGATAAAACGAAAAAGAAAAAATCGCAATAGAATCTTCGTCAATAATCGCCGCGTTGCAAAGTGCATTATACGATTCTCCGGTACCTTAACAAACTATTCCATACGGTGCCGCACTCGTTCGTTGATACGTATACGTTATGTTATTACACAGGCACTGCGGATGCATTTTATTAGCACGACCCGTTGCACCGGGGCATCGACGATCGCGTCATTATCATTACGACGATACGCCGATGATGCCGAAGTATGATGATGCAATCGGGTTGCTTATTGTACGAATAATGCTTCCTATAATCTTAACACTCGATAATCGCGATCGTGTGTACAAATTCGCGTTTCCTTCGACTTTCATCGTTCATTGCGAAAATTTAATCGTTGAATATCGTTGTAACCCCATATCACACAAATTTCTGTATAATTTCATCTTTAATTGAGTTTTTCTCGATTCTCGTAAAATAATCGAAAGCGAAATAAAAAAAATTGCGGACCGAAAAAGCGGTGCAATAATGAAATTTAATTAATGAAAAAATAAACTAACGCACGTCATGTTGCACAGGAATAATGTACCGTCGAATTTTGCTGAAATATATTATGCTCTGTTTCAACGAACATGGATGACACCAGAAATGAAAATATCCCCCGGAATGCAATGGAATCCATATAACTCCCGATCAACTTATTCGAATAATAAAATATTCGATAAATATTTTCATAAATTTTTTTTTCCAATTTTTTTTATTTCATTCGAATGACTTTTTTTTAAAATTTCATCAAAATGATTGTTAATTAATCGCTTTATAAAGTGTCCGTACAGAATATCGCGTAGCGTTTCAACCATTTGTTCCGCATAAATAGAACGAATTGGCGAGTCAAAGGGGTTAATTGAAAAAAAATAATAACTACTTTGATACGAACTTTTCTCACGGAGATTTCTGATCCCCGAGTGAGTCATCCCTCTCGCGTTCCCTTTTGTCAATAATAAGTAACTATATCGCAAAGACCGCAGCGACGCGAGACAATTGAGCGGCAAGTAAAATGCTTCCAAGTAATCGGAGAACATCGCTCGATCGTCGTCTCCGCGTAACTCGGGCATATAAAAATTGTAGAACCGTGTAAGATCGGTACACGAAGGGTGACGTAATTGAATTTGCAGCACCGTAGGACGATAGCTCGCACCTGAGAATACGATAATAATCGTCTCTCACCCGCGCTCTAGCATCAGGAGTGATATAGACTGAAGCCTAACGCTATAAACTCACCGGAGGTAACGAGAAAACGGTATCCCCCTTTTCTATCCGACTTCTGGCAGCGCGGTCGCTCCAGCTTACAGTATACACTCCGCGAATGCCGTGAAGGTGTCTGGTTGAGTGGATGCTGTGTTATAGGACCGTTTGCGAAGGGGACATCCTCGACGTCGTCATTCTCGTCATCGTCGCAGCGGCAAACTCGTAATCGCGTGGCGGAAAGGTCAGTCAACCGTTGCCGCCGTTGGACCGATCTCGACGAGCCGTTGCCGTATACGATGCGATTCTTGTCAGTGGAATCAACGCCGCTAGAACGAAACCTCACGTTGCGGCAAGTTTTATACAAATAAATCCTAAATAATACACCATGGTAATTGGTGTCGCAGCGGTCTACAGCGAAGTCGCGTTAATTGAAAGTGATGGCCACTTGCATATTAACCCCCGAGGTTAATCGCCAAACTTGATTATAATCGAGTTTGATATTTTACGAGACACCGGGAGTGGCAAAGTCAATTCTTAGTCTACGTGTATATAAAATTAAAAATTAAATATGAAAATTGATAAATCCGAATGAACGCGCGTGACGGATAAAGGACGAACGCCGTGGGAAGATCTTTTCGTGTTTGATATATACCGATATTCACGATGGGGTATCTATGGCTACGAGAGGCACAACCTATCATACTCGTGTTTCGCTCACGGCTCTTGCCACGGTGAATTGCCGCTGGCCGTAAGAAGACCTTCTGTGGCCGCTGGGAGGATCGATCGTGACGATCGAAACTAGGTCCGGGGTCTAGTGGGTGGATGATCGATACCCGCAAGGGAATAAGGTCTTCTCAGCCTCTGTATTCGCTGCTTTAACATCTCCACGGTATATTCACAAACAGGTGTCTCGATTACCTCGATGCCTCACCGGCGTCAAGGTAACGCGCGCTCTCGTTTCTATCGTTAGATATTACATACAAATATATGTACACTGTGCAACAGTGTATATAACGTATATAAACCGACACTCAAAGATGTAAAACGATTAATAATTGCGGCACGAAAAACACGTCGTCGAGAAGATTCATGAAGCGTTTACACGCTTGTCGAAGCGCGGTAGACGAGACAAAAAAAAAATCTTTGGGTACGTGCTTATTTGTACACACACACACACGCAGACGCGCGCGAGAGCGCGCAAGAGCAATGAGATATTATTTTATTAAATGGTAGAGGATTTACGAACGTGCGGCACGCACGCTTTCGCACTGTTATTACCGCGTCATGAGACTCGATCTTTCGTCTCTTTCGTCAGTTTTTTTTTTTTGTTTTTTCGTTGTTATTTTTTTTTTTTTTTTGAAAACTCGCGAGAAATCACAGATCTACGAGGAGTTATGCACCTGTGTGAATCTTCCTTTCCCCTCCTAGTCATTCATCAAGTCATCCCTCAATCTCCGAACCCTCTCTTGAGATGAATTCAATAGCGAAGAGTTTCCTTCGCGATTCATGAGATAAAAAAAAGTTCATATAATAGCACTTAATGATTATTGAATTTCTCAATCGGATCATTATACCGGAGATGATCGAGGATACTTGTCGATGCACACCGGTGGATTGGAATCGGTCGTTATACACCAGCGAAGTCTTATAGTTATGGGAATAAATCATCGGTCTCGTAGCAGAAATGATGTGCACGAGAGTGCGAGAGATATACGGTACAACTGGCTAGAATCACTCGGGACCTTTGTCGAGAGCAGATACACAGAACTCTTTTCTCTTGGCTCTTGGTATAGTTTAAAGCATAGTTCGTGGCCTCCTGGTGTTCTATCTATCCGACATCTATCTATCTACTTATCGTCTAATCCATCTCTCGTTTTATGCGACTATACCGTTCGCGTACCTATATATATCTAATATAACTCTAACGAAACGAAGAATCGTGACCGTTGTTGAGAGTTTTCCCGGGATGACGAAGCCGACGCGCGAGAGTTAAGGGGTCGTCTGAGTCCGAACGGATGAATCTACTCCCCGCTTTAAACGGCTGCATACTGTTTAATTTTTTCCCTCTTTCTCGATGTTTTAGACCCGCAGAAATATATTATCAGTACATCTACAATAATTTTTTTTTTTTCATATATATTTCGACTGTATGTTATTTGTGTTATATACATGCATTTCAAATATTTTTAATATATGTATTACATATATAATATGTACTTTTTCATTAATGACAACATATTTTTAAACCAATTTCTTTCGTTATACCAATGATTCATAATTTTTTTAATTTAACGAAAAAATCGTCTTTTCAAATCTCCTAACAGACGCAGTGAGAGACAACGTCACAGACGTTGCTGCATTTCGCGCGCGAACTTCTGATGCAAAAGTGATTCATCGTTGATGCACGTGACCAGTCGATTCTCTCTCGATGGGATCCGCGTATTATTGTGCGTCACGCCTCTCGTTCTTTCTCTCTCGACTATGAGGAGATACTCGCACCGAGACCCCTCTTTGATCTCTCGAAAAGTGAATTTAGCTCGCCCACGCTATTCGGAAAGCCATTAACTTCGCACACGATTATCCATCCACTCGGTTGTGGCGAAGCCATGGAGAAGTCGCGAGAGGGAAGCGAGGGATATCGGTGACGCCGAGGTGTGTTAATATCCTAATGGAACGAGATCCGTGCTGAAGCGGTGAGACACGAGTCTTTCTTCTTCTTATAGTCTTCAGGTGTTATACCGACGATAGATCTCATCGGCCATCGACACACCTGTACATTTCTAAGGGCATTTCTAACATTTCAAACGTTTATCGTTCGTCATCTCGAGCTGTGATTAATCTATATTTTTTTTTTGTTTTTTTCCTCTAACGATATCGAAACATCGTTCAAACGTTCTTGAGCGCTTTTTTATTATCAATTCGTTTTACCAACAGCGACGCAGTAGGGAAACAATGAATAATTTATAATTGGCCACCTGCGTTTTATGACTGATACTCGGCTATAATCTACGAGATCTCTGCAATTAGTTGGAGACTAAGAAAAAATACAGAAAAACCATTAATAAATTCCGTAAGAGAAATGTCTCGAGTCTCGATCACCGGCGTCACGCGATTTTTTTGTTTTTCCAAAAGGCAAAAGAACTCTCTGATACATCGTGGTGTTGCGTGCAGGATGATTATTCTCGTGTACAAGCATTTTAGCAACACAGCTATTATTACGGTTGCGCATCTCCCCGATATTCATTGGACCGGTAGCCTCTCTTCTCTTCGAGATCGTTAAGATGGCGCAATTTTGCGTTTACGCAAACGCGTCGACGATCTTTTTCTGTTTACTATAATATATTATATGACTGTGTACTGTGACGGTGTGCACAGAAAACCGCATGTGTGCGTCGAGAATAAAGCTGAAAGACTCGCCAGAGAGATTTGTTGGTTCACAGCGGGAGGTCCGAGAAGAGGAGCGTCCAGTTGTACGAATCTGTGCCGTATCTCGATTTCGTCCTCTCAAAGCCATAGTTCTTCTACACTTCTGCACACATGTGAGAAACGCTGCACTGGAATATCAAGCACCTTTCTTTCACCTACCATCCTACAGAATTTTATTATTTCTCAACATGAATAACATAAATCTTTTTAGAAGTTTTGTATTATTCATTGTGAATTATTTTGTGAATCTCTGAAAAGTCGTAAACGATTTAGTACGATAATGTGCGCTTAATAAGAATTAAGTAATATTTTCATTTTCACATTTTTTTTTTTGATTTTTTTTTTGTTTAGAATTTTGTTTCTTTATTACCATTTTTTTAATTTTATGGAACTGGAGACGTTTCTACATTTTTAGGAACACTATACCAACAAATAATCGCATCAGATTAGTAACGATTTGTTCAATTTCCCTATTGTTTCGTCTTAATTTTTTTATTCTTCACGAAAATTGGACAAATAACTTTCGTCTACGATAATAAACTGATGAATGCGATTTGGTAGCTCATATGTCTGCGAGCTTGTAAGATTATTATGCAGACAGTCGTTACGTCCGACGCCGACGTAAAGGAAGAGAGAAACGTACATAACGCCGATTGTACAGTCTGTGCATCGGCCGCGATAGCCGGCGATTGATGCGCGGGGGAGGGAGCAATCACGACTAAACTACCAATGATGCTGCGGCGAAATGCGTGAGAGTTGCGTCTCTATGAATAATCGTGTCTAATAAGGAAGTCACTTGAAAAATTGGTAATCGATCTTTCTTGGCACCTACGCAAAATAGTCTACGATCTTTTATGATCGAACGAATACCCACGCTTCCTATTAGGTCTCTGGATGTCTCTCTGTGTCATTCTTCTTTCTTTTTTCTGTTGATTGCAAGTGACGAAGAGTTTGCTATTCGATTCAATTTGCAAAAACTTATGATTATTATTTTCTTAAAAAAAATGTCGTCGTTTTCTACGAGAAATAAATCACTAGACGTGGCAAAGTTCCAAAACCGTTCGAACGATCAATGGCCGAAATTTTTGGATAAAATTTTTTTTACTCTTAAGAATAAAAATTTACTGAATTAGGGTCCGAATTACCGACCCCTCTCACTCTTTTTTTTAAAAAAACCTAATAATTGTAATACATCACGAAAATGTAGCGACGGAATCATATATATATGACGAAAGGTATCGCGTAAATACGCGTCTGTTCGTAGACTTGAGAGCGTCGAGCACGTGCCGTGCGAAACCTTTTAATTCGAATCCCCGAGCGCAGACACAGGTGAATAATTAATGCTTCGTTGCGACGCGCGGGTGTACATATAGTCGGTCTTCAGAGCTCCGCGGCGACGTGACGACGCGAGTAATCTCCGGCTGAGACTTCTCTCGGCATGTAGAATCAGCCAAACAGCAGGATGTAAGGAGAATAAACATATACACTTTGCACACGTGTACATATGCATCCACTGTGTATTAAGCTCATACGAGCCTTTGAAACACGTGAATATAAATCGATCTTCGTGCGAGCTATGAACTCAGCGAAGAAGAAGGAGATCGCGTACGCTATATTATCATATTATAATCGGCATAACATACAGCCGCACGGATTCGTGTAATCCAAAGCTGCAACTACGTGCCACGAGCGTGAATAATAAAATTCATCTATTCATAAAGATTTGTACATCGTATCGATCTCTGACCAGCAGCAGCCACTGAATTTACAAAACTCGAGCCACTTGTTTTATTTTTCATCGCATCCCAAGAACAGCGAAAGACTTGGATTATTATAATAATATATATCCACTCGTTTCTCCTCTTATCCTGGCAAATTATCTAAGCCACGTATACGCATCCGTGTGTATTATATTCGCGTGTACTTAATAATCGTATACACGGTAGAAGCAACAGCAGCAACAGTATAACGAGAGGAGGCTGAGGTTACTCCGGGAGCTTCATATACAGCATCATAACAGAGTCAAGCAAGAGATCATCGTTGTGAATTACGCAAGTCGCACGTAGGTCGAACCACGAGCGTCACTCTGGCTAATGTTCGTCTCCTCATCCTCCAGTTATGACATTGGATCGCACTTTTTTCCTTCTTTATTTATTTTTTTTTTTTTTCTTTCTCCCGGTGTGCAACGATCATCAGCACTTTCCTTTCCCGATACGGAGGCTGCTTTTCCTGTCCTTTTGTATGCTACTATGAAATATATACTATTTGTACTCTGCACCACTGTACTGTAATCACATTACTAGATATGTAATTACGCGATGCGTGCAGGCGCGTGTGCGTACGTGATCATTCGATGATGTGCATGTGACACACGGAGGGATTTACTGCCAGTCGAAGACGTATGAAGATAGGCGTTGGATACGATGCACGGATTCATCGCGTGTCGAACCGACGACGTATCTGCGACGTTCGACACGGCCGATTAGCGACTTCGTCACATTGGCAGCAGCGATCCACCACGTGTCTTTAACGTACGGACATATTTGGTAACAACTTTCAATCGCTCGGGATGACGATCGATTGACACAATATTGAAATTTTTTACCTTTCGACTTATATAGAAATGATTTCTCCAAATGGTCTTACTAAATGGTCGAGTAAAATCGTGTTACACGCCGATTTTTTCTGAAATTTTTTTTTTTTTTTTAAATCACTTCGCACCAACAAATAATTTTTATCGATATGTTATTAACCGCCCTTAGGGACATTTCAAAATCGATGATAAGAAAATCATAAAAATTGCAAAAATTGAACGATCAACAAAAATGGAAATTCTATAAAACGCTATTGAAAAAAGAGTTGACCAGTAATACCCACTGGAAATTCGTGATCCTACTGTTTCGTACTGCTGTTTCTGTTTCTTATGCCAACATTAAAAAAAAAAGTTAATTGCTCTGTGCAGATACTCTGTTTACGCGGCGTGAAAACTTTTGCAACCAAAACTAATCGAGAAATAATTCGCCGCTTGGTTGTAGATGGGGTGATAAGTCTTATTCCCGGAAACCGATAAAAGTGAAAAAAAAACTTTTCATTTTTCTTCACCTTCGATCTATTCAAAGACATTAGAACGACACATTCTTACATATTTTACATTATTCTTTATGCAATTTATTAATTAATGACATCCTTCGTTAAAGAACTGACGTCATCGACAACTTTCACTATCCAGACAATACACGAAGGTCGGTATTACACATATCGGTATTGCCGAACTTGTCGTATCAATTTTGATCGATTCGATCGATTAGATGAATTCAAAAATAATCGCTAAAACTATTTTCGAAACAATTTTCCATTAATCAAATTTTCGCGACATTAGCAAAAACTAAAAAAAATTTCATAATTAAATTTTTAGTAAATAAATTAGATGCATGCAGCAAAGAAACTTTTGTCATAAATGCCGCATTCCTACAAGCATTTCGAATCTGAGAGTATGTTGTCTGCTTTAAAGGTGGTTACATCCTCGTTTCACAGTCGCTCGTTTCGCAGATGTGCCATCTTACACCCAGTAGATTATTCCCATCTCCCCTACAGTGGCAAAGAGATGGAAAATAACGTACGGAAGATTCTCGAGACGAGCAAAAACTTGTAGTCGGGGGTTTTAAAGAGGTATTATACGGATTCGAAACCTCAAGCAAGAAGATCACACACGGGCTCGTCGGCTTTTCTCTCTCTTGAGAGATATACTCGAGGAACGAGCGATAAAACAACTTTACAGACGGTTCGAGTACCCAATAAACGGTTAAACAGTCATTTCCTTCTCTTGGTTCGGTTCGAAACTCGGGATGAGCATATATTACGAGGCCTGGTGCGACCACCGTGTTTTCTCTGCGACTTCTTCTCCTTACGTTCGATCCCGAGGCTCTTTCTCGACATTATTCTAAAATTTTCTTCAACAGAAGTTCCTATCAAGTTTGAATCATCGATTAAACTACCGTGAGGAATGTTGGAAGAACGTATAAAAGAGATTAGTCAACCATATTGCATCGACATACGTCTTATCCAACTATGACGCGCTGTATGTAATATCTGACGTGTACGCAACCTCGAAGTCATACACAGTGGTAGTTACAGATGCGCCATACCGCAATGTTACATCTAAACGTAATTGGTCCTCCTGCATGCAATATACAGAAATTTCTTACTCCAATGAAATTCAACTTCTTGTAACGTCAATTCGGCCGAATCTCGAAGTATTGCGAAAATGAAATACCAAAGGGATTATTTGTGGCAGAAATTGAAAGCGTCGAAGAAATGAGGAATAAGACAGAGAGGTGACGATTGATTCTCGTTCGTTCTCTTCTGTCGAAAGATCGTCGAGTATCGACGCCGCGGCTGAAAGAACTCCGGTAAAACGATCGGCTTTGCATGATCGTACGTGTTACGTATAGCTGTTACACAGGTTAGAGACTGTACGTCCTTGCCGAGCCCTCGAACACATTCCATCCACGTTAAGCAACGGAAAAATCGTTTTATTTTTTGTTTCCAACATCTTTTATTTTTAAATTCTTTTCATCTCGAAACGAAAGGCGAGGCTTGACGAGGAGTACAATTACTTTCGAGAGATCCACAATTATTCGAAACCGCGAAATTAACGACGCGCACAGACCCATCTCTATGATCTGCGCTGATCACTCACTCATCGCTGTTCGAACTAAATTCGTACTCGTTGCGTCCGTGAGATCGGGAATAACTGTGTACTTTATGTTGGGCGTTTGCATCCTCGTGTGGTAATTTCCATCAACTCGAGTCTTTCGGCTTCGAAGATAATTAAAAAGAAGAAGAGGGATTGTAAAAAAACGCCATTGAGAAAGGAGGAATCGACCAAAGACGATTGCTCGCTATCTAATCGCGTAATCCTTCGCGGATATTGTCTCGGGGTTTCGAGAAGAGTCTCGAGTTTTATTGGTTCCTTACAGGCCTTTCCCGAGAGGATTATCTTCGTATGGTGGAAGGCGAGAGCGTTCCGCGATATGTGGGTCTCTTCTCGCTTTTTTCTTTTACACCCCTCCGTGATACACAAGCCTCGGATGTATAGATTCGTGGAGGAGGCTCTCGGGATCGCTGCGGAGAATCGAGAGCTCTTTCTTTATATCGGCGGCTGCGATCTTTCGGAAGAACGAGACTTGCTTGCTGGCGTCAGCATCGGCCTCGGTGCGGTCACGAGAATACAGTGCGACCGCGCGAGATCCTCTCGCGCGGCAAAAGCACGATACTCGGAGGTAGGTACTTCCGTCCTCCATTTATTGCACCGTTAAAGCTATCTGTATATATAGCTTGAATATACAAACGTCTCGCGGATGAGAGATCATCCACTTTCTCTGCCACGAATCGACTCCCATGAGATCGCGCGCGCGATCTAAATTGGTAATCCTGGCGGCATGGCTTACCTGTCAGATTTGTTTTTTTTTTTTTTCTGATTTTTCGAAACTTTAGCTTACCGAGATCTCAGCGACAACTTAAACGGAGAGAACTAAAAAGCAAAAGCGATCTAAACACTGTCGATTTCGTAACATCATCCTAAAAACGACATTAGTAAAGAACGCTTCAGCTTTTATTTTCGATTACCAAACACAATGGTCTTTGATACCATCTATTTTTCTAAACTTACAACTTGCTGTCGCCAAAGACGAGAGGCACGTTGCAAAAAATGATGAGTTAGCAGAACTAACATTTACTTGCGGAAACTAATATTTATTTGGTACACGTGTTGGTACGATTGTTTCTGGTGCATTGCTTCTTCCACATTTAAAGAAAGCCGCCAATCACGACGAGTCGCCGAACCCTGAAATACCGAATTCTATGACATCGAGAAAAAAAAAAAATATCCGTCGAGGATAATTATTCGGGAAGACATTCAAGCTGATATATTACGCCCCTACGTTAGAATCCGCAGGTAATAGATAATACGTTTGCCGTAATGGATGTTACGTATCGCTGACTCGGCTCCCGCAGCCGTCATCATCGTCCGGCTTGAGTGGATCGAGAATGTTTCGACTGCCCTAAAGAGAGCCATAGTACGTGCAGACTTCATGCATATACATGGTATACACATATAAATCTCCGTATGATCGTGTGGGCAAACATCTCATGTAAATATAAACGATCTATAGAATGTTCGATGCTGTCGCGATGTTATAAGCGCAAGCGAAGCCGTTATGTTGTACAACTGTAATACATGAGTAACGTGTGCGGGCGAACGATGAATGCGTGAATAAGGGTCCCCTCCGCTCACGAATCCACCAGATTTACGACTGTGTCACTGAAGCTGAATGTACGAACAGAGATATAGCCCCCGTAGCCAGAGATGAGACGAGCGCCAGAGCAACAGCAGCACACAGCTTTCACCCGTTGCTTGATATTGTGCACGAAGAAAGCTCAGCGAGATGCTTACCATAACGTATATGCTGTACAAAGTACTCTGCACATCAGATATCACGGGAGATACCTCAGATGTAGTTCACGTTCGTTGCATGCGCATAGGCGCGATTATTCCCGCGAGATTACGTTCGGTAATCTTGGATGCGAGACGGTACGATCATCAAGAGAGTACCAGCGCCTATACCGTACGGATGCGCTCGGCGCGCTAGACTCCGCGATTACGTAAACGTTAACTCTTTCGCGCGGACGTCTGGACCTCTCGACCGTCACGTATACCAGTTATTCGATTCTTTTTTTTTTATCAAATCATCTACCGTTAAGTTCCTTTACCGTTCGATGGTAAATATTTTAGGTCCGTAAAATATGCGAATTGTTACGATTCGACGAAATTTCAAAAAATTATACGCTGTTCGTTTGCTAAAAAAAAAAAAAGTTGTAATTCCTCGGCGATAAATTTCCGTATACGACACTCCGAGGGAAGGACCAATCTTTGATTACGTTACGTTCGATTACGGCTTATGTAAACGGTCACACGAATGTTTTTTGTTTATCGAAGAGAACACAATCTCACGATGCGCAAAACGTGTGACGTTGACCTAAAGACAGTCTACGAACGATAGAGAACAAATGTGACTCGAGCACCGGTTATTACAGATGACAATTAGCTAAATGAAGTAATAGATGATTGCTCTCGGTTGATTCACGGAAGTTTGTTGGCTTAATAATCACGAAGGCGTTCACGATTATCCACGCGAGCTCTGGCGAGAGTACGAAATTCCCGGGAAGGACGAGAAATGCAAGGCTTTCGTGTGCGAATGAAAATTGTGTTTGTGTGTACGTATGGAAGCTACTCGGGGTCTTTCTCCTCGAACTACACTTCGTTACGGCAATTGAGTTCTCTTCATCGCGTAACGAGAGCAACAGAAGCAATAGCTCCCACGCCGTTACTCTATGCGATTATGATGTTCATTTGTAATTTGAAAACTCATCTCTTCGCAAAGACAAGACGAGCGAGAAGCTGGGAGCGATTTAGAAAGAAAAAAAAAATGAAAAATACGAAACCAGCTTTACGGCACGTAAAAATAAAGCAACGGCTTTGGGAACAAGCGAGGAGATTAAGTAAAAGCGTTTGAAAGGATCGATTAATCTGTTGAATGTCTAAATGGCGCAGCTACCAACTCTGAAAACAATATCTCTTTCAATCCGTCCAATATGTTAAGTGCGAATAAAATGTTGAAGATTGATGCTCGTTATGTTATTAATTAATCAAACGCATCATACAGGAATTTTCACATAATATAATATATCGATTACGTTCGACTACCGTATGTTTGAAGTACCGAATGCAGACGCGATATTTTCTCCAAGTGTTGGGAAAACAGTCGATTAACAAATGAGAATATTAGTTCTTTACCTCCAACGCGTAACAGTTGGCAGCTTTTCAATATTCACTTTCATCATCGCTCGAGCGACTCCTCGATCCTCGATACGATTGGGATTTGATGGAAGCGCACTCAATCACTTAGCGCGAATAATTGTTGAAGATCTCGTGGATGAGAGAGGAGATTTAATGGGTGCCTTTACGGGTTAACCCTAATGAGAGTAAGACTACACTCATTAATTCATCTTCGAGTCACTCGAGCCGCGAACTCTCTCGCGAGGATATAATTCGCATCGTGCATCTCGCTGCAAGCGCATCACGTGTACTTTAGTCAATGTGAGTTCGATGGTAAGCAAGAGAGAGAGAGAGAGAGAGAGAGAGACTGAGGTAGAGGCTGAGTAGAATAAGAAGCGCCACAGTAAAGGTGAGGAATGACGATAATGGGGGCTTTGTCGACATTCCGTCTTAACGCAATAAGAGACAATTCTTGCGATCTTCGCTTGTTCTTCATCATTCTCGTATATTTTTCCAATACTCGGCAAACTCGACGATGTACAATAAATATTATCTTTCATTCCCATTCGGTTGGCTTGTGGGTACTATGTAACTTTCTCTATTATATTGTCGATTATGGGCTATCGGTGTTTCTGCGGAAATTGTATGTTTTTCTCATTGAATTCTACAGACGGAAAGCATACAAATGGTTATTAGGTAAACGACAAGTAAGCCGTATCGAGAGATAAATCTTTTGATAAATTGCATCAATTATTTGTTACGAAAATATATTCTATAGTATACAAAATCATTTTACGAAACTCAATAATGAAAAGAAAAATAACAATTATTCGCATATTATAGTCGGGCTGACTATTCGTAATTAAAAAAAATGTAACATTATAATTTCTTATGCTTTTTTGCAATTTAAAAAACAGAATAAAAGTCATAAATAAATAAATCATAATAAAAAGTTAAAATAGAATATTCGCGCATTTAAGGCTATACGACAGAAGACAAAAGAAATTTCTTCAAAAAATTGCCTCAATTTTTTTATTGCGAAAATATATTGAATTATAGTATACAAAAATAGATTATCGCAATTCCATCGTATTGGCGCGTTGATTATAATTTTTTAACAATAAACACTTGTGTTTTTTTATAAAGATGCTGCATTTCTCCGGTAACAAGTTTTTTCATTCTTTTCGAAGGAATTTTGCAAGAAGTCTCTCCTCCGGAAAGAATTCTTATTTGTACTAAAATTAATCAATTATTATATTGCTTTAACCCTTCAACCACCGCGAGGCGAGAGGTCCCAGACGATAAACCGTCAAATTATCACATCAATACTACGGGAATTAAATTGAATTAATAATAATCGCTAGAAAAAAAAATGGCCTACATATAAGTGCGACCGTAGTGTAGAGCGATGCATTTCACTCTCTCGACTCTCGACACCCGAATGGGAACTTCTCTTTTCGAAAGAGTTTCGATAAAGTCAGGCGTGAGAGTATCCATATCTATCATCTCATCCTCCTCGGCGAGAACAGCGTTGACGAGCCACAGACTCGACAACAACCCGTACATCGATGTTTTCTTCAATTCCGACTCAAACCACTCGAGAGTCAAATCTTTTAGAACATTTTCGCTGCTTCCAAGTTTCCTCATCTCTTCCACGAGCGCATTTTGATACGTTTTCACGAGAACATCGTAGCTTTCCTCGATAACCGAAGATCTCGCGCTGGAATATACAAAGTAGTGAAAGTCAATAGCCGGAGAGGCGTGACGCACTATCTGATAGTCAAGAAGCTTCACGTCCGTGACACGACCGTTTTTGTCGTGTTTGAAGACTATATTGTTGTTCCACGCGTCACCGTGGGAAAGTACGTGATATTTTTCCTTTCGTTTCTTCACTATTTCTCTCAGAATGTCGTAGCAACGATTCTTGTAGCTTTTGAGAAAATCCAACATTTTTTTGAGCTCATCGTCGGGATTTTCGATCGATTCTAAGTACTTTATACCGAGATCGAGACTCGAGTCGATCGATTTGCCTAACGATGGCTCGTCGTCCTGTGGGAAGACAGCTTCCTTCAGAGGGTCCACAAGGCTATCAAATTCCTTGGGATTGTTGAGTTTCAGTACGAGAGAACGACCATGAAGAGCGGCTAGGGTCTACGAAAAAAAGGCAAAACAGTATCATCGTGAATAAATCGCGATGTGAATAGACTAGAAATTTTTTTTATATTTTTGTTTTTT
This sequence comes from Cryptus viduatorius, assembly GCA_964006125.1. Lineage (NCBI taxonomy): Eukaryota > Metazoa > Arthropoda > Insecta > Hymenoptera > Ichneumonidae > Cryptus > Cryptus viduatorius. Next base: position 9,784,373 of record OZ023221.1, on the reverse strand, counting down.
ATTCTGTCGATTACTTTGACGGTAGCTTCGGAGTGATGTAAATCCAGTAGATCTCTTCTTTCGCAAACGACGTATCCTTGCGCTCGAAGATCCTCCATAATAATGTCATTGGTATCAGCGAATACGCATCTCGGTCCGATGGCACCCAGCCGAGGCAGTAAATTGACGTAGGTGTGAGCTTCGTTGAAGAATAGATCGGCGTTACGTATCAAGCCGACGATCTGGCGATGCCGAGGAAAACGCTTCGTCATGAAAGTTGCGCTATAAGCTTCGTCCATTAAATTGTAAAACACATAAGAAATTAAAAAAAGAAAAAAAAAAGCGAGAACACAAAAGGAACAGAGTTATTAGAAGGTAGCAGAGAGTTCATGGTCAGTGGAGCACGTGAATGTTACAGATGTGTATACTAACGATCGCCGTTTCCACGTTTGCCGGTTACCGTCGTTCTCACTACGATGGACATGTAATTGTCACCAATTTTACTACCCGGCTCTTGCTCAACGTTGTCGATCCTCAGTCCTTCATCCTTCTCGAAGATTTTCAGCAACGGTTGCAAAAGGTCCGCGATCTCTGCGCACGAAATTCATACCGATTGAGTCGGTTGGTACAGTCGACCATCGAAAGACAATAATTTCAATAACTTCAATAAGTTTTTCGTTTTATTATAAATTTACGTGAAACACACTTATATGATGAAAGATTTACATGGATCGGACAACAGTGATGAAAAGTCAAACCACTTTTTTCGATTTATCGTAAATTTTTTTTAACCAATCGATTTTTTATTACGAAATTTCATTGTTCTTAAAAAAAATCTATCTTGAGGTCCTTCCAGGTGTGAATTTGACACGATGGGCGTATATCGCTTGTCCGAAGCATCCCTCGAATATGCGTCTCATTGGTTAGGAGATGCGGAGTGGCGAGGTTTGCACCAGCGAGTTGCGACAGATATGAATGACCTCGTGGGGGTTGGTGCATAGTGACAGACTACGTGTACCAGTGTCAGAACTCGTGACGTACGATCCTCTCGTATATCCCTCTCGGTTCCCCTTGCATAGTAATCCCTCGACCCGATATATACTGTATTTCATGACGTAGCGAATCAACTCAATCTCTCTGCTATATACCAGATGATGCGTCTAACTATAGTGTATATATGTATAGTATAATCTAACCACGCGGTCTCGTCGTTACGTCCGTTGGCAATGGCCGTAATACCCAGTGACACACCTACATAGCGCAGCAGCTCGGAATCTAGGCTGACGCTGATGCTCGTTGGTATAACGCGCGATGTGACAAATGACGATACTCGATCGTCTTTGCCCATCCGCGAGATTGCACTTTTCTTTTTATTTCCTCATCGCTTTTTTTTATTATTAATTCAAATCCTTCGTAATATTAATCTCCCTCGAGAAATCGTCGTATTGACCGAATTTCTTTCGGTATATCCATAGATCGCAGCTAAACACACGCGCGTGCAGTTATTTTCGTCTCAGGGCTTTTAGCCGCGAGCGTAAACTCAATCGTTTCGTCCGCACTGCAGTTTGCAGTTTGACGCGTCTCGGCTCACGCGTGAAGTATATATACGCAAAATCGCGAGAGGCGAAGATTCGCGAAAAGATTTCAAATCACGATGAACCTCATTATCTATCGGCAGCTTGGATACGCGATATAGTTATTGACAACACAACAAGTGCGGTATTTTGCACGATCGGGAATAATCTTTCATACGTCGACGATTTTATCCATTTAATGATGTTGACTATTAGATCTTTGTGAACTAAATAAAAAGGAAGAAAAATAAATGAAAATGGTGTTCGATTAATGAGCATCGATAATCTCATGAATTTTTATGTTCGATCACTTCACAAACGCACATCGGAGACTGGTATAATCGATCGAGTATATCATTCCTCGAGAGTGATTGCCTTTTGCATTCTAATATTTGAAGTCACGTTTGACGAAAATTCTCACTGTTGTACACGTATACACGAACCGCATTTTTCGCATTTTCAGTTATTTAATGCTGTCTTCGATTAGATGATTGTACATGATACGGATATTTGGGGGATGATGCGATAGAGTCGGTTTCGGCGATAGTGGAAGTTCGTGATATAGTGTTTTTTATACCTGACACAGTTCGCTGCTCCATTTTCTGTACTGCACTCGGTCTAGGCCACCAACAAACTATTCTGATAACTATTGCGATTGCGATATTGAAGTGTGTGCAATTCAAGGGGTCCCAGATAAAATGCAGCACTGGACGCAAGCTATACGCGGCAGCAGCAGCAGCAAAGTCGTCGAGTACGACGTCGTCGATTATGTATTTGCTGCTCAGTTGTTTCCAACGGTGCGAATGGAAAAATCAGCTTGACGAAAAAAAAAATCTACGTCTTCCTCGCAGGATCACGGAACGCCAATGATCAGTAGATTTTTTCATTGACGAACCGCGACTTTTATAAGTCTATAGTGGTCTAAACACTACCGCGAGACGCGATGCATGTGTCGCTTCTGGACAATTATTGGTAGTTACGTTCGTTAGACGGGTATTTCATTGTATTCAAGGAAACTGACGGCAGCAATAGGTGGAACGTGCAACGTGCAGTAAAATGAGGAAGAGAGCCTGTCAAGGTCAAAACCTTCATACCGATGACTGTGCACTAGTGCAAATAGATCTTGTCTATAGCACGCCAATTGTCCACCTCTTTCGCGCTTTTCCGCGACGGGAAAAGACTGACGTAATTTGCAATAGAGGTGAAAAACAACGGAGTAGGAAAAGTTAATCGCCAAACGCGCACGTACATGTGGCCGCGTCCTGTTGATATTTATACTTCCGCAATACGAAATTTTATATAAAAAAAATCAGATAAAGTGATGAATCAATGTTGCCGGCGATAAAAGGGACTAAAGTGTGGATACTGCTGTTATGAAGTCTGGGTAATGTTTTTTCCTCTCGTACACGTGCCGATTGATAATTTGCCAAGTTTTCGCTCCGTATGACGTTTGATAGGTTACGACATTGGCACGGAAGGACCTCTTTAAACCTCTTTAAAATCAACTGGATGATGATCATATTAATTTCGGTTTCATAGTTCCATCGCGAATTTTTCCATCGCTCTTGGTCGTGCGATCGATTTGGACATAAGCCAAGACGCGTGTGTGGCCTTTGGTAATAAATTAGCCGTTTAGGATTTACATGTTATCCGTGTAATACTGTGTGGCGTATCGACACCTGGGTGATCATAGAGCTCCGATGGTAACGCGTGTAGCGTTGCTAGAGGCAACAAAAAATGAACACGCGAGCGATTCCTTATCCGGACGAGTCGTTTTTTTTTATTCGTCACTATCAGCAAACAGCTTGTAGCGTAGTGGTGGTAAAATATCAACTTGTTCCGTGGATAGTGTCAACCTTGAATGAAGAGCGTATATACATACAGTTGAACCCGACAGCCTGTTCTATCGCGGCTAATAAATCCTGAAATAGGTAATTCACTTTAAAAAAAAAGATCGGGTAGCAATTACTCATCGTGGACCAGGAATTGCTCCAGAATCCCTCAATTTTACGTCTTCCACACCCAATATAATGATCGCCCAGCCTTTGAAGTACCGATCACTTATTAGCCAATTTTCTTACCTTCGATCGACATTAGAGAATGATAGATTTTTTTTTAATCGATTGATCGCGAAATAGTTAGATTCCCTTTAGAAAGTTTACAACATAATATCGTCGCGTGGAAACTCGATCTTTCAGAGTCATCATTATTGAAATTGTATCTTGTAACGGATAGTACAGATAAAACATTAACCTCATCTATTATAGAGTACATGTACACCATATTATACGGTACGTTGATTTATCGATTGCACGTGATCTGTATCCATCTCGCCTAATCTATCCACCATCTTGAAACTTTTCGTAACTTATAATTGGGCAGTTCTTGCGAGTCCTGTTAAACATTTAACCCGAACAGCGTCGTTTTCGAGAGGCCAGGAATGTCAATAAGAGGATCAATAAGGCACGGCTTCGAGGGAGCAGTGAAATAACATCTCTCGTGCGAATAAGAATATTGATTTTTAATTAGAAAACGTAGAAAGGTTGTTCGCCACAGAAGCATATTATTATTATTGAACATTAGAAGCGATGCGCAATATTCGCGATCACGTGATTGACAATGTTGCGAAATGAAAAAATTATCGCCGAGGTCGTGAACATTTCCTATCGATAGATTCACTTGCGAACGATAGAAAAATGATTGATAACGGTGCCACGAGGACATAGAGAAAAGGTGATCGCACGATAAACGAGACTCGTGGTAACACGCGTGTCTAATCTCTTAACCCTCGCGGAAGCATTTATTACACGCAATAGATGCTGAAAATATATATTATCCATATAAATAAATACCATAGAAATGTACCATTTATTTTAGTTATGTCTTTGCAGACTTTTATACAAGTAACAAAACTTTTCGTTGGAAATATGTGTGTGTTAACGATTTTTTATGCACAATGTGAAAAAAAGTAAATTGTATTTACCTAAAGAATTACAATTTAATAACTCTTTAAATTAGACAATCAAAACAGCACCATGTGCTGTAATTACAGCATTTTTCGGAGTATTCTTCAGATTTCTTTATGATTTTTAATCAAAATTGTAAAACTGCAATCTACAGGTCGTTGAAATGTACAGAACAGTTTATGATTAATAACTTGCGGTACCCATAATCGATATTTAAAAAAAAATTTTATTGGCGCGTATACTCTTTATTCGTCGAATAATTTACTATAAATTACGTCAAAGTCGTAAAATGATTTTACAGTATCTACTTACGTCGCAAAATTAGTATAATAAAGCTATCAGGACCATCAACAGCGCGAGTCAATATAAATACGCTTAATCAGATAGGTTAATTCAGTCGGCAAATAGTATTAACCAGACAAATATGTAACATCTATCCCCCCGGAGAATAATGCTGCGATGTGTATACGGATGGAGTGAATTTTCGCCCGGTGAGGGAAGCGGCGCAGCGAGAAAGCCTAAACTGTGAACGATTGCATCGCCTCATTAATCGAGTGGCGTGAGGGGCGGCGTTGCGAGAGGGTGCGGAGGGTTAATTAATTCCTAATCACACCGTGGAGATCGAGCGAGTTACCGCCGCACGAGTGAGAGAGACGGAGGTTTATCTCGGCTCGCACGTCGGCTCGCTGGCACGTAATTGCAATTTTCGCTGCAATTTCTGTAATATGCTTTTAATGACTCTCCAGCGTACATACATATACGACGAGAGCCATCTCCTCATTTGCCCACGCCGAGCGGTTACGGCTCCATCGCTTCTGTGTCTGATCCTTCCATTCTGTTTCCACTTGCAATTTCGCTCTCCTCTCATATTCTCACACTCGATTTACCAATCAAATTTTTCGCTGGAACGAGCAGTTCTTAAAAAAAAAATGAAAGTAAAAATTCTATCGAATAACGAGTTCGATCGATTTTTCACCCCGTTCCGGAAGCACTTTGGCAAATGAAGTGCAAATTATGGTTATGATGATGATTATGATCTCTACAACTCTCGACACTGCTTTATCCAGCTGGAAAGTATCGGCTTCTTTATCTTAGTGCTTTGTACAGCGATCGTGAGAAATATATATATATACAATTTACAGAGCCGGAAAATTGCATGATACCGAAAAGAAGCTCAACCTGACGAATTCATTCGCGCGTCAAATCATTCGCGTTGTCGATCGTTTACACTCCGCTTCGCAATCGGTTCTACGGTATTATTTTCATTTCATGTGCGCAATTGGTGGCACTTATGTGACAACCGATACGTTACTTTTATTTTTCTTTCATGTGATTCCGCTTATCATCTCTATTCATCCTCTTCGATCTCAGAGTTTTCGTACGGATCGGCGTTAAAGAAATATCTTGAACGCGTTTTTTCTCCGTAGCCGTATTTATCAACGAAACTCGGATCGTCTATTGGACTCTTTTTCGTTTCAGTTTCATCGTAGCTGTGATATGGAGGATTTTTTTCGTCATTGCTATTATTATCGTTATTATTATTATTATTTATCGAACTTCCTTCGAAGTATGCGTAATTCACGTACGATGCCAGATCGTTCGTAAGATCGTGCGAATTCGTTGTGCGATCCAATTTTCTTAGTTTCAATGATTCGTCACTGATGCGAGAAAATCCTCGTGGTGTGTTTACGTTATTCGTCTTTCGTTCGTTTTGGTTCTGCGGATTTCTGGATTCGACAGAAACAACATTGTTCGGTTCGTAGCCGGAAGAGACCCGATTCATTCGACCGTTTCCTCGACTCGAATAATCCACGTTATCGCGTCCATCGTCAACTGAGTACAGATAGTTCGTCGGATTCTCGTTACGTATTCCCGCATCTTCGGGATATTCGTCAGTGCGTCGATCGAATCCTTCGCGAGCCTCGATATTCTCGTCGAGCGTTGTGTTGTTCGCCGATGTTGCGTTGACCGAAATTTCAAGATTTTCTTTAGATTTTACGAAATAAAGATTTACAGCTTCGTCGCAATCGAAGCCGTACCACCAGTCGCAGACGAAGTGTCTTTGATTGAAGATACTACCCGGCGGACAGAGAAACGAACTTTTCACGCCTCCCGTGTTGCAAACGTGAAAAACCTGAAATACCGATAATAATTGAATATTCGAGAGACAATTAAAAAAAATAATAATCAAATGACCGGAAAATAAAGTAAACCATCATTTCTGTAATACTTATAAATTTGACCATTTAGAGATTTAAAAACATCGACTTCAAGTCACTTTTAACGTGTTTTTTGTAACATTTTACATTAATCTCCGCCGTACCTGACATCCGGTCTCCGCGTCGGCGTAATAACCCCCGGGCTCTTTGTCGACGCAGGTAAACGATGTAACCGGTATCCTGTCGAGATTCGGATAATCCATACCGGGAATACCGGGAACAGCATCGCGCCAACCATCGCCGGTGGATTGTCGTGGCTGTTCGTTGGCAACGTTTCCGGTATCCCGGTAACCCACATCTCTATGTCCCACCGCAGCCGTGAGCTCATCCACGGTGGATTCCTGATAAGCATACAAACCTTCCTCGTCGCTCGATCGATTCTCCTTCCATTCACGTTTCTCCTTCTCGCTATAATCTTTTGGAATATTCTCGAAGCTCGAACGCTCGGCGATTTCTGTCGACGTCTGCAACAATCATAAAGACTTGGCATGAATCGAACGTACACTCGTCTAAGATAGACGCAATATCGGCAGTGGATTTGACTCAGCGCATCGTAATCGTGTCGTAAAGCATTCACGAGGTAATAAACCATTTATTGAACTCTGCAAACTTTCTGTGTATACACGAGGGTACACATGCGCGGCATCGTAATACTATGTATCGAACGAAATATGTAACATTATCTGGTTTCTACGAGGTTCGATACGGTTCGCGAGACATACGTGGTTTAGCGTCGTGTATACGTCATTCGCGTAGAAAGTGAATCTTCTCTTAGCCATCTCGTGCGAGCAACAGCAGCAAGTATCATGTATGTTCCACATTTCTGCGAAGTGTATTGCGCCAACGAAGAGGAGGGAGTTAACGCTCTCGGTGGATCTCGTACTCTCGCGCGCGTTCACCCGAGTACGGGGCCAGCGGTGCAATAGATAATGCAGCGTACAGCGCGGCAGCAGCGTGCAGGCGAAGAGCTATTCGCCGGTGCTGTATCGGTTCCGATGCCCGTTCTATCCCACTCTCACCTCTGACTTGTACGCAACTCGAGCGGATCAATCGAGGACGATCGCGGAGCAAACCACCGCTGCCGGCGCCTAATTAACGGATTTTGGATTAGGTCTCTAGTCAGAGTCGTCGGGCGAATCGAGACTCATGTATTGCATCGAATTAATGAACACTCCGATAGTCCAATAAGATCGAATTATTGTTGCCTTGTCACCCATTGATTTCATCTAATTCAGATGATTATAAATCGTTTTAGTAGAAAAGTATCGTAAGGCACCGGAAGACTTTATTATTACAAAAAAAACACTATTGGGATCGTGGATAACATTTTTTTTTTGCGAATTGACGAAATTCTGCATACATTTTCATCAAATATATACATGAAACATTCGTAGAGGCAATAAAAATTTGCGTCGATCAAACACGAAATCGTTGGCTCGAACAATGCACTCGTAAGCTGTTTTTCTCATTGTATTGTCGAATTTTAATATCGGACGAGCGTTAAATTTGAATAAAGTATCCCTCTTACCGTTTTGGACGAAGATGTCGCCGTTGCCGCGAGTAGAGTTGTAGCGATCGCAAGACGCAGCATCCTTACCCTCTTCTGTTCGTTCGTAACTCGCGGTAGCTTCGTTTATAACGTCGTAACATCAAAGTACCTGAATAATTAAGGTAAAACTCATTACCGCGGAGGTAATTGATTGAATAATAATGTTGAACATGCCAAGTAGAATCTTCGCTCTAATTTTGATGAAAATTGTTCTTAACGAAGTTTATAATACCTACTTTGAAGAAATAAGAGATTGGTATTTGCGTTGCCGGTTACGCGAACAGAAGCTGTACCGGACGATCGGTTCACTCGAGCACACGGATGAGAGAGTCTAACGGTAACGGGATCTTGGAGATCGGCATTTATAGCTCATCCCCATACGGTTATAGATACAAACTGAACGAGAAAGAGAGAGAGAGAGAGTATCATCGTCGTTCCGTTTCTGCTGTCTCTGCAACCCCGAAGAGGGGCAACGAGATCTTTGGAATATGTACGCCATTACCGTAGTCAAAGAGCGCTCGTGATCTATATACGTATACGCAGATCGAACCAATGCATCTATGGGCACCTACGGTCCACATAATCGAGGATGCTACTGACTTCCATCCTCCACGGACACGGTACACGGTATTCGCTCTCGATTGCACATGCGACCGGTACACACACTGTGTTGTAATATAGCGGTATACACACCTCGCTCTGGTCCCTCTGCTCTTCATATATCCCCGTAGGATAGAAACCATGCTGGGTACTGGGCTCGTAAATCGACGAGTTATCCGATACGCGTGGATAATCCTCGACAGAAGTTCTCTCTATACCCGCTGAGTATTCCTAGACGCAGTCAACCAACAGCCGACGATTCACCAGCCATCTAGCTGCAGGTAGTTCACTGCTTTCTGTACATACATAGATCTCTACCTATCCTCAAACTATTCCTTCTACAGATATAGAGAAGACTTACCCACCGCTCCGTAAGCCTGTTTACTTTCGTTCTTCCCCAACCGTTATGGAATCCCTGAATACACTATTGCGCGCGCGTAGATTTTACCGAGGATTCCCCGGGGCAAAAAGCGAGGATACATTTCTTGCTCTATTTTCGCTGGATACTCATTCCTTTTTTCGCATCGGTTTACATAAACAATTTGCGAAATTTTTATTTTTCCTTTTTTAAATCGAAGCATTCGAGAATTTTATTTCGACCCCTTCGGGCACGAGAACTCTCGACTTCGATGCAAATCGGGTTGCCTACAATCGGGGGGAGAAACGAAACTCGGTTATTCGAGAAACGGTTGTGGAAATACCTTTCACCGTGTGGTGTCTCGAAGGTAATACGGTATTCCATCGCGACGAATACGAAACTCATTCGCTCTCAGGAATCCCCTCGAGACTGGAGGAAGGTGCATTGAAAATTATTCAAATTTCACATAACTACGAAACCAGTGATTTCTGTATTATCTTTTCTGTATGTACAATAAATATATATCGACTCGGTAATTTCTATGGATGGAAGCAATAAATATGCATTTTTACATTTATCAATATAACGATTCGATGTTGGATGCTGAACGCGAGATGAGACGAAACGCGTCCTTGAGGTATGCCAGATGGGATTTTTGAGCGCGCGAATAAAATTTTATCTCTTAGCCAGTCCAGCGTTGTGGAGAACGTCGAAGATCTTCTCGCGCGGTATATTGTCGGCCTCGCGATTGATCACCTGTCGTTGATCGATCAGATTAACGATAAGATCGATAATCATGATCCCTTCAGAATAATTTTTGTTTAATTAATTTCTTACTTGCATCTCCTTCTCGGTGAACCATGATTCCTGCGCTAATCCCGCGACTATTCTCGGATTTTTGTAAAAATTATTTTTCAGCTCGCTAGGTAGCGTATCCTCCATTGCCGAATTCGCAAGAACACCGGGATGCGCGTAGGGGGTTTGCGACGGTTGTTCGACGATAAATATCGGCGCCGCGCTGCACACTCCGAAGATCAATGCCACTATAACGAAAATTCGCATTTTCGCGGCGTACGATTATTTATTTTTATTTTTTCGAGAAACAACACGGCAATTCAACGAAATATTGTATTACTATCGCAAGTTTGATTATTGCGTTGAACTGAATGCGCGTCCCGTGTTTCTGTTTCTTTATATACCAGACTCGAAAGATTTACCGGAGACACAGGGGGGCAACAGAGAGGAAGGTGAGACTGGTGACCGCGTCTGAGGTTACTTGACTCCGCTTGTATCACAGCCTTGGTGAAGCGGATCGAGAACCTCCACTTCCTCTAAGTATAGAGTAAAAGGTATATAATAATCGACGACCTCCGTCGATCTCAGTTTCCTCGAGTCAACGCCGGTTTGCAAGTCCCTGAGATTGTGAGTGTATTGACCCCTCGACGTTGTCAACTGAGTCAAGGGTGCTGGACAGTTCGCAGTTGAACTATGTCTGCAGTACCGCTTTCGTAATCATCTTAAGCAGACTGACCGTATAACATCAAAGCGACGATTATTAATAACGAAAATTTCTGAGCTGTGCGAAAATTTCTCTTCCCCGAAGCACGAAGCTTCAGTTTTATCGGAACAAAGCTTCTTTCTCTTCTTTTTTTGGTTCTTCTTACATTTTTATGAGAGTCTGCGGCAAAGCTCGTGGCTTCCCTCGATCGAGGAGCAGAGATTCTTATCGGCTCCTTCGCTTTGTACGACGTTCGACAGTGGTCCAGCTTTTTATCTATGTATATAGATATATACATGTTACATCGCAGCGATACAGTAGAAAGATCGAAAGAAGTTTTTTTCCCGGAATAAAAGCGATGGTTGGAAGACCGCAAGAGTAGAGCTGATCGGGTATTCCATAGAGTGCTTTTTAGTTTGTCGACGATCTTTCGTTTTTTGCAAAAGACTTCGCTCCGATATCGATCCGTTCGATCATCAAAGGTTTCGGTTTTTTTTTTTTATTCCAAACCTTTGATGTACACGAATTGTCCCTCGGCAGAGTAATTGGTCCGGGAGAATGTAACTCCACTAACATGGACGTACTATAATGTACTTCGAAGAGAATCAAAGAACAGCGAGTAAGGGAGAGCGCCCAATGGAGCCTCTGATACACTCTATAGTTATATGCGGAGACGGTATTCGGGTCAATGTTGCGGCCTTACAGAGAACCGAACGAGTCTGCATCACATACTGGTTACCCTTGCCGGATTCAATCTTCTCCCGTTGACGTTTCCGGTCTTTTATCAGTCATTGAGCAGTCGGGAGATTGAAACGATCAATTACGAGACCCGAACTGCTTTAAGATTGATACTCATCTGACAGAGAAATAAAATCGTCGTGATGATGATAATATACGTCGGATGCGTGTGCAGAAAAAAAATCTTCTTTCAAAAACATAAAATCACAAGATCGAAAGACATACGCTTCGTTATTCTTGCACGAGAAATGCGTTTTTTCAATTTTACTTCCGAGACATTTTAATACATGAAACTTCGTCCTTTCACCCCAAAGTTTCCGGCGTCATGAGACTTGGGGTCTTGAAAATTGGACCCTGAATTATTACACGACAGAAACTCAAAGTCGTTCTCGCTAAACAAGCCGACCATAATGGAACGGTAGTATGAATAATATATCACGCCGCAGGGAATATTTTACAACCTCTCGCGAAGCTCGTCCAGTGATTTTCCCGAAGAAGACGATAGGAAGGCGAGAGTAGCGAGAGTGGCGAACGTGACCTTGCTCGCAATTCCCAGACGTCATTCACACACAGTAAGAATTGTTATTGGTGTACGTGACCGTTTGCTTGCGGCTCGTTCACTTTCTATATAAGACCCGCCGCGCGACCAGTCGATTCTCCAGAGCACGAGCGATTATTCTCGTGCAAACATCTAAACGGCACGTACAGATCTGATTGTTTTACGACGTGAAGAACGTTCAAGAGGTTGATAAACAAGATATAACACAAAATCGATCGAAATAAAATGACAAGATCTGCATGAGGATTTATTTCAGTTCACAGTTATTTCGTTAGCGTTGTAAATCATATTTTTAACCCTTTCCATCGCATCGCTGGATAAGCTGAGATCACATTTATTTCCAGAATTCTGATCGTTCCGTGCGATTATTAAGAGAAAAAGGCCTAAGATGTCGATCTTCGCTGACATCAATGAAACTATCGCGCCTAAGAACACTGAGATTATCTACAAGGATTCATTGGATTTGACTTTTGCGAGATAATTCTTATCAACGTTTGTAGTACTGATAGGCGGCGGGCGTAATAGTTTTTTGATAAACCGGTACAGCGGCATGAGCGATCGCTGGAGTCAAAGCTTTGCCGATTACTGGTACAGATCCGTGAACCTGGACGTGATCGAGATGAGCTGTTTTGATGAGGGTTGGCTGCTGCACGGATATCCGTTCGAACTTCGTCGCTGGTTCAAGGACATCGATCTCTTGAAGAGTCTCGACGGGTTTGCTGACGACAACGCGTCTTGTCGATACTCTCTCACCAGCTGGTTCGCTGTATTCCGGTGCCGGTGTAGCCGAGAGTACTCGAGCTCTTACGTTTCCAGCATCTCCGATTCCCGAGGAACTTCCATCGCGACCGAATCCAATCTGCACGACAAATGATATTAAAGAAAAAGATCAATGATTTAATTCTGGATCATCGTTCTGGCAAAGCCTAAGAGTGAAATCAATTAGAATTGACCGGTTACCTCAGCAACTCCACCACGAGCGGTGAGAAGATCAATGAGTCTTTGCTGATTGGTTCTGCTCTCCTCGGGGCTCGATCTCGTGCTTGGAAGTAACGTTGGGGAAGATTCCTGGGACGCAAAACGCGCGATAGTTTCCAATGGCACGCCGTTCGATCGCGTAATTACATTCGGATTTTGACGGAATCTAACGCTGCTTTGTTCCTGTTGCTGCTGTTGCTGTTGTTGCTGCTGGTGTTGTTGGAGCTGAGACTGTTCTTGCTGATTGTTCAGGTAATCTTGGTACTGTCTCTCCTGGCCTCTCGAGGCAACCTGATTCTCGTTTAGTTGGGCGGAACTTCTGAAAAGCGAACCGCGGAATGCAGCATTGTTCAATTGACTGGCAGAACTCGAAGATTGCGAACCGGCGAATTGACTGCCGCGGAATTGGGCATTACGGAAATCGGCGTTTTCAACGACAACAGACTCGTCGTCGGTACGTTCGGATTCACCGAAGGACGAAGCCGACGAGGAGGAAGACGGCGGATTGTGAATATGGGAGACCGGAGCGTGAGATATTACAGGCGCTACGGTTACGTGAACCGGAGCGTGAGCGACAATTGGAATCGCTGTAGGTGCCGATGGAGACTGCGAATAAGCAGCGGAATGAGCAATCAGGTGTTGCGGGTACGAAGCCGGACTCGCCGATTCGGACAAAACTGCCGGACCTCGTTGAAGCTTCGAGGTTGGCTCGTCGAGCTCCACGAGAGCCGAACCAGCTGGGCGAATTATTACGCGCTCTTCGATGTCGTAGAATTGCTTCTGGATCGCTGGTCTTCGCACCTGTGAGAGTTTTGAATTATTAGAAGACTTTTTTATCCCAAATATAAAATAAAATGACTATTCATTCGGTTTATCAAAAAAAGTGATTCGTTTGTGTTGAAAATTGCGAAAATGGAACATTTTATGTCATATCTAGAAAACAATTTTCACGAGCGGCGGTTGGTATAAATTTTAAACAAATTTGGGAAAAATTAAGTTATGAATATTTTTTTTTTCTCGCAACGAAAAGTTTTTTCTCGCTCTCACTTGTCGACAGTTGAAAAGTTTCTAATTGCTTCCTCATTAAATTTCTTCGCCAGCAAAACTTCTTCTGCGCCAACAAGCAACAGACGATACTTTCTCATGGCACCTCTGTGAGTTGAAGAAATTAATATGGACGCAAGGGGATTTTGTTTTAATGTTCAGTGCTTTTTTTCTACAAAAAACGAAACTAAACCGAATAATTTACCTCAAATTTGCGAGTCGAAACCGCGGGTTTGGCAACATCGACTTGTTTCTCGATAAGACCGTGGTGAGCCTCGTAACGAGTAACCGGAATGTTTGAGACGGTGGGCACGTGTTTGACGAAAGGAACCGCAGCGACAGCGGGTACTTGGGCCGCCGCGTATCCAACATGATGAGCTTCCACCTTCGCTGGGTAAACCGCAGCAGCAGCGGGAGTAGCATAACGAAGGGCCGCTTGATACTGGAGTGGAGATTGGTACTGAAGACCAGCAGACTGATACTGGAATCCTGCGTGGGACTGGTACTGCAGAGGCTGCGGTTGGGCATAAGCTGTTGCTGCACCCGCAGCGCCATAAGCTGTTGTTTGATATTCCTGACCTTGGAAACCGTTCACGTACGTAACTCCAGCTGGATTCTGATAGGGCATTCTTACCGAAACGTAGCAAGTAGCGACATGCAGCAGAGCTGCCATTGCCACGAATATCTTCATCCTTGAAGTTCTGAGGGGAAAAAAGAAAGGTGTTAAAAAATGGCCTCTCGCCGTTTCGGTCGTCAAGACAATCCGGTTGAAAAAAAGAATTGTCAACGTGTTTTCGACGAGAAGTTGGATTAGTTCGGGTATCTTTAATTCGACTAAAATAACAGATTCCGCGAACGAACTGTAGCGGAAAGTTCGAAAGCAATGCGAACTCAGCGAAACGGGAGAATAAACACAAAGTGAGCTCGAGATATGGGGAGTTCGGCAGAAGCAACAGAAAGCACACCGGTGCGAAACAGTTCGAGCGGAAACAGTTATATAGCTCTACGCGACGATGAGAAATATCGACTGAGTCCCCCGAAGCCGATGACTCGACGACTATCGACGATAATTTGAAATTACTCGGTACCCAGTGGACCGAAATGGAAAGTGAGAAAGCTTTGAGCTTTCCTGGCTGTGGTAAAACTTTGATCGAGTCTCAATGCTCAACCGGGATGACCAAAGGGACTAAATATCGTTTCGCGCCGCTCGCGGAACGGAAAATCTCTCCTGTTTTTCCAAACTCCCTTCCACATTCTTCCTTTTAATGCTTTTCGATGAACTAACGCTTTCGGAAAATTCCACTTTTCGTCAGTTAACTCAAGTCAAAGTTTCGTTGCTCGGTTTTTTTTTTTTCTTCTATTTGATTTTCCTTTTTACGCTCTGCCCCGAGTTTAAACTTCAACCGATGCGCGATATCGACGGCTTCTCCCGGAAACCTTCTCGCGATCCGTGAATGACGGAGAAGAGGAAGAAGAAGAAGAAGAAGACGGGGTAAGGAAAAGTTTGACGCGTCGTTGAGAAGCTGCGTCCGGCGAAGAAAAGTTGCCACACGAAGCTTTTGATTCGATTCTCTCCGAGAGTATCTAACGATGGAAAATTCTTTGGACACTCTCACCGGCTTTCGACATTTATCACACTTATACCCATGAATTCGTGAGATTTACTTTTTGTTTCCAATGTCCAGCGGCGACGAAGCTGCTTCTTGTCAATACGAAGAACGTGGGAATAAGCGAGACTTGTACTGTTGCTTGGGGTGTACCGAGGCTGTCTTATATGCGTGCATTCCCCTACTTCCTTCCTCTAGTAGTCCCTGTAACACGATTGGGATCCGAAGAACATCGTGTTCGGGTGCCCCTCCCGTTTATTTCGGGGGCGCAATCGAGTCCCCGCTGTTTCGAGTAAAGCCGGACTGGCGAGTTCGCTTGAAACTGGGTCGCTCGGCTTGTAAGCCGTACGCCAAATCTTCTCGTATCGTTGAACATTTCAAAAGTCGAGTCTCCTAACAGCCCGGGACCGTCCGATTACTATACATAATCTGTGTCTACCGTGACACCTAACACCCATTTGTGTTTCATAACAATCAGCCTGTATTTTTGCTGTTTATTTTCAACAGATTTGCAAGATTTCGATAATTCAAACAAATTTATACGATCGCTTGTCTATCTGGTTATCGAATGGTTAATTAGTCTTCGAGAAATATGTTAAAAAGACATTACACCGATTAACTTTTTTTTCACATTTATAATTTTCATAAATACTGAAATAATTGGAAAATATTTGAAAACTATGGTTCTTCTAATTAAGGCCTTTCACTCGCGTAATATTAAAAAATTAAGTAATTGCAATATCTCGATCGCTGACGCATGTATCGATTTTTTTTTGCTCCAAATGGAAACGTATCGAGATCAATGCAGATACGCTCGAGAATATTAATTCTGCATAATCATTTACAGTTACGAAGTATATTTTAGCGACGAATGAATATGAATGATATTAATATTAATAGAACATATTATAGTTTCGACGCTTGTTGCGATACAATCGGCGATTGTATACGATCTTTCGGAATATTTTTGTCAATCCGACAACAAGAGAAACGAGAGGATCGAAAGGCGGAGTGAAAGAAGCTCGAACGACCTCGCTCTCCAGAAGTCCATACTAGTGGTTTAATTCTCGTTGTTTTCATTTGCCCGTCGAATAACAAAAATACTCTTTATTTTCGCGTCACAGACATTGGTAGCGGCGTTGTGTAGTATCGTACCAATTAATCGATGACCTTCGTTCGATCTTCGATAAGCGTCGTGTCTATAAAATTTCACCTTGCAATACTGCGTAAACCGTGCAATTTTTCTGTATTACCCCGTTATCGATTTATCGACGTTTTATGCATCGAAAATTGACGGTACTAACAATAATCGTCAATTATCCGAAAAATGCAATCTCGGTCGATCGATTTTTTTGAAGGCTCGCGTTGAAACCGTAAACATTTTTCATTTCATTTATTTAAAAATTATTTATCATAATCGTCTCCGAGGAACTTTTACGGCATAACTGTTATTACTCATTTCGCCCCAGTTTCGGAGGGACGCCAAACTCCACCCAACGTTTACGCGTATATACCTATATGGAAGAGTAGAGAATACACTCTCGAGAGCCCGTCCACCGGCAAACACATTCTCGTGTATTATTCCAGCCGGGCACTCGCGTTACGCAATCGATACAGACGTACGATTATAAAGCAAGCTGCGGACGCATGCACAGCGCCATACACACCGGTCGCAAAAGTTTGCCCCTCTTGTCTGCGACAAGAGCCGATCGAATATTTTGTTTCATGAATTTCACTCTCGTCCGAATTGCGTATATACAGATGGGCTACACTAGTCGATACAAAAGCGCCCGGGGTATGTAACGTTATATACACGAGGGCAAAGTTGCTCGTGTCATTCGTTCAAATGCGTACTCGCGCACGGTAGTCAATAATGCTTTCGCCGATTTCCATAGAATCGTCCTGTTCCCCGTTTCTCCCCTCTCGTCCCGCGAGTGATAGTTCGAAGCTTTTGTTGGAAAAAGCAATAGCCAAACGGGCATCGATTGTGGCGATTGGTAATACCACTCTCGATGTCACCCGGTGCTTCGAAACAGGTGGCCGAACAATGAACAATAAAAAAAAACTACAAAAAAGTCAAATTTCTAATTGCGTTATCGAACAATCGAGAGGATCGATCAATGATCGCGAGTTTCGGGACGATGACTCCCTCCGTGCGCATCGAGGAAGTATGCGAAGAGAGAATAAATCGTTATTATTCACGACGCGCCGTGTGTAGGATCAGCACGACGAAATCTTCGATTTCACGGGTCTTCGGGTTCGAAGCCTCGCGAAAAGAAATAACGACTTCTTTTTTTTCCATTTTTTTTTGTTCGAATATTCTTTACCATTTGCGTACTCAATCGTGGCGAAATGAAATCTCATTTAATTATTATCGATAATTTTTTTTATTGAGAGATATGCGATCGAAAAATTGTGGATGACCTTCAAAGGTGCGAGATGTTACTTGGTACGAACGGGTTATCTCATGAGATTAAATATTTCGATGCCGCGACCCCAGAAGCATCGAGTCTAATGGATCTGGGCGGCCCTCAGCCACACCTTTACCTCGTCTTCTTCTTCTTTCTTTCTGCTTCGTTGTCGATCCGCTGCTCGTTCTCTCTCTCCCTCGACGGTTTTTGGTGAAAGGAACGGTTTCGCCCCTCGTATAAGTCACGCGTCTCAAGTTCTCAGCGGTGAACAAAGCCTTAACGCCTCTATGCATGCAATCTACGCACGCATACGTGATGGGCATATTAGGAACATTTGCGCTTCCAAAAACCAGTAGTGCTGGCAATTGGGAGAAGCGTATCCATCGAACTGTTAAAAAATTTCTAGGCGGATCAGAGCAAACCATTGACACATGTCTTTCAGGTAAAAAAAAAAAAATATATATATATATATACATCGAAGTATACGCCACTTTCGCAATAATTTCGCAACAGGCCCTCGCGTCACTCTGACCACCACAGACAGTATGCTTTCGCTCCTCTTTGGTGAAAAAAAAAAAAAATGGATCACAGCAAAAATATTCCTTGGATTCTTGCGCCCACGCACCGGCTTAAATGCTTACTCGCGTTTCATCTCGTATAATAAATCCCTCGAGAACTTGTCACCGGAAGAAAGAGGCTCCGATAAGAATAATCCGAATAATCGATTCGAAATGTCAATCCGACGTTGCGCGGGAGGAGCGCGTTAAAAAATAATATTTTGGCACTGCCACGGAGAGCTGCGCAAGAGTTGGACCGGATCTGTTCGACGCTGCGGGCAGAGCAAGCTTACACGATCCCGCGTGCGATCTCTCGCAAGGATTACGAGTGTTTTCCCGCTACTTAATAACAGGCGTTTAAGGAACACTCGTATGCTCTTGGTGCGTTAATCGTTTTTATTATCAATTCGATTAATCGCTGGAATTTTTTTTTTTTTTTTTGGCACACTAAATGAATTTTTGGAAATTTCAATGAACAGTACCGTCACCGGTTTTATACAGAAAAGAATGGCCAGCGGTCAGTCAGTTGCAGGCTTTTACCTCGCCGTCATACATTTTCATAACAAGCCATTGACTGCGGGCCAATAACTGTAACAGTGCTAACTACAGTGCGGTTTAAAGTAGCGGATATTATATATTTTACAAGCGAACACTTTCTCGCCCGTCTCGATTAGTCCCCACGTCACGTGCGCACCGAAACACGAGTATAAGTACGTTGCATCTAAGTAGTCTTATATATTTCGCTTGACGGCCGTCAGACGCCGAGATAGCGATCTTCCGTCGCGAAACGCGTGTTGCGATGCCGCGGGTCAAAGTTTTCATACACAATCGGTGCAACGAACTCTCTTCGCGAGCATACAATCGATTAAATAATATATTTATCTTTCACCTATCCGTGAATTATTTTGCTTTCGAGTCTCGTGAAGATGACAGCGAGGAAGATTAAGTCATATATCGCGTACGACGCAGCGGCCAATGCCGCAGCCAATAAATCGTCCGCGTTCCAGCCGCCGGGCGCGAATCGATAAATAAAACCTCTCATTGATTCACAATTTCTTCCAGTGGCTTCAAAATATATAAAATAACGCGCGAAATCTGTCGACGCAAAATTTGTTGCTTCATCTGAGATCGACGTTTCCCGTCGGTATTGGAGATAATTCGGACCACCCGTACGCCATTATCATTACCACTTTCGTCCCGATTACCGTCATTAAACGAGGCGTGTCCCAAGGGTTCGAACAGTCCGTCACGATGCAACGGGCAGAAAATTTTGTTGCGCAACCGATCCGTTTCATAATTATTTAAATGTTTTATTTTTTTTTCAACGTTTTCTTTATTCAAACGCGTTGCCCTTATATCCTGGTAAGTGAATTTCGTACGCCGAAAGGGGCACGTAATTATAGTCTCGAGACGTCGATGTCGGGAAGTGCATCGAGAAAGCGAAATAACGAAAAAGAGCCTCAGGTAAACTTGCAGAATCCTCTTCGAGAGATCTCGTTAATCGACCAGACGCGATAATAAATTTGGTGTCATCGGGATGTAACGAGTTTGTTACACATTCACAACCGAAAAACTCGCTTCCAGCTTATTCATAACTCATATTTTTATTCTTTCTTTTTTTTTACACACCGGTAGTCAGAAAGGCGACGAGAGGTGCGAATTGCTTTTCGTCGATTATTTAAAGAATTAACCAATCACTCGTGAGATTTTTTTTCGCCGTTGACGGAGAGCGAAGCGGAGTTTAAATCGAGTGAAAAAAATGCGCGAATGCTATCGGTGGGCGACGAAGTGAAGCTTTATTGGAAATATCCAGCAGGCCACACCCTGGGAAAGGACGCTTTAATTAAAACGTTGTAATTGATTGTCAGAAGGGTGTTGGAGAGAAAAGCGAAAGAAAAACAGGATCTCAATTAGCAGTAGTCTCCTTCAAGGCTGTTGATCGCTCGATGAATTAAAAACTCTCGTGGACTCACAATTACAAATTGACGCGACAAAAGCTGTATTTTTAACGCAACTGTCGGTTCAGTAAAATTTTTACCATTTCCAAACGCTCCTTGCCATTCACTCGAAACGACCGACCTTGTCCGTTGAATTCGTTGCGCTTGTTACTGTACGCCTCACCATATCATCTTTCGAA
Organism: Cryptus viduatorius; assembly: GCA_964006125.1. Classification (NCBI taxonomy): domain Eukaryota; kingdom Metazoa; phylum Arthropoda; class Insecta; order Hymenoptera; family Ichneumonidae; genus Cryptus; species Cryptus viduatorius. Next base: position 9,763,599 of record OZ023221.1, on the reverse strand, counting down.
CGGATGGGCGGCTGGGCGGCTTTCCGCGACTGCGTTTAATTTATTTTTATTTTACTCCACTTGAGTTTTCAAAACGATCCGTTGCCTCTCGTTTAATTTTTATAATATTTATGTACTCATGGTGCAAAAAAAAAAAATGTCCACTCAATTTCTTGTCCACTCAAACGAGAGGAATTCGTACGAATGGAAAGTTTCATTCGATCACAATATAAATTCTATTTTATTCAAAATGAATTCTCTGAAATGTAGGAGGCGGAAAAATAAACATCCTCGACGAGCTTTTTTTTCAAGTGCCGCTTGGCTGCAAGTTCCATCCATACCGTAACGAGTAATCTCAGTTTTCAGTGGAAACCTCGTTTCGTCGATCCAATATAATTTCCACTCGGAAAGCTCTAACGCTGATTGCGACGAGCTTCGATTGCAAAATTGTTCATGCAATGAGTGCAATTACACCTCCCGAAACTATCGACGTTACACGCTGAATTGCATACAATTCATACGTTTTAAAAAATGGTGTGTATTATACATCGAATAAGAAAATATCGAGGAACTTTTTTTTTCTTCGATCCCATAACTTCGGAACAATAACGAATTCTCTCGTCGCCTCGTTTTTTTTTCGTTCGCAACTCGCAACATTTTATCTTTGCGACTCGTTTATTTTGCGTCGAATCATTTTACTCCCAATAACGGGTGGGCGATGGTTTTTCCTCACCTGACCCTTCGCTAAGTGCACTTTACAAAGAACTCTTTTATTAATGGCTATAACGGCTTCAAAAGGAAGGTGAATTGCCGCTGTAACGGTAACGAACTGCGATATTACTGAAAGTTAAGCTTGCGTCAAACCTTTGTTATACTCCTTTGATTTGCTTTTATTTATAAATGCAGTGATAAACGACGTATAAGAAAAAAAATTAGCAAAAAAAAAAACCAAGAATTACATTAAAAGCGAATTCGGTAACTACAGACAATAAAATGTGTTTTTTTATTGGGGGAAATATATATTTCTATTCGTTTCATGCGATTATTCGATGGTAATAAATGTGTTGAAAAATTTCGTAGAAACATTTTTTAGTCCAAATATTAAAGATTCCAAAAGAAATATCTTTTTTTTTTACAAAAATAAAAAAAATATATATCTAAATGCACGAAACACGTTTTTGATCTGAAATTACCGAACTCCCTTATTTAGCTTCATATTTTACTTAATAGCCTATTATCTGTACAATTTTTTTTGAATCGTATATTGAAATTCGTGTCCTCGGATTTTGCAGTCAACACATTGTTTTGCGGTTAAACACGCAATATTCATATGTGTATTCCAAAAGCCACCTGTCGCAAAATAACGCCACTTTGCACTCCTTAATCATCAACCTGCCGTCTCATACACTTCAACTATACTATATAACAAAATGCTTTCACATTGCGATTTCTTCCCCGAGTTTCGAATGCACTAAATTCCCCGCGTGACGTTATTAATAAAACGAGGATCTGAATGCATGTTTTTTGTGTTTATTAAATTTAAATTGATCGTATAAAACACCCGCAGTGTACGATTCAAGGTGATGGCGGCGTGCGTACGCCACAAACGCGGAGGACAAACGCCCAGCGCTATTCACCGCAAATAAATGAAACGATATTGTGTCCATCGGATCCGAACAATGAGATTTTTCAACAATTTTATTAGTTAAAATTCTAGTATTTACAAACGAGTATAAATTAAATGAACATCCCACTCATCAGCACCGTCGGGCTGTCGCTTCACTGCTTTTATAATATCCAGCGTGGGAGTGACAGTGACAGGGCACTCTCGAGAGTTCGCTCGTATGCCGCTCGGCCCGTTTTTACATATAAATCATTCCGCGCGTTCACGTGGTCTCAAATCGATGTTCAACAAATAGCGCAAAAAAATATAAAATAAAATAAAAACACATGAATACTTATGAAAGAGTGATTGAAAATAGGAAAAATAATAGAGAAGAGAAAAAGTGACGAGAAAAAGTGTAAAGAAAAAAAAACGAGAGCGAGAGGATAGAGTGATAGAGGATTCCTGGTGTGCGTTTCTTTTTTTTTTTTTGACGGATGAACCCACGTTCGGGTCTTCGCAGATGCGTGTGAGCGCGTCGAGAACAAAACAAAAAATATAAAAATCAGCGCTTGGGCGAACACGCTTGAAACGGTCAACGAAGAGAACGCGAATAATCATAATAGTATACATAATAATAATCATTCTATAGAGTTCGGCGGTGAGTGTTTGTGTATGTGTCTGTGTGTACGGCGACGTGACAGAATACAATAGGTACGAGGTGTGAATTGAGATAATTCGAATATTTATATAGTCGTAAATCCTGAATATTAAGAGGATGAAAATCGGTGATTCGTGACCGATTGGAGTATCCCATACACGAAGCTAGAGCGCAATCTCGATAATCGGGCATTGATATAGTCTGATAGAAATAGAACAAAAAAAAACAATTATTACACAGTTAGAATAGGCTAAAGGGTCTGCGTAAAGATTTTTGTTTCCTTTTTTTCTTTATTCCTCAGCAACGAGGCTACGTTTCTGCGGTGGTCGTCGAGTACCATAGGCAGCGGGGTCAAGGGGTACAAGATAGGTGACCTTCTCATTTCCCTCGGCTTCGCTCTCCTGTTGCTGCAAAATCGGTCTCTGCTTCCTGATGGGTCTTCGTTGACGGGGAATAGCGTCGGAGTACGGGGAGTACTCGGGTCGTGGCGACGGGGAGTGTTGCTTCTTGACGTAGTAACCGGTGGAGCTGTTCTCAAGGGCATAGGGTCGTTGGGTGGGTCTGGCAACTTCAGGCACGGGGGTGACGGTGTATCCGGCATTGATAAGAGCTTCCAGATCTGCCTGAGACAACGGACTGGGAGACTTAGCCGCCGGAAGTCGAATGAGTTGGGGCGAATTAAGCTGATCCTGTTCGATTATTTCTTCGATCGTCAGAGACTTTACCGGAGCTTTTTTCAGCAATCCGGACTGCGAGACGTAAGTCGAAGTCTGAGATCCGTGGGGAATCTTGTGCTTGTGTGCCTGACGCGGCTGATTGACCGACTGCTGTTCTTCAGCTGCCGTCGGAGGTCGGGGCGCGGAACGGGGGACGTAAGAAGAGCCGGAAGTTTGATACTTCTGCACGTCGGAACTCGTGAAATAACTGTTGGGCGGTGGAAGAGGGGTGGAACCAGTATTGGGCAAAAGATACTGAATGACCGGAGTGTTCTCAGGATCGCGTTGTCGGGCTTCATGCTGAGCGCGAGCAGCGGCCGCGGCTTCCTTATTTGCGTTGGCACGGGCCGCCTGATGGGATTTCCACAAAGCTTGCGCCTGAGCGTTGGCTATCGACTGGGCTTGTTCCTGGGCGCGAAGTTGATTCTTTTCGAAGTTCAGGGCATAGTTGTGAGCGTCCTCTTGGGCTTTCAGATGAGCCTGCTGTTGCGCTTGAAGGGCAAGAATAGCGTCGGCGTGAGCTTTGTACTCGGCAGCTTCCTGAGCTCTTCTTGCTTCGGCGGCTTGGGCACGCTCCTGAGCCTTCAGTTTCGACTTGTACGAAGCTTCCGGGTCTCTATATTCTTCCTCGATCTGTGATTGTCCGGCTTCGCTGACACCGGATCCTTGACTGATCTGCTCGAGAGCGCTCTGCTGCCTGTGGCGCTCGCCAACGATGCGAATCTGTTCGAGTGCAGCCTGCTGATGAGTGTTGTGAGATGCGGAGGTGATTTTTTGGAACGCGAGCGCTTGCGCTTGGGCGTTGGCTTGTGCCGCGGCGATATTTTGAGACGTGTAGCCCTGAGCGTTCAATTGGGGATGAGCGGCTTGCTGAGGTTCCTCGTAATACTGAGCCGATGGCCTGAAAGGTTTCGCTGCAGGTTTCGCGTATTGAGGCTCCTGAGCTTGGTATTGAACTTGAACCGGTTGGGCCGGTACGTAGGCCTCAGGGACGTGCTGAGGTTGGTGCTGATATCTCGGTCCTGTCGTCTCGACGTGATATTGCTCCTCCTGAACTGGTTCGACCGTAGGTTTCACATACTGATTCTGATAAGCAACTTGCTCCTGCTGGTATTGAGGATAGGCGGGCTGCTTGAGCAACCTTTTCGGTGGTCCACCGAGTTTGAACTCTTGAGCCTGATTGGCGGAAACAAGTTGAAGCAACTCTTGTTCGAATGTTCCTAATTTCTGATCGCCGTAAGCCGCGCCTGGGGCGAGCTGATAAGCCGACGCGGCTGAACCAGCTGCGCTCAGTCGAGCCTCGGCGCGACTTTGGGCGTCCACGCGGGCTTGATAATCAGCCTGAGCGTCGGCCTGTGCCTGAGCCTGAGGATGAAGGGCCAGACGAGGCCTTGGGGGGACTACAGCCGGAACTCTCTGATTCTGATAAGTCTGTTGCAAATGTTGCTGCTGCCTGGCGTAAGCCGGAAGCCTACGCGGCGGAGGTCCTGTTCTCGGCTGTTGCGGAGGGGCCGAATACGCGTTTGTGTACTGCTCCACGAAGCTCAGGTATTCAGGAGCCAACTAAAAAACGAAAAACAACATTAATTAACAGTTACATCGTTGTGTGCAATCATCATCCTGACTATAATCGTAAATGAAGCGAAACCGTTTCCTACGAATGTTTTAATATGTTGCGGTGGAATTATGCGAATCGCTAAAACTCGGCATCTCAGCTAATTAGTACTCGTATAATTATGATGTTTCGTATGTGCTGAAATGCCAAGCTGTTAACGAGAGGAATGCGGCGAGGGTTGCTGTAAATGAATGAATTAAAAATGTAAGAAAAATTAAATATGGCAAAATAACCCGGCAACGCTCTCTCGTCGATTATATTATTTATTCGCAATTGCAATTATCAATCAAAACTCTTTAAAGCGTGAAAAATTCACTTTCTAGAAATACACAATCTTGACGAATAAGACACGCGAGTCTCTTCTCCGACAACTCTCTCTCATCGCCGCGGGTATGCGCTTGATCATTATGGTAAATAGATATGAAAATCAACGAGTTTGCCAATTGATCGAACGCACCATTCGCGAACGAAATTCGTTGCCGCTACCGCGTTAATGCTCACTCGCGTACGTATACATATTATTAGAAATCTGCTTTCGCTAACTCGACACTCTTCGGTATTATTCGGACTTTCTACTATCTTGCGGGGATCGAACTTGACTTTACGCAATGTTAATGAATAAATATTTTATTAATGGGATGCAACGAAAAAAACAAGAAGAAGAAAAAAAAAAGAAAAGGAAATCCAAATAAGCGGATATTAAGGTGCGTTTGCCCGAGACCCGGTCACGCCTACGTTACCGAGGTCCGACGAGAGTCATTGAGCTTCTAATACCCATGCGGCGCTCTTCTAGGTTTCGCCTTTGCAAGTATATACTATAATCGTATATACATATGGAAGTAGAGCGTTAATCCGCTCTAATAATGAGTCAGCCGTAACGGAGCTCGGCTGTTCGCGATCCCGACAAGGCCGTGTACGCCTTTTAGCTAGTAGTCGGGGATATTGAAAGAGAGAACGAGAGTGAACGCTCGAAATGGAAGAAAGAGAGCGCCTCGGTCGCGATAATAATCGTCGGTCTTTCGTTTTGCATTGTGTGTATGTGTACGTCGCATACTTATAGAGACAGACGCGTGCACCAGGGGAGCAATCTGTGTTTAGTGTAACTCACTTGAGCCCAAAGACTGAGACTACTGGGTGCTGTTGCCGCTTGTCTGAACGACCCAACTCTTGGGTGTGGTTTTACCGGTTCTCTCGGGTCGCGGGCGAGCATTTTACCGATTAGAAGGCGAGCGAACTCTCCGGTTTATATATGCTATATACATCGCGGTTATATGCACGGAGGCACTGTAAGCTATATTGTCGGCACGCTCACGATTATGCAATGTATGCAAGACTGCGTGGCATTAACCGGAGTGCGATCGAAACTCGATCTAAGAAAACGTTATGGACTATATATACGCTCTTGCGAATGTCTCACTGGGACCTCGAGATCCCGGTTCTTGTTGCTCCGGACTAATGTACACCGCCGCAGAGCTTTCGAACATTTTCGCAACCGGCGCGAATTCATTAACAACAATTCAACCGTACAACAGGCTCCGCGGGGTGATAAATATTTCACGCTTGCCAAAGCGTTCGGAGGGCAATTGTTTCGTGATAAGACGCGGGATAGTGAGACGGTGAGAGTTCGAACTCTTCGACCTCTTCTTTCTCATTGCGATATCTTTGAACGAAACACTCCGCGCAATAATTTCTACATTTCAGTGAACGTTGCCAAGAATAAATAACAGGGAGAGGGAGAAACAGTGCGCGAAGTTCGAGCCGAAAAAAAAAATGAAGGTTCTTTGCAATTATCGAGCGTCCTTGCGACTCAAAGAGAATTGTAAAACTCCACGCGGAACAGGCAGTTAAAGACAAAACTCGAACAATGCGGCTAGTTATTTACGATTTTTCTCTTTGGGACTCGGGATTTTTTAACGTTTTTAATCGTTTCTCAACATACAATCGATTTGCACGAACGCCCTCGACAGCTATGCTGGGTATTCGACGATTGTCTGGAAACACCCGGAGGCCATGCAGTCGAGAGTAATCTTGAGTGAGAGAAAAAATGTATAAATTGTTCGCGAGTCTACGTCTGGTTTTCGCCGATTCGGGCGCCGAAACACGATTCGTTGCGACAGATAGAGGTACAGAATGTTCTCGCGTGTCTGACGTTGAAATTCTGTCTATGAAAGCTCCTTTTTCGCAATTTTTTTTTCATATATATCCGACGTCAATTTCCACTGTATTAAACATGAGAAGTCTATGAGAAAAACGAAAAAAAAAAAATGAATAAAAAATGTTCTCCTTCATGGCTAGTCGGCCGAGACGGTGTGTGCCGGTGATAGGCGGCCAATGGTCACGGTTGACCGACGTGCCGGACTCACACTCGATCTCGGCGAAGCATGCCACACGGTGCATTTCCGAGCAATGCAGTTTCTCGCTTTATACGTCTCGCTCTCTTCGCCTGTGGGAACTCTCTTCGTCTTCGACGACACCTTCGCGCAAATCAGACGGTATTATTGTGTGAAAAAAAAGTATACGTGTTAATGCATAATAGTAGAAAAAAATTAAATTATCGCTCTCGATTTCTCATACGTAACATGCGATCTTCTTATTTTTTTTTGTCTCACAGAAGAGAAGATCGCGTGTTACGTACGTGACATTGAACGCGATCTCGATCTATGGCCTCCGATTCGCTCGGCGGATCGTGGGAAAAATTGAAATAATAGCTTCGCGCGAGTTACCGAAGAAAAACAAGAAAGAAAAATGACGCGAACAAAAAATAATAAGAAGAAAAGAAATTAATTGTTTTTATCTACAAGTGTTGGATGAATTTTCTTTTTCTGAATACCCGCGCACGCATCCACGTTTATCGTAACAGCCGCAGTTAAATTATCATATCTTTTCGTCTCCCGTGAGTTCATCGCGTGTTTGGTACGTATACGGATCGATGTATTACATCGTTAGCTACGCGCGTTATATCGCTTTATTACATATCTATCCGAAGAAGGCGCATCGAGTCTGTGAGAAAATAAACGTGCGAGCATTTTTTTCGAGGTGTAAATATATGTACAATGATTTTTCCACTTTCTCACCTCTTGCGCATCGTCACCGTGACGTATTATGTACTGACTCGGCGATGCTCCGTAAACGCCACTTGCGCTAACTGGCGATCTTTTCGACGGTTCCTTTACGTCTATCTCCAGAAGTACAACGTCGTCGGGACTCGCTGGCTTCTCCGCGGCGCTTGAACCGGCCTCCTTCGCGACTGAGGTCGCTAACAAACCTGCGGAACAAAACATATTATATAAGAAAAATTTTCTAACAATTATCTATATTGCATATGTCTGTAAACGAAAATTACTATCCTTTTTGCGTTTAGCGCGATAAAAAAAAAATATCTGATAGCGGATTTTTTCAAACTTTCATTTTTTTCTGACTAAAAAAAGTGTGAAAGGGTGTGAAAGGGTCTTCTTGTCCACAAATACCGACAAAAAATTTTCTGCTAAAAATATGAAAAAAATTGGTAAAGTAAAAAAAAATGTTTGTAATATTGATTTTTTTTTCTAAAATTATCAAGGGAACATGTTATGGACGTTTGTGATCGAGAAATGGGATATTTACTGGGCAGTAATTACTCTATCGTGTCTTTTTATAATTCTTTGATACATTTTTCGGAACTCGATCACGAATCTGCCGCCTAATTTACCACCATCTCAATATTTAATCGTAACGATAGGAAGAAGAATTTTTTCGCCGAGAACGTAAGATTTCTATTATCCTGCGACTCTTGCAATTCATCGAATTGTTTCGTCTCGCTGTTGGGTTCATTTGAAGATTTTCCACCCATTAAGCAGGGCGGTTGTTCTCGTCGCCGTTCGTGAGATCAGCGGCTGCACGAAAAACAGGACACACAGTAGGGGCGCGGAGGTGTCGCGGGAAAGTTATACCATAGACACAGATCGTTTTCTCGCTCGGCGCATATAGCATCATAGTTCGAGTGCAGCAGGGAAAGTTGTGCGTCTCTAGGATCGTTGTGCCGCAGTTGGCTCTCGCGCTCCATGCCTCTGCTGCATGCTGCTGCATGTATGAGGCCTCTCTTGCCGTTGCCGTTTCAGCCCGAGTCGCAGGAAACTTTTCCCACGCGGGTTTTGCGTTCAATTATGCGAACGAACGATGTTCGTTCGCTCTGCGATCGTTGTGGACGATAGTAGTGCGAGAGAGAAAGAGATCGAAACCGCGCAGCAGCAACTAAATTCGAGAGTAGAGCTCCGATCTCCTTCTACACCCATAGAGCAGCAGAGAGAAAATGAGAGAAAGAGTAGAAGCGCGAGCGTCCAACGTAATTGATGCAACCGCACAACGTGCGAGCACTCGTACGTCTTTTTTTTCGGCGTCTCGCGTTCCGTTGGATCGATATGAGACGAGTCAAATTAACGAAGCTATTCAAACACGAGAGTGATCTGATACGCAAGAAGGAATACCGATTTAATTAATAAGTTGCATATAATACGTAGATATGGGTCTCTCGCTATAAGTTCCGCACGATGGGACTGACCGTCTGAAAGTAAATTCTCTTCCGATGATATAATATTATAGATCGCTAATAATTAACTATACCATAGTTATATTATTTATAACGAGTTCCCCGATTAATCGAGAGCTCTCGATATCATCCCAGTGATGCCGTAAGGAAAATTCTCTTGGCCTGTCGGTGAACACGCAGCTGAAGTAATTAATTACTCGTGTGCCGCGTGCCGCAGCCGCGGTACATGTATATATTTACTAACTATATACATATATATATAGTTATCTCCAGACAGAAATCAAGTTTATGGTATTCGCAGCTTTACTATACACCGTGACCACCGTCGTTTCGTCTGTTTACTTCCACGTGTCACGAGTAGATGTTACCCGTTGCGCGTATCCATGAATACCAACTACAGACCCACACACACCTTTACAGACGATTATTCTCTTCAGTTCCGTCCATATACACGCGAATTAAACCGTAAGCCTGGACACGCCACCGCATTTCGATTAATCCACGATAAGATGAAGATACAACAGCGGGCGACATTAGGAAGTCAAATAATTCAATTCGTTATCCTAATTCTCGGTGTTCCGACCAACGAATCAAGAAATAACTTCCGGTCTCTTGATTACTTCCCCTCGCGATCGCGCGCGGCAGACGGAATTCCTCGCGTAGCCCACGTACTAATAGAGTTCTTCTCGCGAAATCCCTCGATGATTCTACCAGCGCGAAGCGAAAGCCATAAAAACCAATGAAAAGACGGGAGAGTCTCGGGCGTTAATGGAATTGATGCGAACGTAATTGAATACAATTTCTCGACAAAAACAAGTGGAAAAATTATATATCCGTAGATTTTGCGAGAACGATAGGAAATTCACTTTTATCGAGTTTCTTAAACTTCGGAGTGGGCGAAGGCATTTTTCGTGGAAACGTATAGATGCAGTTCCGGAAACTTCCGGAAGGAATAAAGTAACTTCTCTCGGTTGTTTCTTACTTTCTGTTATGTATAGAGAACATAGTTGCAGTTGAAGCGAAACTAATTGTTCGCAGTCGCAAGGCTCTCGCGACTCCCATAATAAATCGTCGCATCGATAAGAATCGCTGGCCAATTCTTGCCGCATAAAGACTCACACACGTGCACTTACTTGGGACACGAGAACACGCGCGCGGCGCATCGACCTATTGTAACTGAAATGGACAGATAGCGAACTTTTATATACACATATATGTATATACATACAATATGTACGTATATATATGTATAGTAGTTTTATTGTACAGTGTAACAGACGCCGCGGCGTGTGCTCGCGCGTGAACCGGAAGACTTTCACGCAGAGTCCCCCGGTGCATTTCCTGCAAGTGGATACGTCTGAGCTGAAACTGCACGACTGTACGTGTAGAATAAACTGCTCTCATGCCCACAGTACGTTCGATATAGTTTTATCCGAACGCGAATCAACGCACTTGGATAGGTGAACACATCCGGTCCGAATAAATCGATTGTAGTATCTCGTCGCTCTCGACTCTCTCTCGTTGCAATTACATTAATTGCAAAATCAATCGAGGAATCAATGCGGCGCAATCACTCATTATTATCAAGAAAATCACGGGTCACACGTCGATACGAGGCGCCGTGCGAACCGGAAGCTTCGTTTGGATTGCACACGGGTTCGGACGTTCGTGTGAAAATTCTCAACGCAAAAATAATAACATATATTTCACCGGCTTGCTTAGGCAATACTGTGTGCATAATATAAGTGTTATTATTACGTGAAGAGAAATAGACTATATCTATACAAAGTCGTCTATATTCTATATACGTTTAAAAGTCGTACCGAAATACATATATATATATATATACCGGTAACTATCCGGCTATTAGCGAGCGGTAATTTAACGCGCGAAGAACCTTTCCGCTCACGATGCCGGTCAATAATGGGACGACGACGATGACGAGGTCGAGGGCCACGTTGAGAGTTGCCTCGCTCTGTTCTCTACTCTCCCCGAGACGATCGAACTAATCGCAATCGTGACTCCGTAGAATTTTTTTTTTTTTTTTTCTATAATTCTCATTTTGTTTTGTTTTTTTTTTTTTTTTTCTGCCTTCTCGTACATACAGTTGGTGGGTATAATCGAAGGAAAAGTAGTGGCTCATAGGAAAAGGTTACCACGTCCGCGGCTATTGTATGTTTGCTCTCTGGACTGTGTCTAACCATTGGGATTATTTTCAAAGGATACCAGACACGACAACTACATCGAACAACGACGACGCGTCGTGATACTTGCACTCTTTCTCTTTCCCTTCTTGAAAACCTTTTTGTTCGTTCTATTCGAGAACGATGTAGCCTGGCGGTTATGAAGCTTACGCAACGAGATATAGGAAATAGGTCGGCTCCGGTCCTGACTCCCCCCGAGTATATCTTTCTTTCTCGAGGCCCGAAGCGCTCTCGACTTTTCCTCTATTCTAAACCGCGATATATATATACGAGAAGAGAGAGAATTGATACGGCGACTCGTCGACATCGGATAACAAATACGCGGCCTGTCGGACACGCGGTTACCGTAATCCGATACTTCGCGGCTCTAAATCTTCCCGCCTCATTCTTCGCCATCGACTCTGCATTATCATTCACTCGAATTGCGAATCGCAATATAGTTTTGCGAAAAATACAAAACCGAGTGATTCCTCGGAGTCACGACTGTAGAACGTAATCAGTAGGATAGGCAGTTTGCATTCGAGAACGTTGGTGATATAGCTATAACGGTCGAGCGTTCCGGTATTGGATCACACTTGGGGCAGCGTAACTCCTCGAGCTCCCGCAGGGCAGCCCGAGGAGACACGTAATTAACGGTCTAACGTTCGAACAGCGCAAAGAAAGAATGAATAGCAGCCGGAGTGAGACCCGAGACTTTTACTTGAAGCCACGGAGCGTGTTGGGCACCGTGCGCGAGGACGTCATCCGCGAGTTTTAACTCAAATACCGCATCGGTGCGCAACTAGAATTCGCGGAAGCTACGAGACTCGACTAATCTCGAATAAATATTAGGATTCTACGAGTCCGCTGATCGGCCTCAATGATGAAACTAGATGTCGATAAAATGGAGAAAAAAATTACGAAGTATCAGCAGGATATCTCTCGCGTATATGAAAGTTTGATCTCAAGTATCATAGGAGGTATACATAACGGGAGAATAAGACGAAGGGAATAAAGTCTCACGTTTCTTCCACGCTGCTGTACGCACGGATTCCACGTGACCACGCAATTCGTCCGGTTGAGAAATGCGTACGATTTGTAGGTACGCACAACGATATATATACATATGTATTGTACATACGCGGGTGAGCAATGATCGCGTTGTGTAATATCCTCCTATCTCATTGTTACTAATCCTTGACTAATTAAACCCTCGTGTGACTCACACCTGCGAAAGGTGACTCCATCAATTTTCATTTTTTTATTTATTTTTCTTCGCTACGTACAAAGAAAATCGTGCAGTTTCGAATAAATGGATATGAAAGCCCAGAAAAATTATTTGTTTGGCATGCGATACATTTTATTCGAATTACATCTTTCGCTCCACATTTCCGCGTAACTAAATCATTTGATTAACGAGGGACAAGCGAGTTTCACGCATTGAAATTAATGTAATAAAAATTGATTGGTCGACGAGCGAAAACGAGAGCGATGCCGGGGTCTGGATTTATGGTTATTTAATTGCCTCATCCGCGAGGCTCGTGAGAGTCGACGTAGCAACGCACAGTAGTCTCGGTCAATCAGCATCAGACGCGTCTCGCGCGCGGAAGAAAGTGTTTTGCTTTGCGGCGTCCGAGGGAAATGGGGAAAGTCCAACGATATAACGGTGCCGGGCAGTGTTATATCGGCTGATTATAGGAAGCATCGTGAGATCCATGCGCGGAACGCTTATACACATGAGAGTATCGCGTAAGCAGCCTCGTTGCGATATATAGTCCGTAAAATCGTATATTCATATATTCCCTCGTGAATACACGTAATCCGCGAGGGACGCCCGTTTTCGTGAACTATTCATTTTCTTCGTAATATATTATAAGAATTTATCGCCTGTCCAGAAAAGAAAAGGTTCATTGGCCGCGAATCTTTCACCGTGAACGAGAAATTAATGAAGCGGAAAGATAATAGACGAGAAAGAACAGACGGTACGGAGTGAGACGTCTGACAAAGACGGACCTTATCTACTAGAGCCCCATTGATGCACTACAGTACCAGACGCCGCGTGCGAAAGCTATATTATATAGCGTTTTTGAAGTTCCGGTCTCTCAATCTTTTGTAATTATACGCATTTTTATCCTTTGAGACATCGGAAATTTGTATACATAAATTCTCTACGTCTTTATACCCACTCCTTCTACCCGGTTAATAAGTTTATTATTAACCGTGTGATATCGAGTGATTTCATCAAAGATGCTTAAGAAAATCTCACCGACAAGAAAAATACGCGTACGAGTCGTGCGATTTTCTTTTTTTATCAACGAACAATGACTCTCGTTTTCACCTTTCTATATCTCGCGATTTTATGAAATTCATACCCGGAGACTATCCAACAGCTATGTGTATACTCGCTGCGTCATATGCCACAGGATATTACGATGAAAAAATATTGAGAATGGAAAATTATTATTCTCGTCAATTGTTATTATTTCATGGTGCATAAGAATTCCATGGTCTGCCGGGATTTGTTTGCGCGCGAGCGCGGCGGCGAATTTAATCCCCGTAACAAGGATAGGCAGGCCGACCGCCGGTGGTCAGCAGGCACAACACACAACAGGCACTCGGGCACACCGTGTGCTCTCATTATATCCGAGTAAGCAGACAGCGAAGCAGCGAGAGCAACACAGCGGTCTCGAGAACCCGAGCGAGCTATTATCCTTTTCACTTTCCGCTCGGGCGTTTCGACGTCCTTCGGCAACTTCCGTCTCTACTTGTTCGCGGGGAGTGCTCCACATGCATTCGCCGCCAAGGAGACGGCCGGAGGGGAATTTTGGGCTCTATGGCACAGTCCCTCAAAGTTGAATTGCACCAACAGATGCCGTAGTACCGAGTCACCCACACCTGACTCTTCCTCGCGCCTATTTCAATTAATCTAAAGTACCACAACAACAACGCCAATGACAATAATTCTGCGAACTGCAGTGTTTTAGCTTTTGCTTATCGCGTCGGACACGAAACTCATTTATTAAAATAAATCGATAAAAAAGAATAAATAAATTAAATAGCGAATAAAAGCTCTTCAAAAAAACGATATTCGAATTAACGCCAATGAAATAAATTTAAATTCCATCAAAAGGCACCGCGACGACGACGAAGTCATGCCTCGATCAAAATTTTATTGATTAAAAAAAATTGGCACATCTGTAGTCTATGCATATTTTAATACCCAATATTCCGCTGGGAATCACCGCAAACGGTACAATAATTTTAAGCTTTCGAGACTCGAGTATTATGAAAATATCGGTTTTAAACTGACAAAAACCGTATTATCGGTATTAACGGTACAATAATTTTAAACCTTCGAAACACGAGTATTATAAAATATCGTTTCAAAATAACAAAGAAATTTATCCTCGAGGAATGAAATTTTTTGTGTTAAAAAAAGCGGCACAGCATTGTTCTGCATTTTTTCACTTAATATTCTGTCGGGAATTGTAAACCTTCGCGTCACGAGTTTATACAGAAAGACCCTTTTCAAATTGACAAAAAAAAAATCTACCATCGAGAAATAAAATTTGTTGAAAAGCGGGAAAAAAAAGGATTATGAAACAGAGATCCCCGGAGCACGTACCGCGATATTTAACAATGTTTTATCGAGTCGAGGATACTTCAGCAAATGATGATATAAAGGGTTAAAGGTTAAAGCTATGAATACTAATCTGCGGGACTCTCTACGACGAAATTGAACCTTTCACTGCATCCGCTAGCGGACATTATGGTAAATAGATCAATTTCCGCGCGCGACAGTATTTTGGTTGCTCCGGTATGCATTGCAGAAACGAATATACGTTTCTACGGGGCCCCGCGATATCGTAGCAAAATTGCAAAGGATAGTAACACACAGGGTACAGTGGCAGGCAAGCTGAGAAGTTCGCGGAGCAGCCGCCGGTTAGAAAGGCGATCGACCGACCTAACTCTCTTAAGCATACAGGTACGCAGACTTCTGGTATATCCTATGTACCGGATTGATGCATGTATACGGTATATATGCAACATACAACTCAAAGACTTGCCCAATCGGCGATACACACACCCGTAGTTACCGGCGTGTGTGGGATATTTCGCGACCGCCCTCGTTTCACCGTTTTACTAGCTCCCTCCCTCAACTCCCTGTTCTTATCTATATATGTATCAGTATGCACTCGGTGTTCGTTTTCTTTTATTTCTTTCCCCTTTTTCATTTCAATGATAACTTTTTTTTTATTTTTTTTTTATATATACATACGTGTGTGGGAAAAGTTTTTCGTCTCCGGTGAGCCTGCGATGTTAGTTCGCGAGTCAAAGCATAGGCTAACTCGGACGCGGAGAATACAACGGGCAAACCCTCCGTTAGATAGTACCAGAGATTTTATGATCCTCCGGGTTTTAACACAAGAGCCAGCAGTAACGACGATTTACGCGCCCGTTCGAGAGAAAGTTCTCTACTTTTGCTGCTCAAGAGTGTATCTCTCTACGCTGGCAATAGTGGAAGTTAGCGGTATAGTTGAGTGGATAGAGCAGAGGAGTTTGTCTCCCGAGTTCGAAGCTCGAATGACGAATTTACTGCGACAAAAGGAGATGCCGACTGTACGAAACGGACACGCAATTCGCTTAAATTAAAGATCCCGTATGTCCATCGATGCGCATGCGCACACCGATAAATTTGCAATACATGAAATGGACGTTTTTAACTCCGTGTCGCCAAAAGTGTAACCAAGTAAAAGTGAGAGCACAGTTGAGTGAATTTCCGGTCGAGCGAGTATACCGATAATTTTAACTCAACTCTAATACAAATTCAGCTCACATACATCGTGATCACGCACACGATTATTCGTTGTCTCTCCGCGTTCAAGGAAAGTTGTCGCTGGCTCGTGCCTGAATCGTAATCGTTCACCCGAACAACTTGCGTATACAGATAGATAGAGTTGAATAGTGGATCTATATATACACATATATAGATATAACATTGTAACGATAAAGAATCGGCATAACAGCAACGTGAAGCTTATAAATAATAGATACGAATTTTATCGAGTGAATTTATGTGCAGACGAGTTGCCTTTGTATATGTATGTATTTACATGCATATATATAAAGATACATAAAACGCGATAGTATATGTATATTCTGCACGATTTCGATCTCTGACATCTATTTTTCTCTTTCAACTCTACTTTTCATATCTTTCCTCTACGAAATATCGTTTACAATGTGCAAACTGCTTGTTTTGCGAATTTATGTGCCATCTCTACGAGCCGTTAGTGGAGCACCTCGAGTTTATTGCATCTACTTATTATTGTTTTGACCGTTCGTCTCTGTACGCGATTGTTATCGTTAGAGTCCGTCGACGAATGGTGTGTCGTCGATTTCGGTTTACGCGTTTCGTGAAACTTTCACGCGTTTTTTATTAATTTTTATGCACTTTAACAATCAATGAGGCTAAAGTAAAATATCACTTGTTTAATTCTTAGTATACTGGCACTGTTTTTTTTTTTTTTTTTACGAAGACTACTATGAAAAATTCACGACACTCGGATCAACGTTGGATCGATCGATTTCCCAAAAAAATCACGATTTATCGATCGATGAATAAAGGGAGGTAAGTAGAATCCTCGCGCGGGCGCGCGCGCGTTTGCGAAGATGTTCACCAGATTTATCGAAGCAATGATTATTGGGATTTAAAAAAAGTTTGTGCACTCACCTGCGAGTATGAGTAGCCACATGGTGAACAAATATTGGGTGACGGAGATCGCCGGGAGAATGTACGATGGATGTAGTCTCCCCGTGGCTTTATAGACCCAGGGGAAAGGCCGCGCCTGATCCGGCCCAAGTGGGGTGTACGGCTAAGAACTCAACGATGTGCTTTCGGCTCTCGCGGCCGTCTTGACGCTCACGGCGGTCCCGAGCAACGTTTTTCGCGGATTTCCCTAATACAAATTTTTCGATATTGCCGGCTTCACGGTGTACTGAGATACCCAATATCCGGGCTCTGGTGCATTAATTACTTCCGGCCTATTAAATCGTTGAAGCTCATCGCGAAGATGTCCGTAGATAAAAAGTGTAGTTAAATATTTTTATTGTTCTTCTAACCGCGAAAAAAAAAACTTTTCATTACGAAAACGGTGACAGTCAGAGGTAATCGGAAAAATAATAACGGGGCAATTCGGATCATTTGGAAAGACAAAAATTCAATTGAACAACAAAATTTCATAAAGTATCGAAGTTAATTTCGAAAAATTAAAAAAAAATCTATCGTCTTCAATGTAAAAAATTATTATAATAATGTTAAAAATTTTTTTTTTTTATATTGCACATGATTGATGTTTCCTGTTATGATTTTTTTCCCGGATGTACGAATTCTTTGCGAAATTTCCGCTAATTCCGCAATAACCAGGGAGCGGATATCTCGGGAGGTGAAGGAGCCAAATTCTACGAGGGAGTAACACGTTATCCTTCCTAGAATTTGTTGCACCGGTATTCCCGAGAATGCTAATTGAAACTACAATGATACATAGCGAAAATAGTCTTGCAGTTCTCGTTATGCTTGAATTTCTATTATCTATTCTCATTTTGTCTCTCGTCACCGGATTATCGTTGCGGGATGGCAAATGAACGTGATAGGTGAACCAGAATATTCAATCGATGATTCTCATACGCTATAGACAATATTTTCCATTTAACAAGTATGCATACATAGATACACATATATGTATAATAAGAAGTGAATTTCTCGTGGCGCACTAAATCGCAAAACGAGATGCAATGCGTTGAGCGATTTCTAAAGTAGATCATCGATGCATTGAAAGCGGAGAGGAGACAAGCGGTGTCGCCGAGGGGAAAGGGGTGAAGCATGCTCTGTGTTTTAGTTGCATCATATCGCTCGGCACACACGCCCACGACAAGGATTTCTCATGGCGCCTTATGCCAAAGTACTACCACAACTTTGTACTTCTCTCGAACTCCGCGCTCGCTCTCCGTGTCCGTGTAACTCTAAACTATACCACTATTTAATACCACAGTACACATCTACAGTCATCCATTACTGCATAATACATTGTACACATGTGTACAAGCATTGTACGTGTGATATTGGTGTGTTAAAGTCGAGAGAGGTAGGCGAGAGGGGGAAACCGAGGGGTAGAGACCGTGATATAAATGGGCGTCCATGCTTCAACACGAGCCGCCGTGGGAAAGGTAATCGGTCAAAGGAAATGCGGGCGGCTTGAAGCGGCCCTCAAGCGGGAGCGCTAAACCGAAGCTGGCGCGAAAAAATTCACTACACACATACTTATCGTACGTACATAGGTATGTATTTGATAGTTCGATTTCTCGCTCGAGTAAAGTGCAAATGGGATTTACAAAAAAAAATAAAAAATAATAGTAATAATGATAATGATAAAAAGTACCGACTAGATAAATAACGTAGGAGAGACCTTTCATGATTTTCTCCAAAGTATATCAATCCGTATCTCAATTCAGAGTTCACCCCCATTCGACCCATTTATTAATTACATATTTCTTGCCGCTGAGTCGTGTGTCTTATGTACTGCCGGCATTAAAGGTGGTAATATGTGGGCGCGTGTCAAGAGTTCGAGAGCAAAAATATATATGTATACACAGGGGAGGTATAATACGTATAATAATACACGCGTTGTTGAAGTACACACCCCGGAACCTTTGGCCACTTTTACCCACGTATACCGTTATAAGTGCATTTACCTAAGCAAGCCTACGAGCAAACGCTTGGTGTATAGTCACCGCGGTTAAGTCATTTCTCAAGCCGTCGAGACTGACACTAACTGTTGCTGTGCGGCCTTGAGAACGATGCAGAAGTTATATTATCCCGGCGACCACTACGAGAACGAAACGTACCAGAATTTCAACGATAGAAGAGAACGAGAACGAGAGAGCTTTCGCGGAGAAATGAATATGGATATAGCGGATATTATGGTGTGGATACACTTTTACTCTCTGCACTGCACACGGGCGTTGGGAGATCCGGTAAGGTCTTTCCACCTTGTGAATCAGAGACACTTGCAAGAGTGAGAAATTCGCGGCGCTCGGGCACACGGATCTCCTTGCGTTTGGATAAAGTGCAGCGCAACGTGTAGAGAACTACCACCGGGCAAACGGCGGCAAACATGTAATTGAATAATGTCCCGGACGAGAGAAGGTTCGCGGGGGGGTGCTTAACGCCTGGCAATCATATATACTTTTACTCTCAACGGCTTGTATGCGCCTATATTTCTCTATTCGCTCGTAACGACCGACCTAATAACGTACCAACGGATATCAGTTTACACGACTCCTTAACCAATTTCAAATTTATTAATAGATGAAAATTATTATATTGTAGAAATGTTTTCCATCGTAAAATTAGCAACATGAGATAGCGCTGTATCTACTTATTAATTTAATTTTTTTTTTTCCCAGAAGTTTGAATATATGCCAATCATACTTTCTCACGCGCAAATGAGGAGCGAAGTGATTTTATGCAACATGCGTAGATGAATTATCTATATGCGGAATTCAGATAATCATTTTTCGAATTTATTTTTCGTAAATAGTAGACACGTAAAACATTATATCGCAAGGGAAAGTCCGAAAATCCCGTTCATCGTTGTCGATTTTTTTTTTTTTTTTCGGATATTAAAAAATACGAGAAACCAGAGACGGATATGCAAACAATGCACGTCGGAAAGCTTTGTGCTTCAGCTTGAAAACTTTCGCAAAATCTCCGCGAGGCCAGAGAAGCAAAATCCGAAAATCTGAAACTCAACGATATTCTTTTTACGTAAAAAAAATGATATATACGCACACAAGGGTCGAAAAGGGAGACAAAAAACGGAACTCTAGAGTTGCGCATGCATTAACGTGAAAAGAGTGCAGAATTTCTGCGAGGCCACAGGGCAGCTTTGATGCGAAATAATGAAATAGTGAGAGAGGGCGAGAAAGAGGTCAACAAAAAAAAAGCGGAGATTTGTCGTATCGCGGCAGCCAATGGCCACTGGAATCTCAACGAAGCTACCGTCAGGGCGTACGAGTTAATGCACTCTCCTCTGTATTAAATTTTCAAGTCTTTTCTGCAAACCGATGACGTGGCTTGGCCTGCTTTATTCTCCGTAAGCATTGTATACGTTGCTCTCAACAGGGGAAAGTCATGTATATCACCTATATCTACCTACTATATAAGCTCGTGCATAGTCTACCGGTATATATGGACCTACTCACCTTATGAAACAGCAAAATTTACGGTACTTGCATTGAACATACAACGGTATAAGACATGAGAATCATCGAATAGCTCCTCGATTCTCGATTTCACGTGGAAAAGAAGTAAACAGATTTATCTTGTTTTTTTTCGACATTAATCGTCGGAAAAGTGGAACATTTGTGGAGCCTCCGACCGTAAGGAGAATTCTTTTGTTCGCTGTTATTTGAATAATCGTTCCATCAAATAATTATATCTTTCTGCAAGGACGACTTGAAATGAAATGGTGGGAAAGGGTGAGAGTTTGCCGAGTGTTGAACGGAGGACGAGGGGAAAAGACGGGTAAATAGTAGCAACCTTCCGGTGTTGCAAAAAAGAAAAAAAATCAACTCCACCGGCAGTACAAACAAATGTGCCAACCCCGGGGAATGTGTGGCGAGAGATCGGTTATGACGTTGTATGTTCTCGTGGTTCGCTGTGTTAGCAATGACGGAGAGAACTCGACCGGAACTCGCTGTCGCACAGTCAACCATTATTTTTCTTCTCTTTCTTTTTCCTTTTTTTTTTTACTATTTCTCCTTTAGATTCCACAAAGTTAATAAGTTCGGTTGCCCAAACGGGAGGCGTGCTTTCTCGTTACGTGTGTCTCATCGCCTCTTCCATCCGCGACTCGATAGTTTTCTCACTCACAAACACTTCTCTATTATCTCTCGCGCGCCTCGTTTTACTGGGCGCGCGAGGGAAAGAAAATTGTGGGAGAACGAATATATATTGTTGTCGTGTACAACGTATGTATAGCAACTATAGTCGTGGGATTTTACTCTCAAAGTTGTGCAAAGCGGGTAAGTTACCGCCCAGGCGTAGCCAAGAGCTGTAAGCACCAGCAGACGTCTGTGTTTCTATATATCGCGGGTTGTGCGCCGCTGCGTCTTACGCAAATCAACAACACCGCTGTTTATTAGGCTCGTTAGACTCGGGTAAATCTCTCGTTAACGGATAATGCCTTGAATCAACCAACGGGGCTTTGTAAATACCAAAATGAAAAAAAAAAAAAAAAAATTCACTGTCAATGCCCAAAGAATTATCTTTTCATCCGGTAGCGTTAAATTTTAAGCTTTTTCTCGAATAATCGTATTCCGATAAATTATATATTATCGACGAGAGCTCAATTGCGAGAGAATGCAAGCCGGCAAGAGAAATTCAAGACCATGCAGCATGACGCGAATTTACACATTTTATAATGCAATAATAATTAAAGAAAAAAATCTTTCGCCTATTGGGATGTCGAGATAAGATCAATCGGACTAACAGCTGGTCAGTGTCCAGCTGTTGGCTAATCTCACGAACTCCAAGGGTCGATATCACGCGTGATAACGCGTGAACACGCCAACTGTGTACATTTGATTCTGTATGTACATATACAAGTATATACATGTCGAGACCGCGCGTATATTGCCAAGTGAGAGTGACTGAGTGACCTATCCCTTATTGCGAACGAGGCATTGTAACGAGATCGCGAGCCGGACAGGAGAGCGTATCGGTGAGTGCATAGCACGGTCGAAGGCTTGTATTGTTACCACGTGCATCGATCTACCATATATACGAGAATCTAGCGAGACCGATCGATAGTTCACTTTTTTTTTTTATTTTTTTTTTACGCTACGTCCATTCGGCTGCAGGCCAGAACAGGACTTCGACGAAATGCTCTCGTGCAAGCGTGTCCACGTTCACGTAAGGCTCTCCCCTGTGCCCCGTTGGGTACGACACGATCTCCGGCTTTCGAGAACCAAACGGGCGCCGACAAACGTCCTCGACTTTCCTCCTACGCCCTCGCTTGTCCCGAGCTTAGAAACGCCCTTGCGTGAAACTCGGAACGAGACCGGAGCGAACAGCGTGAGCAATCGTTGCCACAGCGATTGGAACAGACGACCAAACTCGCGAGACGGGTCAGAGTAATAATTCACGCCTGGCGGAGGTCGCATATCGAGATATATATGATATACATTGATGATCAATTACCGCCCCCCCCCCCCCCTCCCCCCGTTATTACATTCAGGCAAATAAAATTCCGACCGCTTATTTTTTTTATTAATAATTTAGATGAATGTAAATTGAGATGAATGCTAAGAGGATTAAGCAAAAAGCACATTGTTTTTATTCGTAACAATTTACAAACTGACATGTACAAAAGATTTTTTTAAATCTATCAGAATCTTTTTTTTTTCGAGCCTCTTATTGAAGAAAAAATATATATTTTATTGTAATATTTAAAAAACGACGATCTTGAGTCTGTCGCGAAGAATCTCGTCCTTTTTCTCCTTCGGTACGAATGGATTCGTCGCTGCGTCTCCATTAAGTCTGAAAGATAAAAAGAAAATGTCGATCTATTATTCATATCTCTGATTGTATTAAATCGATACTTTTATCAAATTGCGTTTTACTTGTATCCATTAAAGGCGTTTGCACAATTGACATTGTACCACCAGTCGCAGGCAAATTCTTTCTGATTGAATAGAGTTCCGTTGCTGCAGAGGAAAGCGGCGCCTTGTTCGCCCTCCCGTCCGTCGTGACACACGTGATAAACCTGAAAAAAAAAAAATGAAAAAAATTTCCAATCGATAATTACTAACCGAATGCGATTGAATAAGAATCTCATTTGTATATTCACATTAGAGACGAAATCTACATATTAGCAACGATCCGGAGTGAAAATTCTCGTCTTAGAGAAAACTGTTAATACAGGAGACTTTATAGGAGATTTTTAATGTTGGTGCGCGTCTGGCACCGTAAACTCTCGAGTAACGGCACAGTGGTAGAATCTACATAACGTCGAGAGGCACGGAAGCTACGACTGATATAACAATTAACCGTTAATTATTGACCATTAACGCTCGCGGCTCCGTATTCTCGCGTAGAAACACGTGGAGATCGAGAGCGAGAGTGAAGGAACTCTCGCTATCGTTTCGCATGGTTCTCGAACTCGCGAACGATAATCAAGCATCAGGCATTTATCTGTCCGGTGAGTCCGAACTAAGCAATATTAGAAGTCTATACAGAAACGTTTACGAAATGGGCAGAGCGTGGAATTTCCTAACTCCTTAATACTCCGCTGCAGTATAACTTTTCGTTGAAGCCAGCAGCAGTCGGTAGCGTGCAGTTTAAAGCCGCCTTCCTCCACTGTGCAGTACTGGTATTAATGTTGAACGTACTCTGTAAGAGACCGCGATTTCAGAACGGAAGGGAAAATCACTTCAATTTCTCCGGGCAAAGCTGTACCTATAGTAACCTGAGACTAATCGATCCTCGCGGCGAGAGCTTGAGACATCGAGTTCATTCGGATCAACGTCTTCCTCTATTCCGATGAAGATTGGGGCAAAACGGACAATTGCCAAAAAAATTCGCGCGACACCTAAACCGCCGCGCTTATTAAAAAAAAAGAAAGACTCGTGTCGTCTTAAAAAAATATATATTTCGAATGAAGGGCATGATGAGTGCCTCGCGAGAAATGTTCGCAATTTTTCATATTGATCCATTTTGCCCCGATCTCCCCCTACAATCTGTACTTACAGCTTCAAACACGCGGCTACTTCATATCTCTGCGTCGAGTCTGAAGATAGAGGCAACAGTGTAATATGTACAGTAACTGTAGTTAACGGTGTATATCCTCTTGTGGGTGTCTTTCACCCGCGCAACGCCCGTGTACTCGGGCGATCAACGCGACTGCGGTATCCAACATTCGCCTTCCAACTCGCCTTGAGGCCTTTCCACCGATATATATATCAGACATTCTATTACATAACTAAGAATTCGCTCCAATTCGAATCTTTTCTCTACTTCGTCAACTTCAAATAATATCCAACAGCTATTATTAAAATTTTAGTTTAGACTAATTTTTATTGTTTCAAGCAGTCGGAATTATCGATTTTATATTGCTTTTTTTTTTTAAAGAAAATAAAAAAAATATTTTTGCATTTGCGAAATGGAAAGTTGAGAAACTTCTCACGATATCGGTTGTTACTCGAAAATGGCGTTTATAATTCGACGGTGTCTCGAATTTATATTACAATTACACCGCGAATTTGCCGAGGAGACAATGTATTGTCTCGTCCAACTTTGATTCTTCTCCAATCTCCTTACTCGGGTCTGTGTCTCTACCGCACAGCCGTCTCAGCTCCAAAGTTCTCTCGCTGTCAATCCTTTTTCAACTACCTTAATTCTACACCTTAGGCCGCACTGGTGGTTCTACAATCTTTCGTAAGGCAAGCGTAATGGGAATTCGCAGGTAATTATTAGCCGGTGTCTACCATTATTCTATTCTTAAATGCGTGCAATAGAATAGTCGCAGCGTCGGTAGATCGGTCTTCCGTGTTGCACAATGAAAGGTAAAGCCACCGACTACAGTGACGACGACGACGACGACGACCAGCGGTCGTCCCACTTCCTTTTAGGCACCTAACTCCACTTATTCTCCCTCACTAGCTGCTCTCCGTTCTTTTTATTTCCTCTCTCCCTCTCTCGAAACTCTTTATTTCCTTTGTACGTCTACGGGTATTTCACGAAATCCATTCGGCGCTCTCCATTTCGTACACGCTACTTCCACCTACATGATCGATATCGAGTACCGTATCCAACTCGCGATTGTCCGTTCCTTTGAGTACTTTCAACGACGCGAACGGCGAGAGAGACCTTGCACACCCGATTACTCAATTTGCATTCCGAACGTACGTTCTCGCCACCCTTTTCATACCGAACTATTCGATCGTAGAATACGTGCCGTTCATGCTATATATTCGTTTCAATCAATCCGATTCACCGATTCCCAAAAAAAAAAAATTCAGTAACCCCAACAACCTTTCAGTACTTCCCATCGTATAGAAATGTTGATCCCATAAATAAGGTCCCTTTCAAATCGTAACTGTTATGGCGTAATTCTGTTCCCTAATGTCATTGAATGGAATTTATCGGAAAAAAAGAGTTACTCACTTGGCATCCGGTTTCGACGTTTGCGTACATTCCAGGCAAATATGGAACTTGAGAACAGGCGAAACTGGTCTTCGGTATCGTGTGATAAATAGGGAAGTCGACACCCGGTATACCAGGTATTTTGGAAAAGTCTTGCTCGTCCTTCTTCGGCTTCTTTTTTGGAGCTACTGGCTTCTGATACTGAGATACTGGCTTCTGATATTGAGGAATTGCCTTCTGATATTGAATAATCGGATTCTCGTAACGAGTCTCGTGCTGCTGCTGATTCTGTGGCTGAGTCTGCTGTTGATACTGTGACTGATGCTGCTGTTGATACTGTGACTGATGCTGCTGTTGATACTGTGGCTGATGTTGCTGTTGATACTGTGGCTGATGCTGCTCTTGATACTGTGGCTGAGGCTGCTGTTGATAGCGTGGTGGCGGTTGCTCTTGTTGCTGCGGCTCGTACTGATCTTGATACTCTTCCTGATACCTCTCATCTCGATAGTTCTGATACTGAGCCGGCTGCTGTTGGTCGTAGTCGTCGTAGACATTGATCCTGAATCGATGATCCTAAAGCAAAACAAACAAAACGTTCGATTGTTGTGTACACAGAAGTGTTGAGCCATCGGACAATTGACACTGGTGGGCTTCGGGCGAATGCCTTCGACCGCGAAATACCCATTTTCTTCTGTAACCCAGTAACTCAATGTGGAGTAGTTTCAACGCTTGGACGACCACCCGGCGTAAAAAGCATCACAATGATCAACGCGATTGTATCGCGAGATGCGGAAACATCTAGGCGGGTTAGTCGAGATTTTTTCGTTCGGTCATTGTCAAGGTTACCCTGGGCCTTTGCAATAGAAAAACGATTGAAAGATGCTAATCGGATTGTACATTAGTCTCGTGGAAAGATCTTGTCGTATCGTTGTCAGGAGTCACGTGTAGCACGCGCCGGTTACAATGTCGTCAGAGGGCGGCGGAGACAAGCTATCGTTATCGTTTGGCCACTTACCTGCGCAAGGGTGAAACCGAAACCAACGAGGAGAATTAGCGTTGCGAACGATGATAAAGAACCGCAGCTCCTTGCCGCTGCTGTTGCCGCTGCCATGACCGCACCGAGTTTGACGTTGAGGTAAACTGTTACCGCGGTCCAGCTTCCCGTTCGGACTCTCTAACGTTGAAACCCAGCCTCCCTGACTTTACGCAGCAAATACCCAACACCGCGCGAGGCTCTTGCGAGCATGAGAAATAATTATGTCACGGAGAAAGTAACTCGCGCGTTACGCTCGGTATTCGACGCGTGTATAACTACACCATCCTTCAGAATCAAAGCGCCGCAACTGTAACTCACATCGCGGTAACAGTTCGAAACAAAAATGTGAGCTTTTATTTTGAAAATTTTTTCAAGTCATTCTTTTGATTGGCATTTTTTTGCAAAATTTAAATTAGAGCAATTTATTAATTTCAAAATTTTAATTAACTTTGAATAAACCTGTATCCCCTCGCCGTACCTGCTGTTCGGCAACACTTAAAACACCTACGGCAATGAAACTATCGAGAAAAAAAATGTGGTACCCTCTCTACCGTTAGCGAACAGTTAGATTACCATTTTCCGTCATCAACGTCGTTCAAGACTCGGTCGATTAAATTAGAAAGGTAATTTTTGTATAATAACGTGATAATGACGCCGGTCGACAGGAAGGGGTATTGTAATAACAACCGACCGTCTTGCTTTCGGGGACGAGGTCTCTGTGGTTTCACGACTATTTCGTCTTTTTTTTTCTTCTTCTTACAAGCTGCGCTTGCGGCTAATCTCATTCCGACGAACTCCGGTGAAAGTGATTCTATAAAATTATATAAAAATGCGATGGAAAAAAACAAAATTTTCAAATGGTAAACTTGATAGAATAATTTTGCTCAACACGATACAAGAAGGTTGATAAATTATTATTTTTGTTCGTTTGTTTTGTTTTTTAACAGTTCCTTCGAGAAGATCGGTAGGGAGGATTTCTTTATTACTGCACGCCAATCGCTTTGAAACTTTCTAAAGTGCCGAGAATCGGTACGAATTACCAGCGGTCGGTTCTTCTGAAGTTATCTCTCGCGTAAAGTTTCGTTTTCGGTGACATCACAAACGGTAAGGCAGTAAACGAATGATTCATCGATCGCTAAGGCGCTACGGGAGTGAAAGGTATTACCAAATAAAAATCCATTGCCTACAGCAGCACTTTGGCCGTATAAATTGTAATATACAGCAGTATAAAAAGCATTTTTTTTTAGAAATCCCTTAATCCTAAGTTATAATTACAAAAAAGTAAAGATATGGCTTAGTAATGTGTGAAACACTACGCATCAAATCTAATGATGCGTCGTCGAGGCTTCAACATGTCTCTCGAAACCTTTTTTTTTTCTGTTTTTCGAAATAAAAAATCTTCTCGAAGCTGCAAAAAAAAGTGTCTTGACAATGCAATAATAATTCCGATCACCTATCACTTCGAAGTACTGACGCGTTTCAGTACTTACGAATGCGGATTGATCACGTAATTGCGAATGTATAATCTTTCTTTTTGCGGATTGACGCTCTCGAGCAGAAAATAAAAACTGGTCAACGGCGAGATCGGTGAAAAATCGATTTAAAAAATGTGCGGTAAAACTCGAGACAAGGTGTTCCGCTGTATAGTAAACCGAACAATGGAGTCCACGAATTGTCGGAAAGATGAACTTCAAAGAGATGGATTATCTTGTATCCGTGAGTCTTGACTTTGTAAAGAATTTCCGTAACGCTCGCGTGATTCTTCGGATCAGTGAAGCATTTACCCGCAGTATTAAATTGCATCGGTCACGTTCGTCTTCCGTGATCGTCCCCAGTCGGGAGAGAATGCACGCAAAGCTTCTCGCTTCGTCTATCTCCTCGCTTCGTCTCTTGCATTCACGACGCCCTCGCGAATGCTTGTTTTTTGTTAACACTTTACCTCCATTGCAAAAAAAAAAGAAGAGAACACCGGCGAATATTATCGTAGGTTGTGAACGGCGACCTCGGAGAGGCTGATGTCATGCGAAGATAGGCGTCATTTTCGAGGTGAGAGGACGCCCTCTCGGATTCGTAATACTATTTTCTTCGTACAGTAGACAGGATACGATTTCATCGGTTTCAATCGGCTTTTTTTTTTTTTTTATTTTATTGCGAATCGCAAATCACTGTGTTCCACCACTCGCATCTTCTCTTCGCTGTGCTGTAAGCTGTTCCAGCGGGACAGAGAGAACTCGTCTTAGACCATCCGGAGCACTCGTGAAACACCTGAAAAAAAAAAAAAAAAAAAAAAAAAAAAAAAAAAAAACAATCGCAATGATCTTACAATAAAATGAAAGAATAAAAGAAGTCTTGTCTAAAAACGATTGGACACGCTGATAACATGAACACGTGCGCGTCAGCGATCGTGTTTTCTCGTATGTTTTACGCCGTGTGTAAGTTGTACGAGCGCATCAGGTAAAACTATTTACGGAGAAGCGCGCCTACGCCGGCGGGTCACGATAGTATGGCAATAGAAGTAACTTGTGTGAGAACGTAATCACTCGACGCGTTACGCGAATAACCATCAGATTTCGCGTTTACGCAATGGTAACTCTCACGGATCTCGGAGAGATCGACAGCCCGAGCAGAGATCTATATGAATCACGACAAAGTATCCAATACACCGTTCGATGCTCTCAGAATTTCAGAAAATCCGAATCTTCGGTGTACGGAGAATTTTTTTTTTTTTTTCGCTGCAACCAATTTATTTTTTGAGTGAACGATCGATTAGGTAGACCCGCCGATAAGTCGGTTCAGCTAATTAATCAATTGATTAGACGCAGTTGAAGGTTGAGGCGATGATTAATTTTTCTTCGTGTTTTTTGATTTCGGAAAAAAGCAATAAAAAGAAACTCACTTGGCACTTTGTCTGTACGTCGGCAAACGTCCCTTTTTTTCCATCGCACGAAAAATTCGTTTCCGGTACTCTAGTAAGATCCGTATATTGAGGCGATGAGTTTCGCGGGACTGTTGAAGAATCCGAAACTTTCGTTTCATCGTTTTTAATATTCGAAGGTCGGTGTTGTTCGGCGCTAAATTCATTGAGTCGCGTCTGTTCTCTGTCACCAATTTTCGACGAATTGTCGGGAACCTCTCCGGTTTTCGATGGTCCAATGTGACGATACGAACGTTCGTGAAAATTGTTCAGAAAACCCTCGTAGTCGTTGATAATCTGCAAAGTACACCGATGACAAAAATGGTTATTAAACGAATATA
This sequence comes from Cryptus viduatorius, assembly GCA_964006125.1. Taxonomy (NCBI): domain Eukaryota; kingdom Metazoa; phylum Arthropoda; class Insecta; order Hymenoptera; family Ichneumonidae; genus Cryptus; species Cryptus viduatorius. The sequence continues at coordinate 9,733,820 of OZ023221.1, read as the reverse complement.
GAAAGTTCACACAACCCGCGTTCAAGTTCCCACGGAACGCGAAGGAGAGTCGCATGCAAAGTGCATCGATGCTTCCTACTCGTGTTTTACACGCTTAAGCGATTTCCGGTAATTGTCTAATACGTATTAAAGCCGCGCGCAGGACTGATTGACTAACTTTGAGAAAACATGTTTTGCCACTCGATTGTTAATCGTTCGATTAGAATCAAAGAGACTAAAGTACAGTTCGCAACTTGCCTGTTGATGATCGAAGAAATCATTGGTATCCTCGAGGAACACAGCTGCTCGTGGATTGTAGAAATGCGTCCAATCGTACGTGACGTCCCACGTGGGATGGAACTGCGGATTGTGACGCGGATAGGGTTTGCGGATTATGATATCGCGGGTGGGAATGACGAGAGGCGCGATGATCGGCTTGTAAATGGTTTGGTAATGGGAGTGTTGACGTTGCTGCTGCTGTCGCTGCTGCTGCTGCTGACCTACACGATGAGTAGGAGGCGTAGTTGTCGGAACAAATCTATTGAAATTCACATAACCATGCGCTTTCGGTGGGCTCAGTCGTTGAGGTGGAAATTCCGCTGGTTTTCGGTATCCTCCCGAGTTCTGTTGCTCGTTGTAATTGTTGTACCGATGGCGATTGTAGGACGGTGCATTTCCCAATCCATTAAGTCTCTGCCGCTCACTGCCGTCGTGATGACCGACTGGTTTTCGTAGCACGTATGTCGTGTCCACGGATTTTGGATGCTCATCGTGATGACGTCCCTCCGGAGAAACGTAGCGCGAGTCTTGAGTAACGTAAACCTGATGTAGAAAAAAATAAAAATAAAAAGAGAATACGGGGTTAATGGTCGGGAAAGAATAGACCATCAGAATAGATCGTCATACGTAACAGCGAAAAGTGCTATAAAGATTGCGAATATAAGAATATGATATCGCATCCAAATCCGGTATTTGTTTTTTCGGGAGATCAGTAATTGTTAAAATCAATTTATTTTTTTATTTATTTTTTTTCGTGTGAAGCAAAACTTGCAACTTCCGGATTCGACAGAAGAACACATTTTTCACCGTTCCCAATGCCCCTTCTTAACAAAAAATAAGTGTACAAAGTTTCACCGACGCGTGCCTGTGAATCCACGCCTCTATAGCCGTATTGCATCGCCCGCAAAGGCGAGTTCAGTGATAATTGCATATCATTTCAACGCCAGGAAATATTATGCCTTGCGTCTACCGAAGCCTTCGTTTCTCTTCGCCATACCCATTACATTTGCTCGAGAAGACGCCGAGCCGTTAATATTTAACAACGACTCTCTCCCTCATAGTCACAAGCACCGCAATAACTTCGATTCTCAAGCGTACCGCGTAAATAGAAGAAGATAAGATACAGTCAAGTTATTGTGAAATCACGATATTAATTTCGTCCTTGTAGCGTCTGCCGCGTCGATCACGATTCGGGACGAAGGAAATAATTCTCAGGAGTAATCGAATGAAAAGCGATTCGATTTATCGGCTCGTCGGCCTCGTTCTTCCGTATCGACGGAATATTTTAAAAAGCGATAAACGTACCTTAATAACTTCGGGTTTGGATCGCACGTTGTCGGGATTTCTTTCGACGTCTCGCGCTTCCAAGAGTACACCGTCCACAACGGTAATGCCATCCTTGTTCAATCGATTCAATGCTAATCTATCGGTTCTGAATGCTTCCTCGGGAATCTTACCGCCCAACGCCGGCAGCACTTGCTCCCTGTAGATCTGCCGTTTATGCTTCAAACATACAAAACATCAAACGCTTTTCGTTACGACAATTATTTTAATCTGCATGACCGCTAGTACTCTCGTCTTATTACGCACGCAGCGCACACCGACACATACACTGCGAGACTTTAACATTTCAACTGCGTAATATGGACGGCTCGTAAATTTCACAACGAAGTAAGAATTTTCTACTGGCAATATTTCTCTCCGAGTCCCGTTACAGTCGAATCTCGAGAATTTCAATTCCGTTTATAGTTAAAAATAAACTAATGAAAAAAAAAATAAAAAACACAAATATAAAGGATAAATCTTCGATTTAAAAGAGTCCTTTTTTTACGCAAACAAAAAGAAATGTAATTACACGAAGTCTCTTGAGTCATTCAAAATATTCGATAGTACATAACGTAATAAAAAACAATAATACAAAGCTAAAGAATAAATCTTTAATTTCAATCGATCTTTTTTGACGTATACAAGTTTATGGGAAAAATATTTTTTTTTCTTCGTTGCTATAACAAATGGCAAAGATATTTAACAAAAAGAATAGAGTTTTTACGAAATTGGACTGTAAAATCGTTTACTCTACTTCGAGTACGAGTTTGCAGAGACAGAGCGAAAATTACGTTCTTTTACTGTCGCGAGACTCGCAAGTTAATATCATACGAACACTGTAATTCTCATTACTAAATTACCTCCTATAAATCGTTGCCAAGTCCGGTTTGAAAACCTCCGTTCTCGACTTTCGACTGACAAAGCGCGGATTCTCTTTGTCTTTTTCAACCTTTTACATTCTTCTTTTACCCTCCAACTACATACCAATAGCAAAACGCAGTGTACATTCGCGTGTGCTGTATGGATTTAGAGTTTCTTCGGCACAATTCTAACGTAAAGAGAGCGCTGCCTCTGCTACAGTTTAACAACATCGTAACTGCGTATACAGCGCACACAACCGATTGCTCTGCATTCTGAGGACGCGACCGAGCCGAAGATATAATGAACCGCGCGGTCTCCCGGTTGAGCAATGCGAGTAAATCTTCGCTCAATCTCGATTCGACTCGGTTCGCTCTTCTCGCGTATACGCGATCTCCTAATTTTTTTCTTCTTCCTCTACGAAGCTTCGGCAGCCTCTCTACTCACTATTCCGAAAATCTCGAGTACCATATTTTACTCCACCTACAATAATAGATATTTGTCAAACCTTTTCGCCATCGGCCAGGCAAGAGACTCCGAAAAGCATCAAGAGCGGCGAAATCCACTTTGTCACGTCGCGGCACTTCATCCTGGCAGCGAAAAATCCTTCGCAACTTTTTCGACGAAGGTCGCCAATCGCTAGTCTTCGTTTCTTTCTCTCTTTGAAAGTTATTTTTTTTTTTATTATTCTTTCTTCAAACTTGCACGATCATTCTCCCCGTCGGCACGAGGCTATCTGCTCTTCTTCCATTCTATTGGGAAGAGAAAAAGAAAACAATTTTAACGGGTTTCATCGTCGATAAATCGATAATTCTACATCAGCATGTGCCGTAACATTATTTCTGCGTGTATTTTCGAGGTGAAAGTTTATGTGGACGGGTACGAATGGCTCTTCACGTTTAAATTGCCACGGCCCTTTCACTGTGGCGATTTTACTCAGCAGCGCCACTGACTACTGTAAGCCAAGGATTTCTCGCTAAACTTGCAAGCCTCCAAGGTTTTTTATTGCGAGTAAAACGAGAAACGGGCAATCGTTATCCTTAACGTTATTCGCTCGGTATATTTTCATTGCGCAATGAGAATAGCTACAAAGACACCGAGTGGACGGTGATCCGAAGAGTCCGGCAACTTTAAAGATGTACAGATTAGAAAGAGTTGCATCGCGGAAGACGATTACTCCGCGGGAGTTCAGATAGACGTTCTCTTCGCTTGAGATTCTCGTACGGCAGCATCACGCGCCAGCCAAACCCACTTGTGTATATATCGAGTTTAACGACGAGCTGCACCAATGAATACATCGCTGCGCTTGATCCGAACAATCTCTGCACTTCCGTTTTCCTCCCAACATCATCGTCGCGTTACGACACACCCGCGTATGCAACAACGTCTGGTGGTCTTCCGATGCAGTTGCATCGCGGAAATTTAATGAACATCTCGACATTACCGAATAACCATTGACAATCACATGGATTTGTGGATTTTTATCTCTTCCTTGAAAATTGAACATCTTCCGCGATGAAAATAATAAGCATAATGAATGAATTCATGAATTTTTATATTATCTCGAAAAATGCGATGCATGAGAAGGACTTTGGATACGAGACAATGAATAAGAATGTAAGAGAGTAAAACCGCAACTCGAAGTCAGACGAGAAGTGGCGACATAGGAGCCAACCGCATAGTTCTCGCGGAGAGTTCACACGCCGAGGCATAGCCGAGAGAGATCCGCCATTCGCAATCGCATAATCGCTCTACATACGTGTAAATCGAGTCAGTCGGGCAATCCCCTTTTCATCTTGTTGCATTATCAAAGTTACTGCACCGAACCTTCCATTCTGCCAACCAGTGGTCTTTGGTAGTTTTACATTAGAAATATTACCTTTTCCTGACGGATTAACAATCTTAATGCTAAAACTTTTTATCCTATTCAGAGTTAACCAATTAATTCGCTGAGAAACCGTCGCCCATTGTAAACACGGAGAGAAAAATATAGAAATTATTAGCAGATTTTGCTCTCGTCCCACGATTACTATTCGAGTCTAATATCCATGCCTACATTTTTCTTTCCGCGAGGATTACATTTTTTTGTTCGATGTTTAAATACATCACATTTATCTCTACCCACTCAAGTCGTGTTCTTCGTCGCCTCGATTTATCATCTTCTTTGGTATTAATCGTTATACATTATTCAAAGACTTCAGGGTCTCGGGGTTTGCCCGCCTATAGACACGCATCATAGTTCTATGTATCGTATACGCTGGCAGAGATAATCAGTGATCAAATCAACATCTTAGCTCTTCCACCTGTGGGATGCTTATAACTATAAAAAAAAAAAAAAAAAAAACGAATAGTTCTCGAATGTCCTGTAAAATGTCCGGCAGTCTCGAGCACCTCTCACTATCCCAATCTACTCTATATTAACACTTTTTGTTCGTATTCAGTTTTGAAATTACGAAATTCGAGCTCTCCGAACAGTTATTATTCGCTGGCGTTATTTAATTATAAATTACGTCTATGCATGGTTGTACTCTCGTCTTGTAACCGGTCACGCGGTTCGAGCTGCGAGGCGAAACTGCCTCTGCCTATTAGGCTATCTCTCAGCTCGTACGGCGAACTGTATTTTATTACTATACTCGAGAGACTGGAGAGCGGGAAAAAGACGGAGTCTCGTGAGCCATCACCTCGTCTGCTCGTTTCCAGACTCTTACTACTCACTCGTCCGGCTGTTATTACTCTCACCTCCTTTCTTTCCGCGATTCATTGTTGCACACTCACTCTCTCGACGTTCGAGAAGATCAGCGGTGCCCGACAAGTACGTCGACACGTACACCTATGTATAAAACCGGCAATGAAACGCACGTGATCATTACATTCCCCCCGTAACTTTACTCCAGTACTTACACTCGTCGAAGAATATTCTCTCTTTATTACCAAGAACGTCTCACCTCGTTACGCATTATACTTTGCTATTCGCGATTTCGTGTCAGGAAGACTCGCGGAGGAGGAGTGACTTTTAATTATTAATTAAAAGATCGTTGGCGTCGACTATTTATGGCTCTATTCACAGGTTAAGTCGTAAACAATATGCCTCGCGCATGTGAACCTTCGAGAATAAAAACTTGAAGATGCAGCTGAGGTGTATGAAGTCATAACATTTGCCAACTCGAGGATTTGGCCTTAAATGGTCAAAAAGAAATTAATGTATGACTCCACCGCCTCGAGCTCTCACGACGGATAATTCCATGAAGTTGTACAAAAAAAACATTAACTTGTACGGAGGCGTTTTTTATCTACTCGCTGAAATATACTTTCGTAGAAACGTTACGCGAACCATATTTTTTTGCAAAACCGATACCGATTTCATCACGAAATTACAAACAAAAAAAAAAAGTGGATTGACGTGGACAAAAATATTTTGTTAAATGTACGGAATCCATTTTTACAGTTCATAAAATAACAGGTAACAGCGACGATTTTTTAATGAAATGGGATCGGCCGCCAGCCGATATTGGATCGATATCGAGATTTCGAGACAAAATCAGGATGATCGTTCGATCTTTTGAAAATTCTAAAATTTCCGACTCTGTGCAATCGCGCTGTTACAAACATTGTGTGGACGAGCCAAAGTAGGCGATTACCGTCGAAGGCGTGGGTTCGTGAGAATCCAACAGTTGGTCAGCGACCAGTTCTATCAAGAGTAGCCTTTCTCGGGGAAGCCCCGCCGATGACAATTTAATAGTAATTGCGCGCAACGATTCGATTCTCAAAAGGTCTTTCTCAATGTCTGCCACTGTCGGCACGTGGATAACTCCGCGATTGTGGACGTGGATAAGTCGGCTATGAAACTCGAAATACCTGAGGGTTCTCCGAGCTATTCTCATAGAAGTCATAGACGCTCACCTTAAGCCGCCGAATAAACGAATTCAATTGATTCGAGATTAGGTTGCGCAAGAAATCATCCAAATGCTTCAGGCTGAATTTTTTTAAAATTATTATCACATTTATTTGAAAAGTCGCTAGTGGTAACGGTCACTCAGTAGTCAGACCGCGGATCGTGCCTCGGGGCAATCCGGATTTCTTTGCAAATTCATCAGATTCTTTCGATGCTTTATTCGTCTGCACGGTTAGTCGAGCCTGGAGGCTCCGAATGTTTCTAATTAGCAAACTATTCGATTCGATAGGCACTCGATGGAAAATTAATAAAGGCACGAAACACGAAAAAAAGTGTAATACCACGTGACGAAATTTCCAATCACGATAACCCAATCGATTTATATATAATCCCATTCATCATTGACGAGTGTAGGTAGCACTCGGGTTCGGCAGTCAGTGGCAGCAACCCATCGAGATGAGTAGTATTTATGCTTGGCGCGTGAGGCAATTAACATCACCATCGATCACTCACCGTGTTTAACGAATTTCGCACCGCCACTTCGATTGATTTCAATGATGTTCGCGCCGATTGAATCGTCAATTGATTCCGACAGTTCAATTGAAAGTTATAAAAAAAAAAAAACAAAAAGAAAAAATTTTCGAAGCACCACGTGGATATATCAATGATTTTTTTTTTTTTTTCTTTTTTACGAAAGATAATGTAGAAATTATTGGAATCGTCGGATTCGTCGCTGTAATACGAGGGGACGAGCGTACAAAGTCTTGAAGAAGACGGTGAAGATGATACTGAGCCTTGCGGCAGGTACGAACCTCGTGATATACTCGGGGCGGTCGAGGCACGTGAGTGGACTAGAAAATACTTTCACTATGCTTTGCGACGTGCTGTTACACAGACAAGGCTTATGCTTGCTGAAAGAGATGAGAAGAGACGAGAGATATGATTCTTTTGCGGTAGCTCATCCCCTTCGATCGCGCGATTCGTATCGAAAGATATGACGCTCCTTCTATCTCTGCCACTCTTCGTATTCGATCATTTGTACGTCGCACTTCGATACCCGAGGGATCGATCGAATTACGACCTGACCGTAATAAAGCACTATTCTACAGTCAGCCGCACTCTTCGATCGATCGAACCAATTAATTATCTCGATAAGACATCGAGATTCTCTATTGCCGTTCAATACCGTCTCAAAATCGAGGATGATTGAACGAGATGAATTTACCACGATGTAATTGATGAGAACGAGCAACGATGAGACGAATACATCGAGACTCTATTTTATTTAATTTTTTCTTTTCTCATCGTTAGAAATTATTAATTTCGTTATAATGCTCCCGATAATGCCTCATAATAAAACAATTCGCGATGTTTAAGTGTGGAAAATCAAATTTTTTTTTTGTACCCTAATGTGGATTAAATTTTTTTTTTTGGAATAGGAAATGAAATATTTTCATGTCCGAGTAAATCGAAAGCTGTTGATTTCCATAAAATTGTTGCAAATATCTCCGAGGCAATCTTTGATTAAGAGCTTCAAGCCGCAGAGAAAAAAACAGTAGACACCTATCAATCGAGCGACTCACGCAAAGTCCTGCCGAACTCTTGCTCGTTCGAGAATCTCGATCGATTGCGAAATTTCTGTCTATTCTATCCATCTCCATTGCTCTCTTCTTGACTATTAACCACGAAACTCCGCGTAGTTGTAATAGACGGCTTACGGCGTTACGATTTAAATGAGCCCATAGTGGAATCCTAACTCATGGCCGTGGCTACGCAACACGCACAAGCATGTGAGTCTATCACGTAGCGCTGGGAACAGCTATGAGGCGCGAGTATGTAGCGTAACCCGCGGCTCTTGGCTCCACAGTCGAGAATCGCGGTCCATTGCAAAATGATTTACGGGTAATTATGCGAGTATCCCAACAACGCAGTAACGTCGAACTACTTAAACGCCATGGATAAAAAAAAAAAAAAAATTGTCTCAATTTTCATCAGCGTGACCCCGCGTAATGTCACGCTTCCGGTTAGCCGGAAGTTCGAGTCCGACGGAGAGAACAATCGGAAAAAATACCTTACGATACTAACATTGTAAAACAACTCTGGCAGAAAAATAGCTGTTTTCACTTCCGTAAGGAGTCCTTTGTCTTCGTCGGCATCCTGGGTGCATTGACCCGGGTCAGCGATACCATTCTCTTACTTCAGCTACCCGGCACAATTTTGCGAAGCCGCACATGTGCTGCAAACCGAACTTTGACCTCTCCTCGTAAATTCTCCCACGCAAATTCTTGTTTTTCTTCAAAAATCCTTTTTACGTAGAAATTTAATTTGCATACGAAATGTCGCGTGAAATGTTTATGTACTATAGGCTGCGGATGGGGGGGTTTGTGAAACGGAATTAATTTGTTGTTTAGACTCGTCCCGATCTTGGGAAGCCAAACCTTGAAACAAGTGAACTGAAAACAAAAGGATTTCACATTGCGCAGAGTAATTATTCGCTCGGCGATGATTGGCTATGTAACGGAAACGCATGACTTCGGCTTTTATTAGCTAACAATGTGCTTAGTAACGATAAAGCAGACGGCGAATGCGCACGCGACCAGTATCTTATCGTCGTCGCAGGCCGATAGTGCCTATGGGAGGCGCCGGACAAACGCATAAAAGCGAGAATCTTCCTCGATTCTCGTGAGTCTCACTCGTCTCACCGAGTCGCTGGGATTAACGATAATTAAACGTTACGTAAAAGAGATGGAACGGTGGTCGGGAAAAATTGCCGTTGTCACCGGCTCGTCGTCCGGAATCGGATTGGCAACTTCGATCGCTCTCGTACACGAAGGTATGATCGTTATCGGAATTGCGAGAAGAAAATCGAAGATGGAGGTAAAATATTGTGAATAAAAAAAATGGTGAACTTTTAACGATAAAAAGAAAACAAAATTGCACATCGTCTATGTTACGCAGGAAGGTGTCAATGCCGCAATCGCGGGTGCAAAAGGCAAATTTTATGGTTACGAGTGCGACGTTACCGACGAGATGAACGTCATTGAGACTTTTAATAAAATTAAGACGAATTTTAAAACTGTTCACGTTCTGGTAAATAATGCCGGCATCGTGATCCCCGGGACTATTGAAGGTCAGTCTATCTAAAAAAAAATCTTATATTTGTATTTTGCTTATCCTAATTTGACGATTTTTTTAGAATTATAGATTAGCATATTTGTTAAGAGGTGCAATCCCTTCCCTCCCGCCCATCCCGGGCTCAGTCGGTATCAAAAACTGTAAACAACTTTTTTGGCGCATATTAGCTTTTGCAGGCGAAAAAAAAGTTTCATCCCCTGCGGACATACCCAAAGCAGGGGATGAAACTTTTCACTTAGCTGTAAATGCTAATATATGCCAAAAAAGTTGTTTACAGTTTTTGATACCGACTGCGGTATTTCACCTGTTCTTAAACTCAAATTTCTTTTTATCCTAATTGTTACATTTTTATTATTAAATCTTGAGATACGAAGAGCGAAGTTTGGAAAAAAACGTTCGACGTAAACGTGATGGGACTATTGTATTGCACGCAACGGGCAATGAAGTTAATGAAGGAGTCCGATGTTGAGGGTCACGTTGTTAATATAAACAGCGTTCAGGGTCATCGGGTTCTCGTGTTCGGTGATTTTTCGTTCAATGTTTATCCGGCCAGCAAACACGCGGTTACCGCTATTTGTGAGTCTCTTCGGAAGGAGTGTCTCGGCGGTAAAATTAGATTCACGGTACAATCGTATTTCTAATTACGTTTTCTTTTCTTTTGATTCTCATTAATTTTCATTAGACACCCAACTATCCAATGTTTATCCTCAAATTATTTGCAGAGCATAAGTCCCGGATATGTAAAAACGGGTATCACAGAAATGGATGATTTGCCAAGTGATTTCGAAGCGATGCCAGGACTCGAAGCTGAAGACGTTGCTAACGCGGTTATCTACGTTGTTGGCACACCGCAGAGAGTTCAAATCGAAGAGCTCACGATTCGTCCTCTCGGCGAGAGAGCCTCGTAACCTGCGGTACTGTCACCATGTATTATATTTTCACTTTTTTTCTAACCACATTGATACAATAATTATAGAAAGTTAGAAATAAAAAAAAATCTCAATTTTCTTCGTCAACTTGTCGCCCCTCTTCCGATTCCGTTCTCGTCGAGGCAACTTGACGCGCTACGATCGGAACTCGTTTGTTTCGATTCGCGTTGACTTTGGCCTCTCGAGCCGCCGCACTCGCCTTCAAAGCCGCTTGCCGCGTATTAGCCAAATCGCTTTTCGCGCATTTCGCTTCCTTCAAAAGTTCTTCGACCCGATGCTTCGCAGCCTCAACCAGTTGTTGTTTCTCCGTGAACTCCTGCTGGGCACCCTGGGCGGTTGCTTCGGCATTTCCAAGATTTGCGTTTGCTGTTTGCACCGCCTGAGTCAATGTCTTCAGCTTCACGAAACAACACGAAAAATTTTTTTTTACTATAAAAAAAATGTTCTTGCCGATTTTTTGATACGTTTAATCGGACGATTCTCATACAACGATCTATGTTGCAATTTTATTTAGAAATAATTTTCAATATTGATTTTATCGTCGTATGCAAAATATCAAAAGTGCATTTTGCCGATTTGTTTAGTGCATTCAATTAGCGATTTTTTTTTAACAGTTTACCTCCTGCTCGGCTTGTTGAGCCGAGAGAACCGCAGAATTGACATTAGCCTGTGTTTGTTGAAGTGAGACACTCTCCTCCTGAACGACGGCCTGCGCTTCCTTGAGCTCTTGCTGAAGCTGCTCAACTATAGCTTCTTTGCCAGCGAGAGCAGCTTCGGCTGCCTTTGCCGCCCCCACAGCCTTCTCCGCCAGTTGAGATTTCACCTTTGCGTAATTTTATGCAAACGATTATTCGGTTCTGTTTAATTGTGCGAAATTAAGGGGTGTGGACACAAGAAGTAATCGATAATTGCCTGATGAGCAGCTTGAGCTCCAGCGATATTCTGAGCGTCCGAAGCAGCCTTCGCCTCCTGAGCCGCTTTTTGCGCAAGATTCGTCGCCTTTATCTGTTTCTTCGGGATGTGAACTCCGTTGCAAGGTGCCTCACGCGATTTTCGATATCTCTTATCCTCGTTTCTCATGCCACTTCTCTCGTTCCCCAAACGTCGCTTATTCCTATTGGCGTTGAGGGATGCTTCGCGAGCCGCTGAATTCGCCTTGACTGCCGCTCGATTGGTGTTCGCCAAATCGGTTTTGGCTGCTCGTAACTGCGCTCCCAATTCCTCGACTCGCCTCTTCGCAGCCTCGAGAAGCTCTTCCTTCTCGGCTAATGACCTCTGGGCGCCTTGCGCAGCTGCCTGAGCATTAGCCAAATTCGACTTTGCTGTTTGCAAGGCGTGTGATAATGTTTTCATCTGGACATCGGGTCGAAATTAACCGAAATTAACTACTGGACGAGCTTAACAAATTGGTTTCTTTATTTTTCCGTCGAATCTTCAAATTTATTCGTATTCTTGATGGTACCGACCTGCTGCTGCGATTCCCTAGCCGCTTGAACGGCAGATTTGACGTTACTGTGGACCTGCTGCAGGGATGAGCTTTCCTCCCGAACGACCGACTCAGCTTCCTTAACTTCCTCCTGCAATTGTTCGGCAATCGCTTCCTTACCAGTCAATGCAGCTTCGGCTGATTTGGCCGCTTGAACGGCTTTCTCCGCAAGCTGGGATTTGACCTAAATGTCGAATTGTGTAACAGAGATCAGCTACGGAACACGCTATCGAAAGTCAAGCCGAAGGCCCAATAGCAGCAGACCGCGAGATAAACCACCCGGGTATATGATAATGGTACAAAAATATTAAATTTCCACGTCGAACAAACTCGTAACTCGATCTTTATCGAAAGTATGATACATTTTTTTTTGTCGACGTCAAATCTGTGAACCGTGGATATCTTTAGGACTTTAGTACACGAATGTGAATCACATTTGTAAACAAGTTACTTGACGAGCCGCTTGCTGACCAGCAATATTCTGTGCATCCGAAGCTGCTTTTGCCTCCTGCGCAGCTTTCTGCGCGATGTTACTCGCTTTCTCGCCGTTCTTCGTGTGACCGTTAGCACAGCGAAGACTCGTACTCTCGAAGCATCCGAGAGTAATAAACATCACTTCGATAAGAGGGAACAAGATTTTTGGTTAGGGACACAATTGTCCGTTGGGCAAAAAAAAATAGATGTCTGACTGATCGCGATGTAAAAAAAAATTCTTACCTACGTAGAAAGCGTGAAAGATGTTCATTCTCCCGGTGCTACTTGCGGATTTATGAAAGCTCACTGTTCGTAAAATTCGATGAGACGATCATGACAGTTCGACTGATCTGTCACGCGTTGCAAACGTCAAATACAACATTTTTCGGACGATTGGAGAACTACATATAACGATCGTACCTCTCAAATTTGTGTGTATTGCCATTTTCCCCATGTGCATCTGAGACAGCAAACATCGACGTCAATAATAATAAAATAAAATTATACCTTGTTCACATGCGTGGGAATTGTTTTTTTTTCTTGTTAACGGCCTTCGCGTGTTCACTATTACAACAAAAAAAGGAGAAAGATATGATCAATAGGAACGTTTTCGTAATTTTCAATGCCGATTTTTTTACCGGCGGGGCAAATTTTTGCTTCATTCTGTCACTAAACTTTTTAGAAATTACGTTTTGTAGGGTACATCAATACTTTCCAGTCTAATATAATTTCGGAACATGTCGATTGTACGCAGAAAAAAAATGCACTACAGGATACTTAAGAAACCCTAAAAAAAATTAATCAATGGTAATTAATAAGAAATACATAGACATTGAACAGTAATAAATGTCGAGAAAAACACTTTTCTTTCGAGCCAAAATTAAAAAAAAAAAGTTCCGGGTTCGCTTTTTCTCTAATGATCAAAAGCAAAAGTGTTAAACGTCGATTTATCGGCGTAAAAGTATGTAATACTAACCAGCCGTCCACAGTTCATTCGCGTCTGAATCGGCAGCTTGACTCACAGACTGCCCACACGACCGTTCAAATATGAAATAATTATACGTGAAAGTAAAAAAGCATCGCGCCTGAGTTGCCGTAGACTCGGGAAAACCTGCCGTCTCTCCTGTTAGCGCACGATCTTAAATCGAGATCCGTAATGCCCATGAGAGTACAGAGGCGAGTGAACGCCCACTCTATAGAACAACGCGTCATAGCTTGCACTCGGCAGCTCGTTTGCCCCCTAAACGTTCGAGGGCGATGCGAACGGTATCGAGAGTGTTTCTCGAGATATCTCTATACGCGCGGAATAGGATCTCATTCGAGAAGATACGAGATTCTTGTTCGAACGCGGAGAGACGACCTACTCTTTCTCTCCTTCTCTCTCTCTCCTACTCTTTCTCTCCTCTTCGTTCGACATAATCGAAGGACGATTCGATGAGGCGTGTCAAGTTATTTCAATGCGTTCGGAAACACTATTCCTCGTTACATCGTTTAAATTTTTCTCTCGTACTACTTGCATCATTATTATTTATCGTACTTCAACATAAATCCGAAGTCCGATATAGCAACAGAATTCGTACGCGGTAAGGCTATAATAGTTATTAGTCATTACGCAAGTTCTCCATATTCGATAATAAAAAAAATTAAAACTAAAAGAAAAACCGTACCGTTCAGTACAGCGAGATTGTTGGGATCTACAGTGTGCGTATAACTTGCCCGTGTATATAAAACTATGTCATTGTCAAGAAAAAAATAAAATCCGGAGAGTGAAAGAGCCGCGAGCCTCACGTCCGTTTACCCTCGATTTTATCCTCCAGCATCTCGTAATCTATTATTACCAACAGACGTGAGATAGTACTCGATTTACATTGAATCTTTCATAGAGAAAGTGCGCAGTGATCGTTACATCGGGTAAACGGTTTATTATTGTAACTATGCAACGGTACAATGAGACTTTTGTACATGCAACACGAGTAGACTACCTAAGGATCGATGCCGATCGAGCGAGAGAACTGGTCTCTCGCACGACGAACGCGTGGCATACAGGATACCGACAGGATACAAAGTTTATCTTTGGAATTGAGCAATGGATCTGTGAATAGTCATTTTTCTATATATACATTTTTTTATCCATCTCGCGAGCGACGGTGCAACGCTCTCGAGGACAGTAGCGCCGATACAAAACCGGACGAAATAACGTCCGGGTATTATATTAATGCACAATCATCGGATTTATAAACACGTTGTTCAAAGTTGTTCAAAGTTAAGACAAGAGAGTCTACGGCGCGGAATTGTCGATGACAGCGGTCGACTCTATGCGTTACGGATGAAAGAGAAATCGATTCCTCAATCGCTTATCGAATCGTTGTGTTCTCTTTCTCTCGTTTTATTCAGAGCACAATGATCTCCAGATACACGTTGAACTGTCCGAGATCGCGCGGAGAGCCGCGAACCTTACCGATTCGTCGCGCCTCGCCGTTTCTTCATTTCTTCCTCTTCTGATGACTGCTCGACTGCTCTCGATTGATCATTGAAATAAATTTTAAAATAATACCTTTTTCAACTTTTAGAAGGTTTCAGTAATGCACATTTTCCTGAGAGTCTCGAAAGGCAAAAATGACGGTATTACAACGAAAAAAAAAAAAATGCTATTTTATAATTTAAGATCGCAAAGACACGCGATCGCAAATGGACACTTCAAGGCGTGCCGCTTTGACCATGATACATTGATAAGCAATTATCGCGATTATTACTCACGGTGCACAGCCATTGCTGGTGCTTTAACGTTCACTTTGTAACGAACCATTTACGATCCTGCCAGTTGGCCATTTGTACGTGGAATGTAAGGATCACTGATAGTAAAGAAGGATCTTACGCGTCAGCGTGTGTCATTTTGTAATTGGATCGGTTTTCAATTTTTTTTTTTTTTTTAATACGTAAGACATTATAATTATTTCCTTATGGATATTTGTACGCGATCTCGTTTCATATCGAGAGTTACGCGTGACGAAGTTACCGAGTTAATCGAGAAACATCGATACCGATTGATCGAGGAGAGAATCTCGTCGAAGTTTTGACATTGTTAGCACGGTGAATTGTTCGTGACGAAGTTTCGTGTTCCCACAGGTGGTTTTTTACCGGGAGGGACAACCCCTTCCGCGGGTGTGGACCAACTGGACCAGCAAGAGCTATAAGAGCTCCGATGATCGAGTAAGTGGTAACAGTTCTTAGCTCCCTTCCAGAGCAAGGACAGCTCTAATTCGCGAGCGACTCGGCTGCAGCTATAAACTCCGTGAGTAAAATCGCCTGAACACCATCGTGTTGCCACATTGTTTAGCCCGTTAACGCTTATTTTTTACTTCTTTCGTTTTTGTTTCGTATATTTTCGTGTTTAATGACCTCATTCGTCTAATGGTCAGTATGTAAATAATATTTTTTTCGTAATCAACATTTACCGGGAAACCGGCATTTCCGACGAGTGATAGTGACCCCTAAATGCCAATAACTTCCGCTTGCTATCTCGACCCAGTGATCAAACTATATTTCCGGTACTTTATTTTTTCTCAAGTTTATCGTCGCACGGAATTAAGTCAAATCTTTGAGTACTCGATGGACAGGTTTACGTTGTCACATAACTGCACACAGTTGCATCGAACGGCAAATATATCTGAAATTCGCCATCTCTATACCATTTACACATTCGTCATTCGTGTCCTAATCTTTTTCAAAAAATCACTAGACGTATCCATGGGGCCGTAGTATCGCCAAAAATAGAGAACGCAATTTGATTAACCGGTTATAAAAAAACAATACATGTCCTTTTTTTCGACATTTCGAATGTCGTTTGTTAGGAATCAGTAGAAAAGCAAAGATTAAGCTTCAAATTCGAAAGAGAAAGGTATCGACATTTTTTGCCATCGATTCCGCGCAGAGCCGTTCGAGATCTTTTATGCAGATTGTCTCGAATGACGTCACTGCGGTATCGAGTGCAATATGCAACTCCATAGATCTATACGCTGCGCGGGTATAGCTCGTTCGTTTCGGTACAGGAGACTCGAGCCGCGTATACAGAAAACGTTCGTCGTGCTCTCGTATTCACGATTCGAAAGGGCGTTAGCTTGGAAAAATGCTTGACGTGAACGTACAGTTTTCCCCTCGAGCGTTATATTCCTATTGCTCTATGTACGATATAAAAATATTGTACATACGACATATGAAAAGAGGGAGAGGAGTGGAAGGCTCGAGGCAGTCGCGTTCGTCGTGATTCGTGGGTGCCGTTCTTAATGTATGTAGATAAGCTCGCCAACTTACGAGAACCTATACGGGGTCGGGTGAATGGTTTTACATTAACATGAAAGAAACATACACAGGCCTCTTACCTAGGCCACCGCAGCACGTCAGTCCTGGATTTTCAGACCGCGACCAAACTGGATTTGTAAATTTGAGCAATGGACATCTGTGTATGTAGCCAATGGGTACACGTAGAACCGTGAGCGGGACACGGGGGGTCGAGTCACGATTGCCGCAGCACGACCGCGTAACAAGCTCGCGCGTACGCTACACATTATTAAATAGATAATGGACCTCATAGTTTTAAGGCACGTTCACATAACTGCAACGAAATAACTCGATCACACGGTAAACTTGTCTTTGGTGGCTTTATTATCCGCTAAACACGTTGAACGACCGCTGGTGCCAACGTTCGTAGATTAATATCCCCCTCTTAATCTCGAATCGCGATCTATTGCGAAAGCTTGACATTTTTTCTTTTCTCTTCACGGTTAATCAACGAAACAAAATCGTTATATTTGCATAACATTAGACAAATCATTGAAATGGTAATATTCCGTAATTTTTTTTTCGGAACTGTCTACAGCCGTCTTGCGAAGCGTGAAACTCATCGAGCAGCGCTTTCGATGTTCGAATCGGATCGAACAATCATTTTTTTTTTGTTTGTATATTGTCGATCAATCTCTATGTACTCTACGAGCGGATTCGGCACGATTTCCAGATGATCGGTCATGCGAATCAGCGCACAAGACAGTCTATAGGGTCTCGGTGAAATTGCAATGAAAGAAATTCCTGCGACACGGAGACAAGAAGCTATTGCACAACCGCGAAGTACACAAGAACGCGTACCTCGCGATCGCATAAGTGATAGAATTAAGTAGTCTAACGCTCGACAATACGGAACGGCGTTACTGTATAAATGCGAATGTGTGTGTCTCTTGTCTCGATTCTATTTCCTGCGGCACTAACGATTAACCACTCTCCTTGATCGAGTACGTTGCTCGTTGGAGCTCATTAGCGAACTTTTTTTTTATTTGCACTCCACAGCTTTGCAATCGCGACTCTCCGTCGTATTCATTATATCTTTTCCGGAAACTCCCACGCTAATAGTCTCCGAATGGATTTACATATATAATGATAGTTCAGAATATTCAAATAAATCGATGTATTGATCAAAAAAATTTTGGATTCACTGAATCGAGGTTCACTCTTGTTTAATCGACTTATTAGTTGGTATGAATTTTCGATTCACGCAAACATACGTTTGTCCATCAATACTAAAAATTCTTGGAAAAACTAATAATTTTTCGTAATAATTAAAAGTTCGATTGAACGAGTAGAAACTCCGATTGAGATCGATAAATCAGCTTGACTTTTTTCTGTTGCAGCCTCTCGAAAAGAAGGAAAAATCCTTGTCGAAAGCTCAAATATGAAAATCTTTATAATTCTCGCTTGCGCGAGTCTCGCTCTCGCCGCACCGGGCCGCAAGTCAGCGAAACAAGAGACGAGAAAGACCCGCGAGCAGTATGCCGGACCCTACGCCGATTACGGAACTTACGAATACGGCGGATTGGCGGAAGTGCCAGCCCTCGCGACTCACTACGTCGACGCTGCACCCGCGGCGACTTACCCCGCGTCCGCTCCTCATCATCACCACGGACCGGCGCGTCACGTTGGTTTCAGCGCGGGTGGTGGTCTCGTGAGCATCGCTCGCGGTGCCGCCGATTCAGCGCTTAATTCCGTGACGAATCAGCACTCGGCTGCCGGTCAGGCGGCGTACGTAGCGAAGAATCAATTGGCGCAGAGCGCTGCACAATCGGCGGCCACCGCTGCGGCTGCTCTCGCCGGTAAGCAAGTCATACTCGCCGGTCTCGAGCAACAATCGCGCGACGCTCACCTTG
Organism: Cryptus viduatorius; assembly: GCA_964006125.1. Lineage (NCBI taxonomy): Eukaryota > Metazoa > Arthropoda > Insecta > Hymenoptera > Ichneumonidae > Cryptus > Cryptus viduatorius. The sequence continues at coordinate 9,715,271 of OZ023221.1, read as the reverse complement.
CCGTCGACGGCGAGAAGTCGCAGCTTCAGCAGGCGCAACGCGCGGCAACCGCCGCTCAAAATTCTGCTCAACAAGCGGCTCATCAACTTCAAGTTGTCACCGCCGCGCTGAACGCCGCTCAGGCTACGTCCGATCACGCGAGTCAGGCGGCAGCCGAAGCGGCGGCTGAACTCGCCGCTCAGACGACGATGGTCGGCCAAGCGAAGGCCAGAGCTCAGACGATCGACGAACAACTCGCCGCGGCGAGAATAGACTTCGAAGCCACTCAAGCAGCGTCCAACAAGGCCGCCGCTTCCGCTCAACTCGCGCAAAACAACGCTGCGGCTGCAGCGGCTCACGCCGCCGAATCTGCGGCTCACGCTTCGGCCCATCAAGTCTCGAGCCTTCCGGCTCCCCTTCCCGTCGATAGCCACGAAGATGGTGGTCATCCGGCTGGACCCAGCGGTCATGAGTATGCGCTTCAACAGCACCCGCACAACTCTCTCATTGCTTCCGCACCGGCGGCTCCTCTTCTTGCCGATTCTTACGACTACAAGGAATACTACTGAGCAATTAGAAAGCGTTTAGCAGCCATTTATATTATTTTTTTGTATCGCGAAAGCTGAGATAATAGTCGATTGGCCTTGCATTGAAGATTCATTTGGGAAACGACGGAAACGATGAATCGGAAGATATATACATTTTTTTGAAATCGTCGTTTTTTCACGATCGTTCCTATTGTATTATTTAGGCAGGCAAGTGTACAGACGTAACGCCTTTACGAATAGTGAAGAATCGATTTTTGAGACGAAGGATGAAAACGAGAGAACGAATCGTGGAAATGATGCAAGTGTTATGTTGTTGAGTTGTGTTTGGGTGGAAATAAAAGGGTTTACCTCACGACCATTCTCATTCAGAGTTTTTCTGTATTTATTTATTTTTTCAACCCCTCAATACAAAATCCTTTCCTCCAATAATGTTTTTTGATGTATATAGACGATGTCTCGAATTAGAGACCCTAACAAATCAAAATTGTGGGCTAAATATGACGATGAAATTGGGTCCAATGTAAAATGCTCGGCCGACGTCGTGATCGGTCCGTCACGTTTTTCCGATCATAGCCCGAATAATCGACCTCGTTGGCCGCGGTCGTCGCCCGCCAGGGTCCGATTTTTTGCAGGGCTTCCGACACCGATCGAGTCGAGACTGGGCACAGACCGGATGGCGTAATATATAGATTATCGGGTTCGTCAGAATAGTTCCGCTTTCATACTGAAAAAAATGAATAATCGGATGTGACACAGTAGCCCTCTACTCCTGATTTTCGATAAGGAAACAACTCGGGCAAATTCTACTCGGAGAAATATGATTATTAATTACACGAAACTTTATTTAGTTCCTTTTTTTTTAATATTTCTTTTTTTTTATACAATCGATTCCACCAATGGCATGACAATTTTGGATTCCAATTTGAACGGAAGTTGGCGTTTTTGGATCCAATCTCACGGAATACTTCTGGAATAACGAAACCGAGATCATCACTCACGCAGAGATTCGGCGTCGACCGGTTGGGAATTCATTTTTATATTGTAACAGTATTACGAGTAGAAATTAATTTCGAGGTTAAGAGTCATAATAACTGCTTTATGCAACTTTCCACTGTCTGAAAAACACCAATGCATCACATTACACTGCGGAATATCACAGCGATGACGTATCCGCGTCATTACATTCGTCAAAAAATCATTCGCGTGTTACGAGTAAAAATATTTTTTATCCGACGTAAGTTAGACACTGCTGTGTAATAATCGTCGACCTTAAGTAACCGCTCGTGCATCACGCACGGCAGCATCGAAAAATTAATATCGGATTTTCACTCATTTACGTTAATAACTCGCCGCTCACCACAAACGTAATAGAAATATTACATTTTATTATTATAGCTTACAGCATATGTACAAATATGGTAATCGTCTGCTTAATTCATTTTAGTTCGTTGCTCTCAGGTTTGCTTGTTTTTGTTTTGCTTCCTTATAGACGAAGCTTTTTTTTTTTTTTATGAATGGAAAAAAATCGCGATTTCCGTAAACGGAGTTTGGAACATTCCAAAACATCGGGATTAAAAAAAATATCTGGCTGTGTCTGTGTGTCACAACGTAAAAAAGTTTAAACCGGTTATCAAGCTGATATTTACAGGGTATACATAGCTTTATCGCGACTCAACGCGAAGCTCGATACCGCCTTTTGCCGTTAGTATAATATTTCCAGGATCCAGTTCTAGGGGCACCGGGGTATTGGGACCCAATTTCACACGATATTTCGAGAGCATACTGATGAGGCCAACTTTCGTCTGCGCGTAACCAAATCTCATTCCAATACAGATTCTCGGACCCTCGCCGAACGGCAAATATTGATAGGAATGTCTTGCAGCAATGTTCTCCTCGTTGAAACGTTCGGGATCGAATTTTTCAGGTTCCGGATATATATCCGGATCCATGTGAATGCCGAGAACTGGAATAACGACATCGAGACCTTTGCTCACGTGGAGATTCGTCGTCGGTAAATCTATATCCTTGGTGCACACGCGATTGAGCACCGGTACCGGTGGATACTTTCGAAGAGTTTCTGAAAATATAAACAATTAAAATATTAATTATCGTATAAAATGTGCTATATATCGAGTGATATATTTTTATAAATATATCCAAAATTATATCGATAATATAAAATTCTCCGATAAAAATGTATTTGATATATTATATGGATCGATTTTTACGCGTGCGTAATCGGAACAATTACACGATTCATTGGAATTTATAGTGACGATATCTTATATTAAATGTTTTTCGTAGTTCGGGAGATATCGTCAATACAAATTCGACATAATCATTTGATTCTTCTTATTATACCGAGTGGTGTAGTTACATTTTTCTGCAATTTAGTATCATTTGCACATACCGGAAACAACTTTGTGTAGGTAAGTCATTTCTTGAAGACTGTCGTAGGTGAGACCGCCAGATTTTTTGAGACCAATGTCGATGTCCTTCATTACTTTATCCTGTATGTCCTGATTGCGCGCCAATTCGTAGAGGCAGTAGGTAATCGTCGATGCGGTAGTTTCGAAACCGGCCAAAAAAAATACGTACGCTTGCGCTGCTCCTTCCATTTCAGTTATTTTCCCATCGGTCATTTCTGAAGTCATTTTTTTTATCTGATGGTTTTTTTTTTTCATTGAATTAAGATTAACGATTAATTATCAATTAAGGTAGTTTTACCAGCAATACCACACACGCCGTTCTCATTGTCTCCGTCCACGTAGCCGCGTCTCATCAATTGCATTATAAGATTCATGAAATCCGGCCTCGTTACGTTATTAGCCTCTCGGTACTCGAATGTTTCTTTAAACGCGCTTGAGAAGAATTTCGTAACGCCTTTGTCGGTGAACGGTATCGAGAAGAAATCCATCACTTTCGGGGCAAACATTATAAGCGCGTTTCGTATAGGCATCGATTCGAAAACCTTTCGTCCCCAATGACGAAACTCGCTGTTAGGATTCTCGAGACTGTTGCAGCATATCCCAAACGCCGTCGACATTATGACGTCGGTCCCGAATCTGTGAACAAATTAACAAATCACAATGTTGTGTCATTCGATGTTTCGATAAAATACGAAACGGCAATCGAGGAAAACCGAACTCGTTGTAAATCTAGATATCGATCTTTTTAACATCCGTCTGAAACGAAGGAGTTTCATGCGTTTTATATTGCCGTCAAGGTGTTCTTTTCGTGACCGCAGCGAGTTACTATCGAAGCCGCTAAACAAATCGATCGCATCGTATTCGCATTGTAGAAAAGTTAATAACCCAATGAAAATGAAAAAATAAAAAGCAATTTAAAATTTTTCAGCAAATAACCTTTTTCAAAAAAAATGCTTAATTTGAAAAAAAAAATTCATAATTTTACGAATTCGAAAAAAGTTTCCGAAGTTGTGGGGACTGTAAATAAAAGAATTCAACAGTCGTTCGCCCGATTGCACTGGAGAAAATTTATTAATCTGGTAAATTATTTAAAGCTTTTTCGAGATTAGCGACTTTTCCGTCGGAGGCTTTTTGCGAAAATGTTTTTTTTTTTCGGACAGCAAGCCAAGTTGAAAAAACCGTTCTAGAGATCATTATCGTGTACCTTGCAAAAAGATCTTTCATCTCGATGACTTCTCGTTTTTCAGCCATTGGTTTCAAGTGTTCAGCCAACTTGTCACCGCAATCCACCACAGTGCCAAACATCTGTTTCATTTTTCCCGAGGTAAATGTCGGCGTTAGTTTAACTCTCAAGTTTCGCCACTTGGCACCGGAAAGCAGAAAAAGATGACCGGAAAGGGGATCAACTTCCTCGTTACAATACATTCCGCGATCGTGGAAGTGTGCGAAATCCTTCGTTAGAACGAATTTGATCAATTCCGGTTCGGCTATTACGAGACTCGGTTTCATGAAAGCGTACATCCCGAAATAACGATTGCTCTTCTGTTCGGCATATGCATCGGCATACAGTTCACCTGGAATTTTAATTATTTCTTAACGCAATCGAGATCGGCTCGTTAGTGGTTTTATTTTTTGCTGTTTCAGTTCATCACCTATTTTTTTTTATTTTTTATTTGTTATATACCTATAGAAGTTTTCCCACGCAGTACGCTCGCTAGATTTCCAGTCGGCGTCGTTGGCTCCAAATAAACTACCCCCTTTTTCTTCCAATAACTGTACAAAAAGTGCCGGAAGTAGATATATACACCGGCAAAAATAACGAAAATCGTGCCGAGAAGCTCGGTTAGTAACAATCCGGAAATTACACCCATTTTGGAATATCCGGTAAAACAGCGCACAATCGAATAATTTCAGTTATTGTCCACTTGTGTATCGAGAAAAATTGTGTTGCGTCAACCGCGGTAACATCGAGAATGACAAAGCTGCTAGAGGACGATGGGTACATTCCAGCTTTATGTAGACTTTCCAATTCTTTGAGAGGGGAAATACACGACGTATTCCTTTTCCTAGTTGACATACGTATCGATCTCCCTCACGTGACGAAGCAGCAATTCGTGGACAACGTATCCCTATCATTACCTCCACGAGTACATTGCGTGCCGATTTCTGGACGCCTTTCACTACGTAGATGATGCGAACTTCATAAACACCATTTTTGCGAGTCATCGTGTATATATATATTTACTTCGATGCAAAGAAAAAACCACGTGCAACCAATTGGCAGAGGAAGGTCAACTGTCGAACATTTTTACATTTTAACAAGAGACGCCGTCGTGACTCCCCGTTTTCCTGATGATGATCAATGATGACTGGTGCTGACAAATTCATCGATCGCGACGATAAGAATTCTTTACACAGATTGAAATTTTTCTAAATCATTATTTCGAAAAAAAAAAAGAAACCCCGACTGAAAAATTATTGATATGCAGAAAGGAGGAATTAATATAGACTTTTTTTCAAATGAGGAATTTTTTTTTACAAAGTGTTAATTTTGTTTTATCCCTTTTACTAGACATCAAATGTTTGTATGAATATATTCAATACGAATTACGATTAGAACAAACGCTTCGGTAGGATTTGTATTTAAACTATCTTCATGCAGAAGATCAATATTAAAGATACCAACTGATAGGCATAAGTATAAAGATTGTTTGAACATTCGGTTCATTTTTGTATTGTTCATCTTATTAATCAAATCTTTGCCCAAACGTGATTTGATTGAAGCTTTATCATTACTAATTCATGTTCGACATAATTATAGACTCGTTTGATAATAGTGAGTCATGTAACGAGCGTTAAAAAAAAATTCTGCCTCTTTGACTATAATTTTGTGTCTCCGTCATTTGGTGAAGTCGCAAGTTTGTAATAAATTGATGCAGCAAAGAGATTAATCTTATTCACTATTCCGGTGAAGTGTGATAGTGAGCATCGCGATGTAGTTATTATGTCTATGAAAAATTCGTCACTACATTCGCAGTATGACATTGTTCCATCGGTTTAATTATATATTTTCATCGTAAAAGCATACAATATTATTGTTATATTAGTGTAATTACAATCTTTATAATAACTTTTATAATCATAACGATTCAAATAAATAAACAGTTGTATTACAAATTTGAATTCATTCTGTATCTCGAAGAATAAATCGATTAAGTGTATGTATGCACTTTTTATTGACTGTTGGTTCCGTAGATCTCTTCGGTATCTACGTCGCGTTGGTTCAGTATAACGCTTTATCTAGTCCTCGTGCGCTCTCGGGATCGGACGCGGTAGGCTATCTCTTGGCGAAACGTTGAATGGTAGTCAAACCCATAAACCGATCGAGGATCAACCAGCAGTCCAAAGTTTTCCGTCACGTATTCGCGTAATGTGGGGATCAATAAACCCTATCGCGAAAGAAATTTCATTAGGGAAAAAGAGAAATGCAGTCGTATCGTTGAAGCGAGTGCGATCGAGAATAATTGCTTACTCGCGAGTGTATTAGTGCCGCGTTATAACAGTCTCCGGCCTCGTACGGGTTTTTTTTCGAGTGCGCGAACTGACCGTGTCAGAGAGCGCAGTCGCGTTTTCAAGATGATAGGAAAGGGTTGTAAATTCTTGCGATGCTCGTATCGAGTGTCAGTGTGACGCCATTGATAATTATTTTTCTCTCTACTGTCTACACACATTCGTCGATTACAAACCGAGCATCGACGAATGGATCGTACGCGGTAATTATCGGAAACGTCAAACATTTAGTGTAGGGGAATCGCGTACGTCGAAAGCGTTAAGATAAAAGTATATAAAAATACGCGAATAAAAGAACACACCTTTGTTCCTCACTGGTGATCGAGCCATTTTATCGAGCTGCTCGATGAACTTGAGAAACGTGTGAAGAAATATCTTCCTCGGTGGTCTTCTTGTGCAGCGCCAAGTTTTTCTCTAGAGACCTTTGCACGATCTCTCGGGCCGTTTGTGAGTGTATCTGTTTTTTTGTGTCGTGTTTTGTCGAATAATCGTACAGTAAGTAACGATTCGCGCGTCGAATTTTGGATAAGTGTGTACAAACGAAGCAAACACACTGCGCGACAAACGACGGAATATAAATTCCAATTATTACGCGCAACGGTACAAAACCAAAATTGTTTATACGAGAGGCAAAACGAAAAAAATAAAACATGAGTTCCGTTTGGAAGAGATTGCAGCGAGTTAACAAGAGAGCTGCCAAGTTTCAGTTTACCGTTTCCTATCATGAGGTCACCCTCGAGACTACATCAAAGTGGTAAGTCACATTTTTCAACGCAACTTCGTACAATTAATCTTATTATTGTCGTGTGTCAAATCGAATCTTCGAGTGGCCAAGTTATTGTATTCATCGAAAATCACCCATGCAAACAAAAACAATGGACTGTTCTTGACAGACGCGGGTCAGTTACACGTTCGAGCGAAAAACCGGGAATATTAATGCTCGCGAAAGAGTTGTTTTTTCGTTATTCCGTATCGTCCTTTCATAATTTAGGAAACCAAACAAATTGAGCGTCGTATGGACGAGACGCAGTCGCAGAGTTAGCTCTGATCCTTTGGAATGGGAGCCTTGTCTCAGCGATCCGCTGACCGGCGTTGTAAGTTGGCCCGTCCCGGACAATCATTCTGTATCCGTGACACTCTTCAAAGATCCGAGAACTCACGAATTGGAAGACAAAGACTGGACCTTTGTCATCGAAGATGTGAGCGCACTCTTCTCGACGGAGAATAATTTATCGCCCTCCGTCAATAATTTTGACTTAAAATATTATTCTACGGTACAGGTTTCGACGACAGGCAAAAGACGTCATGTGGCGGCGACGAATATTAATATGAAGAAATATGCGACCCTTGAATCTAGTCAACAACAACTCAAATTGGATCTCAAACCGACATCGAAAAAAATTGTGAGAGCCGCGCTGGAATGTACGCTCTCCTGTGTATTTTTGCGAGAGGGAAAGGCGACGTAAGATTTTTTTTTATTCCATTGAAAAAAATAATCTGCGTATAAACAAAAAAGCCAGAAAAAAAAATCGTAAAAAAATTGTTAACTGGATATTAGGGACGAGGACATGCAGAGTATGGCAAGTTTGATGTCGGTAAACAACAACAGCGACATAGCGCCTTTGGACGATTTTGACAACGAGGATATACCGGAGGACAACGAAGAATTGTCAATGAAAAATTTGGATGAGATACTGGATATCTCGACGCAGATAGATCTGATGACGAGTAGCTTGACGGAGAGTGAATTACCAAGTACGCCAATAAGCGGTATGGATTTTTCGTACGAATCGCGCTAAATATGCAAATCGTCGCATAGATATCGTCGATAATAAATAGACTCTCTGATCGCAGTCGCGAGTTTATCCAAAGACGACGCTACACCTGTTAACGATATTGGTCAAAATATGCACGGAATCAACGTGGTCGACGCGATCGAAACGGCGAAGGAGAAAACGCCGACGAAACACAAAATCGCGGCCGAAAACGAGTATGGAAAAATTATCGATATCCGCGAATTTTATCGATGTCTCTACTTCGATATAGACGATATTTCTGGTTTTTTTTTATTCGTCGTTGGTTTTTTTTAGTAAAAATATGGAGCACAGCATTATGAGATCGAAGCTGCAGCCGTTAGATTTGAAGAAGAGCGACATGAGTGCGCCGAGACTACGGGAGATAACACCGGGACAAGATCTTTTAGAATGGTGCAAAGAGGTGACGCAAAATTATCCCGGTGTCAAAGTGACGAATTTGACGACATCCTGGCGCAACGGTATGGCGTTTTGCGCCATCGTTCACCACTTCCGCCCTGATCTCATGTATGTAATGCTATTAATCGTTGTCGTGGCATGCGATAAGCGCGATATCTCTGAATACAAAACCATTCATCCTTCGTTGACCCGAAAGCGTTTAAAAAAGATAGAAAAAAAATCCTAATAATAGTATCCGCGCAGTTGTTGTATATAGAGAATCGCGCGCGACTTTCGTTGTCAGCAAGCGCTCAGACTTCGAATAATGCGACGTTGTAAAAGAAGCTTGGATATAGGCCAGTAATCTCGTTCGAGCGAGTAGATTCCGGTCAGTAAATAACATCGAGTTCTCTTCCTCCTTCTTCTGTTGTTTTTTTATTTTTTTTTTTGTTTACACCCAACAATTGCGCGTTACTCCATCCAACGATTTTCCGTTAATCTGGGTCGCCGCGCGACGAACATTTATCCATTTCGAGAATAAAGGAAACTGAGATATGCATCTTTTTAAATCCCCGCATAATTTAGAGAGATAGATTCATTGCTGCCACACGACGTCAAAGGCAATTGTAAGAAGGCATTCGACGCCGGTGAGGCACTGGGAATTCCACGAGTCATAGAACCGGCTGATATGGATATTTTGACTGTACCCGACAAATTAGCAGTGATGACTTATTTGTATCAATTGAGAGCTCACTTTACCGGACACGAATTGGAGGTAACAAACCCGTGACCACTTCGGCTATATTAACAGTTACTTGTCCTCGTAACGCGAGCTGAATACAATCTTAATGAACAAAAAAAAAACAACAACCCAACACAGGTTCACCAAATCGGTAAAACGACCGACGAATCGTCGTACATGATCGGCCGATTCAACACGGACAACAATACGGACGTCAGTGTTCAGTTGTTTGGTCAGGAAATCATTAATTTACGGAAAAAAGAACAAGCCGAGCAGCGTGGCAATAAACTTGATAGCAATAGAAGGTGAATAATTGAATTTAAACAGCTGATCGATTGACACTCAGCCAGCGAAGCTCGCAAAGTCGAACGAGATAAGTATCGACTTTGACTCATGACCTTCGTACCTCGTTCTTGAACCTTTCGCTTTTTTTTTTCTTCTCTCCACAGATCGAATCCCTTCGATTACAAGAGGGAAGAGATGAGCATCGATGCGTTGAAGAATAAATTACATCTCAGCCTGAATACCGATAGTCACGATCACGATCCGGGCAACAAAGACAAATCGCCGACAAGCGTTAAAGACGTAAAGGATATCATTCTCGCGAGTTCGAAAAGTATACTTGGAAAAGTTTTATCGCCGTCGAAAGAGAAATACATGTCGAGAGAAAAGGTAACAGAGTCCGTTCCGCGAAGTATGATGCAATAATTAATCAAACGAGTAATGTTGCAAACAAGTTTTTTGAATCTTTTTTGCAGAGCAAATCACCACCGCGATCGGTACAAGTGCAGCAACGACCAATTTTAATGACCAGACGTCAGCTGACCGATCCCTTTGGTTCCGACGACGAAGATGAAAATATTCAGGTCGTCGATGACAAGTGGTCACAATCGATTTCTATTACGAAATCGCCAACGTCAGCTCGAGATGTCAGTATTTACGAGATACAAAACATTCATTATCCTCCACGCCTTCTTTTACTTAAAAAAATCTTGAAAAACATCGCCGTGGGAGTCATCCCACGTTTTACGTGCGAATATGCTTTGCTATTTTCGTTTTATCGTTTCGTAAAACAGCGAAACAAAAAATCAGTGATTCTGACGAAAAAAAAGTTGTCTTTTTCAGGAATCACCGTTTCCGAACGATCGAGGTAGCCGTGGAAGTTCCGAATGTCGTGGAACGTCGCCGTCCCACGGCGAGCCGCGCTCGCAGCATGTAATTTTCGTTTACTTTTCCTTGCTGATTTGCTCTCGCGTTGTTGAATTATTACATAAACGACGCGAAATTAGTATATCGCTGAAACAACGACGAAAAAAAAAATTACCTTTCCTTTTCCCCCCGTAGCCATTGGTCACTCGTCACGACGAGCTCAGAGAACGTGCGAGACAACTCCTGGAGCAGGCGAGAAGCCAATCGAAGACTCCTGGGATTGCCTCGACAGCTTCGAGCCCGGTAGAGGTACGAGATACCATACAAGTTTTTTTTCTTTTTTCTTTTTTAGTAAAACAAGAAAAATAAACGAAAAGTTAGAAGTCGCGAACGCGCAGCTTTGTTGTACTATATCGCATTAATTGCCCTGGTCTGGCTTTGCAGCCGCAGAGCGATGACGACAGACAGCAACAGCTGCGCGAAAGAGCTCGACGATTGATAGCCGAAGCTAGAATGGGTGTAGTCACTGTTACCTCAAGTCAAATTGGCGACGATAACAATAGCGATAGACGTTCCATTGACGATCAGAACAATAGTCCAAGAAGGAGTCTTACTCCTTCGACACCGGGAGATCGGCTTAGTTTAAAGGTGAGAAGAATCACTCGAGGGTCATTTAGAGCGGTCGTATCCGACGATCAAATTTTCTCTTTTTATCTTCTATATTCTTTTTTTTACAATGTTTCAATCTTTCAGTCGGAACACAATGGTAACGTTCTAGCAAACGCGAGCGGCCCCGATGGCGATAAAAAGAGTGTTTCACCTTTGTACTCGTTTTCGAAAATTATGGAGAGAATATCACCCGAGAAAACGAGTCCCGATAGACATCCTCACACGTTGCGCGGAGTAAGTTGAAGAGGAATCATTTTTTTTCTTCAATTGATCCTTAATACGAAGTAATTGCAATGTTTCTATTGTACTACGCAGTTGGGAAAAGATATGACGTCTTATATTCAAAACGAACTCGAAGCTCTGGAGAGAGAACAGAGTCAAATAGACGTACAAGCGGGCAAACTTGAGAAACAATTGAGAGCCGCTATGGAAAGCGACAACGAAGAAGAGACCGAAAGATTAATGTCCCTCTGGTTTACTCTCGTAAACAAGAAAAACGCTCTATTGAGGCGGCAGATGCAATTAAATATCCTGTACGCATCCGTAATTCTCTTTCATCATCTTCGTTATTGTCTCAATCATCGTCTAGTAAAAAAAATGAAGTTTTTGAAAAAATGAAATGTTTTTGGAAGAATGAAAAAATGAAGTAGAATGAATCTATACTCTTTACAGAGAAAAAGAGGACGATTTGGAGCGGCGCTTCGAACTACTGAATCGAGAACTGAGAAGCATACTGGCTGTGGAAGAGTGGCAAAAGACCGCGGAGCAAAAAGTACGAGAGAATCTTTTGCTCGAAGAATTGGTTTCTATCGTTAACAAGAGAGACGAACTGGTGCATCATCTCGATACTCAAGAGAGAGCGTAAGCACTTTTGTTTCGTTTATTATCTCGCAAGTTTGTTCGTCCCGATCTTCTTTATCGGAGATGATTACCCTTTCCGATTACGCGACAATAATATCTTCGATGTTTCGCGTTTGGCACAGTATCGAAGATGACGACGAGATTGAACGCGATCTTTCGAGAGCCGGTTTAGCACAACGAAATAAAAACTGTGTCGTCCAGTGAGGCGCGTGATCCGCGAAGCGAACGAGCTACGCATCCGTGAGTTCGAGGTAAGACGCGTTCGCGCTGCTTGCAAATCATCGACCTACATAACGAGAAGACCATTATTCTTTGTTCAAAAGCCGAACGATATTACGCAATGAACGAACATTCTCCATCGTTGGTCAATACTAAACAGGTGAAAATATACATTTCTTTTTTTTCTACTTTCAGATACGGTCCTATGCTGTTGTGGAGTTGCCAAAGAACTAGAGAATAGGCGTCATTGACGATTGGAAAAACAAAAAAAAAACAAACATTGTCGAGAGGTCCTTAGATTTAATATTTCGTTGGATGAATTGCCGTTAAGGTTTTTGATTTCTTATTTAGCAAATTTACGATTTTTTTCTTTGTTCTTTCTTTTCTCTTGTCTATCCTCGTTTCGAAAATCTCGAATTCCGTATTCGAGATTTGCGTTTTTCTTCGTCTTTACTACCATCGGCTTAATTACTTCATTTTCTAAGGTTGGGAGGCTCCTACCTGCCTATCGTTTATACTCAAAAAAAACTCTGTGCCATATGATCGCTTCGAGTGTTCCACAAAATGATTTCGAGATATTACCGATATCTCGCGCTTTTTTCGTTAAGTCTCAGAAATGATCTTTTTTTTCGAAGTAATCCTACAGGATTATTTTTATTTAAAACTATCGATATCATAAGCAAACCTATCGCGTGCACCTACCTCGGCATATGAAGTGCTCGCAAAGGTGGTGATTAAATTGGCTGTAATCACAAATCCCATTTATCCACAATCGCCAAAATCACGCTGTCTTAGAAATCCGTTTTATCCATTGACAATTTAACACACTCGCGCACCCGTAGACATAAATGATGTAATATCCATTAAACTTCACTAACGATAAATAATGCGTGTGCAAAAAAAGAAAAAAAAAATGACTCTCCGAAAGCTTTAAAACGTCGCGAAAGGATGAAGTTTCAATGTACAAATAACGTTTTACGATAACGAAGAAGCGCGATCGCTACCGCCGATTCGATCGTAAAGTTTTACGAATATTCACGCTTTCGCATTGTAGCAAAACGCGCGGCAATCATTTACGGTACAATTATATTATTGTACCATACCTCATGGTTGTACATATCGATCTCTGGCGACTCTTCGTTTTTATTCCACGTTCATCATCACAATTATTTAATTATCGAATTTCCAAAAAAAAAAATATGGGTTACTGCTAATCGGAGACTCGTCTCACATAATTGAAATGCAATAACTCGTATATATCTCATCCATAAACGATAAATCTTGTTGTAATTATATATATATATGGGTTGTGTAAGTTTTATCTAATTGCCGATGGTTTGACTATTTTTATTACCCTCAGTGCCTATATACGTTTGATTAAAAGATAATTTTATGCAGTGCAAATACACTAAACGAGACTATTACGACTACTAAAATGTGATTATGTGGACTGAGGATGCAACAAAAAAAAAGAAAACATTTTTGTGTATAAGTCTAAATGCCGAACTCTTTACGAATCTGCTGGGCAAATTTTGTACGTTACCTGCTTATAATAATGCATACCTACTATTATGGTGATGACGATGATGATGATGACTTTGAAATTGTTTATAGTTTTAATAATTATCTATATCAACTATTATGTTTGTAAATGTCAATAATAATTCTTGCCGATATGCGATCATGCGAAGAGTTTCGTTTTCGTTGCTTATCGAGTAGTAGTCGAATTGGCCGAGTAAATCGGTCGGATAACCCAGTGCAATAATTAACGAATAAACGAAGTCGATGAAAAATTAACGAAATTACTCGATCAAAACCTTCTATGATCCTTCGAAAAGAGGATATCAACCGGATGGTGTTTCACATAAATAATTACGCGACGAATGTTTATATCGCAAAGTACAGAACTTTCGAAGTATTTTTTTTTGTTGATTTACTAATTTCCTTATTCTCCTAATTAGTCATTGAACGGCGCTCGACCACATGTTTCCACTAATTAGATATTTAAAAAATTCGATACAAAAATAGTCTATTACGACACGAGAGCGGAAAAAGCTTTTTTCCGCTGAGTATCCTATACGATTTTACGTCAATTCGCGGAAAGCGTGGAAAACCCAATTTTTCACACCGCAGTGAAATGAATCCACTTTTCTCCGATGTAATTTCCGGTTTTTAAATCTCAGCTTTTTATCGAAACTAATGTTACAGTAAGAATAGCAAATTAAAAAAGAAGTGTAAAGTTGTCGTGTTTCTGTATCATATAGCCGGAAGCCTGGAGTGTCGCGAGTGCAACGATTTACTTGAAAACGATTATCCAAACAGCAAAACTTTTTGTGTAGAAAATTCTCGAAAATTGTGTTCTACGAAATATCGATGTCGATATTGATGTCCGAATATTTTTTATGGAAAGATATCACGTTAACGCCGTTGACGATCGCTTGGTCAGCGTGGGTTGCGCGCGGATACGATGCCAGTAAAAAACGCAACGCACTTATTTGGTTGTTTTTTTGATACGCGTTTATGAAGAAACATCTTACGTATGGCAGTGAGACTATAATATATTTACATCATTCAACAAGCTCACTTATAAATACTAAACTCCGAGGATATAATAAGATGATTATAATAGCAACACCGATGAAAAGTGTCATCGATAAACACATTACGACAACAACAAGACGAATGACGAGATGCATGTGCGTTTTCGACTCCGAGATGTATACATGATTTATCATTTGGTTAACCGGTAACTCTTAACAATGGTATTATCGTTTACCATACGCAATAATAACTTGTAGTTAATCTAATATCTAATATTTGGTTTCCACAGAGAGCTTCGTTCTTGCTCGTCTCGTCTCTTTGGAATCCTCGCTAATAAACTGCTGCTGTTTCACCATTCGCAAACAACGCAACTACCCAGTATCAGCGACACGGAATTTCTATTTTTAAATCACAGTTCACTGCGTAAATAATACATATTATATATCTTAAAAAAAAAACAAAAAAAAAGAAAAACATTGCTTGTAGACTGTAGAAAACTTCAACGCTGCACCTATACTCGAAGGCCACTAGTTATCGTGCAAATTGTCTTTTCCTTTTTTTACTTAAAGTAATAATAATAATTTTTTCTTTAACTTTCTATAATTTTTCGACGTAATTCGAGGGGAATAGACCGGACTTTCCTTTGAGGCGCCCCTGCCACCATCCACCTTCGTCTGAAACAGGAAAAATTCTATTAGATAACAAGAAACGAAACTACGCGTGAAGTAGAAATCATCCGAAATGCTCACGTTCTTTCAGCAACTCTACGATGTCGCCCTCCTTCAATTGAAGCTCGTCAAGATCCTGAGGACTGTAATCGTACAAAACTTTAACTTTAGGAAGGGCAGGTGTCGCTGGTTTTTTAATCGGTGCTGGCGGTCGAGCCGCTGGATTTGGATTCGCTTGACCGTTCGTTCCATTCGAAGCTGGTGGACCTGTTTGAAATTTGTTACCCGATAGCCGCTTAGCCTCGCTGGGATATTCGCCGCCACCAATCGGCGGTAGTCTAAACGCTGCGTGAACCATCGGCTGATTCGGAGGCGCGGGTTCCGAAGGAGGAGGCGGAGCTCTCACTAGTCCTGCGAACGACAAAGATAATAATTTGTAAAATTTTAATTGAATAACTTAACTTAATGCTTTCGTTATTTATGTTACCTCTCGGCGCGCCCCCGGGATTCGTGAACATTCCCATTATCGGCACTCCTCCACTCTGAATTTTATTTGGCTGTTTGTTCGTAATTTTCTGAGCTGCCGGACGCACCGCTTGAGCCGGTAAAGCGTTCGGTCGATTAGGCGGTAAATTTGGTCGAGAATTCGTCACACCCGGAAGCGTCTGTTGTTCGCCAGGTGACAATCTCGGAGCGGGTCGCGGCTGAAGAGCGGGTCTAGTGGGGGCAATATCCGGCCGCGACGGAGCGTTCGAATTATTAGGCGGTATAAATTGTGATCTATTTCCGTTTTGCATCGCGGGATTAGGCGCTGGACGCATGGGTGCCGGTCTCGTGGGAGGATTTTGCGCGGATTTCGGTACATTTCGAGAAAGCGAAGTCGAAGATACGGTCGATCTGTTTGAATTTGGTTCTGAAAAATGTTTTCAAACATTTTAGACAAATCCATGATGCATGCAAAAGTCATTTATATTAATTATATTTTAGGTTACTCGACTCTTACTCGATGTACTCGACAATCCGGGTCCGATAGTCACAGTGAGAACTTTGCCACTCGGTTTGAGTATCTCTCGGTCCCCGTAGTCCGCTTGAACAAACTTAACTTGCCGCGTTCCGCCGCCTCCCCATCCTTCCTTCTTAACTTTGAATTCCAGGCTAAGAATATCCAAAATTGATACAAGTTAGAGAGAAACGATTTGCCCGAGCCGTGTGATCGCGCGATGCAGCGAACAAAAGCCGCTACGGCCGGAAACCCGTAAGACCTACTTGTTGCTGAATCTAATATTCAATGGATGGCCCAATTCCTCGAGATACTTTTTGCTCAGTACCGAAAGGAATTCTGTCTTGAAAACAAGTTCGAGAAGACTAGCGTAATCCTCTCTCGTATGCACGATGACAAAGTTATCCTGCGAAGAGACGCAGCTTCAATAACTCCGTTGTACGTTGATAGGCATTTTTTTTTTTTTTTTTTAAGAAAAAAACGCTCAACGATCGCGGTGGGCCTCACCTGTAACGTGCTCATCGATACGTGACTGATCTGTTCGAACGGAAGTTTTCTCTTGATAACTTCGAGAATTTTGCCCTTCTCCGGACCTTTCTTGATTTGCTCGCGACCGATGAGGAACAAAGATTTGCCGGTTAGTACGAGATCTCTTCTGCACATCTGGATCAGCATGAAAAAAAAAACAAAAGGAAAATATGAAAGAGAGAACTCTGATAAATCCGCTGTGTGAATATCTCGTGATACGGCACAATTGAATTTCTTATGAGTATAAAAGCCGGGAGCGTAGTATCTAATGCCTATCTCTCCGCTCTTGGGCGCGCGCCCGCGTAACGTTGCGCCTCTCCCCATCGGCAACAAGAAAATACAACACTGACTCGCGGATATTTTTATGGAGGTGAAATGTTTCCGGTTACTGACCTTAAATCGCCTGTCGTACTTTTTCACGACTTCGGCGAATAACACCTTTTCTCTTCTTCCTACCAGATTTGTGGTCTGCGAACGGCAATCCATTCCTATATAGTCGCCCACGAAGTTTCTGTTTAAACTCGCGCGTCTTCGCTGCTTGTGACCGTAGAGCAGGTCGGCGGCTGCCTCTTTCTGTTCCTCCTGACGCTTGCGGGCGAAATATTTCTTGAAAGCTTTCTGTATTACTCTCGCGTAAACGTTGTACTTTCGATCTCTCGCCTCCTCGAGCATAAAAAGCTGCGTGAGAATATAAATACAAATATGAATTACAAAGAATGAAGGGGAAAAAAACAACAAAAGTACGAGTTTTGTTGCTCGTATTATGCTATCACGATCGCGCGATCGGCATCAATTATCTCTCTGCAAAGCTCGCAGCGCAAATGCCCTTTTCTTTAACGCCGGTCGAAATTATAATAGGGACCGATCTAACTTCGTTTCACGAACGACCTGGCATTGAGGATAATTTAGAATCGGCTGTGCAATCTGCTCCGGATAATACGACCGATCTCCCGGCCACCGCCTACGAGACCTCAATCGACCCGATCGCGTCGCTCTCCGTCGTTATTGCAACATTTGTGGAACTGGAACGGGAGTGGGCAGCTTAAACGTTATTCTTCATCTCTTTAAACTCTAAACTCTGATGTACTTATTCGACGATAATATACGACGTTTTTGCGAGGCTGACATAGAGACAAACAGAGCGCGGTATGGCCATTAGTCACGGATTCTCTGGATTCAGCGTACCGATTGATTGCTTTACGATGACGACGAACCGCTGTCCACGATTTTTCAACGATATCTCGTCGTTGATCCCTTTTTTTTTATTTCATTGAAGGATTCCCATAAAAATTAAGTTGCATTCGTCACAATACTCACACTTTCCGGAGCTTTGATAAAGAGCTTTGTTCTTCCAAGTTGATACTGTGATCTATCGATGTGTAAACTCGCAAGTATCCACTCGACGCCCTGTTTCTCGTCGCCTTGCCACGCTGGCCATGTTTCCCTCGTTAGAATCGCGTATCTGTGAAGAAACTTAGCGAATGGACGCCTGTAAGCGAATCCCGCTCTTCGAACTCGTATATTCTCCTTCAGTCCGAGATATTCGACCTGATGCTTCACCCTCAACTGATCCCAATCCCGCGGTTTTTTCGTCTCGTTCGGCTTGATACATCTTATGTAATGAGGCGTGCATTTCATCAATTGTCCAACAAGACGACTCGCTTGACTGCGAATTTTACTGCCCGCTGTGGTCGGTCGAGATTTCAGTGTCTTCGTCTTTCCCGCTTGTGTCTCCGGCGGATAGAGAGAACGCACCAACGAGCTGTAGTGCGAATTACATATCAAATTTCATTGTCAGATTAATGTTAACCGCTTTGATATCCATTTCATTTATATGTTGGCGATTAATATTTCACTTACTTTGTACTCGTCTGCATGAGTTCAATGAGATCGAGAAAGAGAACGTCGCGATTCTTGTCGCAAAAACCATCGACAGAGTACGAAACAACCCCCGCGTAATGATGAATAGCGAAACCGTCACTTGTTCCTTGAAAGTGGACGTGATTGTTCGCCGCTCCGCTCAATTTCTTAAAAATTATACATTTGTTACACATCGCAGAATGTCGCTTTGTACTTTGATATTCGTATGCACGCTTCAGTGAATATTTGGAGCGTTCAATTCATAGAAATATCCCATCAATTCACCGACCGTTATCGTTCTATTAACTCCTTTTTTTTTTTTACTATATTTTATTAAATTTGTAGAATAACAGGTTGTTGTAACATTGGCATAGGATACTCACGCGATTAATAATTCACAATTTCTAAATACCGGTAAAATGCTGAAAAAAAAACAAAACTCGTTATATGACCGTATAGATACCTTCTGCAAATCCGAATCGGCGCCTTTACTTCCACCGTGAAGTGTAGCGCATACGTCGTCGAGCACAAGAAACAGACCGGGTGGTCTTTTGCCTTCCAAAAGTTCGACGACGACCGCGTTGTTGAAATAGTCGATTGGGGTCCACCGGATGTTCTCCGCGACGTACTCTTCCTGTGAAAGAAAGACACGGTGAAAGGTTAATTTCAACGAGATATCTCACAGTAATGATAGCCGGAGTAGTAATGGTAGGAGTACAAAAAAATGGGAGCATTGCGCGATGCTTAACGATCTCGACGAGGTCTCGACAGGGTTTTCGACGCAGCTGCAGAAATTATTTCAACGCATCGACCAAGCGGTTTATGTGGCGAACTAACATCCTTGGAAATATTATGACCGAGAGAACCTGATCGGCGGAGTGCACGTATCGTTCTCGTCCGGTAGTTAGCGCCGTTACCGTATTGCGCAACCACTTGACTACTATCCTAAAAACATTATAATCGAACAAGCGACTGGACTCTGCACGTGTTGGCAAAGTAGAAACGATAAAATGTAATGTTTATACGCTTCCAGCTGCGGTACCATTCGAACAATTCGAAAGGGCATTCTATCGATGCCAAACCTCGAAGATTTCAAAAAACTTCAACATTGTCATCCTTCATTGACGAGAACATCTGCATTGTTGCGGCTTTCGACTAAAGTACGAAAAATAGATTCTTCGATTGCACTCATCTTCTCGATTCGATGAATAATTCTCGTAATACCTTTGAAAGTTAGAATGGTATTACCCGGAGGAACATGCGCCGAGTCACGCATTTCTGTGCCACTGGCGACAATGGGTGAAAAAAAGCGTTCTCGCTCCCGATAGATCGATAGATTATTCTGTAAGTAACTCATCGTCAATGGTTCCGCTCCGAATGTGTCTTCTCGAGGATCAACGCTCGAGCGAATAATGGACCGATTAGAGACGTTATTAGAGTGGTCTTTGGAAGCTTCGAGCGTTGATATATATCTAAAAGTTAAAAGAGAGTTCGAGTGCGGAACCGCGACGACAAAACCAGTCAAAAGGCGGAAGACAGAAGAAACAAGAGAGAGACCACTGAAAGGCTTCGTCCTCTCGGTGGACTCGTGCGAGAAGACTCCGAGAGGACTCCGCGGAGCCCTCTTTTAACGCGGTCTAGTTGTGCCTATTCAGACAGGTTGAAAAGTGGCTCACGATTATTATTATCGTCTATCTCTTCCACTCGCGTTGAGGAACGAAGGAAGAGTTACGGTTGTACGGTAGACTAAAACCAACACCCGAGAGTTTTCATACGGCCAGCCTTTGCCTTCGAAGTTAACGACGCGGAGGAGACCACAGTCGACGCGACTGTAACTCGATGATGACGAAGAAGAAGAAGAAGAGCAACAACAACAAGGAGATAGAAAGACACTTTTTGCAATGCTCCGCGACCCGATTTTAATGTTCACCGGGAATAGCGACACGCTTTGTGATCCTGACTATGGAAATAGAAAAACCGACAGAGATGGAGAACCGCGAGAAGCAAAGAAAGAGAACTCTTCTTTGAGTGACTTTTCTTCTCATTCTTCATCTGCTTTTGTTACGTAGCGACAAAGTGTGAAGAACCAGTCTCCAGAACGAGTGACCGCGGTCTATTCCTGTTCTTGCCGAAGTGGATTTCCGGCGACATTCCCTCACACCTTACAGAGGAATCGTAACGCCGTCGACGAAAGTTAACAAAAAAAAAAAAACAAAAAAAATTCTGTGACTTTATGAAATGAAGTAAAAAATATCCCCGCGGTATGGAAGCTTTGATTGTATTTTTGAAAAATCGATCGAACTGTAAAGAAAATTGTAACGCGTAAGTACTATCCAATGATATATTTCTCGTGGCTCAGTAAATTCCTAGAAAATTCTCACGCAATGCGAAGCTCTGATTATCTTAAAAGTACGATATTTATTGAACATCGAGTTGTGGAGTGAGTGGTGCGTGTCGACTAATCGGGACAAGGATACAACGTTCTTTATTCAAACTATACGTATATACCAGGGAATCCGAGGAGTGTGCGAGTGACGCCTCGTATAGAGTAACCTGTGGTTCACTCCGAGAAGTCAGAAGGTTTAACGATCACTGGCGTTGCTCTCTTTATAATTTTCTTTTAGCAAATTCTTACTAAGTACATATAATCGGATGTACAGTCTCTCGCAATAGCGACGACGTTTCGCCTGTCTGAACTCATGAGGGATAATGGGAGGTAAGATGGGGGAGTCTTCCGGCAATTTTCCTTAAAAGAATACATACCAAGAGAGAGCTGGAGGCCGTTAGTCATAAGTTACTGTCTCGTGGACAATTAACCGCGGGAACAACTAACGAAGACAAATTAACTCGATGCGAACAACGCTGTTCCGAATATCTTTTGAAATTCATACTTTGCGAATTACTCCATTAAACTGCCCTCGAAAATTTGGCACATAATAATTTATAAGAAATTACAACGTTTCCGCGAAAAAAAAAAAAAGTTGAAAAAATATAATGAAGAATTGATCTTTCTGTTGAGACTTAAATAACAGCGTTAAAAAAAGCAGTAATTCGTGACACGAAAGTATCAAGACGAGATATACACGTGTAGTTTAAGTTCCCGACAGGTGTATATTTGTAGAACGTCAGTCAGAAAGCCTAACGAAGAGGGGAAAAGCACCGGTGAGAGAAACGATTCTTCCGCACGCGTTTAAACTAATTGGATCTTTCGTGCCGCGGTGGGCCAAGAGACGCGAGAGTCGAAGGAGACCCCGTGTGAAAAAAAAAAATCTTTATTGTTGCGACAAGTCGGGACTAAAATAGGCAACGAAGATCGGTGTAGATAGGAAACGAGAAATTCTGGGTTAATGTCGGTCGTGCGAAGTAGACACCCATTTTTTTTTGTTTGTTTAATATAATGTAATTTTTTTCTTCCATCTCTTTCTCTCTGCTGGATGATTATTATTATTATTATTTTCCATCGTCAACTCGTCACACTTGGTATTTTGTGGTCATTTTCGAGATCAGCCGACGGACAGTGCGAAGAGGACCGTTAAGATACACTCGACCGCTATATACGCAACTTCACGCGGTCCGTTAAGTCCCCTCGTGTCCTTTGACCCCCCCCCCCCCCCCCCCCCCCCCCGTGGCTGTGTGGCTATTCAAGTTTCGATTACAATTTCGTGTCAAACTCGTTTGTCGCATCCCATTGCACGACCGTAAACGACCCTTTGTGCATTCAATAGTTAATTTCTTGAATCGTCACGTTTGATTTTGTACGAATCGACGAGGCATGGAAGAGGCTCGTCGATTTTGTACAAAGCGAAGTGCATCCGGTCGATTTCCGATCCGCTTCTATACCATTAGATTTGTTTAAAATCGTTTTTGTCCATAGAATAGATCGAACGGAAATTGTCGAAAATTAACGTGAATTTTTATTTATAAAACGTCGTCCTTCCTTCACCTTTATTGCACAATTATCTCAAGTTCGCGGACAAATCGTTGAATCTCCATCTGAGAATTCGCTCAGCTCTATTTGTTTTTCATTTTATTATTTTACGACAGTCGTTCGGTAAACGGAATGGAGATAACTGTCGATTGAATGGTCGAAAAAAATCCCTTATAAGAATTAAATCGAGTGTCGGAAAGTCGATAGAAAAATAAAGATTTTATCGAAAGGAAAACTCTCCGATGCAATTAAGAAGTCGTCGTGAAAAGAACCAGTCGAATGGGAATCTCGCGAAGTTTTCAAGCATCCGATATGTATCGTTCCGGTGAAACCTTGACGGACCCTGACGGGTAACGTAATTAAATGGACAATAATTGCAGTTTCGCGATCTTCTCAGTATACACGAGATTCCCGAACGTCCGATACGCTATAATGTTGTTATTGGTAAGAATAGGAATATATGGAGCGGTTAGAAAGTTCTAAACGCGGTTCAACCGACTGCGCCACGATATATATGTATATACGTATTAAACTCGACCGTTGGGACGGCGTCGATATCGCTTTCATCGTGTGAGGTAATTCTACCGTTTGATGTCTCCCGTCACGACTCGAGTTGTTCGAGACACGTGTCCAAATGTTTCAATCTCATTAACTTCCTCGTACGTAAAGTGCTCCGATTGCAAACTTTTCTTTTTTCTTTCTCTTCCTCTTTTTCTTTAATAGCAGTTAAAAATTTAACTATTAACAAGAGCTTCCCATCGAGGAGGGTTTATCCTCGATGTTTCATTCATTCGGAAGGTTTAACGAGGCTGATCGGCTCCGCAGACAATTACAGGGAAGGGGCAATTTTTTTTTTTTTTTTTTTCGTGAGGAACGAACAGCAAAGTGATCGCGAGGCGAGGCTCGCCATTCGGTTCAACAGCGTATATACGAGTATACAACGAGAGAAGGAAACTGTCTGGTCGCGAGAGTGGAGCGAGAGAGCCTCAAACGTAGTGCCGGAGGTACAACACCACGAGTATTACTCTCCGAGTGGTTGATGGTGGGAGATCTCCAACAAGTACGGATGGATACCCTCCTACTTCACTTGGCTATTTCATTACCTTCACTCAATCCGTGCGCACAGAGCGCGGTGCATACGGAGAGCAAAGCGGAGAACTCCGAGATCTTGTGTATCCTATTCGGAGTATATAGACGAATTTTTTTTATCGCACGCCGTGGCGTTCACTCCGAATACTTTCGCGCGGTGCAAAAGACACGCCGGTGTACAACGGATCTCGATGGATCCGAGAATCGTTCGGTGAAGTTTTTTCCATCCAATGTTGTTGTTACATTGGTATATATTTTATTTTTCGAAACCCAACGTGATTGATGAATACGAGTGTAACGCGTGAGGGAATGGAGATCGAGTAATCGATTGTGCCGAAGAATCAACCAAAGAGGAATAAATACATCGCGGAACTTTGAGAAAAATTTTACGAGGCATTTCCTAAATCAAGAAAAAACCGGCGGGGTATGTAAAATTCAGACGTAAATGTATCAATCATTATAACTCGTCCTCGTCGCGTAGACTCGTAGTGTCGCATAGCACATGCGAAAATTACCCGGTAGAGAAATATAAAACGTCTAATAATCGTGACAATGGACAGTTGCAACACGTGGTGTATAATTAGACAAATTACATCACTCCTTTAATAGTCGTGAGGGTATCACCTACAATAATTGTTATGCTTCTCTAACATGGCGCGATTCAGATTCGTGGAGTTTCAAGGAGGCAAAAAAAAAACGAAATTACGAGGCTTTCGATTATATTTCACTGGAAAGCGGCGTCGTTGTCAGGTGCGTTTGTGTCTCGCTGCTGTTTGTAGCCACAAGTGCACTTGAGTTCTCGTGCATATTTTCGTCCATAAATAATCAAACGTACGACTGTTGTGTTTTTAGCCTCACAAGCAACTTGTACGCTTGTGTGTGAATATTTTCATCGGAGAAGGGAGCCACGCGTGCGCAATTTCTGCATGCGAACGCGGAGACGAAATTAAAACAGGGAGCCTCGAGACTCGAACGGGTTTAATTAACCCTCGTAATTGCGCGGACTCCGTACTTCGTTCCCCCGCCCATTCCTCGCGGAGACCATTCGTTTGTTTTGCCTCGTCGGCGAATCTTTTGTGTGGATACCGAGAACAATAATTGTCCGGTGCTTCTTCCTTCTCCGATCGAATGGAATGGGACACGTAGGAAAAGATTGAGAATGACACCCAGAATAATAGGAGAGAATTATCGATTCCGAGGAACAAGAGTATCATTATCGACACTCCAATCGTATAAATTCAATTAAGCATCAGCGAAGCTTAAATATCACGAAAGATCCAACAATTAGCCAATTGACGAAGCGAGAGAGAGAGAAAGACAATACCCGTCAATAATTGTTTTCGTCTCTGCGACCTCGCGATTCAATTTATCCAATTGTAACTTCCATCTCGCGAGAAACGGAGCTTACGTTCGGATAAATTAATTGTCAGCATTGGATAGTTCGAAGGGCTCCGCTTCGTTAAAACGATTGTACTACGTATGTGGGTTATAGAATCGATACCACGTCGGACGAGCGGTGGGCTCATTCAACAAGGAAATACCATCGTGATCAGAATTTTTAATCGAGTAGCATAGACGATATTAGCGTCTGCACGACCCTCGACTCTCGCGACTCACGAATAAAAAATCGAGCGAAATTCTTCGAACGTTTTCTCTCCCTTCCGCTCGCGCGATCACGAATTTCCATTGTACTCTATACCTGTCTTCACGACGCGTCACACGCGTTCTCGACTCCCCGCAAGGAGTATGAAATTTCTTCGGAATCGCATGTGTGTCGAGGCTTTCGCAACGAGGAAGTACAATGGAGCGCGCAGCAGCGGCCGGGGCAAGAAAATCTATGGCGCCAACTAGGAAGAGAAGCCCGGAGGAGAATACAAAGAACGAAAGAAACGCGTGAGCGACGAGAAAACTCGCGAAACGCACCAACGTTTAAGTTTCGTAATGGCAACGGCAGTAAAAAAAAACAATCCTGGGGCTTATTAGTCGGGATTTATCATGGAATGTCCGTTAAAGTTTTACGAACTAAAAAAAAAAGAAAAAAAAAACCAATAACAGTCAAGAAGAACGATCAAGTTTCAAGAGAGTTTCAAAGAGATATTAGCGACCTCCCAGGTACAAATATGCATTTTGCGTTTTGGACTTAGTACCGCGAATGTACGCGTGAAAAGAACTCGAGATCCCCGGCGGGGTTATCGATCAAATATTGCAATAGGGATAAAGGTTACCAATTAATCGCGCTAGAGATATATAACACTTCGGTTTCTTCACTCCTTCGATGGTTATTATGATTCTGTGTATATCGTAATAAATTCTTGATTTGGCCGATTTTGTAAACGATAAATACGAATGCTTCGATAATTTACAATTTTTCTCGGCTTAAAAAAAAAATTGAAAAAAAATAAATGAAAAGGATGCGCCGGAAGTAGAGATAAAGAACGCTTCGTACGCATTGTAATAGCAGATACACTGCAATAACTTCGTTAAATATGCGATAAAATAATGATTTCAGTTGGCGTTATCGCGCGACGTTTTCAAAGAAAATGAAAACATCGTGACAAAACGAAAGCGTTGGCTCTCGCCGTTTTCCTGCATCATCGAACGCGTGATCGTACGACTCGTAACTTAGCACGCTAGTCATTACGCGATGTTTATCTTCATCGTTGCGTGACAGCTTAGACTACTTAATTTGCGCTGATTTAACGACGAAAGAATATGAGAAGAGCGAAGAAGAGCTCGAAGAGCTCCGCTTGGTTGCTCCCCGATAAGCTCGTAGAGGCAGAACCGCGAAAACGAAACTAACGCGCTCGACGCTACACGTATAACGGGAACTCTGCGAGCCTTGACCACTCTCACTTTCGTTGCACCCGCGCGCAAAGCACTTTTGCTTCTTATTTTGCGATCCTTATGACTAGTGACGATCTGATAGATGAATTTTGTCTCTATACGGCGTCCCAAGACTTAAAAAAAAAACCAACTTTGCGAAGATATAACAAAAATAGCGAATTAAAAAGTCGTCAGCAGGTTGTATCACGCGGCGCAAAGCGAAAATGAAATGAGATACGCTCCCGATAGCTTATGGATAATATTATTATACTATATTATTCGCTTTCCGAGATATAATGACTGTCGACCGCACGGAATTTCAATTATCTTGATACTCTAGTGTCTCGGGGTACGCGAGTGGCGCATCTTCCAACTTTCCCGGAAATCGTCGAACGCGCTTCCATCCTAAGCCACTCGGGAGGCACCCAAGCCTCACGATTTTCTATATACTAATGTATAATATAAAGGGGAACTTCGTCGGGGCTTATTTACCTTCATAGTAAGAATCATTTGAATAATTGTCGAGATGGCGCGCGATAGTGGGAGAGAAAGAGAGAGAGAGATTAGGACGGCTGCAATAGTTCGATATCTCAATAATAATTACGGTAAATTAGCCATTAATGCCATACCGTTCAGTGAAAACTGCGGCTTCGCGCTAAATTGCAATTCCCAGCGATATTATAGTAAAAAAAAAATTATTTTCGTTTAAACTTCTTTCCGGATATTACTTTCCAATATTAAATTTTTTTTTTTTTTTCGAAAAGCGATAAACAAAGGAAATTTAATAAAGAAAAAATAATAAATTATTTTCGATAGCCATTAAAGAGTCGAGAGGTTTCTTCTTGACTGAAAAAGTTTGGAATTGAAGGGCCGAATGAGCCCTTCAAAGTGTGAAGGAGTTATACAGCTCGTATATACATCGTACAGTAGCCGTATGTTTTTCCTTTCTCAAGATCTCGAGAACTCTCGGTCGCACCACGTGGAGTAGGATAGAGACTCGATATATACCTTCACTCGAGCACATTCGCCTGTGAACTCGCCGTTAAAACCCACGTTCACCGTCGGGCCCCACAAACGAATGTGCGCCACTTGGTGTGTACTCGTTTATTTTTCTTTATCTTCTCAAAAGAAAACCTGTTAGAGCCCGCGAGGCACACAGTCCTGAACCGTCGCTGGTTGCATTTGCCCTGAGTTGGACGCGGCGAAATTACGCCGATTTAACCGCACCCACTCTCCCTTCACGATATTTTCTATCTATGTGTATAGGAAACTATCGAGAAACGATAATCGAAATGTACAGCTCGCATATATAACGAAACAGCGAAGCGTGAATCAAACCTCGTTTCTCGCTTCCTCGACGAGTCTTTCACGGGTCTCTTCCGCAACGCCCTCGAAACCGATAAGGCACAAGCGACGGAGAATTTCTTAGTTTTTTCAATTTTTTTCAATTTTTTTTTTACGATATATCGGTTCCCCATTATTTTATCGTTTAGCCCACTTTCCAGCGAGGGGCATCGGGAAATAATGTTAACTCGTGTATATTCTACTATCGGGAACTCGGACCGATATGTCGGCCTATAAACAACGAAAGGAACGTTAACCTACATAATTGTAACATATTAATCGATGTAATAAAATCCTTCTGTCATTCAGTTGTCGTTTTATGACAATACAGTGTACCGAAATTAACACTGCGCAGTTTTATCGTCTCGCATTACAGTCAATTCTCTCTCGGGGACGTAATAAACGCGCACGTCGAATTAACACATCCGTTATCCAATACGGGCGCACATATCGCTCATTATAATTTCGATATCGTAATAAAAGCCGATTCTCCCCGGCGGGCAATCGTGAGCGAAATCTCGAGTAATCAGGGCATTAAATAGGGAGAAAGTATCGCATAGCGAAGTGGTAACACAGTTTAGAGCGATAGAAGTATGCGTTGCCAAATTTGGTCAAATAATTTCGTAAACTCGTTTCGGAGAGACGAGACACAGTCGAGAATTTCGCAATCCTCCGACGACTTGTTTAATTCTTTTTTTTTTATGTATATAAATCGCGCTTGTGAAATTTTTCGCCTCTTTCGTCACACGCCGGACCACCCTTTGCCCTTTTCGCTGTGAATGATTTACGAGATTAATACGCATTGTAGTTTAAATTTTTTTTTTTTGTGAAGCTTACGATCTCGGAGATCGAGCCGGCAGTTCGTATGAGAAGCGAAAAGAGTTACGCAATGAAACACAAGAGAAATTGTATCATTTCCCTCGTGGACTCTCGGCCCTCAACTGTAGTATCGCCGACCGCGGGCTATAAACTTTCACCGGAGCGCTTTAATAACTCGTTGTTTGCGGGCATCGCGAACACGCGAGGCTAACCGTGCCGCCGCGGGAAACAACTGTGTCCAGTTTCCTTCCTCAAGTTTAGACGATGTTTCCTGAAATATGCGTGACGCTCGTCGTTAACGCCCTGAATAACCACATTGACTATACAAATATATGTTCTCTCGAGCGATTGTCACGCTATCGATAAAACCGAAGCGCCAAAGTCAATAGACATAAATGTTTAATTTCGCGCCTTTTCATTCCGACAATAATACGAATAAATAAAAATCGTAATGTATTAATTTTTCTCAGAAACATGACGCTGAAAATCGGTTGCGGTTTGACGGCCTTTCGACTACTCACGCTATGCGAGTTGACCCTATCAGCGATGGTACTTCCCCGACCCCCGTCGTCGCCAAATGAAATTCCTCAGGAAACGATTCTCACTGACACCGGAAAATTTCGCAATGACAAAGCTCTCTACACGCGACAAAGTCTCGTGCCGTTAAATACAAACGTTGAGAAGCCGAATACCGATGGTTACAGGTAAGCGATCGACCCGCAAATAACGCCGAGTATTATTTTTAAATAAGGTGCATCTTTCAGTTTTCGTTGATTGTGCATTTTGAATAGAGATTTTTCTACAGTCAATACATATATTGACGATTGCTGGTGTACAGGCGATAATCGGAAGTTCCACCTTATAGCATTGTTATTTCGGTACTAATAAATTTTGTCAACTTTCTCTCTCTCTTTCTCTCTCTCTCGCGTAGACTCTTGGAAATCGAATTGCGCGGAGCCGACGACGTAGGCGAGACGAATCTTCAGGATCTCGTGCGAGCGATGTTGAGCGAAGAGGAGCATCAGCAGCAACATCCTGAATTGACGAATGAGCGTGAAACTTATCCGAATCCCGAAGTCGTACCTCATTCTATTTTGGGCGTACGAGACATTGGCCTGTCGCCGAACTATCGAATACATCCGTTCGTCGTCGATCAAGACAAACGAACGCTTCTAAGACCGCCGAACAATCGAAGTCCGGACGAGAAACTTTACTACTTGAAAAACACGAGACCCAAGGTGGACGTAAACGTTCGCGGACACAGCGGAAGTTTCACTGGTGATACGATAAACTCGAAAACCGCGAGCGATCGAAGTTCGATTCTACGTCCGCCCGGAT
This sequence comes from Cryptus viduatorius, assembly GCA_964006125.1. NCBI lineage: Eukaryota > Metazoa > Arthropoda > Insecta > Hymenoptera > Ichneumonidae > Cryptus > Cryptus viduatorius. The sequence continues at coordinate 9,684,975 of OZ023221.1, read as the reverse complement.
CTTACAGCGAGGGAAACACGAAGAGTTTATTGGACAAGAGAATTCGTCGTCCGAAGAAGTATCAGCCGTCCACCAGTCAGGAAACTATCAACAACAATAATAATTATTCGTCGAGCGGAAGAAGTTACGCGACCAGCGAATTCGAGCCGAGACCCGACAGAGCCAATGACGAATCGACGACGGAAAATATGGCCGTTACTTCGAGCGAATTGCCGAAACAGATCCCGGCACCACCAAGCCGGGTACTCAGTCGTTTGCTCGTCGCCCAAACTACGCCGGTACAGAAATACACTCTACGAAGAACCGATATTCTTCCTGGTTATACCTTCGGCGAGGCTTGAAATTTGAGCTCTCAATCGTAACATTTGAACTTCGTGATTCGTCGCTTTGTATATAGAAATTTGTATATGTTATGCAAAAAAAAATCGATCGAAAGATTCTTCTTCCGCGTAAACTGTATTCGAATATTTATGATACTAATTCTGTATATTCGGCCGCAAAGGCTGTGTCTGTGATCGCGGTGAATTCGAATTTCGTTCGAAATTTTTCTCCTTATTCCAGTTACCCTTCTCTAGTATTTATATCGAGTAATATATATGTAATATATCTACATATAGAGAGATATATGAATTTATATGCAGATGCTACGTACGTCGTTGTAATATAATAGTAATAAACGAAACGCACTGAGAATCTTAGTTAATAGTTTCGTGACTGTAAATTTACGTTTTTTGTGCATCAAAAAAGGTCGTAGCATCTCGACGTCGAGTACTGAAAAAAACAAAAAATATTGTGCGATTTTCTTCTTTCAGATCTGTCTTACCTGTTCCGCTTTCAGCGTCAGCTCGATAAATATCTGCTGTAGTTTCTCGTTAACGAAGTTTATGCAGAATTGTTCGAATCCGTTTCTATCGAATATCTCGAAGCCGTAAATATCGAGAATTCCGATCTCGTAACCTTCCACCGTCGTTTCCATCGCCGAGTTTACTCTCTGTTGTCAAGTAATTACACAATTAGTGTGCGGAAGGTATAGAATCTTTTTTTTTTTTTCTTCAAGAATTTTTTCTTCATTTCTATGTACCTTGACGAGATAATCAAAGAGTCGGGCATAGATATCTTTAGCAAGAGCATCCCGCGTGTAAAGTGCCTGTGCTACGTTCAGCGTAACATCGAGACTTTCCGACTGACTGCCCCACTTTGACTCGAATTCGTGGGACGTTAACTTGTGCGACAGCTGATCAGCCGAAATCTCTAGAAGAAATGCTGGAAACTCGAGAGCTGTAAAAGAAAAACAAAAAAAACATTAATTATATCGTTGACAAACAAGTTTCCGATAGAACAATAGTTTTTGCACGACAAAGAAAAACGTGTACCTTGTTTATCAGCAACCTCTGAATAATTGCCGCTCTCCTGAAACGTCACATTGCCGATGTGAAGAATACCGGCAACCAGTCTAAAGATATCAGTCATTTCCGAATCCTTGATTCCCATTACACTGAGAGCTGAAAAACAGAACAAAGACTTAAAACCGCAGTAGCCACGAGTGTCGGTCAATCGCTCGAGTCACTCTTCCTCGTTCCTTGTATTTCCATTACGCGTCACCAATGTCGTCAATTTACCTTTCAGCGTTTCCTGAAAGTCTCTGGCATCGTTGGTACCGTCGACCTTGTGACTGCCTCCGTAACTCAGATAAGTGTAATAATCAAGATCCGTAAGGCCAAAATCGTCTGCAAAGATGAAGATAAGGAAATCGTTAAACGGAACGGTTTCATCGACGATGAGCGAAGAAAATATATAAAAAAAAGGCGGTCAGCAAAAAACTACAAAGCTCGTGAGAGTGTGTCGCAGTCACGGCGTGAGTCAGAACGACATTCTCGTCGACACAGCATAAATTAATTATGCCAGTGTGTCTCGTATTTACGCTCATTACGTATATAGTAACACAGTTATTATCCACCCACTTTTCATCTGCTGATTCGCTCCGGTCGCCAGTTGATAAAAAATATGAAAGTTTCTTTCACCGGGATTGTGACACGTGACACGTGATTTCTCGAGTAAGAAATTTGAGATCTTTCCGCCGCTCGGCTGGCCTCCCGAACCGAACTGCATCTCCACATATTTTCCCTGTAAAAAAAACAGAGCGAGAAAAAAAATTCATTAATTAAACAAAATAAAGGAAAATCCTTCGCGACGGAGTGAAAAATAATTTTCTTTTAATAAGTGTATAATACGACGGCGTCATTAAAACGTCCGTGAATGTCGTAGTTGTGAAAAGTCGTGAGGTCTTCGCGATGACGCGATTGAACAACGCGAAGAGAGATATACGGTGGAATTTCAGTGCGGGCGAGTCGCATACGAATCAGTTATTTCTTTTCCTTGGCTTCCTTTTCAGCGCATCCGTTGAAGTCTCGCGACTATCTCGGACGCTCCCGACGGAAGACGAATTTAGGCCGTAAGCGTTGCTCCATCAATTGAATATCTTCTATGCTCCCGACTGTCGCGTACTCTTTCGGGGTCGACCCACGTATTGTAAACCGCGCGAGACGTCGTTTAGTTATTTGCGTTACGAGAATTTTTCGACTGCGTTCTGTTTTCCCGTCGTTCGAGTTGCGTTAATGTTATTGCAGTCGAAGAATTATTTATAAACTCACAAATCTACTGCTGTTGTTGTTTCTGACGGTTTTCGCGTTACCGAAAGCCTCGAGGAGAGGATTCGACTCGAGAATCACATCCTTTACACGTTGAACTCGTTCGCCACCGCCGCTAACGCGAGCGACGTATGACATTATGTACTTTGCTGCCACCGTCTTTCCTGCTCCTGATTCTCCACTGTAAATAAATTGTACAAAAATTCATTAAAATTTTATTCTTTCTCGAGTTTTATTTTTGGAAAAAATTATTCAATTATTACCTAATTATAACACACTGACTCTCGTTGTCGATTAACATGTTTCTGTACATGTCGTCCGCCAAACCATAAACGTGCGGTGGATTTTCATAGGGCGCCTTTAATCGGTAACAAAAAAACATAAAAAGTAAGTTCTGAATCACATATTTGTTAATCTTAATCTTAATCTTTATTGTTGAACAAGTATGTCTCAACAAGACGTACATATAGTGCGGTAAAATAAATATTGAACCGTAGGATTGTATTTTTACAGAACTTTTTTAATAGCGATTATAGATGATTAAATATACTCACCGCCCCTTGATAGATCTCAACCTCTTTGTCGCTAAAGTACGGCATCTGCTTGAAGGGATTTATGGACACGAGAACCGGCCCAATGCATGTCTGAATCTCATTAAGGAAACTTTTACTTTTTTTTTTTTATTTCAAGAGTAATTTCCGGCTATAGTTACAAGCGCTGGTATGGGATGTGAATAACGATCGTGAACAAAAATACGCTTTCTCATCGTTTCAACCCTTTCCATTAAACTAATAGCCTAATAATTCTGGACAGACACGACGCTCACCCCCTCGAACTTTCGACCCTCTTTCGTTATTTAACTATCCAATATCCGGGCTTTCAATCGATGTTCACGCAATATGGTGCTCGCCGGCTGCTCGTTAAGCAATGGTTAATTGTTTATGCATATATATACTTCTTTTTTCAAAAAAAAAAAAATATATATATCAATTTTTTTTGTTTTCCATCAAAAAAGGATACGAAAATATAATCGTCCATATATCTTTTCCGAAGGTTCTCCATAATCGCATCCTCCGTGACCTTCGGCAGGAGGACCATATCGTCGACTCCCGACACTCGAACATTTTGACTCTGCCAGTGGTAAACCTGCAAAATAGAATTGAATCATAAATCGTTCACGTTATTGTTTGGAACAATACAGAGATGCAACTCGCAGCTCGACATTTCCACGCATCGTTGGACTTTCCGCTAACCCCCTCCCCTCGCGGCTTCTCTTTCCCTTCCGCGGTGAGAAAACAATTGACAAACACGGCGCGCTAGTACAACGACGATGAACAAAAGCGAAGGGATCGCCGCATGAAAGGAGCAACGAACTTGCCAACTAATACTGGGGCTGCGTTTCCGTTCGCCTTGATTCAACGTAGGCGAGGAGCACGTGGCGCTCTGCCATTATTCAACCCTTTGAGGGGAAGACAACCGTAAGTTTCTCGTTTCTTGACAAAGCAAAGTGTGACGCTATTATCACCATAATGAACGAATGTTTCTTTGATTCAAAACGACCAATTATTACGCTAATATTTTTTTTCGGGTAACAGGAATATAATCTGATAAATTTCATACATAAAACGTTTTTTTTTTAATCCACAAAAAAAGGGTACAACTATAAAAAAAATTCAAATGTACGAAGATTTTTCGTATTTTTTCTATTCTCCGAAAAAAGTAATGGATGTTTGAAAAATTCAAATATACGAGGAGTTTATATTTAGTATTTTTTTTATCCACGCAAAAAAAAAAATGAATATTTAAAAAATGCAAAATATGTAATAGAAGTTTTGTCATCAAACGACTTCGCCCAGAAAGGTAACATTTACTGCAGGCTCTTCTTAAGGCCGCAACCGCTAACAAGGAAAAACTCTCGCTGGTTTTCTTCTTCAGCTCAATTATTCTTCTTCTTGCTTTCTCTCCGGCGATCTTCTTCCAATAATAAAACGTAAACATCCGGTCTCGAATGTCGAGAATGAAACTTCGAAAATAAAAAAATTCGAGAATGTTTTTACGCGGGAAGAGTTGTGGGAGTAGAATTATCGTAGACACGATAGTATCGTTAAGGAGTCCATTACCCAAAATTCCAAGACGAAGAACCTACGCACGAAATTCGCCTACGCTTTTTTATTTAACTCCTCATTCACGATCTCTACAGCACGTTAAACCCCCAGAGACTCGGAAAACCTCACCGGATGTCAACGAGAATAGTAATGCTCCGCGGCTCAACGGACCAGAGAATTTCCGTCGGCATTCTGTGCATCGCTGGGCTCGGGGACCCTTGTGGGTGAAACAGGCACGTGCTTTACGAGGCATCGCGCGTACCGAAATGTGTCAGGCGCCATGCAGCAGCGGCAGCTGTGCTTCAACTCGGAACGAAGGCCCGGAGACCGCAAATCCAACGGCTAGTCGCTATAAATCGTGTTTTGGATTCGATACCCATATATAGCGTTAATTCGACAACGTTTGTGAAAACGACGACACCGACAACGACAGTGAAAGAAAAGTTTATAAATCGCGGCAATCTCGTGGCGTTTACGAATAATTACGTAAGTAACTATCATCGGTCAACGAATCGTAATTGTCGACTTCCGGTCGGCCGATACGGGTAACCGACAGAGGCTTATAAATAAATGACGCAAATTAAGGAATAGCTATTTTACGATTTCGAATAGCAGACCTGATAATTTCGTTAAATCGATTTATTTGGTCTGTTAAAAAATATTTAATTAAAATTAAAAAATGCAAGATACATTATTGCACGCATTTTCAATGAAAGGTAAGTTTCGTAGATATAATAAACCTTCTAAAAAAAATCCTTTTAACGATTTCAAATATTTATCGAAGATGACATACAATACATTTGTCAAATTTTACCGGCAGTACAAGTCGAATATTAGCACCTTTTTCAGCCGCGAGATAAGCCGCAAATATTATCGATCTTTATCATTTATCGGAGGACTGATTTGAACGCGTAGGTGTGTGAAAGGCATCCGTTTTCCTCGAACGATTCTCATAGACGTTATAACGCGCGATTTATCGTTAAGCAAATACGATTCGTCATTCAACAACTTTACCACGAGATAAACTTTTTTTTTAGATATCCCGCTGAAATTCGGTGTGTACACTGAATCGAGTAGTGTTTGCGAATGTAACTCACACGAGACTAGAAGGGCTCGTCAAGAGTTGCATAAAAAAAAAACATTGCGTGATTCGCTTCGAGATTTGGGACTTTCGGAATCGTGTCGAGTGCGCAGCAGAAGCCGCAACTGCATCTGACGAGAGCAATGAAAGCGTCCGTTCGTTCACCGCAGTTCCGTCGCGACAGAGAGACCAAACGAGTGAACTCTCCTGTATGACAAGAGAGGAGTGAGATACACAGAAAATTGCCGCCTGGAACACTCGAGACGACACGGTCCGGGCGCTTGTGTCTCTCTTTAGCCGTATAATATGTACTGCACGCTTTCGTTGTAACAAGCAACTGCGAATACATGAAAGATTTTTATACGAGACGAAAGAAACGCGTCGTCCCTGTGCCGTGTACCTACGCCTCTCTATTCGTCTCGTTGCGTTCCATCTCGGGGCTTCTGCCCGTAAGCTTTTTACAACAAGTCGGAGCTCTTTGCAGAAACAAAAAAAGTGGGAAGAGTACCCATCTCGAGGGTCTCGAGTGCTGCGACAGACTGCGCACATCCTATGAGGTCTATTTTTATATCTTAGGCGGATAAAAATTACTCCGAAACTACTGGAATGTTGTTTTCGGCTTTTTTTGGGCAATAAATCAGAAACTTTCTAAACGAATCGTGTGACCACTTTAAATTCAACTCTAATTGCCAATGTAATTAAAATATTATGAATATTTTCATTTTCAATATCGATGAAATTTCGATATCGATTCGATTTGATGAAATTTTATGTATTTTCGTCTTTAAAGCGTAAATTCCGCTGCTCCCGAATTAATAATACTCCCCAAGCAGTTTATCGATCGTTTTCTTTATCTCCCTTCTTTCACTTCCGCTTGGTAAAGACTTCCAAAGGCTTTTTTTTTCTCGACGCGCCACGATTGCGAATCTCTCAGGCGGATCTTGCAACCTTGCGGATTTCTCTCGCTTGGCAACGAAAGAGAATACACCAGTGAACGCTGTACGACCGGCAAAGGGGGTAAAAGATCGAAAGGTAGAAGAAGTATAGTCAAACGAACAGTAAGTAAGAAGATCAGAGACAGGCTGAGCTTCGAAGAATCTCGTAGACCCAGCGATCGATTTGATAGGCTCTTCTGTGTTCTCGTCGTCGAGACTCGCGCCACGTATCCGATAGTACCAGGTAACGCGGTACGAAGCTCCGTATAACTCACTACATAACCGAATCTACTGGCGAATAGTGTGTCGCGAAGAGCTTTACGGGGCTTCGCAACGTATGCTCTCTCTTTCCTATGGTTCTTATCCCGGTTCAACGATGTCGAGCACCCGCTTCCAGTAATCAACTTTGACTTCTATATATACTTTCGTCTGACGAACGTACTATGCATCGATCGTCCACATTCATTAAATTCCTCATGGAAGCTTTGCTTTGGCGAATTTTTTTTTTTCTCGAGATGCTAATTTGCGTATCAGTGATGTATTTTTTTTATCGGTAAAGAAATGAGAATGCAATACAATATTATCCATTATTATTATTATTATTGATATTGTGCATATTTTTTTTTCTTTTCATTTTGTTCCGATCTGTTATCAATTTTCTATTGCGGTAATGAATTTTACTTAAACGATTAACGGTAAAAAAAATAATAAAAAATAATCTGTGCCAATTACGCGCTCGTATAATCGACGTTAGATTTTCAGCTCAAGGAACTTCAGACCGAAGGATCAACGGCCAACGCGAGTGGAGCCATTAGTCTCTCTCCTCTTCGGATCGAACAATGCGAACATGAAGAACCCGTGTGAAAAAAAAGCAACGAAGTGTGTGTTTTCGCGGGTCGCGTATTACGTTATACAGCGTATTCGACAATCGCTGAACATTCATCAGCACGTTATTCTACCTGTTTGAAACGCCTGGTTACCGGTGGAAATTCTTCAGCGGAATTTTGCGATAACTCGTCGCGTCCCCGTTACCACGGCTACAACGCTCATTTATGTACAAAAATTATACTATTTACGCGCGCCAACACTGTTGCGACTGGTTCTACGATAATAACACGACAATCTCGCCGCTCGTTGACAGAAAAACAAAATTGCAATTGACTTGAGTAATTCGGAAGACTCGGAATAATTACTGAAATAAGAATTTTTTTTCGTTCATTTCATGGCGTTAATAAAAAATTTGAATAACGCTCCCGATAAAACACGAATCGAGAAACACGCGTTCCGATAAGCTGATAATAACATCGTTCAACTTTTTTTTTTCGAGTCAAATTGAAAGACTTTTTTCTATATACAATATCCTTCGAAGGTGTTAATGAAAACAAATCGTAGTTATCGCACTGTTAATTTAATCGGGTTAAGAGTCCTCGTTGTTTGAATATTGATGTATTGCCAGAGTAACGGTAGATGGCGTGGGGGGGGGGGGGGGGGGGGGGGGGGAAGAACCAGAGGCGAGATGATAACAAACGATCGAGGACGCGGAACCAGTTTATTCAACGGTATCGGTACGCGATTGATCGCGCTTATGCTCGCTTATCTTATCGAATGCGAAGACCAAGTGGGGAAACGCGTGAGTCTTCAAAATCATTATTTTCAACTCGCAGATCTACAGATCTACGTAGTGCAACGTACGCCGCATTTATTCGCCATATCTTTCATGACCGTTGGAATGATCGAAGACGACCCTGAGAGACCGAAGAAAGCGGAGCTTTGAGGTCGTGCATGTGATGCCAACACGAAACTACGACATTAGTCACGCGATCTTTCGTTTCTTTTTTTTCCGCCTTCTTCTTTTTCTCTATTGCCATTTACGTTTTTTCATAATTCTCCGACAGTGACTTAGGCATTGCGAGAAAGAATATTCGAGTAAAACACGGCACGTCGGGCGAGTCGTCGACTATAAGTCGTTATCTATCGAACACAAACGGGTGGAATACGTCAGTGCCACAGTTCGGAACAGGTAGGCCAATGGAGGCGCACCTGCACCTACTAGGTTTCGCGAAGCTACTCGAACGACTTCGATAAATCAGTCCAACGACCCTATTGTCAAATATGCGAAATAAAAACCCTCAATGGCCTCTTGAGTTTTTTAATCCTTAAAAAAAAATTCATATCCTGCGCTGTCCACCAAATAAAAATTTCCTCGCGGGGAATGAAAAAAAAAAATTAAAAACACAAAACATAATTTCTGTCCGTAGCCCGAGCAAAGTTTGATGGTTGACGGCATTCTCTCGATGTTCTCTTCGTCTCATTAAGAATAATTTATGAAAATTATCCACAGTCCGTGAGCGTCAGCTACCGAGGCTACCGTTGCCACGGGACATATAGGATGAGTCCCGGCGCGTCAATGATATGCCGCGGCACCGGGTATCGCGCCGGTAATTCCGGCCGATGAACTCCATGTCTATCCGATCGAGAAACGTGACGTATAATACGCGACGACGAGGTAACGTTGCAATAATACATAATCTTAACTTGAAATCAATTTCCTAATTAAATATTCAAGTAATATTTGCGGTACATAAATAAATTATGTTGAAACTCGATATGCAAGGCATTTCGCAGCAGTACACGTGCTCGCGAGGCCACACAGATATAAACGAAAGTGTTAAATCGACAAATGAGACGGGAATACGAGGTTACTGTGGGGCAAAAGACCCCGGGCACGTTCAGCGACATAAAAGGCGTACGAATTAAAGGGTTAAGACATTCAATCAATCGTAATAGGGAAGTTTAGCTACAGTACGTTAGAAACTACGAGAGTCTATTATTCAGCGAGACACATGTATGTTTATATCGCGTTATGAAAAACCAGAAGCTCGTTTTTTTATGTAAAATTTCGTAATTACGCCATTCTGGTTCACTAACGCGACAGTATCTGTACGTCTCTGTAGATTTGATAAATTTGGAGCTCTTACCATGTTGCGGCCGGTTCGATACACTCAACTATCGAATACAACGTTGAAAAGAAATAAAAATGGAAGCGTGTCAGTGTTCCGGTAGAGTACCGTTGTTCCGTGAGACAAAAGTCGCCGAAAAAAAAAACAAAACGAAACAACGAACGACGAATCACGAGAATTGGACACACAAACTCGTAGTAAACTCGATGATAACAGTAGTATCCCACTCCCTAACCGTATCCGTGCCAAGCCATGATTCACAATAACTATACACTATCGAAGCACGTTTTTATCCGGGGAGATTTACGATGCGTTATTTCTTTATGAATATCTCGCGCGTGTTTGTTTATTGTTGATGCGCTACTGTAACGATTAAATTTGAGAGGATTCGGAATTTTTTTCAATTCGAGGTTGTTTTGTGTACACTGTCAACGTGAAACCTGACAATGAACCGACCCGACTCCCTCGAAGGTCCGGCGGACACTGAAGCATCGCGCGAGCTCTGTAGTGTAACCGGCAAACTCGAGCCTGAATCGCCCGCGTCGGTGAGTCACAAGCCTTCTACACGCGTCGAACGGAGAACGATAATCTTCTCTTGCCTTCTTTCACGATTATCTGTCTCGTTCTTTCGCACGTACACGCACACTTTGAATAAACGAATGGATATAGCGTTACCAGGAGTTCCCTGGCATCGAGGCTCGTGCACTCACGATGACGGCAGCTATCATACATATACTACGTTATAGCGCATGGATGCGTGACGTGTCTCACTCGTCTTTCTTTCTCTCGCGAGGTATTGTTTTTGAACGTTGAAGTGAGGTTTTCGGACATGGTTTTTCCCCAATCATGGTTTTTACCCCGAATAGTTTAAGGTGAGTTAATATAGAAATGATCTCAGAGGTATCGTAAAGTATGAACTATAACCTCGGCGCGTATCAATTTCGATAGATTAAAATTCAATTTCCATTTTACTACAATTCAATAATAAATCGATCTATCGCGATGTGTGCTACCAGCAAGCTATTATTCTTTTCATCAAAAGACCTTCACATCGAACAAAAGAGGCATTCATCTTGAATTCGGCACAGACCCGTAGGAGCAGCAGACAGGTGAATTTTGTTGCGAACCGAGTCGAGAACAGCACCTGCTGTTTCGAGCTGTAAAAGATCTCGTTTCTCAGCGACTCCGTGCAACAGAAGTGTAGGTAGGATAGAGTGGGCAGTTGTTAACCCGTATAGGCACTTTCCCCTCGCGCGGAATCATAGTCCCACGTTCTTGGAGTTATCGCGAAGCTGGCGCTAGAAGACAACGCGATTTTTTTTATACGAAGGATAAAACGTAACTCTGATCAATGCGAGTGACTGTTCATCATCTTCCGTTGGCTGATTTCATTTTTTTTTTTCATTTTTTTTTCTTTGAATTCTCGGAGAGTGAACAAGCGCCGCCGAGTTTTCCGGCTCTAAAGGATCATAGGTTTCGGAGCGTGACGCATTATCTATCGCACGAGTGAGTACGAGATCGCGTCACGTTTGTTGTGCTATATATGTCCATTGAAGAACCGCAAGAATTCGTTCGCAACGCAAAAAATGGTATCTCAGCGACGTCTTCAATACTTTTAAAAAATTATCTTACAATGTACGCATGGATAAGAGAAAATAAATATTCGGGAATGAAAAACACGTATACCTCTTCTTTTATTCACACGCACACACCATTCGTTTTTGTTTCACTTTTTTTTTTATACACAGTAACAATTTCATTGGTCTCTCGCGCGCACTATATCAAATATCTATCGAGTTATTATCTTCTCTTATCTCTCTCTCGCAGTCATCGTTTGTTTTGTTTTTGCTTCTTTTTTTGTTCTCTCGTTATTTCGCATCCAACAATATACAAAAGAGATACAATTGTGACAAAGGTGCCAATCGAGGGATGTATCGTTTACGGTTAATTCGTTTAAATTCGCCACATCGAGAGCAGAGTCGATCGCGAGAACGTTTCGTCGAGGAAACGCGCTCGGATCTGTTCTTCGGACACATTGAAATTATTCTCGTATCTATAATAATCACCCCCACCCCCGCCCCCCCTCTCAGCTACAAAGAATTATCGATTTCTTAAATAAAGGGTAACCTCGTTATATGTCGAAAAAAAAAGTAATGAATAAACCAACGACACAGTCTCTTTTTGGAAAAGTGCAAATTTATTTTCGATCGTGCAGCGATGATCTTTTTTTTTGTAACAAGGCGGACACTTTCCCGATTGTTGAAATTCGTCGTGCAATTTAATTTGTTCTTCACGGGCGATTATCTCGATAGCGTAGTCGCGAAAACCCGTTCGATCGCCTTTGTTTTTTTTTGTCGCTCTTCGCAAATTTCTCCGCTTTTTTTGTTGTTGTTTTTTTTTTCTTTTATCGGGCATCGGTCATTACTAAATCAAAGCCGCGCGTCTCTTAGACGCAAAATATTATTCTAATAATATAATAACATGCAGCGTAACAATAATGATTTCCTCGCGTATTTATAGAATACGAAGGACAGTTAATTTCATTTTTTTCGTCTTTCATGCATCAAAGAATCTTTACCGCTCACCTCGTTATACACACTACTAATATACAATTTACTTTTTTTTAATTTTCGTCGAATTTATATTTTCTTTTTTTCATCTGTTCGCCATTATTTCTACATCACCAACGCCTCTCGACGACGACTAAATCGCATTTAATTAACTGCATCGTTTCCATGCATTTGTCTTCGATGTTTTTTTTTCTTTTTTTTTTCTATTCTTTCGTGGAAAAATGCATCGAGCGATTGTACAAAGTGATTCAGAGTGAACCGACCACTCTTGGCCCCCAGAATCATTCGTTAACTGTTGCGCCTCTTTCGCGTTTTTTTTTTTTACACACCTCGATACTGAATCACCTTGTCCTACTTATTATCATTAGGATAATACGACTAGGTCTCTAAATTACAGCAAGCATACAAAAATCTTAGAGCGATACAAAGATTTGTTTTGATTACAATTCGCGGAACATCTTCGTTAGTGTTTGTCTTTTTTTTTGTTCTCTTTTTTCAATATCTCGATCGTGATTTGTCCTTTCTATAGCGTCGCGCTAATGCTCTCCTTGGATAAAAAAAATCCACACGTATACAATCGTTACCTCTACGCGTCACGATTCTCACTAATTTTGAACGATATCTTCTTTTTTTCGTATGCAAAAAGCACGAATACGCTCGACGAATGGAAAGTTTTTTTTTCGCCCGCGAACTATTGAGAGATTAAACAACGAGGATAAATAATGATTGTTCTTGGCATAAGCATTGTCTTGGCATTGCTAAAAGAAATACATTTTTACGAATCATTCTTCCGTTACGTCGACTCGCGTCCTGACAATAATAATCATACATATTAAAAGCGCATAAAATTTATATGTAACTTTCATCCATCAGCACGTAAAACTCCGTTCGAAGTTAACAACACACCCGCAATCTCTCACTCCGTCAAAACTCACAAGATAATAATACAACTCGCCGATTAAATACAATACCAGTTATAGATTTACGCTAATAGATCTCTCTTTTTTTTTATCGCGTAACTTTAATCACATTAAATAATAAAATCTAAGTTTCTCTTATATACGATAATAAGTACGTTACGTAACCCTCGGAGTTCGCATGATAACGCGAGTACATTTAATTTTCGCGCGTATATTTCTTTTTTCTTGTTAAACATTACCTAACCGCGGGGAAATAACGATCTTCGAAGGAGAGAGAGAGAGAGATAAATAGATAGATAGAGGTACCGAGAGCGTGAATCGTACAGTTTGTATTATTAAAGCAAATGAACGGTTAACCCCTTCACTCGTGACGCACTTTTTGTCGAAACCCAACGACGTTATCGTTTTTCATTTATTTAGATATAACGACGATATGAAATTTTGTTATCGATCCTTCTTCGTTTACATTAAAAAAAAAATACACTTTAACGTCCCGTTAGGAATTTAAAAATTTCATTTCGTTAATAAAGACCATTTTTGAGATAATCGCCCCAAAGAACTTCGCAAGTGAAGGGCTAAACGAATGATAAATTATTGCACAAATGATACGCTAGATGCGTCTTATTTAAAATTACGTAGGAGTCACCCATTTTGGCCACTCCGCCTCGCGATTTTTCCCATCTATCATATATTCTATACCAATCGTACTTATATTATTGTTTTTTTATATCTAAAGTTTACATTATATTGCAATTGACATCCGTTTATTTATACAATGTTGTCATCGTTGGTTTAACGCAAAAGACAATGAATTTTTTCTTTTTTTTTTTTCTAAAAGAACAAGGAACGTGAGCTGCAGGATCTCGCATCTGCCCGCATAGAATATGTTTACGAATATCGCGAGTCATTTTTTTTTTTCAACTCTATTCGAGAGTCTCAAGCCGTCTCTCGGCGTGACGGGCGATACGTTTCAAAGATTCTAACGAGAGAGCGTAGGCACTTTTAGGAAAGTAAAAGATATTACCAGGCGTTATTCGTGTTTTTTCTTTCTTTTTTTCTTTTCATTTGAAAATGATTTTGAGTGATGATTATCTTCGAGGCGTTAAAGAGAATAATTAGAGGAGACAATAGAACGATTTTAGGATCGTGAGAAATGTGTTGCTACAGCAGAGAAAGCCTCTCTTTTGGTTTTTTTCTTTTATTTTACTCATTTGTTAAATCATTTTTTTTTAGCTCTGCGAGAAGAATCAAATTTTTCGGTTTGTTCGATTGCTGCTGCTTCTTCGAAGAATCCCCGTAGCTAAATAGCTAATAATAACTCTCACCTACACCGAAACAAATTGCTTTTCGTTGATCAATTAACATTATCTATAATCCATTCCTATCGTTACTTCAACATTCTTCTCACAATTTTTTTCTTTTCTTTCTCTCTTTCCAATGATTTCTTTCTCTTCCTAATAACATGTATTCATATATTATTATATTACATATAGTATTTATCTCTGTCTTTTGTTTTTATGTTAAAATATGTCGATTTTTTCCTATAACTGTTTTTTTTTTTATTTCATTCGCTACGCGCTGTTGTTTTTGTGTCGTGGTACCGGTCGTTTCTTTTTTTTATATGTTATATTTTCCCCGAGTCGCGAGTTTATGTCGCAATAAACTTGTTACCGCATCGATCCATATGCATTGGGTACGTATTAGTGTTATGACTTTTTTTGTTTATTCGCTGTTTTACGCGTGTATGTGTAGTCGAAAATATAAGAGGATAGATGGCGTATCTCGTCGCTCGTTCGACAGCATATCGTCGTATCTAATACGAATAAACATCGCAACCGCAGAAGGTACATCAATTCGTTAGATAATCGCGCGACTGTCGTGGCAGATCATCGAACGAATCTCAAAGCGCGATTCATTTTTTTGTTTTTCAAACGGCGACGACAATGTCGAGAGCAGCAGCAGTTGGAAATCGAAGCAGCGATATTTTTCCGGCTCCTCTTACTTTTCGAGACTTGGCACTGTTATTGAAAGAAAAAAAAACAGAAAAGCTTAATTGCGTAGTTTTCGCGTTGCTCATTATTTTTTTTTATTATTTTTTTTAATTCACGTATATCAATTCAACGTGTGTTAATCAGAAGAATAGGCCGAGTTTGGTCCTCAGAAACTCCTTTATTGGCCCATAATAATGATTTCTCAATGCCACCATCTCCGGAGTTTTTCGAAGGCTGTTGAAGACCGTAGCGTCGGTTTCGAATATAATAACTATTACGATGAATAGTACGACAACGGTGAGAAGAAAGGCCGGTATAAAGAGTCTAACGACATGTATGCTCTGTTGTTGTTTCGTTCTCGTGTCACCGCGACGCGAACCCGACGACGGTGACGTCGACGTACCGGCCTGCAGACACAGCTTGGCGTTTTGCAATTTTTGCATCTTTGGCACAGGCGTTATCGAGCGACTGTGCGGCTTGCCGCTCGCATCGACGAGTTGACTCTCCGACGACGAATGATCGAATGAATCCCTGAAGAAGTAGTCGTTCGCCGAATCACCGTCGCGTTGACCAACTGCAGCACAAAAAATAATCGCAGATACGCGAATGAGAATTAAACTTGAATAACGTAAAGAAAAAAAAAAAGAAAGAAAAATAATAAGAAAGCAATTTTAAATATCAATTCGAAGACAGATATTGATAGATCGATTGTTAAAAATACACAATACACAGTTGTACACCGAATAACGAGCTTCAAGCTCTCTCATCCCTTAAATTTTCATCTCTCATTAGAAAAAATACACGTAATTTATTCAACTACTCGTGCTCTCGATAGCCGTATAATAGCTTCGAAACGATAAGTGAGATAAACTTGTGACAACTGAACGGAAGGGAAGATAGGATTTTCAGATTCGAAGAAGAGAAAAAAAATAAAAGAAAAATGTGATTTAATCGATAGTCAATAAGTATATAGAGACGAAAAGTGTGAATGTGCGATTGTATCGAATGCGGCAGCATGCAAATCGTATAAACTTACATCGAAAAACTTTTTAAATTGCGCTATAAACACACTATATACTGTTACCAGTGTAACATATGCGTTATAACACACAGGAATCGATAGTAATCACCGTCGTCTTCGCGTCGTCGTTGATTTCGCAGATAATACAAAACATCAAATATCGTACAACACTTATAAAAAAAAATTAGAAAAAAAAGAACAGAATTGTGGATACAAAAAAACGGATATCGATGTAATATGAGTTGCAAAAAAAAACTTTTAGATCTCAAAAAAAAAATAAAAAACGAACGGTATTCATAATAAAAATGGAAAATAGATTGAAAAAAAGGCAAAGGATAAAAGAAAAAGCGCGCGATTGATACGCATTGGTATCGCTTACCTGACGATGACTGAAGTCGTTTGCGACGATCTATCGCGCCGTTCCTAAGGTCGCCCGCCGATTTGTCGATGTCGTTCGACGCGCACGAGAGATCCGGCCTTCTCGTTAAGATACCCGTCGTATAACCGTTAGCCATGGTGGATTTTATATCCGAAATTTTTGCTCCAATTGTCGTAATATTTGTCATGGGTGTCACGGGCACCAGGCCGTTCGTCGTGGCGCGACAATGATCGGTAGTATCTTCCGCGCTTACCTGATGCTGCCAATGGACCGCGTTGTTGTTATTGCTACGCGACCTCATCGTTGTCGTCGCCGTAGACGTCGTTAGATTCGTCTCTTCGACGGGATTACCATTCATCGTCGTAGATCCAACGTATCTTGTTGTCGTTACACCGATACCGTTCGATCTTTTGACTATTTTTTTCGCCGGTGCTCTCGATGTTTTTATAATAAGAGCCGTAGATCTGACGATTCTCGGGCTCTTGTCGAATTCGTCGATCTTACGACGTACCAGACTATCGATGCTGTCACTCATTCCGGCTAATTCGTCACTTCCTATCACTATTCTTTGACTGTACAACGACGTCGACGAACGGCCGTGCGTGACAACGACGCCACTGCCACCGATCTTTGTACATTTTTTCGCTTGAACGTTTTTTATGCTCGCTTGATTTGTGGCGGATGTTGTGTGGGTGGCACTCGCATGCGTATCATTTTCGTCTACGGCTATAAATAACAGAAAAAAGAAAAACGTATGGCAAAAAACGAAATGAGGAAGGTTCTAAAAAAAGCGATAAATTGAGAGAATAGAGAAGAAAGAGATAAAAAGATAAAGATAAATACAGATCTAGAGAGGAAGATAATAAAAGCAGGTCGTTTATTGACACACTCTGTTAGCTTTAGTGTGGGCCTCGGGCTTTTTCGTTCGCCAAATGAAAAAGAAAAAAATAATATAGAAAAAATACAACAAAAACGACAAAAAAGAAAAAAAAAGTAAACATCAATCAATGTATTTCGCATGCAATCGTTTGTCCATCAACATATCGGGGATATCTCATAACGAACGAAATAAAAACGATAGACAAAGAAAAAAAAAACTGTAAACGAAAACATCGATACAAGCGAAAGAGTTTCAATGATTTTTTTTTTGTGATAGCATCAGAAGAGATGTACTATACGAAAATCTATAGAGAATATAAAGAGGGCAGTGAGAGAGAAAAAAACAGAGGATGAGAGAACGCGATTTCGGACTATTTGTTTTTTTGTTTGTTTTTGTACAGATTTTTTGTTCTTTCGGTTTGTTAACAAACCTGCGATATCGCAAACACGTAGAGTACAGTTTAAACACAGAATCAACATTAAAACATTCGAAGCCGGTGTGCCACGATAGATGCGTTTTGTTACGAATATCGCGCGTAAGGGGGGAGTGGAGATAGAGATAGAAACTTCGATTTCCAGTATTATTTCGTTTTCTATGTCGACCACTTGGACGGCTTCCAATACTCGTTCGGTTAGTTTGCTGATGCGCTATATGCATTAACCGTGCGTGTACAAGGGAACAATGGTAATTTTCTTCGGCTTATTGCGCAAGCAGCTAAAGCCGGATGCAAAGAAAGAAAGAAAAAATAAATATCACCCCTTTCGAGTAAAGTTAATCAACGAATATACAAAACCAGACGAATGCCAGAAAAAGCACCAAGAAGCCATTCTACCTTCTATTATGTTTGGTCTTTTTTTTTGTCTATTGTATCACAGAGCTTTTAGTTGGATTCGAGGGAATTCAACGAAATCGAGAGTTCGAGTATTGTAAATTTAGTAACGAGGTAAAAAAAAAAAACAAACAATGATAATAGAATTTTTTTAAGAAACAAAATACCAACCGTTCTTTCTCTTAGCATGAATCTCTTGGTCCTCGGAGACTGTTTCGAGAAGTGGTAGCGTGTTGTCCGGACAGTAAGGTGAACTCAGTGGTACGCCGCTCGCACCGTCAGACATTCCGGCACCGTCCAGACCGGAGCTGTGACAACTTCTCGGTAAACTCGAATATCCTGCGAAGAAAAGAAATAAAGCTTCCGATGAGATGAAACTGAAATTTTTAATATATTTTTTTTTTTTACGGTTTTATGTGAAGTGATAACTCACGAATCTCGACGAGATCTTGACTCGGTGTGCTAGGAGTAGCCGGCACACTGCTGGCTTTTCTTCTCAATCCGGCTGTTTGACAACGCTGAATCGGTGGTTCTTCTTTTCTAAGTGGTGCCGATTCCTCGAGAACTTCTCTCTCCGTTCTACCGGTGTATTTAAACTTTGTTCCCCAGGAAAAAATCGAACCGCCGCTTACGACCGGCGCGTCGGACGCTCTCGGCAATCTGCGGAGAAAAATATTTTTCGTATCTCAGTCGCAGCTTTGTTCAATTTTTCTTCGTCTCTCATAACGTTATTGTTTTCATTTCTCTCCGAGTATTTTTGCGAGAAAAAACCGAAGAAATGCAGCAGCCAGCATCACGCCACTCGATTACATAATTTTCATCGATGAAAAAACGATCGGAAACAGGAACATCTGTACGAAACTTTCGATGAAATAAATCGAGCGATTTCACGCGGAAATCGTGGCGATTTTTTTTTTCATTATGTTTTTTTTATTCATCGAAACCCGATCGCGCGTAAATTAATTTCGCATTTGTTATTCGAGCTGCGAGCGGATCGTAAGGGTGGGTTTTGGGAGGGTAGGTTTGCACAGGCTGCGTTGGTACGCGCGTAGCAGAGACGAGAATCCAGTCAACGCGTACCTTTGCTTTGCTCGTTGAAACCGAAAAAAAAAGCAAAGCTGTGTTACGTATGCGCGGTCGCGCGACAGGAATATTTATTCGAGTCATAAATTCAGCGTGTGCACTACCCACATACGTCAGCAAAGGGCGTGTCTGTATTAAGCGTATGCGCTCATTTTTCGACCCGTATATTAACCGTAGAAAATTTGCAATAGGAAAACTCCGTTTGAACCTTCATGACTCATATATTTTCAGTTTTTGTCTGCATAAGATCATTCGCAATTTTTTCATTACTTTCGATGCAAATTCATTTTCGGGAAATTTCAGATTTTCACAGAATAATATGATTATTGCCAATTTTCAAAAATTTTATTTCTCACATATTTTCAGCAGCAAAAAACGATTCCTGGGTCACGAGAACCGTGTCTCGTAACAAAGGTTTGTACTTTATTTATAACTGAAAAAACCTTCAACTAAGTTTATCGTAGACAGTCAAAGTTTCTTTTATACTTGAAATAAAAATACCCATATCCTTCAAAGTACAACTAACTACGCGTTAATATACCTAACAGTATAATTCATAATGCACGTGGAGCCAGAAAAAATGACATACAAAACTTCGTCTCAAAAAATAAAAAACAGTTTGGATGGAAAAGTGTCATCGGAGCGAAGGTTCACGGGGAGTCTGGCGAGTATTCCCGCGATAAGTATAGCCAGAGAGAACGATCGCGTCCCGTGGGGTATAAAGAGATTAATGGGCTCAATTTTTTTTTTCCCGTGCCGTCCGATGCGCGCAACTCCCGCGACACTTTCTCTCTTCGTCCCGTTTGCGCTTTAAATTACGTTCTCGTCAACACGTGTGCCGGCTGGAAGCATAGAGCGGAGTCGGAAACGTCGAGAGAGAGGAACAGTGAAAAAAAAAAAGAAAAAAAAAAGTGGGGTAATGGAACGCGAGTGAGACAGAGATAAACATGGAAGAGGGATGAGAAGCGAAGTTTCCATCGGGATTATAACTGTTCCCGGTATGCGCGAATGAGGCGATAGAGCGAAAGCTCGTCTCTCTCTCTCTCTCTTTCTGTGCGCACGATGAGCGAAGCAGAGATGCTCAGCAGAGGCGCACGCCTGCTGCACTGGGTACCCTCCCTTAGCTGCACACCCACTTTCGACGCTCAAGTGCACCCCCGTCGACTTTATTGTTTGGATGACAGCCAAACCCATACTCCGTAGTATTCTCTGTTCTCTCATTCAGCGTCTAACAATACTCTGCTAGTCGCTGCTGCTGCTGCTTTTCTCTCGCGCTCTATCTTCGCAATATACTCCGCACAATTCTCAACAGGTGTAAAAATGTTTTCAAGTACAAATGTCTCTCATTTTCGATCGAAGAATGCCTACTAAAAAAAAAGAAGCCACGAACAAGCAAAATCTTTGTAAAACTCGAAAAAAAAAAATCGCTAAACATTTCGAATAAACTGCTAAATCTGTAGATCTCGACTACGAAATTTTCATCTACGTGTAATTATGTTTAATCCGTTTGTAATCGTAACGCGTGTTGTGTCGTCACAATATCGGACAGAAAGGGCCACGAATGACCTAAAGGTTTATCGCGGATATGTCGGTTCGAACGTTAAACCCTTATGAAATATTCGAGGCTCAGGATTCGAACGAGAGATTGGGTAGGTGTTCGAATATTCGAGGCGGGTACTCGATTTTCTGTTGAAAGATGTATACAGAATCCCCGGGGATATTTCGACGTATAAATCGAATCTCGAGGTGCACGCCATCGCATCATATATCTCGTCAGACTTCGAAATCTCGTTTTTTCGTTATTTGTAGCGCCGATCAATTATTGTTATTATCATTTGTTTCGTAAATATCGCTTGAATTATTATTTGCGTTGCACAAAAAATTGATAATGCTTCGATAATGGATCGGTAATTATTGTTATTATCCTCTATTATGTAGCGCCGAAATAATTACTTGCATTGCGTCATAATCCGCATAATCTTTCATCATCGATCAATTACCATTTTTAATATCGCACGTTAAATCGTGTTGGGATTTTTAATTTGCGTTGGAAAATATAATTCAATAATAAAAAATTATTCTAACGAGTGTTTGAAAAAAAAATGAAAAAAAAAATCCCGAAGATATTTATTATGCACCCGAAATAGGTAGAGCGGCGCTATGTGCGGTTGTATCGCGAGACCTCGTTGCAAGTTTCGAGCCGTTCGATATCGAATTAATCAACGAGTATCACGTGTTACTCTCCGATGGAACACATATTTCGGTGAAAATCCGAAGCGCATCGTTGCGCGACTGCGTTCTCTCGAATGTACCATTTATTTTTACGGTACACACGTTTCATTATCACGTTTGTTTTATGTGTCTCGTTACTTCGCGACACTTCGTATTATAGGAAAACAATACAGAGACCTAATTTCTACGTATACGCTTTGGCTATACAAATTCTTTTTTTTTTTTTTCGATACTCACGTGAAAAATAGCATCTGCTCGATGGCGCATCTCCACACGTGACGACAATTTGATCCGGTCGGACACTTAAAGCCGACGGTGTGCTTTTTCTGAAAATCCGGTATACAAATACTCTCTCCCATCTAATACTGCCACTAATCGATTCCCTGAATTATGGATCAATTGCTTTATTCATTAACCCTTTAAAGTCACTGGATGAAAAAAAAAAAGAAATATATCAATGAATTAAATTGAAAATAATTTTTTTGCTCCTCGTTAAACATATTTTCGTCGGAGCGGAAAGCGTGAAACTTGAAATATCGATTGTCACGTGGAGCGTTAAAGGGTTAATGAATCGCTACGAACTATAGTAATCGTATAAAACTTTGATAATTATGCGATAGCGATTTCTATGTTGTATTCAACGACAATGAATTATCACAGTGCTCTAAGTTTTTAGCTCGACAATAAGACATAATAATAAATGAAAAAAATTCTTCTCCGATCTAATATTCGAAGAGCTGCTTTTGGAAGTTTCATGCGTTTGTGAAAGAAATAACTCACCTTGGTTCTTAGATCCTAACGAAAGCAGGCGGCAATTTAAAGAATTTTCGATTAATTAATTGTTCGCGAAGGTTGGTTGGTAACGCATGATGAAAAATGTAACGAATTCACGCAACTGAGAGCCACCGAAGCTCCGGCACACATGCTCCCGTGAGACGAGGAAAAAAAAGGTAAACCGAAGAGAGCGATACGTTTTGACGAGTGCACTATCTCGATTGCAACTGCAAGTCGCGCTTGTCTGTTATAACGAAACGCGGTACGATGGGGGGGACCTCGCGGTAAGCTCAGGAATTCGTAATCCTGTAAGTCAGCTTCCGTCGCGGTCAGGCGAGGTCGATGTATCGATCTTCTGGCGATCCCCACGAGACACTGTGCCAGAGACTTAAAGGCATATACACCACGATATAACTACAACCTCTATAGCCTCGTTACGGCAATCTATATATCGATGGTATAATGCCAGAAGGGCATATAGACAATGCTTATAACAGAGTCTGTATGCCCTTACGGAGTTAAGCCATCTATATATCTATACAATAGCGTCGACGTGGCTCAACTTTTATTTTCCTCCATTTGTATGCCCCCCCAACAGTTTGAACGAGTTTAGTGAAACGTTCAGGAAAAAAGAATAAATAAAAAAGCAAAAGTCACGAAAGGCAAGAATGGCGTCTTGAATCGATTATCCGGAAGAACGAATTTGATCTTTCGCGTCACGTGCGACATGGCACTCACGAGAATATCAAAATCCGGGTTTTTGATGGTCGAATGTAGGAGAAAAAAAGGAAATGTTGCAAATATCCTTACTTCGTTTATCGTGAGATGAACTATAAACATCTTTCCCTCGTAGTTGATCTTCTGGACTTCCGACCATCGAAAACGACTCGTTTGTCTCGAACCTTGGAAGGTCAAAATGCCGCTGTGATTTATACCAAGATAAAGCTGAGTTCCCTTGTGGTCCTGAAAACATGACACGAAATGAAAAATTTTCCAAGAGTGAATTTTCATCGCGTGCGAAAAAATATCGCTAAAAATATATATTTAATTTTTTTTTCTTTTGTTCCGTGGATTTCGTTCTCGACGGAAAAATATTAAATCCGTATTAAAAAGCAACGAGAACGAGAAGCGGAGTGTGATATTCCATGAAAAATTGCTGAATAAATAGAGTCGGAATTTTCGGGGAAGAAAAATATTATGCGGGCGTTTTTTCCATTTAACCTTTTGTGCATTGTGGACGAAACGACGGAAGCAGAGGTTTATACGAGTTTCCGAAAAAAAAAAAAGGAAAAACGTAAAATTCCATTGAGTTTTCGCGTAAAAATACACTTGCACCGGTAGTAATAACGAACAGCGATTACGTTATCTCGCGACGATAGCTTGGAACTCGAGTTTCACGAGTTTTTCGCGGGTATTATTCGATTCGTGTTTTCCATGCTGTGATATGTACGATTTTACACAATATACATATAGTATGGACAATATAGCGGAAAGTTCTGTGTGCACAGAATGCGAACGATATAGATATAGTTTAATTTGTTACGGATGAAACTACTGGCACAGGGAGAGTCCTCTGTGAATGTGATAAAACGCATAGGCGGAAGTAACACCGTACCATTAACGTCACGAACGGAAATAGCTCTCCTGCTGGCTGTCGGGACTATGCTATAGGTAACCACCGCCTCGAAAATCCACGAGTTTGGTGGCCCGCAGAAAGCGACGAGTCACGCAACCCTGACATTAGTGTATAGAGTCGCCGAGAGAAGGGAGAATTGAAGAGGGTACCATACTATAGGAATATAGAACTGTTGTGCCGCGCGGGAATAAAGCGGAAATTTCGAGATCCCGCGAGGCACGCTTCGAGCGAAATCTGAGGAAAGCCGAGATATACTCTCATTCACCCTCTCAACGAGAATAATAGCAGAGAAAAGCAGAACGAGGCGAGAAAGTGTCGACTCGTGTCAACGAAGAACAGAATTTTTATTCCGGTGCAATTTTTTTTCTCGGTGAGAAAAGCATCGCCGAGGTATATGAGAGAAAAAGCAATCCATCTCCAACAAATAAAACGTCGAGCAAATTGCTCCACAAGTGAGAAACGTTATTAGAATTCTTTTTTTTTTCTTTCTATTTCTTTCTTTCGTCATATTGTTCACCGAAGAATGTTGAAGAACACTTCAACTACGAAAGAAGTAGCCGTATAATCAACTCTTTTTTATTTATTTAGTTACGTAATTTTGTTTATAGAAAATATAAGCGATCAGATATTGAGCATTAAATAACTGAAAGGTACTATTTTTATTTTTGTAAAGAGAAACAGTCGTTAGTAAATATGAATATCGCTATCGATAAAAAATAAATGAATACAATAAAACAAAATAAATTGCCTTTTTTTCTCGTTAACCGTATTGAAAACACCGATATAAAAAGTAAAAAACTGTATGAGAGCTTCCGGTTGAAATTTAACATTCAATTTTCAATCCACGATAAGCCGTTCGAATAATATTCGACGATAACCTCACGCCCGGTACACTGAGTTGATTAAATCGATGCCACATAAAACTTTTCCTTGGCACGATTTTTTTTCTTTTGTTTCTTTTCGACTTGATGATTTTTTTACGAAGGTTGTTATTACGCCGAAACTCTCGAGTAAAACGTTAACTTGTACGTGAAGGGTTTGAATAAAATACGAAGGGTAGAAAGAGAGCAATGTATATCGGAAAAGAGAGAAATATTGACGAGGGTAGTGGGATAGAATTCGTCGATCAGTCGAAAAGTTTGGGGAAGTCGGAACCTCTAGGCACGGAAAGTGGGTCGTAAACTCTCGCGGTATAAAATATAGATTGGTGTGTTGGTTGGTTCGATATTGGCGAACCCGAGCAAAAGGATGAGAGAGCATCGACTCGATTTATCTTCGAGCCGCAGGACAAGAGTAGCGTCGATGAATCAGAAGCTCAGAAATATGTATCCTGCGGATCTGCACCACACAGATATTATACCGCCAGCGTGAAGCTTTAAGTTCATTAACTTGCGAAAATCGGCGCACGACAATTTCGTGTTTTATTGTACAATTTTTATTGATTTTGCTTCCTCCAGAAGCTTTGTTTCGGCAAAAAAAAATGTTTCCAGATTTTCACGTAAACACGTTTAGAATTTTATGAGATACGATTTTTAATGTGTTTATCTTTACCTTAACGGGATGAGGATCGACTGCGTAAGTTTCGAATTGCGAGGCGTGTCTGAGGAAATGGGTCTCCGCCTGTTCGGGTGTAAAACCCTTTAACTGTGTCTGATGCAACTCCATCGCCTTTTCCTCGATAGCCTCGGTCTGCTTGAGCAATAATTTGTGCTCCGATATATAATTTCCCTCGTGAATCTCCGGATCGTATTCGCCAAGTTCACCTTTAAGAATGAGGATTCGATGTTATTGATTGATTTATTAATGAAAATTCGATTGAAAGTATCGTTGATGAAAATGAAAAGTAAAGAAAGTATTACTGTGAACGATGCAAGCTGCAAGTAAGGCAGCTTCGCCGGGACTGCAGTAAAGACGACCGTGCAGCAGGTCCCTCTTCAATTGCTGGTAAATCTGATACCTGGTGATCTCCTCCTTTAGACGCAACGGATCCGGTGGATAGAATTTCACGCGAAAGCTAAACAGAATCGGGTCCATGTCTGGAACACACGGCGGGACGAGTTAACCCCGTGAGAGTCGATACGTTCTCGAGTTTTGCTTCGTATCTCTCGCGACACAATTTTCCACGATATATTGATCATTGCCCACCCGGCAACGATACGTATCCGCTTCATTATAGACCGGAAATAATATGTATACATGTTTCATCCAAATGATACGCGACTCGAATGTTAATTATAGCAAATAATCGCACACCCGATACAAATTGAACAACACCATTGTTCATTAATTAAAACAATTTTTCCTTTACTGCGGGAAACGATAATTGTTAGTTATCTACATGAAAAAAAAAATTTAGAATGATATTGCGATTGATTTTTTGCCGGAAATATTTTATTTAAAATACATTAAATAAATTTAAAAATACGAACCTTTCACCTGCTTGATTGCCGTCTTCGCCAGGTCCAGCCAATGCTGAAAATAAAAAAAGCACAGGTAGGATTATAACGAAGTTGTAAACAATCCACTTTTTCTTTAATTCTTCTGTACGACCAGCCGAATTTATGAGTCTGTAAACAGAAATAGAGGCGAACTACTCTAAAAAATGTTGTTTTACGCGCGTCGCACAGATCTTCGTTTACTATCGGGAGTAGAAAAAAAAACCTTCCCATACATGGGTACAAACATACATACGAGAGTCACGGAGATGGAATGATAGAAGCAACGAAAATGTAGCGTACGTACAGCAGTAGTAGAAAATCGTGACCTCCACGTACGTATCCGTTGAGCCCGAAGAGAAAAACGAAATTTACGTGACGGCACCGGTGATAAAATGAAATATTAAAGAGTCCGGTGACCCGGCAATATAGAGAAGGGTAGAATGCTGCGACGCGCGCGGGGCTGAGGAGTCTCCGGAGCTTTTCTCCCGCAGGAAAGAGAGAAAACGGTGGAAGAGAGAAATAACTGTATACAGGTAGAGAGAAAGATAGATACGGGAGAGAAGGGAACAGCCGAGAGAGAAGAGGGAGATAGAGAAGACTTTGGCTGCAGGTATCGATTTTCTTTGGAGGCTTTCACCCCGCCGCTGTGAATGGCTATCCCCTGATACACCCATAGGTGTTTCCCCATATAGAAGCTTTCGCTATGTAGGCTCGTCGAGAGCCAAGCTAAAGACGCGCGACCCGCAACTCGATGAGATCGAATAACCGGAGTTTCGACTTCTCCGTAACCGTTGTATAGTCTCTCTTCTCCGCCGAAAAAAAAAATACAATGCTTCGTCTGATTCAACGAAACTCAGTACTGAGACGCTCTTTAAACTAAGTAATTGATTAAATAATTTCCCGTTCTACAAACCCTTTATAGAGAGTTTCATACCTTAGAAGGATAAGAAGATTTAACAGAATTTTCCACTCCACGAGCCGTTCGCGCAGAGTTCCATACTTTACAAAGGACAAGGAGGCTTAATCGCGCAATCGTCATTATTCGTTTTTTCTCGCTTGATATTCAACTTTGACCGAATTACACGAAATTTTCACTTGACTCGAGAAAATACAGGAAAAAAGTGAAAAACTACCCTCGCGCGGTGGAAGTTCCGCAGCTGCATCAACACTCCGCTGCGCGAGCTACAGCCGGCAAAAAGTCGTCTTATTACACTTTGTTTCCCCTCCACTCGTAATTTCGAGTACAACTCTTCACCCAGATTCGTTGCGAAATTACACTCCAATGCTTGTGCGAGTCGAAAAATGTTCTCTCCGCATGAGTCCCCCGGATGCTTCAGGAAATTCTTCGCGGAGAAATTATGAGGGTTCAAGAAAAAAATAAACGCGATAGGGTGGGGTCTTTCAAGTTTTCCGTTAAATTCGCATTTTTAACAGGTGAACGATGAGATGAGAGTCGAAATCATTTAGTCACTCATCAGTGATGACGATGACGAACATTTATTTCGGAGGAAAGTTTTTCAATAAATAATTTTCCGAAGGGATGAATAAAATTTCGCGAATCAACAATTTTCTTTTCTTTTTTTTTTCGGAAAGGACAGTGGCGGAGAAAAATAAATTTTTAAGTGGAAACTCGGCCACTGACTGAGACATTCGTCTTATAGGAAAAAACCTGAGCCTCGGGTTGTAGACGTCGCAGACGAAGAGCTCTTGACTCTAACCCCCACCTCTTCCCTGTGTCTCTATCCACCGTTCAACCCTCCGGAGCTTTCGTCGTCGCGCCTCGTACGCGAGGTACATACTTTAGTATCCAGTACTATGTCGCTTCGCCTCGTGCAAAAGGTTGAACACCCCGTACTACTGTGGCGCGCGATAGACGATAGAAACTTAAACTCCTCTCCCACCCCCCCCCCCCCCCCCTCTCAAGTCCATAAAACAATGAAGTGCACTCCAAAGATGGGATGTAAATAATTTATTATACGTACTCGCTGTCTGCACTGGTCCACGTATCTAAGTCCGAAATAGTCCGTTTCCATAATGTTGAGCTGTTTGCAAACATATTCAAGAATGTAGCGTCCTTTGTGTTGGGGCTGAAAACATCGAATACCACAATATTTTCGTATTAACATATACATTCATCGATTCTGATGTAATAAGATCAAAAAAATATGACTTTTTTTATTCATGCAAATTATATACTTTACTCGGATAATGTTTTTTCGCGTAAAGACGAAATTGCGTCTTTACGAGCACTGAGTATTAATTTTTTTTTATTCTTCATAACGCAATCGAATCACGCGAGTGCCGAATACGTAATGAGAGATAAGACTGCGATTTGGAAAAACAGCGACAGGAAAACAAAAAAATTATCTACTCGTCATGAAAAAAAAAAGGAGAAGAAAATTCCGAAACCGCTTGTCATCGAGTCGTACATTATTATGGTCTACAGAAGCAGGAAACGGCGCGAAGCACGTAACACGAAGCATTCAGAAGATAGAGGCAATGCCGATCACTGAACATTTCTTAGATTTTTCTGGTCGAATTCGCATATTTATGAATTGCTTAGATGCAATTTCGATTAGTTACTATTTATTTAGTAATTATTAGTTGTAAATTAATAATAAATATAATTTATAAATTCGATTAATTACGAATTTTTTTTATTATTCGTTAGATAAAGAATAATTTTTCATATATTGTTTGTTATTTCGATCAGTAAAACCCAAGAAACGCTCAACGGCTGATATTGCACCGTTCACCTGAACGCGAAATTATCACGTATCTGTACAACCGGTAGAGCAGAGGAGAGTTCTCCGCATATAAATCAACAACGAGGAGTTCCGTCGACACTGGAAGCTACAGTACCAGCAGATAGTCCCCGATACGCTTCTCCTAAACGCGTATAATTATCTTCCCCCTATTGCGCAACGCGACATAGCATGACAATCACAGCGTTTGTACAGCGCGAACTTTGCATACACATAAATCTCGTATCTCATCCTTCCACCTTGACAGTGTCCGCGTGTGCACTTCGGGCCGCCAACTCCTCCAACAATTTTCAGATAACTCTCTCGCGCACGCAATAAAATTACGTAATTATTGTAATCGTAATGAAACTAATTGCGAATTTCCGGTGATGACGACTCCGCGAACTTCTATTACTCCCTTTCGCGGTCGCTATATTAACATTCATCTCTCTCTCGTATCGCTTAAAGCAATCTACAATTTTTATTCGTAATCCATAACCGGCTTTCCGGAGCCTCTGGTCATAACGCTCGATTATAATTTTTTTTTTACCACTACGGAATTGCGTATAACTAAGGCGTAAGGCTTATGCAGGTGCGTCGAGGTATACCAACATATAGAGGCGCATGATCGTGTATGTCGGCTATTAGAGCTCTATATGCACGGTGACACGGGTCGAGATAGAGTGTGTGTTAAGGTACGAGAAACTAGTAAATAAGCCATATCTATAGTTACGGGCCAAGGCGACTTGAGGAAAAGTCGTCAACGTGTTTTTCTTTTTTTTTTTCTTTTTTTTTCCAAGTCACGGAGATAGGTAAAACGCACCTCTGTAGTATAACACACGTACAGTTCTTGTGTGCGTGTGAGTGGACGAATGTGTATGTAAATATCGCAACGATATACCTAAGCAATCCCTCGGCCTTGTTAGCTTCGGACTTCCACCCTTAGCTATACATACGTCACGGAATTCTCGACTCTCTCGAGGCTACAAAACGCCGTTACTCGGCAAATGCTTCCTCGATATCCACGTGGAAGCTTTTGCCGTCAAACAACAGTATAATCCATATCAGCAGAAACTCTGTACTAAGTATACTATCCCTGCCTCAGTCGATACACGAATCGTCATATATTTATGCGAGGAAGCGGCTTTCACCCCGTTTTACGCCGTGCAGATACATGTGACTTGAAATCTTTACAGTACAAACCAATAATAGAAATACATCGCGGCGTATTCTGTCCGATAGAAATGAGGGTTTGCGCAGACTATATGTACGTGGGAATTGTAGATCCACCGGGGGGGAAAAAAAAAAAGTAAGCGAACTTGGACTCGAAACTCGAGGCAGTTCACTGAGTCAACGCTACAGTAGCTTCAGTGTTGCTACAGTGCGTTCGTTGTGTATACTGCACACCCACTATCGCAGATTGTACTGTTTTGTCGTCTGACCTATACTCTGCGTGAACACTGCATATATACCTACTTATTTTCCATTTCTGCGGTAATGGATAATTCTTCGTGGATACGGGTCCTATAGCCCACTGAACCTGCGCCCTCTGTACTATCCACTACTATTCTTATTGCGGTAGTCCCGAGTTTTAACATATTCTTTTTTTTTTTTTTAGGTTCACCTTTTTTTTCGTTCCAATTCATTTTTTCATACATAATACACGATTTAGGTCGAGAGAACAACGGGCTTGTGAAGTAATGCATAGAATGCATAACATTGATTCCGCATTTCCGCGAAATAATGCGTTATAGTCTTCGGAGCTACGGGCCCCTAGTTCACTGTACCTGCGCGCTGTGCACTAACCTGTCCTGAGTTTACGCGAATTATGGTAATTTTCAAGCTTCGTCGTTTTTTTTTTTTGTCAAAATTTTTGAAGAGTTTTTTTTCCCGTATGACTAGATAGGGTTTTTTTTTTCGTAGATACGACACGCTTGTGAATAAATTTCCGCGTTTATCTTTGTTTTTTTTTTTTTTCGAGGTTTGAAACCTCAGCTGCGCATAATCCTTGATTCTCGACTATGTGTACGCGCTGACTACATGACGATGTATTGTGCGGGATGAACAAGTGGCACTCGCCTCGTATATGAACGTATATACGTGAAGGGGTGGGTATTGTGCTTCTCTGCACACTGAATGCGCTCGTGTATAAGATCCATTGCAGCGAGATGGAGGGGCAATACGAGTGCAACTGTATATACGAGAGTTCGTACTTTATAGTTATGAATTCTCTTTTCAAAAAAATAAAAAAAATAAGCGTAGAGCCACTATGATGAAAACATCGCAGACCCTGTATAACCTGAGATTCTAGTGACTTTTCTGAAGACGTTCGAACACGAGGTATCTGATAAAATAATGTAGAGGTCGAACTTTTATTCGCCGTGGTTTTGCATCAGTCGAATACGACTTCAGAGAAATTTCATATTTTTCATGTCGATTTTACAATAACAATCGATTTACTATTCGAAAAATGGTGATCGAGAAAAATAATTTTTTATTTTGCGTCCGAATTTTTTTTTAAATTACAGAATAGTTTTTTTGGGAAGTCACCGAGAGGATGAAAAATGACGAAATAAATCGATGAAGCATTTGCATAAAAATCAAAGGGCACCTAATAACATTCAGGAGTCTATATTTTCATGCATTTTCTACTCGCTGAACGAAAATCCGACAGTATTTTTGGCGCAAAGTCAAACGGTATGTTGACAATGGCTAAAAAAAAAATCATTTTGTTTTCGACGCCACCAAAGTTTGTTACGAAGACCTTGGAGCTTCGACCTTCTTGCGCAATTATTCGAAAAACCGATCTGACGGTCAGCTGAATATTGGAGTGAAATTTTTTTCAACGGCGTAGCAATATCCTCCGTAACACCGTAAGCGCGTGCGGAGGGGGAGGAGAGAATAATACAGCTGTGACGCAATTCTTGAAATAGAATTCCGAGTTATTCCGATTGCGGAAGAGGAGTCTGCTGGCGCCGAGTCGAATCGAAAACCTTTACATACTTCTCTCTTCGTGTACGTATCCCCATACGTACATTGCATTAGTATATCTTTATACGGAGAGTCAGAGCTTTGTGTGTGTGAGAAACTATACATTCGCGTACATTAGTCTGCATTTTAACCAAAGCTGTTACGTCTCTGCTTGCGCGATAAAGCGTTCGTCTCTACTCAGCTGGAAAAGTCGTTTTAAGAACCAAAACTAAAGCACAGAGAGAGAGAGAGAAAGAGAGCGAGAAAGAGGGAAAGCGGGACACAGATAGAATGACGAAATAGTTTGCTACAAGTTTTTCGTCCAGAGTTCGAAATGCCGAAGAAAATTCTGGGTGAGAAGTTACTGCGGCTCTGATCGCTTCATCGATCTCTTTAATGTCTTTTACTCTCTTAAATTTCGCAGCCTCTCGAGAGTGGATCAAGATATCTGGAGACCATATTTCTTATCTTTTTTATCACAAATTTTTCGCAACGGTAAAAATTTGACGATGAAGATTTGATCGGTTCATCGATCTCTCTATCTTTCCCTCGTCAATTGTACAATCCCTGTTCTCGAAGGCTCCATTCAGGAATCCAGAAATCTTGATAACATTTGATTTTTTTTTACACATTATTTTCAGCCAAAAGCAGTACGAGATTCTCGGCGTTCTACTTTTATTCGAAGAGAAATTCCACGCTGGTCTCTTATCCGGTACATGCTACGCTGGATCGAGTCAAAACTCCTGCGTCACTGGCAGACCATCGTATGCCGCTTTCGAGGCGAGCAGCACTTTTCAAGGATCCATAAAGCATCGAAGTGACAAGTAAACGGGAACACCCAAGCATTCCTGTACTCCTTCGATCTCTTCCTATTTCCTCTTTCTACTTCTGAGAGAACACAGCTGCTACTACTACGCGCGCCTGTCTGACTCTCTTCAACCCCTTTTGGCACGCGGTTATGTCTCACGAAAGAAAAAACATTTCCGATAAGGCGGATGTTTCAGTTATGGAAAAATATATGTCCGACAGTCGACAGGCTACCGATAGTAATAAATGCTTTCTTAATAAAAATTCTTTTATGAAAAATCGGAGAATAATTTTTATTTGTCCGCAACACATTTTGACGAAACATTCGCGGATTGATACATTTCGCGATATGTTGATACAAAAATTGATATTGATACATTGACACGAAAAAAATTAACAATATAATTGCACTTAATAATTTCGATGACGAAAAAAAAATGAATTATACCCGTATGAATTATTAATGCTCCTAATTATTATTAATTTAACAGAATAATTAAGGCGAACATAAATCACGAGCAATTATTATGAATAATGCGCTCATAAATATCCTCAACTAAATATGCTTCGTTTGTTGTTTATATAAATATGTAACAATTATTGTATAAGACAACGTCGACATAAATCGCATATCGAAGAACTACGATTGACGAATGTATCGACCGAATTCAAGCGACTAACGAACTAACGACCAAACGTGACTTTTCGATCGGTTGGGTAACCAATTAGTCGCTACAACCAATTAATCGACTGACGCCTATTGTTTAACAATACGATTGGTCTACAGAACAAAGCCTTTTGTTGTCAGTGCAGAAGCGCGTAAACGTCTAATAGCCAATTTCGAATATTGTCGCAGTCGTTTTGTAGGGTGTGCTTAACGCGTGTAACCCTCGAAGACTTTCGTTGTGTGTGTGTATCGAGAGCGACCGGGCGCCCTCATCTCCGCCCGCAGTCGAGTAGTACAGCTCCGTTTTACGTCAGACGAATTGCTCGAGCGAAGCTCAGCGGAGATCTCTTGGAAGCTCGTTCGACGCTTCGCTTGTACACAGAGACTTTGTATACACACCGTTTGAATAGCTCGAGAGAGCGTCTCGTTCGTCGTTAGTGAAATTACTTTGCGACCGCATATACTCGTGCATTGGGATATGTCAAACCGCTGCTACTGTAGCCGCCATATAACGCAAGATGGGGGGTGGAGGGGTTCAAACTGCGAAGGACGTATCTAAGCGACAACCCCAAGGGGTCTCGCAGCAGAGAGCTAAAGGTCGAATGGATATTTCAGAGCGTAAACTCACCCCCCCGTGGAAAGAACCTTTCCTATGTGCCCTTTTACACTTGAACGCCCATTGCCAACGAAGAAAAAGTTTCCCTGATTGCAACTGATCCCGCAAGCTTGAACAAAATCCTCGAGCCCCGAGCTTTTCCCCCCCGATATCGTGCTGCAAACTTTTTCCGATACATCTGACCGATACCGTCGTGTAATTTTCTACCAATCGCTCATCCACGCTTATCCGACTTATCGACAAGCCGTATCACGGAGTCATTTGGTCTCGTCAACCCAATTTGTGCGGATGTTTAATAGAAAGAAAAAAAAGTGCAATGCCTTTTGTTTTTTTTTTTTTTTTTTTTATTCCCGTAGACTGCGAGGAAAAAAAAGCTTCAAAAGCTCGCGATGCAAATAATTCTTTATACTCGGCACGGAATAAAATTGAAATCAATCAACGGACGTTCCACGAACCCGGAGAACAAAGTGGCTGGTGGCATGTATAGTGGAATCGAGAGACGAGCGCCCGCCTCACGATGAAATTCATTATTCACCCGCCGGGTAAAGTTCTTTCTTCGACGGTTCGCGAGATAAAAAGAGACATTGCGAACGCGATCCGATATTGGAAAAATTTTACCGAGCCACGAGCCCACTGTATTTTATTCTCGTGAAATACCGAATTGTTCTCGTTACAAGACTGTCGCCCGAGTTAAATTATACGAGAATCCCCTGCAGAGAACGAAATCTTTAACTTACTTCCTTCTTTCGCTTATACACACCTTCGAGAGCGATGAACTTTATTCGAGATGTTTCATTTCAACGTACTTTGTCAATTGTTTCTCACACTTGAGCGCCACTGCTATACACGTTGATTTCTTTTTCCATCGATAATTCATTCATTCGGACGGCCGAGTTGAAACCGGAATATTCGATGGAATGATTGAGGCAATTCTTCATACGAGTTTTCTAAGAGGCGATCGAACGAAGAAAATATCGTTGATATGAGAGTTACGATAAGGAAATAATTCGTCAAGCAATTCGGTACATTTCATGCTCCAGAAACGAAGTATATTTGCGACTAATGCGAATATCTGGCAGTGAGCCCAATGTTTTATCGCGGGACTTTGGCTTATTCATTTCAAAGGCGCGAACATGATCGAGTTACAATAAAGAGATTTTTATGAATTTCGCAACGAATCGTGTAATGTTGTGTAATAGGGTGGTTAAAAAAAGAAGCTTAAGATTTTCATCAAGTGGCTTATCGAGGTTATTGTACTCTTTTATGGACATCGAACAGTCGCACAAGCGGAAGCCGATCCGAAAATGTTTACTGCCTCATTGACTTCGAAATTTTCAAAAATTTCAATAATCGGAATTAAATTTTTTTTTGGAATTCCTCACTATAAAAGTGGGTGTTTCCGACGAAATTATTTTAATCCCAACATAGTCTGCATGGTCTCAAATTAATATTCACAATCAAATGTACATCCGTAACTCGCATATATTTTTTTCAGTAAAAGTGTCGATTGCTAAATTAATAATAATAAAATAAAAAAAAAAAAAAAGTTCTCATGTAAAGTCCGAAGCGGCGTCCACTGCGCAACATTCGAAGCCGCGAGATAAAATATCCTTAAAAAGACTGGACAGAGACACGTTTAGCGAGCATAACTGATTCACGTCTAAATTTAGCTATAGATTACCGAATAGAAAACAGTTACGAAATAGAATCGATGATCAACAAAGTTTATCTTAACTCTCTTTTCTTAAAGCGATTAGTTAGCGCAAACGAAGCAAAAAAATCGAGGATAATGAGTCAGCAAACGCCGAAGGAAAATTATTCGGGTCCTTCGATTTTTTATGCACACAGTGGCATACGAAACACACGTTTTTTCAGAGTGAAAAATAAAATATCATCACGAAAGGAAGGTTGAAAAAAAATATAGAAAAAAGAGTTCAAACACTGGTAGCGCCGCTCCAAGAACCTCATACGAATGTACCAACGTTTCGTGAAACCGTTTAAGGATACAGTGGCTTAACGAGACGGTCGATAAATATGATTGCGCGTCAAAGTCTTAAGACTCTTTATATTATACAAATCGCATAAAATGATAAAAATAATTCTTCGTATGTATAACAAAAAAGGAAAAGCGCATAAATAAATTTAAAGAACGTTTATAAATAACGAAAATAAATAAAGTCTATGAATAATAATAACAAAAAAGTACGTAAATAACATAACTACAATGCGTCTTTTTCGCGACGGGAGAATCCGGCGTTAATCGCGGATAAATGAGTTGAAAGAGAAAATATGTGTTAAAAAGCGTGCGACGTAATGGTCGTACCCTGTGTATCGCGTACTTCGGATAATAGCGAAAAAATTATAGCGTAAACGTTACTCAGGGGACGCGTAGACGGACACACGTGAACTATATCATCATCCCTCTACAGTGAAAAAAACTACGGATAGGTATATAATGGGAAAGCTACAGGGGTTCTCAATGTTTACTGCGAATTCTCCGTTCATTTTTGTACACCTTATAGTACATAGAAAATATAATGTGCCGTTGCAGCCTCTGCGGAGCCCTCCGGCGTGTTCCCCTAAGACGATGTTGCGAGAGAGTGAACCAAGCGAGCATGACGAACCAGCGGTACTCCCGGAGAGCATGCAGACAACCGTGTATGAGTGACCAGTGCGGATGCTCGCGAAGGAGAAAAAAAAAAACAAATATACACCGAGAATAATCGAATAAACGACATCGTAACAGAATTATTCCGTTCGTAACAGGTAACCAAAAAAAAAAAAACAAAAAATCATATTTCACGTGTATATTATTGTGGGTACCGTAATTACATTAATTAAAACGTTCGAAACGAAAATTTCATTTAAATAAATACACGAACGAATTTTAATGTAACCCGACCCTGAAGTTATCATTGTATTCATCGACGGTAACGGAGTTTTGTGTACGAATGTCGACGAGTTAAAAAAAAAAAAACTCGCGAGTGTTTTCAAGGCTATTCATTAATTATGGAGGAAATTTGAGCTCTACTGCCGGTCGTTCTTTTGTCGCGAAATGTCGTACTTGCATCGTATCTTCTTTAAATGACTTGTCATTGAGTCAATGATATCAATGACTCGTCGATATATACTCGTGAAAAAAAAAAAAAAACGCGCAGTGCACGATAAACTCGCGAGTAACATAAATTCTACTTGGCATAGTGCACAGGCCAGCGAATCGAACTCTCACCCAAGACGTCATGGTTAACGATTGATAGTTAATGAGGTAGTAGGGCCCTTCATTGATTCGTCGCCAGTAGGCTATGATGATAACGACGTTTTGACTACCGCTGTCTCATGTGTATGCCGAACCCATGCTAAACTTCGCTCCTACCTTTGAATTTATGTACATTTTTTTTTCTCTATTTTTTCTCATCGCTGATTGGATCAGCGTCAAAAATATCTCATTGAGAAACAGAAATAGATATATTTACACATCTATGTAAAGATAAATGTGTATTTACGAAAGCCTTGAGCTCTTTTTTTTTAGATATTAGAATAATAAACTCTTCTCCGTTAGCATGAGTTAATCGCCACGAATTTTATGAAAAATCGAAGGATAAACACGAATGGATGATGCGGGAAGTGAATGACGAGGTCGATGACGAAATATCGAACGCGCCGTGAAACACACACAGAGCTGTGGCGAGCGGTTTGGAAAATCGATTGAAAACTACGAAGGGGTGACTCCGGAGGGCTCGGGACGAGAAGGAGGGCAGCGGCCCAGAGCTACTCGAAAACGCGGTGAGATATACCCCCCGGAGGTGGGATGGAAAGATTTTTTTTCCGTTCTTTCGTAATTTTTCGCCGGAGTAGCGAAACCGCACAACGTATCGTGTCCATGATATTCGTAACTTTTCGAAATAACAGACAATCGGAAAATTGTGATTCGAAGCCGAACTTGTAAAGTATTTCTTGAAAGCGTGTAAAAAAACTATAATACCGCGCAGGAGATGAGTAAGGAATACTTTATGAACTTTTTTTTTACATTAATGCACTCTGAAGTGAGGGAATAAGTTTCGCGATGAAACAACGAAGACTTCGCCGTTCTGGGAATTGTGTCTCTCCCGATGAACAGAAAACCTACTAACCCTCTAGCGAAACACCCCCTCCCAGTGGCACACTGACGAGAGAATAAAAATGCCGATAAATGGAACGACCGAGATAGACAATGGAGAGAGTTGAAAAAGCCTACAGAAAGATTCCCGAATTATTATTTTCTTTCGGTTACTCATTATTTGATAGAGCGGAGGAGAAATAAATCGAAAAATTCATGACTGAGAAAACTATTTTTTTTTCGATGAATATTTTCGAAAATCGTATTCTACTGAATTTTTTTTTTTTTGGTATATATTTTTTTTAAACGTGTTTACCTGAAAGTCACAGTGGATAATTTCGGCGTCGTCCAAAAGTCGAATAGTGGCGCGATGCACCACCGTTACGTCGTTCTTGCTGCCAAACTTCAACATTTCTGTCCTCAGATCGTCACCCGAATTATCCCCCTGGCCCTCATCCCTTACCCCACAGCACCACACACTGGCCCGCACGAGTTGAATATGTTATATTTATTATACTCTGGAGTCCGCGGTAGCCGCGGACACGCGTCGACGACGACTGACGATCAGCGCGCTACTGTTACAAATACGTGTGATACAAGGTCCTATCGACGTCGACGACGACGACGACGTCGAGCAACCGACGACTGGCTGCTTCTGCAACGACGACGACGTATCGTACCGGATTAGGCGACGATACATTACCGAAACTGTTTTGTTTTTTTGTGACAGGATCGAAAGGAAAAAAACCACCGTGAGATCTTTATTTCTCTCTGTCTTGATGTTTTTTTCTCTCTCTTTTTCTTTACTCGCCGTAAACTCGTTTATACGCGATGCAATCTTTCGACGATTCTACTTGTCCACCTTTCGCCTCTTCGGCAGCATCTAACAGCAGACCAACGTAAACTCTCGGCATCCTCTCCTGACCGCTGATCACTCCGCTCATCCGCTATCCCCCACTATAACCACCAACACGCTCCTTTCTGACTCCCACCCCTTCTTGCAAACTCTAGAATATACAACGAGGTTGCGTCGATCAACCTCCCTCCCCTCCGCTGTTTTAGCATTATACGACAAACCGTAGGCGCAACGTTGCCGTTCTATCACGCTCGAGGGGGGGTTGATTCTTCGGCAAATGTGTAACCCGTTCACAACCCCCCCGTGAAAAAGGGGGGTAGGAGAAAACTTGGAGAAAGAAACATATCCCTAGTTCTGTCTTATCGATCGATCTCCGCAAGTATGCGCGTTCACGAGGTTCGTTGCCTCCATTGAACGCGAAACTAGCATCTTCGAAGAACGAATCTCATTGGTCGACACAGGACGACATTACATAATGGCTGAACACAGATTCCTCTTTCTGTCAATTCTTTAGGTTCACTCGCATCGGTAAATCAGATATATTTAATAACTTTTTCATCGTTCGTGTTAATATTTTATAGTGATATTAATTTGTTTATTTCATTACGATCGCAATCGCACGATTTATCACGACGGCTCGCGAATAATACATATCTATTCGAGAGTCAAAACAGAGACTGTACCTAAAAGAAAATTAGAACTTCTTAATCATTTAATTTCGTTATTGATTGCCGCGTTTTAAAACTTCTCGACAATGTCGCAAATTTCTTGTGATTGTTTAAAATAATTTTACCAATCGACATCATTTCTTTTTCATAAAAAATAGTGTCAGTGGTTGATGGAAAAAATTCGCATAACAGCTGATATTTGTCGCAGGAACAATGGCGATATTTCTCGAAAAGCCTCGTTACTACGATGCTCCGGATGGTGAAGAACCATTTGACAAAATTGTGTCACTGGCAAAGCGCAGCTTAGTAGCTGGAATACTAATCGGAACCTACGATGCCTTGTATTTTACGGATACAAAAACAGCTCTGCAATCGGCCAACTGTTTGGCCTATTGGATAGTTCCGTTGGTTGGCATGGGCTCTACATTTGCCGCCGTAACTTATGCCTCCACAAAAATCCGTGAGAAGGACGACGCTGTCAACTATGCTATTGGAGGTAAGTCACTAGTAGTTTTTTCTGTTTTTAAATTGTTCAATGATCTTTTTTATGATTCATAGCTTTGGCTACGTCACCGATATTACACGCCTGGGCAAAGTCCACAAAGACCTCGTTGTGGGGTACTGCCATTCTCATGGCATTTGCCGTTAGCTTTAAACACAAACAACAAGCAGGAATCAAGTATTTCCCCAAGCTGCCGCACATTTACGGACACTACATGTACGACTTTTCGTTGACCAAAGATGTTGACAAAAATTGGAAGCCGATGTATACGAAACTGCCGTACTAAAAAGTCGGATAGCCAAAGTGGGTAGTTTGTATTCCAGATTTTTTCTTTTCTTTTTTTGAGGTAATTACTCTCTTGTTAATTGTTTATTGTATATCAAGCGACGGATAAGTAAACTGTCTGAAATACATAGCAAGCAAATGTTAAATGATTAACAAAATATTGTAAAAAAAATATTTGAATTATTTACGAATAAAAGATGTACTCAAAGGAGATTGAAAAATGTGTTTATTATACGATTTTTCTACCTACAAATTTGGCTTCATTTGAAAATTTTAGGATGATACATTGTTTTTTTTATATAAAAGGGAATGCAAAAATTGTGAATACTATGTGGAGTTAAGTTAAAGTTTCCCCTTTGGTGACCTGGAAGCCGAAATTTCATTATAGCATCGAATCTTTCAAGGTAATAGTGATTCATCTATTCAATAATATTTTTGATTAACTTACGCAAGCTTCGAGATACTCGATTCTTCGTTCAAGAGTCGTTAATTTTTCGTTGAGAACTGCCAAACGAGATCTACACGACATATCTGCAAGATCGGGAAAAATTTATCACCGTTTTAACATAATTCATTGACTCAATTATTTAGAACGTCAAACACCTCTAACCTACGTCAACGAATTAAATATCTACTTGCCAAACGAATTGAGAAAATCCGTGATTTTCTTAATACTTCCGGTAATAACTTCAATGTACTCTCGATTAGCCCAATCTTGTTGAATTTGTTTTTGTATCGCTTCCCGATGAATTCCAGCCATTCTCGCGTCAAAAAAAAACCCAATTGTTTACCAAATTGTATCTCGTCTACTTGCGTTCTCCGCGATTGTAGGATAAACCACCCCCGTATATCATGCGTTAGTACGGTGATACAACACATACGGCGCCACTGAATTGAATTAAAAAAAAAAAATTCCGAAAGTCACAATTGTAGCGGGGAGATATATATTTTTTTTTCTTTTTTATGTAACAATATTTCGAAGTACACAAAAGTCTCTTAGCGAACACTTTCCATTTTAGTGCTCGAGACGCGTGCGGGAGTTAGAATAATCATCGTAAACCGTTCCCATACATGTTATGATTTCGGGAAGATGTTCTCTACTCTCCGCGATTCGATACGCGTACGAATTTTCAAAGCACTATAGCAACAATAGCAGCGCTGGTATAATTTGTTCGGAATCGCTGTTGTTTAAAGCGTTAAACAGGCGAACAGTTGAAAGGTAATTGTCACGCGTATAACCCACCTTGTCGGCGTCTCGTGTCACCACCTCGTATTCGCGGATTAAAATTCTAATAATTCCCAGCAACGTTTGTTCCGACTTGTTATTTAGATTGCGTCAAAATAAATTTGTTACTGTCGACACGAGAATGGCGTCGAGTTCGCACGATAGTGGTAAACAACAACTTGCGAAAGAGAATAAATTGGCATTGGAAAAGTCGCCCTATCTCCTGCAACACGCAAGCAATCCTGTTCAATGGTATCCATGGGGTGACGAAGCTTTGGAAAAAGCTAAAAGGGAAGACAAGTTGATATTCTTGTCCGTCGGCTACTCGACGTGCCACTGGTGTCACGTCATGGAGAGAGAATCCTTTGAGAATCCCGAAACAGCGAAAATCATGAATCGTTACTTTGTAAACATAAAGGTGGACAGAGAGGAGAGGCCGGACATCGACAAGATTTACATGACGTTTATTCAGGTATACCTTTGTTGATTTACCAAATTCAAATATAATCATTGCATTTTGTTCAAAAAAGTTTCTAATTTTTTTTTTTTTTTCAGACTATTTCGGGTCATGGAGGTTGGCCCATGAATGTATTTCTCACGCCTGACTTAGTACCGGTCACCGGCGGCACATATTTCCCACCGGTTGACAAATATGGACAGCCGGGTTTTGAACGGATTTTGCTCACCGTAGCGCACAAGGTAACTCAGAAAAATCATAGATAATTCACATTTCCGAAAGACGCGAATCTTAAATATTTTCATATTTTCAGTGGTTGGAGAGTAAACAAGATTTGTTAAAATCCGGATCGAGAATTTTGGAAGTACTGAAGCAGTCCGCTAAATCGAAAAGCAGCTCTGATGTAAGCTGCAATTTCCTTTTATATTGCTGTTACCAAGGATTCCTTTATTTATTTTTCGATTAACACTCATTAGCGAAAAAATGTAACTTTTGGTCAAAAATCGATCTTATTAACGATTCACGATGTTTTCCAGAGATTATTTACAAAATATCCGAGTTTAATTGCAAAGCTTATTATCAATTTGCTTGACGAATTCAGGAAAATGAAGTACCTATGGAAAATTGCGGGCAAACCTGCGTGGAACAACTGGTGCGCAGTTACGACAGAGAATTTGGAGGATTCACGGATTCCCCAAAGTTCCCACAGCCGGTTAATCTAAATTTGCTATTTCACGTTTATTCACGAGATCCGACGAGTGAATTGGGCAAAAAATGTTTGGATATGTGTCTCCATACGTTAACGAAAATGGCGAACGGCGGTATTCACGATCACGTCGGGCAGGTAAATTGCGTTGCATTTGTGTACGATGAAAAAAAAAATCTGTAAGTTCAAAGAAATAGTAATAACGATCGTTTCGTCTACAGGGTTTCGCAAGGTATTCGGTAGACGGAAAGTGGCACGTACCCCACTTCGAAAAAATGCTCTACG
Organism: Cryptus viduatorius; assembly: GCA_964006125.1. Taxonomy (NCBI): domain Eukaryota; kingdom Metazoa; phylum Arthropoda; class Insecta; order Hymenoptera; family Ichneumonidae; genus Cryptus; species Cryptus viduatorius. Next base: position 9,641,609 of record OZ023221.1, on the reverse strand, counting down.
ATCAGGGGCAATTGTTATGCTCATACGCTGATGCTTTTCTCGCTTCCAAAGATCAATTTTTCGCCGATATTCTTGACGATATTGTAACCTACGTTACCCGAGATCTTCGGCACGAAGTAAGCGAAATCATTGATCGTTTTCTTTCTTACCTTCACGATTTGCAATCGCGAGATCGTTGATCTTTGATGTCTATGTAAATTGCAGGACGGAGGATTTTACAGCGCCGAGGACGCTGACTCGTTACCTACCGCGGACTCAACGTCGAAAAAGGAAGGCGCTTTCTACGTATGGACACTCGACGAAATTCAAACGCATCTCAACAAAGAATTACCAAATAACAAAAATAAGCGACTAAGCGACGTATTTTCTCATCATTTCCACGTGCAGAAAGATGGAAATGTTAAGAAACATCAAGTATGTGCATCGATTTGTTTTAATTGTTTATTCTATTTCGAAGCGCGAAGAAAAATTGTTCTCTTTTCGTAGGACCCACACGGCGAACTAACGGGACAAAACGTTCTGATTGTTTACGGGAGTATCGATGAAACTGCCGATCACTTCGACTGCAGTGTCGATGACGCGAAGAAATATTTGAACGAGTCTCTCAAGATACTTTTTGAAGTACGGGCGAAGAGACCGCGACCTCATTTGGACGACAAAATCGTCACAGCATGGAACGGTAAACGAGAAAAGTTCGAGATTATGTATACGAAATTGCGATAAAAAATGCATCATTATTTTTATCGCAGGACTTATAATCAGTGGTTTGGCACAAGCCGGAGCCGCGACGAAGAACAAAAAATACATCGATTACGCGGAGCACGCTGCAAAATTTGTCGAGCGTCACTTATACGATAAGGAGAAGAAGATTTTACTTCGCAGCTGCTACAGAGGAGAAGGCAACGCGATAACTCAGCCGTGAGTCTGAATATTAATAAATACATACCGATCGATCCAAACAGAACTGTTATTGGGACTGTGAAATATCATTCGTCTTGCAGAAGCGTACCGATAAAAGGTTTTCACGGTGATTACGCATTCTTCGTGAGGGGACTGCTCGATCTGTACGAAGCAACTTTAAACGATCACTGGCTTCAGTTCGCCGAGGAACTCCAAGACATTCAGGATAAATTATTTTGGGACAATGAAAACGGCGGCTATTACAATACAACGCTGCAGGATCGGTCGGTCATTCTCAGGCTAAAGGACGGTATGAATATCTTCCACGCGGCGTATTATATTTCGACCCGACAAATTAACTAAACCGGGAAACAACATTTTCAGACACCGACGGAGCAGAGCCGTCTAGTAATTCCGTGGCGTGTGGAAATTTATTACGACTATCCTCTTGCTTCGATCGTCCAGATTTCAAAGACAAAGCTACCAAGCTGCTGGTCTCGTTTCATCAGTTACTCACGCGGATACCCGCCGCGGTTCCTGAACTCGTATCGGCACTTTTGCATTATCATGACTCGACTACTCAGGTAAAGTAACAGTAATATTGTAAATCCGAAAAAAATTGTGATATATTCTTTATTCAAACGTATAATAATCAATCGGTTTTCTTTCAGATTTTCATAGCAGGAAAAAAAGAAGCTAAAGACACGAGCGAACTGGTCGATGTCGTTAGGCAACGACTGATACCAGCGAAAGCTCTTCTTCTCGTCGAACCCGACAATACCGAAGGTATACTTTTTCAGAAAAACGAAATCGCCAGAAAGATCAAAACTCATACCGGCCGAGCGACAGCCTACGTCTGCCGCCATCATACGTGCTCTCTACCGGTATCCGATCCGGAACAATTGGCCGAACTTCTCGATTCACGAACATAAGTAAATAGAACTTATAACAATAAATAGAGATAGAGGCACCGTTTTTCGTCACCTTAGGCCTGATTGTGGCCATTACACTCGAAGCAATAAAACAAAATATAATCGAATTTAAAAAAAATGGAATAGATCATTCAGTGAGTTTATATCAGAAATTTTGAAGGATCATTATGCGGTTTTGAAAAAAAATTATAATTTGAAGAGTACAATATCAAAAATGGCCACAGACAGTACAGTGGCCACTAACGGTACCCTATACTCGAAAATATTCGAGAAATAGATTGACAATATTAATAATTAATACGGAAAATGTTTCCGCTTTACCACATTCGAAGCTTGTGATAATAATTAGATTAGCAGAGCAACTCGGGGATCTCGGAAATTCGTTGCACGTCGTCAAAATCTTAGAATCGGAGAATAGCATTTTTCTGCTATTAATCGAATAAATCAATGAGAAATAATGAATTTCTGGGTTCGCTGCAATGCAATGCCCAGTGTCGATGAACCTCTTTGTGTCGTACTCGATACAACATAAGATATAGAACATTATAAATTGCGCGCATTGTAAACATAGTGCGAGCGAAATGTTGAACTTTCGCAACATATTGGCGTAGTGCAGCTATGAGCTGAACGGCAATGCTTATTAATAGGAAAATGTAACGAAAGGGATATTTTGACAAGCCGATGAAAACTTTACAGATGAATGATAAATTTGGTAAATAAATGTGTTGTTTACTGGCTGTTGAGAAAATAAATAAAAAAAATGTATAAAAAAGAAATTCATTGACTTTAACGTAAACATAATTCGAAACTTTCTTAAATTAGAATTCATATCAACTGTCGTAATAAGGAGAAAAAACCCGTGGGAATACAATGGATTACTTTCTCTATCACAATTCTAATGATTTTCCAAGATGTTTGAATAGATTTCAATTAAATCGCAACGATGATACGAACGTCAATAATGGAATAAACAGGATTTCTCGAAAACAACGTGTTTCTCGTTCAACGAGAGTACAATAATAAAAGCGTTGCGTTTATCAAGCCATCCGTATGGATTTACAGATATTTAATAGAAGTTTCGTTATTAATAACAATAATGTGCGCTTTACAGTTCATCTTTATCCGGGGTGCCATTTATGTCCCGTACGCTCGATATGAAAAGTGGAATGTTGTTGCGTACGTGACGAATAATCACGAGGAATGGTCGGTCAACGATAAAATCTTCTGGATCATCCATCAGCACCAACGATCTTTTCATCATCATTCGCACAGCTGCAAAAATCCCGATTACAGATGCTATTTTCACAAATTGCAAACTTCGTCGTGTTACGGTGAAAATCTTTTACCCGTTGCCGCCGCGGCTTCGCATCCAAATTCATTTACTTCGAGGAATGCTTTTTGTATGACGCTGTCGACTTTTAATGGCACCGTTGACATGCCAGTAAAGTTGGCTGTATCTTCGAACATCGTTTCGCAACCAATCTGTAATATTATCATTTGTTTGTTTTATGACGATTAAGAGAATTCGCTACCGATTATTTGTGTTGTAGCACTCTGTGCGTCGGATTACGCACCTCGCGAAGAATGCTCTTCAAGTTGATGTTCGACTCGATTTTAAATTTCGGAAGATACAAATGCATAAGTCCCTCGGAACGTTCGGCATCAGCTACAGCACTCCAATCGAAATTCTCTTCAACGAAACTTAGTCCTTCTATCTCATTCGGAAGTATAACTATCATCTCCAAATCCCGTCCCTGCAATAACAATAATAATTCACGATTTTGATTTTTATATTATTAGTCCCCGAATCTGTTAAATGAAACTGTCTGACGATAACTCGCCTTGTACGGAATTTCGAGAAATTTCGACTTGAGACTCGGTAATTCGCCGTGATAATACTTGGACTCTTTGTACATCGTAGGCACTTGTTTCGTCGATGTTTTACTTGTGTGAAACACTCGATTCTCCGTCGCTCTAGCGTTGAATTGATGCTCCCATTGGCCTTTGAAGTATATCGCATTGACCAGTACGACTTTCATGAACTCATTGATATCGTCTGAAGAAAAGAAGTTATTTCGTTAGCCCGCAAAAAAAAGGGGTCCTCTATGTATTGGCGCTACAACGAAGTCTCATATACCTCGCGAAATAATTTCATTTATCTTCTCATTGGTATTCTTTGATACCCAATCGTTGATCAGCTTTGCCGAGGCAATTTTATCAGAAAAATTAACATTTTCGACAGAAAAGTTGTAAAAATCTGTGCCCTTTGTCTGGAACGCTTTGTGCAAATCCATACCTTCGGCAAGGAAAAGGGCATTGACCACACTAAGTTCAACTGTATCCAAACTCTAAAAAAAAAAAAAAATGATTATTCTAATTTTATGCCAAAATCGTTTACCATACTTTTCTTACATTGAGAATAGACATGAGATTCTTATATTCAGTGTGCAATTGTTCTGTGTTCGACAAGCGAAGGCTGGCTATCAGTTCGTCGGCAGTTACTCCATCAGAGCCATGGAATAGATAAGACAGAACAATATGCGCGCTGAGAGGAGAATTGACGATGTTTCCTTTTGTTGATTTTGCTATCACCTAAACATAAAGTTGAACATCATTTACAAATATTGCAATTACCGATGAAACAGGCGACAAAGATAATGGAGCGTCGTACTTTGTGGAAGTTTGATGAAAAAGCTCCGCATCCCTGAGCCAATTCTGAGACATTGGAATTTTCGTTGGCGAGCGCCATTTTGGAAGAATTCAACAAAATTGTTATGAAAATCCAATTGAGCATCCGAGATACTGTAACGGTAAAAAAAAAATTAAAAAATGATTGTACAATTCAACGTACTTTCCACTTATTTATTTTCTAAAAGCAATTATGGCGAGTGTAAGCATAAATTATCACCTGGAAACATGACTAAAAGCTTTTTTACATTGATGATTAACAATATGTGCGATTTTTTATAAGATTATTTTTACGGAAGCGTGCAGCGTTTTTTCAGTGCTGACAGTTCATTTCGACGTATCGAGGTTAACAAGATAGTCGAAGATGATGTTAGAAATGATAAGAGCTTTTCGTATTATCATCGGGTGGGCAAAGAACGCTCTTAAAATAGAGACGGATTACACACTATAAAGCTGTGACATCTCTACAAAGATGTATAGATAGATACAACATATATATCGGCTTTACAAACAAGTCTCTTGTCCTGTCAAAAATGATGACGTAGCACTCGATTCTAAACGCCTAACCCTTTACGCCTACGATTCTCAATAAAAGAAGATGCGAAATGTGCACGCGGATGGGAGGTGGGGCTACTTGTTGTGATAGAAAAGCCGCAAGGAGGGGAGAAGTGTGCAACAAGTATGAAACGCATCACAATGTTAACATGTAACAATTAAAATCTACGTCACGTTTTGCAAAATCACACAACACGTGAGCAAAAAAATATGTAAATGTAGAAAAAGTAAATAAATTATGTAAATTAAGTGAGGGTTAGTAATCAATTCTGACAAACACGACATGTTCACGTGAAGAACATTCATCAAAACATCGTACGTGCAGATTTTTATACGAATAATGGGCGGCGTAATAAGAGAAAAATAATAATAATGAAGTTGACGCCGTTCGCATAAAGCCGACGATATCTCAACTACATAAGAACGATGTTTTCTTGTTACCACTGTTACGTTATAACAGAGGCGCCGGATACTCACTACGGCCGCTCGATTTGTATCCAGCGCACTTGAGAGTTCAGAAATGTATGCTTCGTTTGCCGGTGAAATCAGGTAACCATATCGGGGGGAATACATCCTCCAGTCACGCACACGCAACGAACGTCTTGAAACGTGTGCTATGAGTATCTGAGGTTCGAGCCATGTGTGTTTGAGATAGTGGTGAAAAACATCAGTTCGGTTAGCAAGCAAGTGCGCGATTGCGGATTGTTACTCGTAAGTTATACCACATGAGAATCGTCAATCTATACGCGGAGGAATTCGGCGAAAAAGCGTGAACCGTTACTCGTGTTTATCAAATCATTATAACCCTCTCTCTCTCTTCCTTTCTCTCGAAAGAGAGAGAGATATAACGGCAGTATCTATCAGCGTGCCTGCAGTCGCGTGTTGACACAATCGATGCGGCATCGCATTGACACGTATCTCGCGAAGACTGCATGCCTCGTTCCGTTTATCTATGAAAATACCCAGGCAACAGCGTGGGATAATAAATTACGCGGAAAAATATAACTTTGTCGTTATTTTTATATCGTTTACAAAAGCAACGTTTGTGTAAGCGAATATCGTCATCGTAAACGGTAATTAAAGAAGAAAACGACAGAACAATGTCGACGGCCGCGCAGAGATGCACATTTAGGTTATTGAAGAGTTGTACGCGTCGGGAGTTTTCGAATCTAACTATTACGAATACGTCGCTAGCAAGATCGTTGAGCCACGTTGGAACAGAAAATTCGACGAACATTTGGTAAGTTTTTGTCACGCTTCAACTATGATATAAATAAAGGATGATTTCGTCTATTAATTAATGCACAAATCAAAACCGGTTGTGCGAGGTATGCTTTAACCTTGTACTCGTAGTTGTTGACCTTTGTGAACACCTGTTATCGGGTGCTGTATCGATCCGTGGTAGCGCCAATTTTTTTTTCTTCCACGTTTCAACGCATCATGATTATTTGTATTTACGTCAAGGCGCTCGCACGATTATATCTTTGTTTTCACAATCATATCTATAAACTCATCTTTTCTTGTACCGGGATCGCATTGTATCGTTGTCTGAGTGCCGCGATGCGTTATTGCCTTCAGTACCACGGTTATCGACTCACTGATCTTTGGATCTGCATGTTTCGAATTCTGTGAGAAATACATTTTTTAGAATAGTCACTCTTCTTATGACTGATTATAATTGATGATTGATCTTGTATACATATACAGAATTATTCAATCGATGCGCGTATCTTTACTATGAAACAAAAAAAAATTATTAAGGGTAAATATTAATCATTAGACCTCATCGTTTCGAGAAATATCCATAACTTGAAAAAAAAAAAATTTTGTCCGGATTAACCCCTTTTTGATTCACAAAACGTGTTATCACGAAATCTCAACTGTTTTCTTGACTATCTTTAGCTACATGTGTTAAGTTCACAACGGTACAAAAACGTTTTCAAGAATAGCAAAAAGGCAACACCTATACTCACTCCAAACTTCATGCTAATACCTGAATTTTCTTCAACTCTATCCTTGACTCATAGATATTTTTGGAGTTGAATATCAATGCTATGCTAAATTCTCATTGTTATAACAATTTGCAGATAAATATGTGCATTAATCATAGTCCATGTTATACACGTATAATACTTCATTTTTTTCTGGTTGCCGGTTCAGTTCTATTCACGATATACTCCATGTCGCATCGTGCGTCCCGAGTCATGAGACTAGAATATACGTTATCTGAATAATTCGATAGATATTGAAAAAAAAAAAAAAGAAATGGAAAAGTAAGATCCGCGTAAAATTCAGGTCACGTTAGATAGTGCAAAATAATCATTTTCGCGGTTTCTTTAACGATTTTTCGTTGTCGTATTATTATACATCTCATTGCTGCATATATCCACAGGCCAAACGTGTCGCGTATGGTGCACAGCGCGGCGCAAACAAGTTGGGCAACGACAAGGGATGAAAGCCGAGAATTGATGGCTGTTTGGCCAGACGTGGTAAGAGATCTCACAGAAGCGGGTCGTAATCTCGATATTCCCGATGCAACGAGATGGATGGCAAAGGTACGCTTAACTGACGAAAATTTTAACAATCAACGTAATAATTATTCTTTTCATGATATATATATATATATATTTTTTGTTTTTTTAGGTACTCCAGTACAATGTTCCAAGCGGCAAGAAAAATCGGGCTCTCGCCCTCGTTTACGCCTACCGGATGCTCGCTCCGCCGAACGACCTCACAGAGGAAAATATACGACTGGCAAGGATACTCGGATGGTGTACCGAATTGGTACGAACATTTTTTCAATAACGAACCTCTGTTTTCCTCAATGAAATATTTATAAGACGATATTTACTTAATTCGCGATAGTAGTTAATCGTACTACAAATATTCTGTCGTTCTTATCTGAATGAGTCTTTCGCACGATTGTAGTGTCAAGCGTTTTATATCGTGGAAGACGACATAATGGATCGTTCAACGATTCGAAGAGGTCAAAAATGTTGGTACCTATACAATGACATAGGCCTCGCCGCCATCAACGATGGTTTACTGCTGGAACAATCAGTTTTCCAATTGCTTCGCACTCACTTCAAAGGCAAACCGTGCTATTTGGATCTCATAGAAACTTTTCACGATGTAAGCGATACGATTTTCTTACGGAAAAAAATAAGTTTCGTGTTCCTACTATATTCCGCGAATTTATAAAAAAAAAACGAATTCGAATGTACGCAGAACATAATGAAAACTACTATGGGCCAAACTTTGGATTCGCTGTCTACACAGTTCGGTCAAAAGCCAAACTTGAATCTTTTCACTATGGATCGTTACAACTCTATTGTAAAATACAAAACGGGATATTATTCCTTCGTAATGCCCGTTGTACTGGCTATGTACTTGGTGAGTATCTGTCGGCAACGTTTCCTTCTCCGTCACTACGTGGTGTTTTTTTTCAATATACCATTTATTTTTTTTCCCGTCAAAGGCTCGTGTAACCGACGCAGAAATGCATAGACAGGCAAAAACGATTCTTTTGGAAATGGGACATTTCTTCCAAGTGCAAGACGATTATTTGGATTGTTACGGAGAGCCAAAAGTGACCGGAAAAATTGGTCGCGATATTCAAGAGGGAAAATGCTCGTGGCTCGCCGTCGTCGCTCTGCAACGCGCCACCCCGGCACAGAGGAAACTTTTTGAAGTTTGTATTCGAATTTATTTCTCAAATTTCCCGATCGATCGATATTTCCATCCGATTTGCAACGCACTGATTTCTTTTTTTTTTTCAGGAATGCTACGGTTTTGACGATGCGGAGAAAGTAGCGAAAATCAAACAGCTCTACGATGATTTGGGTTTACCGTTGACATATTCCGTCTACGAGGAAGAAAGCTACAATCTCATGAATACCCATATACAACAAATTTCTCGCGGTCTTCCACACGATCTATTCTTCAAATTTCTCTCGAAGATCTATCGTCGTGACGCTTGATTATCACGCAGCCGACGCCAAACGACGCCCAATAACGTTACCTCTAAAACAAAAACTTATGGATACATTGGATATATATCTTTTATATTATGTATAGATGTGTACAGACAGTGCAGGAAAATATGTATGCTGTAATTTCATTATACAGAGGTATATGATCGTATAATCTTCCGATAGGCCTGCGATATAAAGTCAATTTTTGTACAACAGTTATAGCGCAACAGTGCAGTTATTTTTGTGCTCCGATTCCGCGCTACCAACTCGTTATCTGTAAGCAACGACGCATCCAACCGTCACGCATCGAATTGATTTACAAATTTATCGCTCGGAAAGAAATTCCGGACTTGTATTTTCAATGTTTATCACTAGGCGACAGTGATAAACATTGAAAATACAAGTCCGCGAGCGAAGATACGGAGGCATTGAACTTTTATTATATCAACAATGGTTTGTGCAAATTTTCTTCCAGTGTAAATATGGAAATACTACCGCGCTTTTGGCTTCGTTCCGATCTTCTTGTTTCTCCACGGCGTACTTTTCTTCACGTTGTTACGGACTTTCGATCGAACTATTTGCTTCAATTCACGTCTGACGCTCGGAAAGTTTCCCGTTGTCGATGGTTTTGTCTTGAAAAACTCTTCGACGTCTGAACGGACATTGAAAAGCGATGATGAATAATTGATTACGATTCTTAACAGAGATAAACTTTGTACTACTTATAAAAATACGATTAGGCACTTACCGCGGAATAATTGATCGTCAACATCGTAAAAAAAGGTTTCTTTTGTCGCTGCCGAATGAATATTTGTATTGTTTTTGTAAGGATTATTTTTAGAAGTTAATTGATCCATCGATGGCTCCGGCTCTTCGTCGTCCGAAGATTCGTATTTGAAAGGATTTTTAGCGTCCCAATTTGTTCCTTGCGCCGAATTCGAAGTTGCATTGTAGTCATCGCTTCTATCTGATAAAAAGAAATGAGGACGCCTCGTGTCACAAAATTTTCGTCGTAATTGATAAAAACTTAAATTGAGCAAAGAGGTAATCCGAATGTACTTTTGTCCGTAGGTGTGGCCGTTCCGAATGTCTTTAGCAAGCTAAATTCTTCCTTGACTTTCAAGCTTTCCGTGAGATTTTCCGAGACCGAGTAGAAAACGTCGCTCGACACAACAACCGGTGCTTCTTCTTCCTGTTCCATCTCGTTTGCAGCTAACTTTTTTTTCTTAGCTTTCGTAGGCTTCGGCATCATTTCCAATTCGTGCGCTCGATGACCACTTGCCGTAGGATCGTAACGTACCATTTTATTCTGTTTCTTTGCATTAAGATTTTCGTCGCGAGCTTTAAACGGTTTTCCCAATACATTTTGCAGTATATCCAATTGCCATCGGGTCTCATTTTTCAAATCATTTTCGCCGTTTTCCTCGGTAACTTTTATCTTGGAAGCTTCATCGTCATCGAGGAAACGCTCGTCGAGAGCGAATCGTTGATCACGCCCGAGATTGTTCAGAGACATCGTGAGCTAAACGAATATACATTTTATTTACAACAGATTTTGAAGAATGATTTTATGAGGGATCCGATTCAAAGAGAAATGCACAATCGCGCAAACCTTAGCACTACGTTTTTCGTCGTGCTGAAATTTATCGGCGTTCCAATCCGTTTGATCGTCATCATCGTCGTCGAACAGAGATTTACTTCTTTTCTCTGCCACAATTTTGTCGATGTCGTCGGAAAATACGACCTTTTTGTTTTTACTACTGCTGTCCTAAAGACGAATGTTAATTAACGTCAATGCATTTGCACAACTCACAGAGGTATTTCTGTATCTTTTAAAGAGATTCATAATAGATTCGCAAACATTCTTACCACAGCTTTCAGAGAGTAACTGATCATCTGTTCTTTCGCTTTGAACGCTTGCCGCTTTTGTTTCATAGAAGCCAATCGCTTGATCTCCGATTCACTGAGAATCTTTTTTTCCGGTATCTTCACTGGTTTCTCGATCTTTGGTTCAAATTCTTCTGGTATTTGCCTCTCTATTTTAAGAGGTTTCTTAATAGGAATCGTTTCGATTTGAAGAGCCGGGTCATAGGAAAAATTTGAAGCTTTATTCGATTGTTCGGCGTCATCCTGCTCTATAGAGTTGTTAGCCAATTCGTCAAAATTGTAAATCTTTTTTGCAGCTGTTGTCCTAATATTTGCAGGGGTCTTGATATTGATTTTTTCTATGGGACGATCACGCGGCAATTTTGCATCTTCGCTCGGTTCTTTGCGATTGGCCGCTTCTTCTCTTTCCCTCTTCAAGCGATCCAAGAAACTTTCCTTCGCTACCTCAACACGTATTGCATAGCCATCCAAATCTGTTCCATTTACAACTCGAAAACCTGAAACACGAAATATTTGTAAATAACGATATTTTTGAGTCACCATACACTAGCGAAACTGCAGTTCATGAAACTCACAAGCATTGAGTCTCGCGTCGGATGTCGTGAGATTCACGAAAGCTATTCTGCTGCCATCGTTTTGAATTTTATCCTTAATATCGATATTCTTGATGGTTCCATGCTCCTCGAGGAGTTTTTGGAGTTTGTTGTCGTCGATATCGGGAGGCAAATTCCTCAAGAAGAGTCGATGGTCTTTTTCCATTTTTTAAAATCTTTTCTATGTACACGAAAAGTTTTTCTTTTGCAATTGGAAAACGGAGTATTGCATTCGAAATAAGTCGTATAAAAATTATGTTTTCTAAAACACGATGAAATTCAAATAAATACTTTCCCGTGTTGTTTTTTTGACTGACAGAGGCACGTGGATAGGCAGCTGAAAAGTGAGGTTATAACGTTGTTCTTTTCGATGCAGACATAAATTAAGTAGTACTTCAAATTCCCCGCGAAATTTTAGCGCTTGCGTACACGACACTTTAATTGACCGGTCAATTGACGAGCCGAGTAACGAATTGCGAAACAACTCAAGCGAACGTTTCGATTTATTCATTTATTTTACAATTGTTAGTCAATCTATTAGTTAATATCAAAGAATCATCGAACGCTTCGTGAATTTATAATAGATTACTCCGTGCATTTTGGTTTCTTAGCGATCTCGCCGCCCAAAACGGCCTTCTTTTCGAGATGGTCAATTGACGGTTCCGTGACGGTCAAGGAAGAGAGAAAGTGGAGACGGAGATTTCTCCATAATCCGTATATGGGTATAGTGGCGAAATCGTGAATTTAACGAAGCACGCCAACGAAGATGGCGGCATCCTTGTCAGGTAGGGTTTTGTTTACTCGATTTATTGCACATGAATATTGTTAAAAAAATATCGTTATACACTCAACCAATGTGCCCGGGTGTCACGTTCAATTTCTATCGCACCGTGTCTCTATAATTAGATTCATTCGGAAAGTTCGCTCATTCATTGAAAACGTTAATTTCAGTTTTCCCGCAAGTCTATTGCATATCCTTGGAAAAACTATTTTGAGAGTTTTTCACTGAAGTTTCCGCACGGAGTAAAATTGCAGTCGCGATAATATCACTCCACGAAAATGGCGGCATCTTTATCAGGTAAGAGTTTCTTTGAAAAAAAAATATATATATTTTTTGTTGTGGTACTGAAATTGATTTTTATCGCCTATCATGGGCTTATAATGGACGTTAGTGACTAAAAATTGCATTTTTCCTAACATGCAGCTTACTGGGTCAAGTTTTTCAAAGGCGCAGGTTTTCCTCTCGACGTAGCGACAAAACATGCCGTAGTATTTTCCAATAACAGAATTAAGCCAGACATGCTTCCCGATCTGGATAAACCGAGTCTTAAGGATATGGGTATAACCCTGATGGGAGATATGATAGCGATACTTCGTTACGCTAAGAAAGTAGTGGAGGACACTACTTGCGAGAGATTCCTTGTAGACACAGAAGACGACAAACCGCCTGTTGCCAACAGACAGCCCTTAGTTGCTAGAACTATAGTGAAAAAAGTTGTTGCCAAAGCTCCCAACAAAACGGTGCTAACGCCCAAACCGAAGATCGCTCAGGAAATTGTAACCAAAGTCGCGAAACCTCCCGCGAGCACCGTGACAAAAACTTCGGTTACGAAAAAAAAAATCGTACCCAATACTCGCGTTGTTTCTCAAGTTGTAAAAGAATCGTCGCAGATACCGGCGAAAAGAAAGCTCGCACCCGCGAAAGATGATTCCGAAAGCGACAGCGAGGACGAGTGGATCGCAAGTCCGCAAAAGCGTCTTAAATTACCACCGGATGACGAAAAAGTCGGCTACACCGTTATAATGCCAAAGGGGCGAACAATAAGGAGTCAAGAGATACTGAAAAAAATTGCCGATCCAAAACGCACGGTCTTCGATCGTTTGGGCGATAGTTCGGTTACCAGTACCACAAATTTGGCCGAAGCGAGTCCGACGTTCAATATAACGGGTCTGGGTAGCGATGTTCTCAAGAGAAATTCGAGCGTTTTTAATCGTCTCGGCGACAAAGACGCGAAAAAGATCGAGAAACCGCAGTGCGGAATACTTAAAAACGGCACAGCAACGATTAATTCACCGACCCCGCAGGGAATTCTCAAAAATAGACCCTCGTCCATTGGCTCAACGACGATTACGGTGAAAAATTTGTCGGCGAAGGTGGCGGCCGCCAAATCTACGGGTACTATGCACGCCGATCACGAAAAAAGTCAAAAAACAGCTTCGAGTAGCGTTAAACAACTCGTACGCACTACGAAGAAAATCAGATTGAACGACGTGGTGCCTAACGCTACGAAAACTGTAAGAAAAGTTGCTACTACGTCGAGTAAATTAGGTGCGTATTTTCTCATTAATTTACGACGTATATTCAAATTTTTATCAAAAGTATTCGATGATTAATATTTATTTTTATTCTGCAGCTTCCGAAAGAGTTGGCGCTGTACCGGCTAAAGCACGACTGGGATTAGCCGGAAGTGGATCTACGAAGCAAGTAACGTTCAATCGAGTTACGAAGGTTGCACACATTAAAAAACCCGGCGTATTCAGCCGGCTCGGTATCTGAGGATTTTATGTCGAAACTCTAAAAACTCTTTAGTCAATAACTTTCTTAAGATTACTTCATCGAACTTTTCATTTGTTTTCTACTCCGAAAGACACCCTGTAAATAAGTAGGTAGTCAAATATTTCTAATGCATTTTCTTTTGATTTTCTTTTTAAATCGATTTTTTGTTGCTCCGATTTGCCATGGAAGCTTTTCAATAATCTCCAGATTTGTATCTTAAACTCAATTATGTGAATCGATCATAATGAAAATTGTTTACTTTTCATTTCATTTTGTTTTATAATATCGATCGACTAGCGCGTGAGTACTTCGCAGGAACGATTTGTTCGAAGGACAATGATGTGACTTCGTACCGTTGTAAAATCGTTTCTTCAAGGTAAAGGGAAGAAAAAAATAAAATTTTATACAAGCGAATTTCGTCGTGAAACTTGAATGTATAATTCGTACAAATATACATACAATACTTTGCTATACGCATTAAAATAACAGTAACAACTTTGTCAATGTGTTACATTTTTTTCCCTCCGAGATCTGTAATAACTTTTCAGGACATAAAAACATATTCGGCAATATATAAACAGCTTAATCAACCTCGCGATGCAGTCTCGAGATTTCACGTCGAGTTACATAGGATGTTTCTCGAGTTTTTCGCGTGTTGTATAACGATAATATTTCGTGCTATCGTACACGAGTTTTAATTTGAAAATATATTATTCCGTATATTTTTTTGCAAATTTGTTACAAGGACGAGTGAATGCCTGAGACTGATCCATCCGGTTTTAAGAAGCATTTTTACCAGTGACCTTTATCGGTGTGAAGAATATCGTAGAAAGTTCATCGCCGGCCTTGCTGCGCCCATCTTGTCGTCGCTGAAACTTAAATATCCGATCGGATGAGAAATCAACCTTTTACCGGTAAAACGCCTACGAATTCTTCACTCAATACGCTCATCTCTTTCATCGGATGGACGTGAGTTTGGCTTTAATTTGACACAATAAAAAAAAAAGAAATGGAAATCTACGATTTTCAATTATCTCAATTTTTTTCTAAATAAAAAGCTTAATCTTGACCTCAATGTCTGAAATACTTTAATGAAAATTCACTCAAATCTCATTGACTGCGAAAAAACTGAACAAAAAAGACGCAACAATTTAATGCGAAGAAATGGTGATACTTTTATACTCAACCTGTTATTTGTACACGTTGGCAATTTATTCACAATGCAAAAGGGGAGGCGATTAGCGGCTTCCGAGATAAGTCCCAATTTGCAATGCGACGACTGTAACCATTCGAAAATCGTGAATTATAACCGACATAGATAAAAAATTGCGTCAAACGAACCGGACCTCCGTTGATCAAAAATCGGTACCAAGAACCAAAGACGAAATCGATCAATCGAAAAAACGGCAAAACAAAAAAAAAATTATCTCAACTCTTCGGGTAATGCGCGTGGTAGAAAAATAAAAAATACTTTTATCGCGAAGATTCTCGATAATCGGCCGATAATCGATCATCGAAGCCCCAGTTTACAAAATAAAGTTGACGCCCACCTTTTCATAAAATTTTCCAAGTGCCACCTCACTCCCACCAAGCCGCCGTCCTGCAAAAATGAAATAGTTTTTACAGCCTCGGAGGAAAAAATATTGTCGCCTGTCTTAAAATTACAAACTAATTCTGTACAATGTCATCAATATTTTCTTCTCTTCTGAATGATCAACGGCAATAATAGTCTTAAAAATAACGAAGATTGTGAAAAAAAAAAAAAAAAAAAATCTGCATGTCAGCAAATCAGGTATCAAATATCTCAGGCATTCTTTGCATTATTTGATTTTTGTTAAATTGACTGTTTTTTTTTTTTTTTTTTCTTTGTTGCCAATATTTCATGCACAATGAACGATGAGCAGCAGCATCACCGGAGAAACGAATGTTTATCGATTATTACAATACTAGTATACAATGCTTTCTTCTTGAATGCGACAAACCCACCGGTATTTCGCGATATATCGAAATACCGACTATATATATATATATCGTCGATATGTCGCCGTAATCGTAAATACGTTGTCTTCCGAGTTGACGATTCTCGGTGTCGTCAATACTTCGATAATAAGTCAGACCGACGTGATTCCACCTTTCGCCGGTTCTCCATTGTAGTCTCGTCACTCTGAGGAATTGACGCTATTCAGATGGCAGATGGAACAGAATTCAAGCGATATCTTCCCTGAATTAACGTGCAGACATATACCGCTGTTTTCGAGACTCTCGAACAAGTTACCAGGATCATTGAATGTGTCGGCGGCATCGCGAAAGTAATCCATTGTACCGGTAGCGTCGTTGCAGTTGTTGGATAGCGAATCGAAGATATTCGCATCGAATTGCGGCATATCATCGAATTCGTTGTCCGACATACCGAGAAGCGATGCTGTACTGTGATCCTGCGTCTTTTTTCCGTTATTCGGAGTTACTTGCGAAAACGCTCTGTCTTCTTTACCGTACGGAATGTCTTCCGAATCGGCGTAAATTTGATTTTTTTCATCGAGGGACCCATCCCTCGATGTTGTGTACGTGTGATCCGAGTCGGCAAGTGAATGAGATTTTTTACCGTTCTCCGCCGTTTCGTATGATTCCTTTCTCGTCGAGCCGTTTTCTATATACTTTCCTCCTCTGTTCCAAAAATTCGAGTCCCAACTTTTTTGCGATGATTTTTCAAATGGTTCGTTCTTAATTTCCGATTTTTGGGCTGATTTGGCGACACAGGTGTTGTTTCTTTTCTTCACCGATAGAGTGTCGTTCATTGATTTTAACAGCATAGTTATGCTGCTACTGTTGTTCAGAACATTTTTCAGGTATGAAACTTCGGCTTTCAAGCGTTTTAGATCGATGTCCTGTCGTTGTATTACGTTTGTGAGATTTTTGTTTTCTTGACGATAGAAGGACAGTTTCGATTCCACCTTCTCGAGATACTCCTTTTTGCGTTGACGATTTTCACGCGCCATCAGTGCGTTTCTGTTGAGACACGGACGTTTGGAAATTCCTCGACCCCGACGACGCGGCTCGCTCGAACCGTTCGAGCCAATGCTGTCTTGACGTCCCGGTACCGAACGACCACTCGACGAGACTTCGAAATCGCCGTCGCGAGGATCATCGTTTCTATCTTCGTCGGATGAACTGTCGTAGGCGTATTCGGCCATAACGTTTGCACGACGTTTGCCCGACATCGCAAACACCACGAGATCTTTTTAGAAGCGTAGACGAAACTCCCCGACAACTTCGCACAACCCGACACGTACACGATTCTCGAAGGTTCGCGATTGATGTTGACGATTTTTTCGTTTGTAGCGCAAATAGTCGTGCAATAGAATGTTGACCAAAGTCCAGAGAGAACGGCGGAGACTTGTCGAAACTGCGTAGCAGCTGTGACACTGAGCTGCTTAAAATGGCTGCTGGCCCCCGGCGGTGTTTCTCTCTCTCGCACCACGAACCACGTGATACGGCGCGCAGCCGCGCGGATTTGTTTCACTACACTTCTCAAGTAGGGGAGTTAGGCAACGTCCTCTGTGCGAGCAACACGTCTTGCAAGAGATCAAGCGGAGTTTCAACTTTATTAACGCTACGAACACATAGTTTTACAGCGGAGTTTCAGTCTATTTTCCCGTTTCATTTCTCGTTTCTGTTTTTGCCGTTCTCTGGCTCAAAAACTTCACAATCTCGACTTTTCCCTGTCTTTCTCCCTTGGAGGTTAGAGACATGGCCTCTAATTCCGGCGGGAACGACGACGAAGACACCATGATGCAGTCAAACGACGATGCTGGCAACCCGAGCCAAATTCCTTGGCGTGAGGTTCCATCGAACAATAATAAAAAAAGGCAGCTCGCCAATGAAGAAAAACTCGACGATTCTAAAACTAAGCAGACGAAGAACAATAAGATTCAGAATACCGGCGAAAGTCAGGGCGCGATCCCCAAACAGTCAACGCAGTCAAACGTTCCAGAGTCAACTTCGATTCCAGGCTTTCCTGGAGTCCCGTCTCATTATCTAGCACATCGATTCAGCGCTACTAACGAAGGACCTTTCAGAGTTCTTATACAAAACGCCGAAACAGAACCCCGACTCAATGCTACGAACGTAGGTAAGTGGCTCTGCGATATTTTCAAGCACGAGGTTCTCGACACGTATAGCTCGGGCAAACACCAGGCGACGACTTTCCTCAGCTCAGCAGCTGCAGCGAATAAACTCGTCTCTCTTCCGGATCTGAAAACTCGAAAACTAATAGCGTTTATCCACCCATTCAACCTAACAAGGGACGGACGCATCTCTCACGTTCCAATCGACATAACGGACGCCGAATTGATTTGCGAAATCTCGCAATACTATCCCGTTGCCGCTGTACAACGGCAGAATCGCAAAACCACAATCGATGGTAAAACAGAGTTAGTTCCTACGCAAACGGTCCGCGTCATGTTTGACGGCCAATCGCGCCCCGACTTCGTATACATTTTTAGAGTTCGCCATCCGGTGCAGCCGTATTTCACGAGTTTAAAGCAGTGCTTCAACTGCTTCCTATTCAGACATGTGCAACACCAATGCAAAGGGCGAGCCAAATGCATTCGCTGTGGCGAAGCAAAACACGCCGATGGCGCAGTTTGTCCGAACGCCAACACCGCGCCTAAATGCGCGAACTGTCAAGGCCAACATTTACCAACCGAAAAAACTTGTCCAGTTTACATCAAGGAAAAGACAATCAACGACGTCGCGGCTGAACGCTGCATCTCTTTCGCGGAGGCCAGAGCCATAGTGACGGGAACACCAACAACTTCGAACCCACCTCGCTCTACGCTCATGCGCACTGACGCTCACTTTCCGAGTCTGCCTCGTTCTCCACCCCCGATGTGTCCCGCACACCCCCCTCCTCAGTCGTCTTCTATCCCGAACCTCGCGTACAGTCAAGTACTGGCTCCCGCCCCCTCTGTCACTCCCACCTCGTCTCAATACTCGTCTCAGTTTGACACAACCATCTCCACCCCGCCATCCCCACGTATGCATCAGACTCGTCCGCCGTCTCGACACCGCTCACAGCAACCAACCTCGACAGCATACTACACAACTAGGAATGAGCACGCCAACTTATTAATGAATCCAAACGGACGTACTCCGCAAGCCACAAACGGATTTGCCCTCAACGGATCGTATCCATCGGATCCACCGTTACCAAATCACTCCACGAGACCACCGGAAGTTGGCGCTTCGTCTTTTTCGAGCGTCATTCCCGCCATCATCAAACTCATTATCGATCAACTCACTCCGCTTCTATCGGCCGTAGGTCAAGCAGATAAACTTACCCCTATAGCTGCCGCTCTCAACTCGATAATAAACCTTTTTATTCCTCAAACTAACTACCAATATGGCAGTGCGTAAAAAATTAAATATTTTACAATGGAATTGCCGCAGCGTCAGGAACAAAATAGGTCTTTTAATGCAGATAGCAAACGATTATGATATTCTAATCTTATGCGAAACATGGCTCATCGACAATTCTAGTTTTTCTTTGGACGGTTTTAACACGATTCTGAAAAATAGGTTCGGCTCTAGAGGTGGTGGATTAGCCATCTGTCTCAGGAAAGACATCGCTTTTACTGTGATTGACACCGTCTTTCATAGTCCCGGTAAAATTGAAACCTTAGCAATTTCGATCTCAACGTCCATAGGAGAACTTTCAATAATAGCACTATACAGATGCCCGTCGATAAATACGCGCTCTGTAGACTGGCAATTTCTCTTCGATTCCCTTTCTTATGATCAACCGTTAATCATTGGAGGCGACTTCAATTGTCACCATACTGCTTGGGGCAGTTCAACCGTCTGTCCGATAGGAAATTCCTTGTCTGAAACCATAATTGACTACGATCTTGCGTGCCTAAACAATGGCTCGCCAACGCTCATTACAGCCCCCAACCAAAATAAATCAGCTATCGATCTTTCGTTTGTATCTCCTCAAATACTCCCTCTTGCTTCTTGGGAAGTAGGACTAGACGCGCTGGGTAGCGATCATCTTCCTATCTCGATCTCTCTAGGTATCTCTCTCTCAACCCTCTCATTCTCTTCTCATCGCTTTTCGCTTAAAAAAATGGACTGGGATTTATTCGATTCACACTTAAACTCTAAATCGTCTTCGTTCGCCGATCCATCCCCCCTTATTCAATACGACAAAATTCTCGAAGGCATTTATTCATCTATTTCCACCTTATGTCCTAATACAGTTGTCAGTCACCCGCGAAAATTCAAATCCAGACCTGCCATCTGGTGGAACGAAGCATGCGACGATGCCCATTCGGCCCGCAAACGAGCTTGGGCTTCCTACCGACGCGAAGCAAATATAGAAAACCTCGTTAACGCCAAAAGGTTAGACGCGACTGCCAAAAAAATCTTTAAGAAGGCCAAAAAAGAATCCTGGATTAATTTCACGAAAACTATCGATTTTAGAACTTCGCCGAATACCGTCTGGGAAAAAATTAAGAGATTCCGTCATCGTAATCTCTGCGAAACCGCAAATCACTTAAACAACACAGCCACGATCGAAAAAATGCGTAACTTAATTCCATCAATCTGTCCTCCGAACTTATCTTTTACTTCAAACTTTCCGAATACATTCCTGTCAAATACTCAACTAGATTTACCTTTTTCAATAACAGAGCTTAAAAACGCGATCAAATTAGGAAAGCGCAAAGCGGCCCCAGGGCTGGACAAAATTGATTCAAACATTATACTACACCTTCCTTTCTCAATTCATAAACTCCTTTTAGAATCCTTCAACGGCTTCTTCAAAACCGGAATCTACCCTCACTCGTGGTCAGAGTTCTTGGTCTTTTTCATACCTAAAGCTACATCAGGAAAATTTCGCCCGATCTCGCTGGCATCGTGTTTTTTGAAATTAATGGAAAGACTTCTCCACACTCGTCTAATTCAATGGCTCGAAAGCAATTTGCTTCTATCTTCTTCGCAGTTTGGCTTCCGAAAGTCGCGTTCGTGCGCTGACAACTTAGCGATACTGACAACAGAAATTTACACAGGCTTCTCCGAAAAGCAATTTACAGCATGCGTCTTTCTGGACGTCGCTGGCGCCTTCGATAATGTAGATCCGGGTATTCTCGTTCACGACCTTCGCGATATGGGGCTTCCATGGACCTACTGCAAATTTATATATAATTTAACTAGCTCAAGATCTGTTTTCTTTAAGATTGCAGGGGAAACGCTCGGTCCATTTGATTCTTTTAAGGGGGTTCCACAAGGATGTATCCTTAGCCCGCTCCTCTATATCTTATACACCAACGGTCTTGAAAGTCAACTACATGAGAATAGTTCATGCCTTCAGTTCGCTGACGACATCGTCGTCTTCTCTCGTGCAAACAACATCCAGGATTGTCTTTCGTCTCTTCAAATCAGCCTTGATAACATCTCTACTTATCTACAGTCCAAAGCTCTTTCCATAGAACCCTCAAAATCCAATCTAGTCATTTTCTCACGCAGGCGATACAATCCGTCGCTGTACAGTCTAAATATCAACCATTCCCAAATCTCAGCTAGTTTGCAAACCAAATTTCTGGGTCTTAATCTTGATCACCGCCTCTCATGGAGACTGCACAAAAATAGTGTAGTTTCCAAATGCAAAAAAACCATCAACATGATCAAATGCTTGCGGTCCACTTGGTGGGGTGCTGACCCGTCGTCACTCATGACTATCTACAGAGCGCTTATTAGGAGCTGCATCGAATACGGCTCTTTGGTTCTTCCTATCAGAGACCAATCGCTTTTTCAAAAGATTGATATTATTCAACGTCAAGCAATTCGATTTGCTCTCGGCTTACGGGGCTCTACGCCTAACAACGTTGTTCTAGCCGAAGCCAAAGAGCCGCACCTCTGCACTCGTCTCCAATACTTATCGAGCAAATTTATGATTAAGGCTTTTTCCTCTTCCTGGCACCCTCTCCATAACTCCATTCCGGCGCTTATCGATTCTATTCGTACGAACAACACCTACACGCCTCTCCTCGATTTGCCTCTTGTCAATGCTTATATGAAATATTCTCGCCTCAAGGACCAAATTGCCTCCTTTCCATTCCCACCAATTTTTAACTTACAACCTCAACTCTCGTTTTCTCCGTCTATCATCGACACGATTTCCGGTTTTAAAATCCAATCAGCAGTAAATCCCGACGCAGAATTTCGTTCCCTCTTCGCTCAACAACTTTCGAATTCAGTGGCTTTTTTTACGGACGCATCTAAGACAGAGGGTGGCGGCTATACGGGTCTCGCGTTTCATAGCTCCAATCTCCCTCTTTCTCGCAAATTTCGGATTTCCGAACACGCATCTGTCTTCTCTGCGGAGGCTCTAGCGATACTTCTCGCCCTAGAGTACATAACATTAAAATCAATTTCACGTTCGTTTATATTCTCCGACTCCCTTAGTTCCCTTGAGGCAATTCTTTCCTCTTCGCCTAACAGCAATATCTCTCCGTACATTATAGCTTGTCGCGAAATTCTATCAAGTTTAACGTCGTCAAACATTGAGGTAATTCTCGTTTGGGTCCCGGGTCACGCTGGCATAGTAGGTAACGAATGCGCCGATACATTGGCAAAACAGGCGATCACTGATGGTGAAACCTACGATATCACCCTTCCAGCTACAGATTTTTTCCGAATACCAAAAGAAAAGTGTAAGTCAGCCTCAAATCACATTTTAATCACAGAATCGCAATATAAAGGTTCTCTTTACTTCAAACTTTTCCACAACACGTCAACGCATCCGTGGTTTTGTAAATTTAACAATTTAGATCGAAAATCTATTACGACGATCTGCCGGATGCGCTCAAATCATTACAATTTAGCCGCAAGCCTGTTCAGAAAAAACATCGTTGCATCGCCGGAGTGCCTTTGTGGACATGACTCGGAGGATTTGAACCATATCTTTTGGTCATGCCCACGCTTCAATGCCTTTCGTACGTCTCTTATTCGTTCTCTCATGAAGTTAGGAATACTTCCTCCATACAACATCGAATCGCTTATCGCTGGACCTTCTTTACGCATCATCACTCCGATAATGAAATTCCTAAACGACAGCAAGCTTTCGCTTTAATTCCTCGCGCTAAACTCCGACTTGGGGATGGAACGACAACCGTTTGCCGTTGCTCCCTATAACTTAAAGGGGGAGGTAGTTTCGTCGACCGGTCGACTTTCTACCTTCCCATTTTCTCTGTTTCAGCTCAAAACTCCCGCTGCCAATGGCCGTATGGTAAGGCAGCACAAGTGCTGCCACCAGAGCCAAATAACGAAAAGAAGAAGAAGAAGAAGAAGAAGAAGAAGAAGAAGACTTCTCAAGTATTCTCTGTCCCCATGATATTATTTACTCTTATTTTTTCGAATATCTTTTTCGACTGAGAAATTGATCACCATGGATTTTCTTTATTCAAAAAACAGGTTGCAAACTTTTTTCTTTCATTTGTTTAACGTGTAATTAAAACAATGTGAAGTATTAAAAGAAAATGATATCGCGTCTTTACTCTTTTACTAATCTCAATGATAATACGATGTGCCAGTTGAAAAAAATATTGTATTTTTTTTACAAAACATTTTTCGACGTACCGATAGTTGGTACTGTCTTCGAAGTGTTATCGACGAGGATCAATAAAAGAATCGTGTTGTTTTGTTCACAACCGCAATCGTCATACGAGTCGGCAAAACGATCTCACTCTTTATTTTATTTAAGTAAAATCCATTCAACACCTATACCCTAATCGCAAATATGGACAATATTTTGTTTTATTTTTATTTCATCTTTTTTTTTTTCTTATTTATCTCAATAGTAATACATATACCATATCTCAAGGACTTAGGTAATCGTATAGAAATATAATCTGAAATAATCCTAGTTTTACTATGGTTGGAATTAATCGGCGTCGCGAATTTTGACGCCGATTCTTTCGCGGGATTTGAAAGTATTTTTTATTTACTTCATAGTTATTAAATTCAATTCGCAGGAAAATACGTAACTCGCGCTCGAACTCTCACCGGCCGTATCTCGAAAAATTCATGTGTGTGTGTATGTTTTTATTTTTATTTTTTATAATCAATTATTTATATGGACTATAACGCTGGATATGTTAAAAAGGCGATGATCTACGTCTACGTACGTTTTTGGTCCGATATTTTCATTAGTTGCACACACTTTTGCTGACATTGTTTCTTCGTCTACATTCGATTTTTTTTCTATACATTAATTAGGCTGGATCGGTTGAAGCAAAGACTATCGGCACTCGTGTGTTCTTTTTCGGTTGTCTTTTTTTTCATTGTTTTTTGTTTTTTTTTTAATTCAAAAATCTTTCTCACGCGTCAAATTCGATTGAAGTCAATAATTTAATAAGGTATAATGCGTGTTAGGAGAATAAGCGAACAACGCGAATTTTTCGAAATCGCGCAAATACACGTATATGGAAATAACGATCGATCGCGGTCGCGCCATTATCGGACAATATAATATAGATAAAAACAGCGGGACAAAAAAAAACATCAAACGCGACCACGTCGACTATCTTTTTTTTGCTTTTTTTTCATATGTATAGATCTTTGACTTAGGATTAAAAAAACGCCGACTAACTCGTTTGCAGGACGACGTCTAAAAAGTCTCTTACTTTGTACTTAAAATCTAAATCCTTCTCACACTTTGCAAACGCTCATCGACGTTTCTTTTTTTTGCTCTTCGCGTCTGCACGCATCTATCGTATAATATTTAAGTACATCGATTTATTGCACTATTTCTGTTTTTTTTTTCCTTCAATAATACTAGCGTTTCACTCGTGATAGCCAAAAAGTCTTATTGTTCCGTGTCGTGTCCAGCATCCGCGGAAGATTCCATTCCTCCCACACTTCTCCATCAATCTACGATAACAAATTTTCGCGTACGTAAGTCTACGTTTCAAACGCGACGCAACGGCGCTCGTTGTCACAGCTTCGTATGCTTGACACTGTCCGTCCAATAATTCTGTATTGTCATCGCTTCAAGCGAATTTAGGAACGAGTCATTGTCCAAGCTGTACATCTCCTCGGAATTGTCCTGCGAATGAGAAACAAAAATAATAAACGCTAATCATAATCATCGTTGAGATGAAAAAATAATTTAACTGCGTAGACTATCCCACGCCACTCACTAACGCGGACGTAGTTTTCGTAATTTCGTACCGAATCACTTACACGTATCGTAGAGTCGTCGATGTAACCGGAACTGTCGGGATTGCTGCACTTATCGCTGTTCAATGTCTGCGGTGGATTGAGATACTTTCGTCTACAATCAAACATTAGGGGTTTCAATGTGAAAATTAATAACGAAAATAATTGCGCAAAAGTGCATAATCGATAATGGAAAGTAAAGTCGTTTTTTTTACCTGTACATAATGAAACCGAGACTCGCCATAGTGCTGAGTAGAACGACAGTGGCGAGACAACTTCCGGTTATAGCTGCGATGTCAATGGCCGACGGTGTGGAGCTCTCGATCTCCGTGTTTCCGCTCTCGTCCTCGACGATAGAATCGTTGACATCGATATCGGACGATCGATCCTCCTCTCTGTCTCTCTGAAAGTCGCTCGAGAATGTGTTTCTCGCGCGGCTCAATCGCGTCGATTCGCTGATACCCGCTGTAAGAAAATCTTAATATTTCCGGTTCATTCACACAAAAAGTATTGAACAGAAAAAAAAACTAAATAGTTGCAAAGAAATTTATTCGACGCTTCTTTCACAATGAATAATGCGAGGAAGTGGGCGGCTTTTTTAATTCTTCATAAAGAAAAGCTATGTTAATCCGTCGCTGTGCGGAACGCCAAAAGTATACAGAATCGGTCAATGTTCTTAAAGCGTTTCGGCACACTTTCGGGCGCTCCGCATAGAATGGAGTTAACGATGCAAAAACAATGCGGAACCGACCTGCTAATCCATTTTTCAATCTTTTATCGAAATAGAAATTACGTAAAGATTCCGCTGTGCGAATTAAAAAAATTGCACCGCAAGAAATATAAAAAAACAAATGTAATTGAATTTAAGTTTCGGTACCTTGGAGAATAGAAGCTGCGGTCGCGGCGAGTCTGGGCTCAGCGAGTTCCTGATCGATCTCGATATCCTCGGATCCGTTGAATGTTCTCGTGCTAAAGCCGTCGACTGCGTCGGCGGTAATGGTTCTCGTACGATTGACGACGAGCTTAAATCTCGTGCCTTCGACCCTCAACGGCAATACGGTCAAATCTTTTTCCTCTTCCTGAATGCTTACGCTGCTGAAATTTCTTATTATATCCGCGCGGCTTATCTCCTCGGACTTTCTTCGTACGGGGGCCGGTCTGCTCGTCGTCAGTACCCACGTTATTCTGCTGTCCCTTTTTCGGGATTCCTGTATCTCGTCGTTGATCGTTTCGTTGGATTCACCGTCGCGGCGAGTTATCATATTACCAGGACTCGTACGCGTCCTCAACGCGCCGTTTACGCTTCTATTGCGTTCCTCGATGGTACTCGGGCTGCTGGTTTCACCGTTCAAGGGATTATTCGCTGTTGCCGCGTTAGTCTTGGACGGTGAATCGTACGAACCGATAGCTTTGGCAACGCGAAAACTCATTCTCGTCGAAATTTCCGATTCTTCCAACGGTGCGCCGGTGGTAATAGGTTCGATTATTTGAGGATCGATCGTCGTTGGCGTTTCGATCTTAAAGTTGAACGTCGAGTTTTGACGGCTCGGAAATTCTTGAATACGCGGATCTTGTGTGGTCGATGGTAACGGGTTCGCCAGGACGACTGGAAAAAAAGAGAATGTCGCTTTTAATTCACACTGCGCGGGCATCAAGGACGATGTTTAAATTACTTTAATTACTCCAATTAGCGGATCGCGTTCGATCTCGTATTAGTAAAATAGCGATAGTAGGTTGTCTATAATTAAATTGTCGTTAAATCGTATAGACGATGGAGAATTCGCACACGAGTTGATCAATGACTCACCGGCTAACTGTGCGGTAACCCAGAACCAGTGCATCCACCAGTGCAGCGTCATCACGTCATCCGTAGGCTCAGTCTAAAAGCATAAAAAGTATAAAAAATAAAGTGAAACAGAAAAACCTTTACATTTTCGAAGATTGTCGACAGGGCAACCGATTATCGGCATGGAAATGGATATGACGCTGTGTAGAATATACAACGACGTTGATAATTGTCGTTGTTATCTCTATTCACTGCAACCTTAACGATTTCAGTGGCTAATACTATTGTATATATGTATATATCGCTTATGCTCGTCGTTTGGTTTGCTATGGCTTCGGCATCGCTTCGCAATTATCGGAACTGCGACACGCGCTTCTTTTTTTTCTAGTGGACAAAAACGCAAGTCTTACGAAATTCAACGCCATGTTCTTTCACGAGTACCCGATTCGAATACAAATATTAATAACGATAAGAGGTGAAATTCAGACGCGAATTAATCTTATCGTAACGCTGTGGGGCCTCAGGAATTCCAGATACTCTTTAAAAGAGGTGAAAAACGTAAAAATAGACGAACAGGCGTTAAAAAAGTTTCAAATTTTGTTTAATGCCTAAAGACGCGTTAAAAGATACTTGAGTTTCGTGGCGGATCTACATATATGTATTACCTTACGAGGAATCGTTCGAGATGAGAAAATAACGTCAGACCTCACGCGAGAGTTGACTCACGTGGCGGTAACGACCTCCGAAATGAAAAGACGCGCTTCGAGTGACTCAAGGTAGATTATCGGCGGCGCGCGGTGTTTTAAGCTGTTTTTGTATCGGATATAACGATGAACCGATACCAAATGGAATAATATACGGTAGAGGGAGAGTGGGAGGAAGAAACGAACGTTTTAACGCGAACTTTATGGGTGAAGTACTGTTACATCTTGGGGAGTTACAACGGTACTGGGTGAAGGTCCTCAAGAGGTGACACACGAGAATCTTTTCTCTCCCTCTCTCTCTATATACTCGAGCTCACCGCTCTGTGTATATAGAGACCTCACGGGTGAACAGAGCACTTCGCAATATACCCGTAAATCGGGTTTCTTGATGCGAGAAAAGCCATTACAACGTCGGCGACGCTTCTTCCTCGATTCGCTTTACCACGGCACACTTGTCACACGCACGTTGCGTATATATATGAGTGTCTTTGTTAACATCGTAGGTTCTCACGAATGAAATCATAAGGGCATAACTCCTACCCTCGCAGATACGTATCTACGATATTCTGGTTTTCGGGCGATTTTTCACGCTAAGTTTGAATAATAACTCTGCATTCGTATTGACGATAAGGTATGTCGATAAAGTATATAAATTACGTTTTTTCGATAAGACGACAAGGAGAACGTATCGCGTTACTGAATATCGCGAAAATGCGAATTGTTAAGAAAAATTTATTAATGCAAAAATTTTAGTCAATACTTTACTTTTGATCGAATGCTTCAATTTTACTATGAAATACTTAAACTCCAATAATTTACTTTAATTTTTTTGGAAAATTACAATCGTTTTTCATCACTTTTGTACATCAAATTTAATGTACTATATTATGCATAAAAACTTCCAATACCACTGCGTTAAATTTACGAGACTTATTATTGACGTTTCGAGTTCGCGAAGCGATTTATTTAAACGATAGAATTCCGAGAAACGTTTTTTCAGACATCTTGCAACACATTTATACGTCGATTACTTAATCAGATAAAATGCGTTTTATCAATGTTCTGCAATAATTCCTCAAAAATGAAAGTTAATATTATTCCTAATAATTGTTTATTTTTCATAAATAATTTCTTAGTCGTTGGAAAAAAATGCTTACATTTTTAGTTATCGCAACAGTGGGTCTTAGAGAAGAACATAAAAGTTCCTGAAGAGAATGAGATAACATTTCGCTCGACGACAAGAAATAATGCAGTGATAAAGTCGAAGTGTGTTAAAAGTCCGCGTTTCTCTAAGTGCGTAAAAAATATTGTTTATATTCGAGCCTCGCGTACCTTGGCGTGTGCCGTAGAAGCGAGGAAGTTGTTTGTTAGTTCGGAGTCTCGCAATTATACATTAATTGCCGTCCGAGACTACAGGACTTCGAGAGGTACGTTACCGTATCGTCGCTTCCACCTCGTTGATCTAATAATACGGTCACGTGGATAAAATACCGCGTTTAATATTGTTTTTTTTTTATTCCCGGATGCCCGACACTGTGACACGTAGTTCTTCTGTGTTTTTTTTGTAATAACGAGTTTCTAGACGCAGTAGTTAGAGAGCTCTAACAACTTTTGCATCGCTGCGTCACGGCGTGCTGCACCGGAGAACGCGCGGCCGTGACTACTGTACCCCTCCGTGTGTACGGAGAGTTAGTTAGTTAGGTACACTCGAAGGTATTAGTGAGCGTACGTTGTCTGCATTGTTGAAGCAGCCACTCGGGCGGTTATAGACAGAGGATGTCGCAATCCTCGGCGATTCTATCCGCTTTTGCAGCCGCCGATTCTTCGCTCTACAGACCCCCCATGTGCCGCTCCTCTTCCCTACGAGTGCGTGATACCGCGATAGACCAAGTGCGTAGTTACGAATCATCGTCTTCATTCTTCCACTCGTTTTACTTTAAGGAAACTCGTAATTTTAAGAAGCTTTAAGTATTCTCGTTAGCCTACATGTTTCACTGTCGTCACGGGAATTTTTAGAATAATTCTTTAGTCATCGGAGAGTCAATAATACGAATTGTGTGCGAAAGCATCCTTAATAGTTTTGCGATCAGAGGAAACAGAGGGCCTAAATCGTTACTTTCTCTTGGTATTGTAATGTTTCTACAATATGAGAGAAATTAAAAGAAAAAAAAAAAAAACATCGATCAACCTGGTTGATCGAGATGAAGACTCGTTAAAAAAAATAATGTTTCGGAACAGTGACTGCAAAATTAAAAAACAAATTATAATCGTTTTTATTCGATGCTCGGGGCGGAGAAATTGTAACGAAAATTGAACTGTTACGCTTTTTTTTTTTGCGGTAATAATGGTTTTATATAGAAGTAGCAAGCAAATGTTTTCTTTTTTCGTTTTTTTATGTAATTGTGAAATCACCGGTTTCTCCGTTGAGTCGTGAAGGACGTCGAGAAGCTTAATAATATCGCGGTCGCGATATTAAGCGTGGTAGGATAGGATACATCGCGGTGACCTTAGGCGAAGCAAATTTAGCTTTAACGATGAGAGAAGCTCTATCGGTCGTAGGGCACTCCTCTTCCGTGCGTTTATACTACACGACAGGAGATTATATTGGAGTGTATTATAGCCATAGCTGACTGCGTGATATGTATTGTATATTGTACAGGATGCTCCGAGAAATCGAGGCACCGAGCACCGAGTGTCACACTGCGGAGGGATTGTACAAGCTGCGCAGAGCCCCATCAGCGAGTCTAATAGAGCGTGTCGCGTGACGTAGCGCGGAGAGAGGAAAATGTCATTGAGTACAGTATAATGTAATTTAATGCGATCCGATTTTAAAAATAATATAAAGCCATTTCGACAAAACGTTTAACCCTTTTACATGCAAAATTTCACTGTTCGTTGAGAGGCTTAAGCCGAATGCTCTTTACGAGGAATTTCGCGCCGAAAATGAAAACACAATAATCGCTTTTGGCGTATTACCAATATCTCGCTTGACTTCGGGCCAAAACTTCTATCGGATTCCAGCTGAGAGAGAAATATACGTGGAAATGTGGGATGCAAAAAAAAAAAAGAAAGAAAAAGTTTTTTCGATATTTTTACAATTAAAAGAAATTGAAAACGTCAATCTTTTTTACCCCTTTTTTCGTCAGGATGCAGCCGTTCGAAAAAATATTTTTAAAACTCTGAACGGTTCATTCTGGGTGTTCGTTCCTGTTGATTGCTCGGAATAAACAAATATCTCGATGATGGAAAATATTTAAAATCGCAACTTTTCTCCGAACCGATAGAACAACTTTTTTTATCCCTTTTTAAATCCTCATTACTTCTTTATTTGTGGCGTTTACTGAATTAGTTATGCTATTACTTAAACAAAACAGTGTGCGAAGATTATTAACCATAAAGTACCACACATATTTTTTCACCTCTTTACATTAAAACATTATAAAAATCGTTATTCTTAAGTTTGATTACCGTCTATCGGTATATTCGCACAAAAAATAAGATTCAGAGAAAATTTTAAATACTTCTCAATGGAATAGAAATCTGAAAAAAGTCCACCATATAAAAGTTGTTAAAAGTGTTGAGTTTTGTTTGAAAAAGAAATTTAACATATCATTCGACAATCGAACTTTTTTTTAATAAAATTTTTAGAATTTTCATTCAGATCGGATTTAGCAGATTCATGTGTGATATTTTAGGGTTAAAATAAAAATTGTTGTGTTGTCCACATCGACATCTACTTAGCAAATTACAATTATTTAAAACGTTATGAAGACAATGCCAGAGAGATTGAATGTCTGAGTTATAGCGTTGAGTCTATAAAAAAAAAGGTAAAAGTCGAATAGATCCCGACCCCCGGGCGTATATTCTCAAAGAATTCGAGTACGAGGCGTATTATACCTAAAGTACACGTTTTACTTTCGCTTTATGCTCCAAAGGATTCCATTGCGAAGACGCTAGTCGGCTTCGCCGTTCTCTTCTACATTATACATCTATACACACGTATTATATGTACTGAAAAAAAGAAGAAAAAAACTACGGTTAGGCCAGGTACTACCCACAGTATTTCGTTGAAGTTTCTCTCAGCGGCTTTCGCCACCGGCTGACGAGAACTTCTCTCGCCTCGTTCGCACTAAGAATAGTAAACGAGTGTTCGAAGTCTACGGCGCGATTTTCACGAAGCAATTTTACACACCTCCGATGGGCGTATACCATCCTCAAAATAGTCTTGACAATGCGTCTTTTATTTTTCAATGAATTCTACACGGTCCCATCGCATGGCACAACGGCGTTGTTGATGAGACCGGTATAACGAGACACGAGACACGAGGTGAAGGAGAGAATTGAATTGCTCATCACAACTTCCGTCCTCCGGAAATTCGTGTGTCCCACTTCGAAACTAAGCGGAACAACGGCGTGGAATTTCCATTTATATATACATTTATTCACGCGTGTGTACGCATGCAATTGTATACCTACGCGTTACATACGAGAAATAAACTTCGTGCGATGAAGTTGTCACGAGCGTAGCGAAAAAGTCGCTCCGATATGCAGCTCTTAATAGACGAACGACAGAAAAGAGATACGTGTTCGTAGATAAAAGCATCAGATATATATATATATATGCATATACATGCTACAAGACGAGAGTGCCGTGTCGGTGCATTGACCGGAAGTACTTTCTAACTCGTTCGCTCATCAGCAACACAGCATATCGCCCGGGCGTATCGCGTTACGATCGCAAAGAGCTTCAAAGAAAGTCATTAAATCAGATCGCAACTTGCGAGTAGTCATTGGGTCAATAAAAAGATTACAGCTGTTGAATTTTTTTAAATTGAATATGCATGCATTTTCACGCTGTCAATGACAAAAAAATTCTACGGATGATAAAAAAAATTTGAACAATCATTCGGCATAATGCATCTCAAATTTGACTCTGTCATGCTACGGAGGATTTATTTACACTTGTTCAAGGTTTATCGATAAAGACATTTCTTTTTCTACGATTGTTTCAGTAGTATCATTTATGTGTTTTAATATTTATGTATTACAATGAGTTGATGAAAAAAAAAAATTGACGATTCTGCCAGGATTCGAACCTGGAATCTTCTGATCCGTAGTCAGACGCGTTATCCGTTGCGCCACAGAACCTGTGTTTAACGGTATATAACGGAAGTATTCATAAAGGGTATGCGATATTCAACAAGAAAACTCGAGTGCGTGGCACGCGCCGAGATTTGTTTTCATTTAGAATATAATGTAAGGCGATAGGGAGAACGAGTTAATGACGAGAACGCGACTATTCCGCCAGCAGGCAAGTGTGTAGCCGCTAATAGCCTCGTGGGATTGCGATTACGAGTCTGGCGCCCTGCAGACTCTCTCGAACGTCCGCCTCGTCACGTGCCTCCAGTTGGAATAACTACATAAAGTAACGTACGCGCACGCAACCCGATTAACCGTTAATCGGAGAAAGACGAGAATAAAGAGAGCGCATAACCCGCGAACGAGTCGTTGGCTCATCGTTATGGAAAAACACGTTCGACCCTATAACTATAACTGTACCAAATTTTTTTAGAAATTCGGAACACGTCAGTAAGAAACACGAATAAATCTGAGGTTAACGGTTTCTGACCTCCGAAAAATGAACATCTAAGCCTTTCAGCGTATTTTTGATGCCTTGAAAAAAGTACTTTATTTTTTAAACGGATCGATCAATTATAAAAAAAATTGCATGCCATTTGTGGAAAATTGTTACGCGCTATAATTTATTATAATTCAATTATGTGGTCGAATTTTAACTAAAATTTCAAAAAATAGGTCATTGGCCTATTAATTACCTCGAAAATTATCTATTAAGAAAAATATCGATAATACTGCATTTTTTCAAATTGGAAACTATATTTAGCTACTGTCGTGAGGCTTTTTTCATAAAAATGATCGTATAGTCATCGAGTTACCGTGTTCCGTCGTTCGATATACAATATAATAAGATACGCGATATAATATGACTGTAAGTAATACGCGAATACGTGGAAACTGAATTGTCGCTATTGCATTACGTTACCGCCCACCGCACATGTAAACACCAGCTGTTCCACGAGACAGCTTTTACAACCCACGATTAGTTCAACTCTGCGCGGCCTCTCTCTTTCCTTTTTTTTCAACCCTTTCTCCAACATCTTTTCTTTTGCATTTCCGCGTAACCAGAATTTTTCTATTTTTTTTTTAACTCTCACTCCGTCTCGTTTAGCATGTTTGTCTCGATATTCCCACGAAACGCCAACGGCTGGCTACATCAGTTTGTAACGAACGCTCGAACTCTCAGTCTCTTCCCATTGTTATTCCATTTTCGTTAACCCTTTGACGCTCACCGAAGAACCAACGCTGCCGCCTCGTTAACGAAAGCGATAATTAAAAAAATTTCTCTTCCGTTAATCACGCGAGAAAGGAATTTCATAGGAATGGAAAGCATTTGGATAGATCAAAAAAAAATATCCAGAGAAATATCCGATGAGAAATGTATGAATTGCCCAGTGGCTATTTTACGATATCCATAACTTTATTTTACGAGAAAACCCTTTCGTAACAATCGTCGCTATACTTCGCAAACGGTGTTCGTGTAACACTTATTGCGAGTGCAGCGTACTACGGGTGAGCGCGATTCACTACAGCCGCTCTATGTGCAATCGCTATGGGGACTAAAATCCAGGTCACGACACGGACGAAGCGTGCTCTCCTTATCGCGGGAATTCTATTATCGTTGACCAGAACCTCATCCGGATCCAATCCTTCATATTTTTCTTCTAATCGGAACGAAATTTAATGTAATCTGATCTCGCAATCGGATAAAAACGGTGATTCGTTTAAAAAAATATTTTAACACGTGTCCAGGGTTTTCGCGATTCCCATCAAATTAATCGACGAAGATTTTTTTTTTTTTTTTTTTTAATCAGTGAATTCGTATCTACGCATTAATTTATATATTAGATTCAAGTTTATCGATTCCGCGGCAGGCGAGAGGAGAAAAATTGTTTACAGTTTCACTCTCGAATGAAAGGGACCCATCGCGAGAAATTTCATTCATAAATTCTCTCTCGAGGCTCGACGAGGGATACACGCTCGGGTGAATCGCTTTCACGATAAAATTCTTTTCTCTTCGACTTCGAAGATGTACAAACGGAAACGTGGATATACCATTCGTGTGTGAATAGAGTGTGCTATCAGCTGCTTGATTATATGTACGGTTCGCATACGGTGGCTCGATATGTGTGACGTCTATAACGTCAAACTACGGACGAGCGAGTTTATCGAGGGTAATATCTCGTAGACCCAGCAGGTTTTGTCTTTTTTTTTTTTTTTTTAAGAATTTCGCGCACGTACTCTCTTCCGCGTGTGTACTTTATTCGAAGTGAATAAAACGAATTTTTTCTAATATATCGCGTCACTCGTGTACAATTCATCAATCAGCGTTCGATCGAACTCGTTAAAAATAAATAAAAATATATTGCTCACCCTTTATGTCGAGAACACGTCGCGACGCCGTTTCACTTGTTCACATAATATTTAAAAAAATAAAAACTTCGTATCGCCAAGAGTTCCGTCGAGTGTCGATTGTCTTTTGTTTGTAGGATTATCTATCACTGTCGCGAATCACGAGACTCGAGAAGCGTACCGCGACCATCGATGTCACAGACTGTCACTGATCTCGCCATTTTGGTTTACACACTGTGTGCTTAGCTCTCCCGTGCACTAGCGTTCGCGAGAATGCGAGTTATCGAGAGGGGGGCTCGCTTTTTTTTTTTTTTTTTTAAGAGGTGGAGAGAATCGAGGGTTGAGAAGGGAGCGCGCATGCGCTTGACAGGTGGCTTTCCACGAGGCACCTGTCGGGTTTTTGACGGTGCTTTTTCGAACTACAGATTTCTGTACAGCCGACCGAGAGAACGAACTTCGCTACACCTGTTTTGAAAGACTCGAAACACTTCGAGAGAGAAGTCAGTACACGACCGATACGTCGCTGTTTTACCTACGATTTTCAACACTTATTTTTTTTTATGATTATTCTAATCGAAAATAATAAAAATAAGAACACTGCAAAAATATAATCTCAAAAATATTTTTCGTATACTGTGCAACGAATGTTCCGAAAATTGATGGCACGGTATATTAATAATTTACTTTAATTTCATTGAAAAAATATATTAATTTTAAGGAATACTAATTCCTCTAAGATATTTTGTATGAAAACTTAAAAATTACAGGGCCTTCGAAAAATGCAATCTTTCTAATTATAACGCGAATAATGAAATAAGAAATAAAAAGCACCTGTTGCAAAAAAAAATTAATAAGAAAAAAATATTAGCAACGGGTAGATAGCCATAGGGCGTCCCTCAAAGTGGAGGCGGATAGCTACGTGCGTTTCGCCCCGTTTAATTTTGGAGCGTAGCGGTAACGAAAATAGAATCCGCCTCCGCGGTCTCTCTCCTATCACCTCTCGTCTAAGGCTCGATCTCTCCCGATATCTCGGTATTATTTCGAAATTGCGGAACGTTTCACCCGACAAGAAAAATCAACGCAAACTCGACGATAGCGCCACTGAATAGTTTCGCAAAGTCAAGAAGTCCCAAATACGATTTATGCACACAGAGAGCTATTTAAACAGAAAATTGTCGAAAGCTTCGAGATAATATTTTCCATGAAGCGCATAGCGCGTTCGTCAAAGGATTAAAAGCTTTGAAAATGGATCTCAATGGCGTGATTAATAGAATAAATAAAACTATTAAATGAAATTTTCGAACTCTGTGATCCACCGATCGCAGGATAATATTTATATTGAAAGCTCACAAGTGAATTTGGAAAAATGCCAAACGCTAACAGAGAGAGAGAGAGAAATCTCGGTGTGGCAGGATAAGAGAGTCATAAACGTTTTTACGCTATGTTATGGATAAAAAGGCATATAAATTTATCCGGCTTAAGCAAACGCATCATTATTGACCTGAGATATCGATCGAGAAATAATTCGCTCCGCTATACGCGCCGGATAAGTTGGAGCGGCGCAACCTATTTCTTCTTTTTGTTTTTTTTTCTTCTTTTTTTTAAATGAAATCCGGAAACGAGAAAGCGGTCGAGCGTCCTATTAATATAATCGGGGTGCCTCTAACGGCGCCGTCGTCAGCAAAAGAGGGATATTTTCAATGAATCGAAATAAATCGACGAAGAGGAGAAGAAGAAGAGGAAGAAGAAGAGATGAAGAGAAGCCGAGAGAACGCGCCGAGGGTAACTGAAGAGAAAAACAGAGGCGCGTGCGCGGAGGACTTTGAGCGTCTCGACGTCCGCCGACGCCTTCTTGAATGAAACCGGAGGAGTCAGTTCGCTTCGAAGCGCGTCCGCCCTCGTACTTTCACGGATTTTCAACTTTTAACAAAATCTTTGAAAATTACAAAGTAAAACAAACTTATTCACGTTAATTCAGATGTAAAATTAATTTTCTTTCTCGAGACAAAAGTTTCTGCGATTTGTTTCGTCCAGCGGATTTGAAGAATTGCCAATTTTGCAAAGAAGAACTTTCGGGTATGAAAAAACGTCGCAGGAGTGTCTCAACATTGTCGATAGATATATTAACGCTAATTTTAAGTTGCGCCAATGATAACTGATACGCATGGAGTTTAATTAAATATATGAATAATTAATTTGCTTTGTAGTTAAATTGCATTGTATTTAATGATACAAATTATTTTTTTTTATTCTTCCGATGAAACGACGCGATAATTTCGCGCGTATGAAAGCAGTGTGACAGAAGTGTTTCGCCGCTTCAATTTTTGCTACCCCTCTCTTTGAACGAGAAGATTAACGATTAGACACGAAGAATTAACTGCGTTACGCGTGCGGCTGGAAAGCTCGAGAATAAGAGAAGCGATGAGAAGTTGAAACAACGCGAGCGAAGCAAAGCGGATAATTGTTGGCTGAGAGGCGCGAGCTGAGAATCTCTGTTAACACTCAGTCAGCGTAGTAACTAATGCAGTCAAGCTAAAGGGAACGAGGAAAAATAATAAGAAGAAGAAGAAGAAGCTTAAGCAACGACGGTGGCCCCTCTTGTGAACGTCGAGGATTCACAGGAAGCGCAATAAACACGAGGAAGACGAAGAAGAAGAAGGGATAATCGCCGGGGTTGTGTTACAGTTTAGAATTGTGGAGCTACGGAATTCGCTCAGCTTCGCCGACTCTCAGCCGCCGCCAATCCAAACAAACGAAAAGTCAAAAGAAGAATAGAATGGAGAAGCGCGCAACTGGAAGGGGTGAATAAACAACCAAACGATTGGCTACCGCCTATGCGCTTATCTTTTCGTTCGTCGATAATCGAAGATATCCAGATCACGAATGGCAAAGAAAGAAGAAAAAATCATTTAATCTCTCGATAGCCGATCGAATGGAAATTAACGAGTGAAGACAAAATCAAGATGCATCGAAGATTATTATTCAATGCTATAAAATATAAAAAATGAACGCGAACTATTGAAAATAATGAAGAAAAAATCCCGAAGAGATGTTGCCGAACATTGATGAATCATTAGAATTCCGTTGTGACAAGAGAATCGCACTGCCGAAAAAACATCGAGTTATACGATAAAAAATGTTGAACAATGAAACTTTAAATGAAATGATCGTAAACTATAGGATATGACAAGATATGACTCGAAAAAATGATTCAAATTGATGAATAAGACCTAACGAAGAGATGTAGAATAAGCATTAAAAGTTGGAAAGCAGCTGCAGGAAGAGAATCTTGCAGCTGTAACATCCGGTTATACGGGAAAAATATGACGCGATTCGTGGAAAATCTCATTAGACTGTCTCTAGCGTGCGCTGCAGTCTTACACAGTTTCAACGAAACTCCGATGGTATTGCAAAGGCTTAAATTCGCTTGTATACCACCTTATTACTGGATTATTAACGCGCACTTATGTAGTCTTTCGTACGATGTTTTGGCGTGTATCGTGTATTAACTTTTCGTCGTTACGCACGTACATGTTTGTCCGGAATATAGAAATAGAGAGAAGTCGGTTCTCTCTGCTCATTTACACGACGAAACGTACAGCTTTCACGAATTTCCGCATAAACATATCGCAGTCGAGAAAGACGGAAGATGAGAAAGAGAGGAGAAACTAACACGACTGTAAGTTATATAAGGGGAACTTTAAATATAGCAAACCACTCTCTCGCTGGACGTTAGCCATATTCATATGTATTACATATAAGAAAATACATAGATAGACAGTACATGGAATATGGGGTTGTAAAGTACAATTAAAAAAAAAAGTCTATTCGAATGAATACGTAAATACGCTAAAAAAAATTTTCTGGAAAAATAATGGGCGCTATAGTAAAAACCGTGGAGATACGGTACTTTAAATGATTCCTTTCGATTTTAGTATAAAATGTTTTGTATAAGCAATAATTTACTTTAATTTCACTGTGAGAGTCTAATCATTTTTCACGATTATTGGACATTGAATCGAATACTAGACGAGACTCATTTTTTTTTGACAATGAATATGAAGTTTAAGTGTACTTCACGAAATATTAATTGCTCAACAAACATTTCAGATGTGTTTAATATTATCGATCGTTAAACTTTCCCGCAATCAATTTTTTTTTTCGTAGATGAAGTTGAATTTTTGGCAAAACATTTTGTATTTATTTTTTTTTTCGATTTTCGTACTACGAGATTAAGATGATTCCAAATAAATTTTGCACTTATGAAAGATTTGAATTTCTTATAGAAATTTATGAAAAATGAGTACCTAAATCTTGCATTCCACGAATATCGGTCGGTCTTTTTTTGCCGAATTGCCTAAATTTTTTCTTATTATTTTTCTTTGCCGATTGTCAAAAGTTCTATCAGCTCATCAAAAAGTTGCAATTTCTGATAAAATAAACATTATACCAATTGGCAAAACAATGAGAAAGCAATGTGCAAGTATCTAACTTATGATATTTTTATGACGTATTTATGACGTATTTAAATTTGATATAACGATCACTGCATAACAATGATTTATTTTTGCTTACATCAATTTTGCTAACAAATTTTATACTGAGGCAAATAAAAACGCATGCAAACGTAAGTGAGCTCTGTTACTACTTCTTTATTTATTTTCCCGAAAGGAAAAAAAATAGTTGCGTTACACACAGAGTTAAGCGTCTGTTTGTCGAGATATATCTTTCGGCAGCATAGACTCGCGATGCTCATCCACTTTCCACTTTGTTTTCATTTCAGTGACTGCGTGAGTTCGTAAAATCACGAAGAAAAGATCGCAGAAATACGTATAGCTATGAGTCTGCTGCGTATCGCAAAAGTCTGTTTAGAGATTAAATTTAGACGTTTGAACAGCGTCTACAAACTATAAACTTCCGCGAGTTCCAGCGGCGTGATAAAACTCAAATTCGACGAAAAAAAAAAAATGTTTATATTGTTTTGCACGTTTCAGAGAAGAAATGCCGTTTTCGTGACGATTGGAAGGAAAAAAACGAAGAGACAAGAGTTGGATTGAGTGTTGGACGAGGGTTTGTCTTTTTCCGCTTTGCTGCCGCTGCGATAGAGTTCGCCAGCAAAGGGGAACAGGCCGATCCTCTCGCACTGGCATCGAAGTCACAGCAACCGCAACCCAATCAATTTTTAACCCTTTCCATTATATTAACCGGATATTAAAAAAAAATAATAAAATTAACATCTGTCGGTAACCGAATTAGAATGAATATCAGAATTTGAAAAAAAAAAATTTGCTAGCTGACGGCCCGAATAAAATTTTCTTCAAACTATACGGGATCACAGATTAAAATCCCGGATGTACCCGTGCATTCGCGCCAATCGGTTAAACAAATTTTTTTTTGGACTTTATTGCCCAAGCTAACGGAGGAAAGCGTGGAGTTGCGAGGGCGAGAGAACCTATCGCCCAAGGATTAACGGCCTATTCCCGACTTCGAGATATTTTGGTACGACGGAGCTTCTCTCTCGGCACTCGTCGTATTGGTCGTCGAGGCGGCGTACAAGTAAAAGCGCGGAGCGGCATATTATATCCAGCTACGTCGCGAGACGCCCTCGCATCGCGTACCATGTTTCCGAAAAGCTTTTCGTGAGTTTCATTTTTTCTTTTTTTTCCGCCTTTTTTCTTTCTCATAGCGTAGAGCATCGGCATCAACGCGAGAATAATGTAGACGCGTGCCTCTCGCGCGTCTCGTTGTCGGTCCCTCTTAAATCAAGCCTCGGAGATCCCTTTGAATGTCTGTCCGACGGGTTCACTCCGATTCTCCGTCACTCGCGCGCGAGTAGCAAAAATTGTAAACAGGCGAAACATACGAACGCCGTGGGGGGAGGGGGTGGGGGTGGAAAGCTTTTCTCTACTCTCCTGTACTATATCTATAAACTTGACGATGCGAGTATCGCGGCGAAAGCTTCACTGCTTCAAAGCTCGTATTACTGGAGCGATTAATGCGTATAAATTTGGAGGGTGTTGAAACGAACGAAGGAATTTCACTGTGGCGCTATCGCGAGAATTCTTAACAAGAATATCGCGTATACTCGGTTCAAACGAATAAAAACTTTTTTTTTCGCTCTTCTTATAACCGATCGAAAAGTTTGCAGTTTGAATCGAAGCGGAAGCACGAAGGATCCCGGCGAACAGATCGTACCGGGATTCGAGAGGGGGGCGAAGGGGGAGAGAGAGTTTTAACAACCCCATAACTAAGCACGATCGTAACTTCGGTTTAAATTTAACTCTGGAAGAGGAAACACGAGCCACGATGAGAGAAGCCAGGAGTGAAGAGAGAAAAACATCGAGAGAGCCTCGTGGGTGCGACTCTACCGCGCATCGACGATTGTACAAATATATGGTATCTCACGCTTCGAAAGATCTTCGAAATTCGATGTGATAAATATTTTTCTCTAATCGTTCTTCCTTCAACACAATTAAATCTATTAATATAGAAAAAATAATAATAATGAAAAAATAAAAAAATGTTTTCGTTATAATTATAATGGAAAGAATAATTATTACGTAATAATGATAAATAGAATCAATTTCCTTGATCTTTGCTTGTAAAATTTTTTTGAATCGATGTGAAAAAACAAAAAGAAAAGAAAAATAAAAAATAATAAAAAAAATATATATATGTAATTTGTGAATGTAACGAGAGTGCCGTTACGGTGGTTACGTTACGATGAATATATCTTTAGTTTTAAACGCGTGAGAGCAAACGTGTCGTGGAACCCCCGCGGGCGAGAAAGCGAATTAGTAAATGCGTCGCGATAAATCACCGGGGCGTCGTCGTCTCGGCGAAAAGTGACCGCACGCGTTCGTATCCTCGAGCAACATAGCCGAGAGCCCCAGAAGCCTAAGGCTCCACGGTAAGAGATAATATACGTCAAGTCAGTGAGGTATGACTCAAGCGATGCGAAACAGTGGAGCAGAAGAGCTGTCTCTCAGGCGTTACGCTATTCAACTTAAAATTAGCGTGGGTTAACGCAGATCTACCGTGTGACGAGATTCGCAACATTGTTCGAATAGACTGGGAATTTGGCCAGCAATGGAGAAAGAATATTCTTCCGTCTCGTGTAACTTCAGATTTGATCGTTCGTAAAGCGACTACTGAAAGCTATCCGTAGAGCGAAAATTACTTTGATGCGATAGTTTGCAATTTGTTTCGCCGAATTTCGAAAGCGGAGAAGCAGGGATAAGCGAGTAACCTCTTCCGAGATCTCGAAATCACTTTGAATAGCTAACAGATGTCTCGTTAGCGATGCGCGCACAAGTGCAATAGATTCGCAGATTTACGAGTTTCGATCGAAAGAGAAAAGAATTCTGGATGGGAATAGAGTTGATGCAAAGGGTCGTTAAAACGCGAAACGTGACATATACGATTTTGTACTGTACGTTCGTAAATGTAATGGATTATGGGTCGCAAATGTCCATCAAAGGGAATATATGCGACAGTTTAAAATTTGCGTTTTTGCACCAAAGGCACATATTCACCTCTGAATAGTTACATTTCCGTGGGAGATTATCAACGTTTCGTGACCTTTTCTCCGGAAGTGTTACTTATACCTTCCTTACTTCGAAAGCTTTCCCCGAGCACGAGGCTCTGTGTCCATCGTTCGCGGGCAATATCCACCGCGTATCATCCACGGTCTTCGTGTCTGTCGTGTTTTAATACCCGCGTACAGAAGTTACAACTACCGCAGTTACGACGACCAGATTCACCGGGGTTTGCCAGATTTCCTTGCCAAAATCTGTGACGCTGTCGAGCCTATGTGTCCCCTGCTCTTCATAATTCCACCCACGCGAATTATGCACCGCTCGTGAATTTATCGTCTCCGAGCCGTTGCCGAGGCGTAGATATCCGCTCTCGGCCTGTACAGCTTTCGCCCAGATCCTCAACTTCGATTAATAATCCCGATGGGTCAGCACGAAAATAATATCAAGAATTTTTCCGCTCAATTTACCCCCGTACACTTTTTTTTAAACGTGTATATATTTTTTTTCGTAATAAAAATAGAAACGTCAATGAATTACGAGACTAAGGAAATAAAGTGCCTTAGCATCCATGTGGTTTCGCAATTGAAATCTACGCGGAAATTCCCAAAAGCGCTGAGAGACAGGAAGGTGTAAACTCAGGGATGCCTGCCGAGCAACCGAAGCTCCAGCAGCTGGCTTCGCTTTCGCTACGCTTGTTTCTAGCGGTGTTTGTGTGCTTTCCGCAATTTTAGATACTCGTAAATATAATTCGCAACGTGAAGGCGGAGCCGCTTGTCTCGTCGATTAGCTCGAGCAATCGGTCATACCGAAAATTCATCGTAGTCATATATAATGAACATAATTTATATAGAATGGCGGATAAACAGATTTAATCCTTCAACGATTATTGTCAAAAGTGTTATTTCCGTTCTAGGCAATTATTGAGTTTTTAGAAAAAATTTCTCCTACAATCGAAATGCACGAAATTTCCATATCGGCCACTATCAGGGTTCAGAGTGAAATTATTATGTTGAACATTTGAAGATCACATTTTAACGCGAAATTCAATCGCAACTGGACGCCAAGTAAGGGTTATACACTACATGGAACAAATTCGTTGAGCGCGCAAGTCATTGATGTCTATTAATTATCGGAAAATTCGTACAGTACAGTACAGCCCTGTGAAAAATGGATCCTCAATCCGTAATGGCCACGTCTTCCCAAAATCGATGCTAAAAAGATCAAAATCTAACCTAACGAGATCGTAATAAATTATCAAAAAGTAAGTTTCCTATATATCGAGATGTTAACTTGAAACAAGGCAGTAACAATGAGAAATTGAAGAACAACGCATAAAAATAGCCTAGAAAGATTTATAGAATAGAAATATTTAACAGTTTAGCGAAACGAAGTGAATCGTTTTGATATAGGACTATTATTCATGGTGTACGAAATTGCTTTTCCTACCGTTGGATTGTCGTGAAAGTTGCATCGAAAGGTCACTGAATTCACTGGAAATAGTTAAACTGATTACTGACAGACTCGTTTCGTACGAACTGTTTTTTTGCGTTTAAATCGCAAACACCCATCATGGCGGACACCACTGCGCGCGCACATGCGTTTACGCGACTTCCGCGTTAAAATATATATCTCGCATCGCGCACAACACACAAAGTTAAAATGGCAGTAGTTGCGCGCAGTTCTCTGTTTATTTACGTATCGTAGAACGATCGATCAATCATCTCGTGTACGCTTTTTTCGCGCGTAAGATTTATTCGTGCAATTTCGTTATACTATTCTCACGAATATCGAATGAGACAAGTATATGTATTCGAATTATTCGTTCGTGCTGTTGTACTGCGTGTTTTAAACAGTGTTTTGATGTGAAAACAGTGAGAGCTCAAAATAATCGAGAGACAGACAAACCTCAACGGGTAGTGGACTTGGATGCGCTTTTGCGCCTTTCTTCATGGTCGCTCGAGACTAAAAAACGTCCTAACCTATCTCTGGCAAAGCTCGT
Organism: Cryptus viduatorius; assembly: GCA_964006125.1. Lineage (NCBI taxonomy): Eukaryota > Metazoa > Arthropoda > Insecta > Hymenoptera > Ichneumonidae > Cryptus > Cryptus viduatorius. The sequence goes on along the minus strand of OZ023221.1, from coordinate 9,596,791 downwards.
AACCGTCTTCTCGAAACTTCTGTCTGGTCCTGTCATCGTGATTTACCGCTTTTTTTTTACAACACAACTAACACGGAGAGGCTATGAGTTGAGCGTGTCTACGTCAGGATGCGATGTACCGTAATGAGTTGAGCGTTAATGTCACGCTGGAAAATCCGAGCATGGCCGACGAAGAAGTGCTGCCGGCTAGTTTGGAGAAACTCGAGATTGATCGAATCTCGTCAAGCTGTCCACGGTGAGTGTTGTCCCTTCGTTATCCAAAATCTCAAACACCCGTAAACTGTTGTCCTCTTGCGAGACAGTTCTTTTTTCTGTCTTTTACTTAATGTTTAAACTTTCGAAAAGAAAATAAAAATACCTTTGACAAAAAAAAATCAAAACAACGCTACGTTATCGCTCGACGCGCGAGACTCTCGGCGATTTCCTGGCAAGGTCACTTGGCCCGTCCACTTTTAAAGTAGACGTCAATGGCCCAAATTCTTTGACTACGTATTCTCAGAGGCAAATTGCATTGCGCAATCGGGCGAAAGTCAGTTTACTTTATATATTTGTACTTGGCGACCTTGTATCTCATGACAGTGACTCATTATCTGGATTTTTTAAGTCCTTCCTTCGCCCTATTGTTCCTTCGACGATAACTGCAAATTATTTATTTCATAGCTATGTAAAAGCTTTTATCCAACAAAACAATTTTCATTCTATTTTAATCCAAAAAAATTATTTGCTTGTAAACATTGCACAATCGTTGTGCTCGTTGCAACCTCAATTCGCTCAAATTTTTAGGCCCTCCATTGCGCTATCAACTCTTCGACTATAACTCAAAATTGGCGATATTCAAACTATTTTCAAATTTTTATTGAAAAACAAGTTATTTTTATATTATTTTAAACAAAATTTTTTTTTGGCACATTGTACAATTTTCGTTTCCGTTACATATATTTTATTTCAAATTTGAATTATAATTTACCGATAGATCTGATAAACTTGAAAGTTATATTTTTTTTATAAACATTCACAATAACGATAACAAGTTTGTTTCGATGGAGGGACATAAATATTAATATGATTATTATTAGATGCATTTTCAACCCGTACAATGTTTAGTCAATTGTATTTTTTAAAATTACTTTTGTGATTGGGATTAATATCTTTTTTTTTTATCTTTCAGCGTTGCGGCTATCGAGAAAGCGTCAAATCCGTTTCGTTCGAACGGCAGAGTCGCTCAGCCTGACACTAGTTACCTGTTTCGCAGAAGATCAATGCCCAACAGGCCGACGCCGAATTTCGTGAGTCCCAGAGGCGTAAGAAGCACAACGAATTTTAAGCCATCCAAGAGCGACAAGATATTGGATCGTCCTAAGAAAAATTCTATAATAAGAGACGCCGTACTGAAGTTAAACGACGCTGCAAACGCGTCAAGATCTTTGAGCGACACGTTGGCGAGTTCGTTGCTCAAGGAGGCATGCAAAATCAGTATTTCGAGCTCTAATACGAAAACCTTTGGTCAAGGATCGGTAACGAAACACTTCAAGGGTCTGAATCTTAGTAACAAAGAGTCGAGAAAGGTAAAGGATGACGCGAGTTTACCCGCGGAAACGGAAAGCTACGAGTGCAGTAGCTTTCAGCGCGTACGAAGCAACACGATGCCAAGTTTGAAGAGAGGTCCCGGTCCGGGAGGAGGAAACGCCGCTCAAACGGAGTCTCAAACAACCGTCGCCGGTCAATCTACGAGTTCCAACACTTGCTCCGTACAAGCGAGAATATCGCAACCATCGTGCGACGTAACGATCGACGAACTAGCGAGTTACTTCGAAGAATTCGTTCATATTCCAAAGAAGATGTCGCACATGGCCGAGATGATGTATATTTAATAATTATTGAAAAAAAAAACCCACAAAAAAAAATTGTTTTCGCGAAGAAAAAAAGATAAATGAAAGAAAAGAATGAACGCAGCCCTATTTCCGAGCTCGCGCTAAGAACATTGCAAACTGTGAGCGCCAATCTCGTACAAAAACAAAGTGTGTCAAGAACTAACTTTAACAATCAGCTTGATCATTGTCCTCGATCGTCTTTTTCGTTATATTACTGTCTCCTATTTCATATCGAAAATGTTCGTTTTGTTTTTTTTCCGTTTCGTCCGTCGTATCCTCTCGTTTGTTTTTCCTACATAAATTATATTAACATGTACAATAAACAAAATGAAGTTCATTAAAAGATAAATGAAAGAATGAAAAAAGAAAAAAATTACCTCAAATACTGCGTTCTGTTTTGCCTGTATTTTCGTTGCGAAGAATGAAAGACAATTCGATTAATTTTTCTTTCTTTGGTTAAATGCTTTCTTGGCGTTCAGAGCCTATCGCGTGTGCGAGTCCACGATTCTTTCGTCATTTTGTTTTTTTTTTCGGTTGTTGAACCCACAAATCGTGAAAATTTTACCGATTACCCTAATTTAGTATTTTAAGAAAAAAGGTTCTGTGTCACTACGTGATCTTGTTTCCCCCCCACGGAACAATCTCATCTCTCTATATACATACTATAAATATACATTATATATATACACACTATATTTCCTTGAAGGAGTTTTTGTATTGCAAAGAATAAAAAAAAAAAAGAAAAAAACCATTACTCGCTCCAATATTCGTGTGGAAAGTTGAAAAAAAAACCTTCCGTGTTATATCGAGTCTAATGCATCGCTGAAAATGCATGCAAATAAAATTGGCAAGGCATCGGTTTGTGACCTCATTGACACGGAATACGTAAATTCCGTGCCTAACGCCGACTCTCGACTTCCACATGGTAAAACACTCTGACGACGACGTTTTCCTCGATCGAATTTCTTTTCGTGGAACCAAATATTAACCGCACTTTAATATGATACATAATATATTTTTTTTGTTTTATCTGTATAGGTTTATACGATAATCAAATACAATAATACAAATTAATCATTTTAACTTACTTAATGATAATAAGCTTTGGTACATAAACAATATTAATAATAATGACGACATTGTTACAAATACGTTCTTCATCAATCACGCTTCTATTTTATTTTTATTGTTTTTTTTTCGATGAGTTAAAAAAAACGCGTGTATGTGTGTGTGTGTGTAAAGGGGCTCCGGAAAAAGCCGTATAACGCGATTAGAAAATATTAATCTTTTAGTTGCAAGTCTCGCGCAATCGTTAAATTTCTGTGATTTTTCATTTTATCTCGCCTCGTCGCGGACACGCGTATCGCATAACGAAAACTCTGTATCAAAACGTCTGAGGTCTGCCGGCTATTATATCACAGATTAGTTGAAAAAACATTTCATTAACGCGGACGTGAGACACGACGAGACTTGTGTGAATTCTCGGTTTTGAGAAATAAACGCGTAGAGAGCAGTTTCATTTTTCCTTTCTTGCGATATTAATAAAAAAAAACGAAAAAAAGGGTTTTATGATTAAGTACAAACGAAAGAGAGCTGAATGGCAGTAGGTAGAGAAATTGGCCCGTTATTAAACTTGTGACAACGCAAAAATGGGATTAGAGTTGTTGGAATGCAACTGTGGATGATACATTTTTTTTTTTCGTTTGGTCGGTATAAAAAGGTTCGTTCATAGAAAAAAGGGTATACTTTACGTTTTTTTTTCCTGGACGTTACAACAGCTAGCCACTATAATCGCTAACTTTCGTTTCTAACACTCGAAACTCTTTTTTTTTTCCTCATCTCTTCGAATTCGTTAAATTCAATTATAATCCTCGGACTCGGTAATTATCGAGGAGAACTCGTATTATCGTGTGATGGCTTATCGTGCTAACGACACAACTATGATCGCGGTTTAAATAATTGTTTTTTTTCTTTTGTTTTTGTTTTTTTTTACTTTTTTTTTCTTTAATATTTAAATTCTACGCTCGCGGAGTGCAAATTTGCGGAACAAAAAAGAAAAGTCGTTTCGCTCAATCGAACGTATTTTTTGTTCCGCTCGATTCTACTCCCTAGAATCCTCTACATAAACTAACTCTGCTTGTCTTTTTTATGTTTTACTCTTAGTATAAAATTTACAATTTTTTTTAATCCCTTTTGTACGAGTAACACATCGATGGCTTAAGTTTATCTTATATATCTGTTTTTATGTCTCTCGCTTCTCTGTTTATGTGTGTGGGTGTGTTTTTTTTGTTTATAGGATTCTACCGCTATAACTATACCGTAAACTCACTCATCCTCAATTATTGGAACATTCGCACACTGGTCAGAATCGCTCTCGACGCACACCTGTAGTAACTCTTGTTTTATTTTTTTCTGGTTTACTTTATATTTTTGTATATTCCTTCGATTTTTCGAACGAACTCTCGCGACACGCGACTTATTTTGCTCAAGATATCAATTATAAATAGCGCATTCTCGCCCCCACCTCGATCATCACAGCGGAAAAATTAATATTAAATTCGATATCGTCTATAATGCTTTAAATTAACGTGTCAACGTGTACATTTTCTTGGTTCGAGAGTTTAGTTTTCAATAATCCGAGAAAACTATGCAAGTAAGAAATTCAACTTGTTCGCGCGACACGAGAGATCTCTGCTTGTTGTTTTTTTTTTTGTTCACTTCCTTCGCCTTCTTTATCTTTCTCCCTCTACCCTTTCGTTTAAAGTTCTAAACGTTAAATTGTGCTATAAGATTCGTCTTTTTTTTCTTTATTTTTTGTTTCATATTATTTTTTTGGTGCAACGAAGCTACCGTTATTAGTTCGAGGGACAACAAATCAATCGTACAACTTTTACGATTTCGAGATCAGTATTAATGTTTACCGTAGATATTGGATAAATAACGCTGAGGATTTTTTTTTTTTTTTGACCGGTGAGAATACTCGTAATTGTAAAAAATTTCGAGTTTACCACATCTCATCACGTCTCTCCCTCTCGTCCTATAATACCAAAGGCTTAAACATTACCCTACAAAAGATCCTCCACGGATTTTTTCACGAACTTTCCCGACTTCTTCCAAATACAAAGAAACATTTTTTTTTAATCATCTTTTCCCTTTTTGGATTTTTTTCCTTTCATCAAACTTTATCAAAGTCTTCGCTATCCTTAGGCGTGAAAATTTTTTTTAACGTTCGCGGAAGAGTCCCGCGAACACGTGGTATACGAGATTCAGTATACGAATAAACAGTCAAATTTTTTTTTTCATACCATGTGTTTCCGAGAGGTTCAAAACAACGCGAGAAGTTTGTATTTTGTTGTTGTTGTTTTTTTTGTTTCTAATTAATATTTTTTGTTTCGTTTCTTCATTGATTGGATACACAATTCGCGTTTCTCACCGAGTTCATGGCACACGATCGTTCGCCGTTCGACATTGGAACGGACTTCATTGGCAAAATTCTGGCAGTGTTCGACGATGATATTTCCTCGTCTCATCTCTCGCGGAGGGGGCTTTTTCTCGCATTTTTTTGTTGTTACTTTTTTTGTGATTTTTTTTTTCATTTCCGTTCATTCATCGATAAAACTCGAGTTTCGACCCTCTTAAACGCAATATTTTTCATCAATATTCTTGTTATATCATTCAGACTTGTAATTTCAATCCGCTCAACAATAAATACCGTAAAACTCCATGGCACAATTAACGTGAGCCGGATGAAAGTGTCCATGCGGCACAGCGTGGCCGTGTATGTGGGCCCTGTATCAGTCCGTCGGTGGTTCGAGATACGGTATTTCGCTCGTAACATTGAACGACTCGAAGTAATGATTGAGAAACTCGAAGGTCGGACGTTTTTCGGGGCTCGCGTCCCAACACTGTATCATCAGTCTGTAGATACTGTCGGGTAGCGGTTGATTCGGTGGTTTTGGCATTCTGTAACCCTTGTCGACTTGTTCGATAACTTCGCGGCCATGCATACCGGGATACGGCACTTGTCCGTACGTGAAGAGTTCCATCAACAAAATTCCGTACGACCAAACGTCGCTCTTTATGCTGAATCTGCCGTAAACAATGGCCTCCGGAGCGGTCCATTTAACGGGAAATCGGCTGCCCTGTTTCGGACAATACTCGTCGTCCTCGATAACCCTCGCGAGTCCAAAGTCGCAAATCTTTGCTTTGTTCTTCTCGCCGATCAGAACGTTTCTCGCCGCGAGATCGCGATGTATCAATTGTTTGCTCTCGAGATGCTCCATTCCCGATGCTACCTGTGCGGCTATGTAGATGAGATCCTCGAATTGCATGTATTTACCGTCACCGGTGCGCAAAAAGTCGAGCAAACTTCCGTTGCACATGTACTCTTGAACAATGTAGATCGGCTCCTCTTTGGAACAGACGGCGTATAGAGCGACGAGATGCCGATGTCGGAATTGTTTCATTATTGCCGCTTCCTGAAGAAACGCCTCGGTCGACATTGTTCCTGGACGCAATGTTTTAACCGCAACCTCGATCTTGTTACGCCACTTGCCGTAATATACCTCACCGAAATTGCCGTGTCCCAATTTACGAATCAATTGTATTTCGGTCCGATTTATCTCCCACTTGTCGCGCAACTCCGGCCCGAGATCCCACATATCCGGCTGCGGCTTCGGACACGGCTTCGACAACACGTGACACAGACCAAGCGCATTTTCTGCGAAATCAATTTATTATTATATTAACTAATATTTTCATTAATATATTCTTTTTTAAAAATCTCAATCGTTTTTCCACCTTTCAGATTTATTTCAATAATCATAATATATTTTATTATCCGACGAAAAAAAATTAAGAAAATATAAAATATTTGATTCGAAACTGAAAGAGAGGGATGAATAAAAATTGTTTGCATAACGTACTGCTGTAGGCCATCACGAGCGCCGGGAGAGTCGGGAACGTTTGATTCGTCGCGATGAAAAATCCGCCGTTATCGAGAGGTTTGATCTTATAATGTTTAACGTGATGACCTCTGCCCTCTTCCCAATCCTTGACAGAGAGGCTGTAACCCCGCGGATTGTGTTCGCTGGGTCTTACGAGAAAAGTGCCGCGAGGATTCTCGTCGACCAGAAGCAACTTGCCGGCTTCCTTCCTCGAGACATTCTCGAAGAACCAACTTGAGAGATAAAAAGAAACAAAGCAAATTTCGTTGTAGTTTAGTCTCGAGACGGAGCACGAAAGTGCATAAAACTACGAGGGAAAGAGAAAGAGAGACAAAGTTTTCTTACTCTTCGCTCTCGACGGAGCGTTCGACGGCGACAAAGTTCCACGGTATAAGGCCTTCCTGAAGCGTTCTTAGATGCAAAACTCTCCACCAATCGTGTTCCGAGTCGTCGAGAACTTCCATCTGATCGCCTTTTACGAAACTTACATCCGTACTCTCGCGAGCCGTGTAATTGTACAACGCGACAACGATCTTGTTCGCCCTTTGCGAGTGAGCTGTATTTTTTTTATCGATAATAAATTCATTATTAAAAAAAAAAAAACAATGAATTTTCTCGAATTTTGATTACGCAATGTGAGTGGGAAAGATTCAATGATTTTTTGGTTGCAGCAACAAAATAATTCGAATTAATAAATCGATTGCAGAATGATAATTAAGGTAGTTATGTCGCTACGCGTTCTGAAAAGATTAATTTTGCATAAGAATCATTTCAAAATATTGTTAATAAATTGATGAAAAAATCAATTGTTCATCAAATTTCTCGAGAACCCAACTTTTTTTTGTAAATTTTGTGTTTTTTTACTCATTTTTTTCATAAAAAAAAAAAATGATTTTTTTCAGATTTTTATACCGCCGATAAGTATTCGCAATTTTCTCTCATTTTTCTTGAAATTATGCGAAATTAACGCGAAGCGAAATAACTACTTTAAGCGGTAACTCTTGAATCCATTAAGTAGCAATGAGAGACGTGAAAAAAGACGGTGTGAAAATAAATAAAAACGAAACATAAAATACACACATGCGGGCACAACGACAGGCGAACTTGTTTTACGTGGCTGATGGGGTATCTGTAGCTTACAGGGTGTCGGACGCGGTCGTATGATATCCGCACGCGCCTGAACTCCTCTTTGATTCGGATCCGCCGTGTAACGATCCAGTGAGCCTCCATTGCTGTGCTTTGAGCTCAGACCGGCGTCCGCTTTCTTATAAACTGTAAAGTGATATCGAAAAAAAAAAAAAAAAAAAAACATGAAGAAAGCATTGAATTAAACTTCCGTAACTTTGATAAAATGTTTTTAAAAAATTGAAAAATATAATGGTTACCGATTGGCTGAGGCTCCTGCCTTTTGCTGCAACACTTTCCCATCTTGTATCAGCTCTTGTTAATCAATTTATTCGGAGCTAAGATTTTGTCGTCCTATCTGTCTCTCGTCGAAACATCGATGCGACAAGTCTCCATCTCTGGTCGTAAGTTTCTTTTTTATCGATATAAATTTTTCTCAATCGTATCGTGAACGATGCGAGTTCCGTCCTATCGGAAACTTCTCGATCATCGCTTGCGGCTCATTGGTCCCACAGCAAACACCTGCGACATAACATTTTTTTTTTTTTCGAAATTAAGTTATAGTTTCAGCTTTGATCTTAAAGTTTCGATACTTCGAAAGACATAATGTATTTCACTTCACGGGGATTTTAATACTCTAAACTTAATTACGAAAAGGGTATTGTATCTTTCTGTGCAGAGCTCGATGCGTCAAAGAAGTAATTCAGGAAACGACGGTATTTTTTAATGAATGTAAATACTGTTAAAAATGCGTCTTTCAACTGTAATATACCATTCTACAAGCGCTTGAAATTGCGCAGTCTGGTAAAAAAAATGCAACCCTTTAAAATCTCTGAGAATAAAACAAAAAATATTCTCAAGCGCTTTGCGTAACAAGTGCCCTAAAGAAAAAAAAAACGATCAAAGCGTTATCCTCTCGACCCATCAATCTTTTTTTTGATCCCTCTTCGCCGCAGGTCGGTCGCGGATAAAGTTTTTAATTAAACGCCGAGTATCGAGGGCTCGAAATATTCTACGCTCGTACCGAAAAAAAAGAAGAAGAGAATCGGCGTGTGTACAAATAGAAGGGAGTGCTGAAAATAACGAGTGGCGCTCGTACACGACGAGGCAGTGTAATAATCGTCGGTAGAATGATTTCATGACTATCCGCTCGTACCGCGCTTTACTCCGCACCTTGAAAATATCAATCCACCAATGCTTCGAAAAAGGGGAGATATTTATCTGCGCGTGTGGGGATGTGGGAGGTTTCGAGTTCCCGACGCGAGAGAGAGAGAGAGAAAGAGAGAGGGAGAGAGAGTATTTCCGACTAACCCCAACGCGGCTCGAGTCTACGGGGACCTCGGCGCATATTAGTTATTAGTATTAGTAAACGCGTCAGACTCTCTCTACAGCCCATTGCACCAGCTGGGGAATAAAAAAAACTGTAGACACAAATTCGTACGTTGGGAATCTGTGTCTATGGGTTTTAAGTATATTTTAGCTCACGTGCGGCGCAGTAGGGCTCTGGGAAAATTGACAATGCGTAAATATAATACATCGAACGATGAGAGAACGAATGAACTTAGGCGTTGTATCTCAGGATATAAACGTCTATGTAAGGTCTATGTAACGAGTGCGCACGGGGGAAGCGAGAGTAGACCACGGGGATTACGTTTGTGTGAGTAAATGCTCGTGGCCCGGACATATCGAGGGAGCTGTGTGTTTATATAGCTATAGAATGCGAGAGAACCGCCAGCTATGGCTGTTGGGGACGGTCGATATCCTATGGTGGTTTCAGCCCACCGAGAGGGTTCTCGTCACTCCGAACCCCAAGGGTTACTTCGTCGCAACAAATGATTACTTTATTTCATTATTTTTATTGAACTTTACAGTCCATTGTAGTCAATTCGAATAGTAAAGCCAATAAAAATCATTTTTGACGGCAATTTATAATATTAATTGTGTATTCAAAAAGCGAAGGGATGAGCAAAATTAATTCCGCGCTAATACATTTTTTTTATTATTTGTTTTACTTTATAATTATGTGCGTTAATTTATTTTTTTTAATTAGGAGAAAGCAACTTTTTAATAATCCGACGAGAAAAACGACAATTTTTCATTGTTGTTCCGATGTCGCTGCGAGTTAATCGTGAAACAGCACGAGTTCAAGCATAGCGCGGCATCAGCTCGTGTTTCCACCCTCAGGATGTGAGAAATATAGTACACGCTTCGCATCCCCACGAATAAACTAATGCGGAATTCTTTAGGCCAATTTTCACCCTGCCAAAGGCTTCGCGAAGGACGTCCTGTACACCGTTTCATTATTGCACGAGTTTCAAATTACTTTTCCTCGTGTTTCGATCTCAAAGAACCCCACGGAGGCGCTAAGAAATTGAGAATTTCTCGCAATGCGTAAAGGCCCTTTGTTTCCTCTGGATAGTTATTGGCCGGAGAATAGTCGCGGCGAGATAAAAAATATCCCGATGGCTGTACTGCTTAACCGTTTTCTCGACAGTCCAATCTCCGTACAGTTTGTTCGAAGGACTCGAAGCAATATATATAGCTTCCCGAGGGTGCAACACACAGGCGGGTCCTCCTATGGGGTTGCGATGACTTTCTCTCCCGCGGCAACCCTCCAATTTTCGTCGCTGCCATGCGACCGAGGGTTCTATCTACGAATTCGTATATTCTATGTATATATATATATATATATACATATATATATGTGTGTGTGTGTGTGTGTGTGTATATATATATATATATCTTTTCAGCCCCTATGTTGCTTCTGACGAGGGGTTGTTTTATCTTTCTCTCTCTGATACTGTTCATCAGCGAGAGCGTAGCACGGTTACGAAGTCCCGAAGTCTTCGGTTGGAGAAACCGTGCAGGAATAGAACCGGAGCGCAAAGCACGCAGGGCAAATACGAGCTTGAAAAGACGAGGAAACGCGGTACGCACTTCGTGACCCGAGTGTAAGAGAGTCGCGAACGTACATTGCGCGTGTTAAACTCACCCGAAATAGAGCTATGCGTAACTAAAAATAAAGTACGTACACCCAGTGTCGAGGATGCGTTTTACGGTAGGAGAAAATTCTATTGAACTTTTCTTTTTTTTTTTCCTTTTTTGTTTCGGAGAAAACAACTATGGGAGCGGCTAACTGTCTCACTACGAGTTAACGAGCCGTTGCCTCGCAGTGATTAACGACCGTAGAGGACAAATTTTTAAGGTATATACAATCGCTAAGTTGCATCAGTCGGTTTTTCGAGTTCGCAGAAATATGTTTCGCTGTTGTTACGAAATTATTTGAATTCGTGAGCAAATGAAAAATTTTATGCAATTGGACATAAAATATTTATATACTATTATTTTTCCAAATAACATTTTTTGCGTAAATAAACATTCACGGAAAAATACATTTTTATGACATAATAATATTAAAAAGTTTTCTTTTTAATTTTATTCAATTTTATTATCGAGTATCCACAGCTCTGGCGGATATAAAATATTTATATCCATAAAGATATAAAATATTCAGGATCAACATTTACAGCTTTTCTTTTAAATTCCATTGCAAAGATGATTTTTTTTTGTCTGTAGAAATCGAGATAAAAGTTGCGTGATTCTATTCGTAAGAAAGTGGCGAATCGTTGCGCGGCCCCTATACCGAGAAACCCGAATCATTTAAAGCGGTCAGATCTATTTTTCTTAAATTTCTCGTAGCGCAGGAGATGTAAATTTATGGGTTATATATTAGCTCGTTCGCGTGACGAAGCTCTCGGTATTAAAGGCGTTGAGAATTTCGTTATACACTGTGCCGTTATGTTTTCGATCGTTTTCTCGAAAAACTGAGTCACCGGCCAACAGTCGAAGGAGTCCATAGCTGCGCGTCGAGAGGGCAACGCGAAGAGATGAGTCAATGGGTCTTTGGGTCGAGAGAAGACGAACGGCCTCTTCGTCAAGCCTCGAAACCTAATGTTACGGTTAACCTGACGTCACAGATCAGTAAAAACGAAATACGAGAAATAAAGCTCTCTTCGAGTGTAAAAAAAAAAAAAAAAAAACGAAAGGGCCTCAATTATCTATTTCGTTTTATTATTCCATCTCAAGTTTCGGAGCAGACATAAGGACCAATGGTGAAGGTGAAATACTTTCGGAGATTCGTTCGAGTCGATGCATCGTAAGATTTTACTGGTTCGCCTCTCCGGTTCTCTCTTAAAAATCTAACATTATTTATTGCCAAACTTGACACGGTGACTCTCTCGTTTTACGCCCCGAAGGTTTTCTTCTTTATGCTTCTTCTCGTCAGCCCCCAAAATGTCTGCCGGTATTTACATCATTTAATTATTCCCCATCAGCGTTGTAATTATTACCGACTGGAAAATTTCCACGGTGAAACCAATTTCACGGATGCATTATGTATAGAACGGTTGATTGATTCGACGCTCGGGTCAAAATCATATATTTCGGTTTATCCGATGTCGAAGGGAACGGCTCCAGGTGTGCGTTTGTTTATATGCGCGCGTGTTCGAGAGGGATGAGAGAGATGAGAGGACGATATAACGGGTAGCAAGAATTTCCGGTTGGCAACTGTAGCGAGAAGTATCGTAATTAAACGCGGGGATAACTCGCGAGAGAGGCAAGCAAACGCTAGCGGAGGTATATCGACACCAGAAGCGGCTTATAAATATAGAAAGGGACACGCTGGCGATATATAGCGAGCGAGAGAGGAGTTATCGATTTTTTGGAAATATAACGCGCGCAGTCTGATCCTCCGACGACGACAACCGTGTGTCGCATAGCCCGGTTGGTTCAGTCGAGCGTGTAAATCGGGCACGAGGGAAAATCCCTCGAGGGATGAAAACGAGACGGGAGAAAAAGGGAACCGAGAACGAGACAAACGGGCGAAACTGAGTTGGAGATATTCGATCTTCGCGTATAAGAGAGTCAATCGGTTCTACAAGGTACGACGTTTACCTACGCGACACGTGGACATACGAAGCAACAGGGTAAAAAAAAATATATATATATATATTTTTATATATATATATATAAATATATATATATATATATATATTTTTTTCTTTTCGTAATGTAATAGAAAAGTTTTTTTTTTTTTTTCGTGAGCAATAAAGAACGAATGGAACTCAGAGCGACGATGAAAAAATTCAAGGACGTATCTACGACTCGTAAGACGATTCAAGGATACCCGTAAGACGTACACATATACGACTCTTGCATAGCTTATTACATTTTCTTTCTTCTTTTCTTTCTCTTTCCCTATTCTCTTCAACGTCTTGTCTTCACGCGGCGACAAAATAATGCTGATGCACGTATCGCTTGTCCGAAGCAAGACAATCCCCCGACAACGGACGTTGCGCTGCCAACAAAATGTTTTTTCTCTCTTTATCACTCTCGCTCGGGGTTCCCAATTGAATTGAGTATTCGAGCCGTGTACCAAGCAGACTTCCTTCGGGCACAATGCGCGTGAAAGAATCGAAGGTTCTTATATGCTATCGCGACGGTGAAACGACGAATCTTGATACACGAGTTTAATTGTAGACGAAGAAATTTTTTTTTAAGTTCGCTTAATTGGAAAAAAATTGGCACTTTTTGGTTTCATTCACCGTTTCTTAATCAAATATTACCGTTAATGGAAATTATTCAAAATCTTGGTTTTCTCGTAAATTTTCTCGTATTTTTAATATGATTTTTCCTATGGAATATCACGTTGAGAGGACAATAATCATCTGACTTGTAATCAGCAGGCAAAAGAAATCGTTTTGCTCGTTTCCGGTACGCCGCTCACGTTTCTCATGAACTGTTTCCGGTTTAACGTTTGCGTAATCGATCGAGGAAAACGACAACACTGCATTTTCAATTATTTTTTTTTCTAAATTAAGACAAAATCGAAGCGCATAATTCATCGACGCGATGTTTTTTTATGGTTTTTTTTTTTTAAATCGCGTGTTACTCGTTTAGATCGATAAGTATAATGATTCTGCAGTTTATTGAGCTTTTACCATCATTTCCGGTTTCTATGGTGTACAATATTGCGAATCTTGTAGTCGCATGTACATCAGGTGTACTACGAGTGTGCATCGACGTGGCACTCGATAAGGAGAACGATAAACGACGTTGCCTGGCTGACGATGGCTCGACTGGTGTATTGGTAAACTACGCGGAGGGTGCAAGGGCCTGCGGCGTCTCGACGCTCCCGCCCGCCCCCCGGGTGAACGAGGAGACACCACGGCGCCAACAGGGGTTGCTCACCCCCCGTTTCCAATTCACTCGCAATCCCACGCTACCTTCACGTTCATCGCATTTTCCGCCTCTACTTATAACTATATCCCTCTGTTCAACACGCACCTACATCCATTTTTTTCCTCGGTAAACATACCGCTATTACTTGAGACACGAAAAAGAAAAAAATTGTCAACAACGAATACGGTTTGCGTTGCAATGATTTTTATGCGGAAGCAGAAAAAAATCTACGAAACGCTTCGACAAATTGTCGCAATCATCGCTTTACTTTATTTAATTCCCTATAATTTATACCTCCGTTAAGCACGCAACTACATCAATATTTTATCAGCAAACATATATATAAAATAGTTATTTTCGTGGTGACTTTCTACGGAATGCAGGAATGAAAAGTTGAACTTTTCGCGTAGGCTGCGTAAAAGAAAAGTTCTCGTATAAAAAAATTTACCGATTGGAAAATTAACCGGTAAGTAAGCGGCTGTAGATCAAACGCGTCTAAATCGTGAATGGCGGAGGGCAACCCGCGTAAAAATAATTTCAATTTAAGTAAAATGAAAATGCCAACTGGTCAAACAGCAATGTTTACTTGAATCTCATACAGTAGCCGCAATAGCGATGGATACTCGTACATTGAAGATTCAACGTATAGGGTACAGTCTCGTCGCGCTTTCCATTCGACCGTGTTAATTCCGTACCCGCGGGGTTTGCTCGCTCTTCCGGCCATCGAGCATTGCTTTGACGCCCTGTGTTCGCGCATATATATATCCGCCACTCCGAACTCTCGCAATAACATGAACTTTGTTCACGCGAGTGACGTCGAGAGTATGTCGACGTCGGGGTTCGGTAAAAAAAGAAAAAAAAAAAAAAAGACACAAAAGCAAAAAACAAACAAAAACAAAAGGTTCTTTTCGCTTCTCCAGGGAAATTTAATCTGGCTATTCGTAGCACAGAGCGTTCGGTCAATCAAAAGTGGAATAAAAAATTGCTTTGTTCAGTCTTCGATGAAACTTGCGATCTTTTAGTTACGCGTTTTCGAGCGTCGAGGTGAAATACTTTATAATAAAGTAGCGAATAATTAGCTTTGTTCATTGTTCGAGAATTCTTTGATGCCTCCAGCTGTTTCGGGCAAAGTTTTTCGCTTTTTTCTCGTTGTTTTGTTTTGCTTTATAATTATTCGCATTGTTCATTGTTCGAGGGATGTTTAATCTCTCAGCTGTATTGTCTTTGATTTAGCCGCCGAGGTGAAATCTCGGCGAAGTTTTGATAAAAGATACTACGGGGTTTCTGGAGCACTTGGACGCTCGCTTAAAGGGCAGTAACCTTTGGGTATAGTTGCAAGAGAGGCTCTCGCGCCCGCGCGCTCGCGTCACAAACGCGAAGCACAGAGCGCGGGGTACAACACACCGCGAGAAGATCGTTTCGGCTCTTCGTTTAACAAGACATTGCTCCTCTTTCTCTCTGTTACTGGTGCCACGAAGTGCATGTACACTCACTCGATATTACGAAAATGCTATTATCCAGGGCGACGTGAAGTGGCCACGACACTTGTCGCTCGGCTGGAGATGAAAGACGGAGAGGAGCAATCAGATATTTTAACTCAATCTCACTCTACCGGCTTCGCAATAAATCCCTTCTGCTCGTTGTTCTTTCCTGTGATCAACTCCCACAATCGCTCAACTACCGTGTTATTTTCCCCTTGTAAACTTCCCTATCGTTGTCTCGTGACTTATCGCGACACCCGAATTCGATCGTTACGATCAATTTCAGCACAAAAATAAATGATAACAAATACGAAAAAAATACGATACAATATTGTTTTATCCTCTGATAGTTTTACAATCAATATTTTTTCGATTATCAGTTTGTTTGGTAGCGACTTATGGTCTATCGACTTGTAATTAGATTTCATGACTGTCATTATACCCATAAATAAAATAAATAAATTTAGCGTCAACATAAAATGGGTTAATGATTTAAAAATTAAAAAAAAATCGTAATTATAATATAGCGAACAAAATAAATACCGGTATTTGAAGAAATATTGTTTTTTTTTTATTGTTATATTTTTACACAGCATCCGGCCGCGAGTATAAATTTCATCAATAAAAAAATGTCCCTTTTAATCTGAAGAGTTTACACCACAGCAACATGGTATCCTATTCGGTCGTTCATTTGACAACTATTGAAGTGTGCTGTATGAATCGACTCTATAAATAAATCCATGAAAAGGAAGCATTGTTATTGGAAGAGCGGTATATGTATAACACGAGAGAGCATTGAAGAGAGGGCGCCGGAAAGCAGGGGGAGGGGAGAACAATGCTTGTAACGCGAACAGGTGCGCTGACTGAAAAGTTTTATGAATTTCCATATACAAAACTGCCTTCCATCCAGTATCTCACTCCAGTATCACATCCAGACTCCCTTTTCTCTTTTCGTTCAACTTTTTCATACCCCTTTTTTCGCCGGGACTTACGTGTTTTTTTTTTTTTTTTTTTTTTTTTTTTTTTTTTTTTTCATTCTATCGCATTCAAGTATAAGTTTTCGAGGAACGAGGCAATTAGTTCGAAGTGTTCAAGACGATCGAGACGAGACAGGCGTCGTTGAGCGAAACGATTTATAAGTCCTTATCGACCCGTCGACATACGCTAATTATCGATGCGTCACGATTGGCAAAGATAACATTTGAAATGATTGAAGTACAGCGAGGATTACGAACGATTTTTAAAATCTCATCGATTCATTCGAATCATCGGATTAACGATTTTTCACGAATAATATAGACGGTATGTGAAATTAATTTCTGTTCGCAGCGATTGAGGTTAAAAACTCTCGACGAGAGATAAAGTATATAATAGAAGTGACTATCTCTCGTGTTGCTAATGGGGTATTAACGACGTGACTTTATTTCCGGAGCACCGGTTGCCGTGCAGTGGGCGCGGGCGCGCGAGCTGCCGAGAGCTTTCCACCCCCGCCGTCGCACCAGTTTCGATCGATCGAAAAACCAGAGTGCGAGAGAAACCTCCGGACTGTATGCATATATACTGCACATATAGCATATATATGTATACATGCATATATATATATAACATGTATAAGTGTACACTAGAGAAAGACTGCAAATACGAATAGAAAGAGAAAAGTGGTAGAATCCAAGAGCCACGCGGTGGTTAGCCCAGTTTCGGTAAACCCGGTGAACCACCGTCGTCGACCGCGCGCGCGATGACGAGGTGAACACACGCGCGAGCGCGCGCTCTCCACAAACTCGAATCTTCCAGAGGTGAACGAGAAACGAAATATACACGTATATATATGTTTATATATATATACATATTATATATATATCCACACTATGTAATCTCAATGAAGAGATACCAAATAGAGATTCTCTATGGTTATATTGAAAATTGATGTCGGTGAAATCGATTCGATATACATTCTACAGAGAATAATCATTTTCATTTCTCCCATCATCTCATCCCTCTTCTCCTATCAGTTGCTATGCCGAAAGAGATGATTGCCAATTTGAGGGTACGATAACCGGAAGGAACATTCGAAATAAAAAAAAAAAAACAAAAAATGCACAGTTTCACTGCTCCGTAAAATTGAAGAAAAATATTGCATTTTTTTCTGAGATTGCGAAATTTTTTTTTTAAATAAAAATTTCGTGTAATTACGTTAACGAGAAAAAATGTCAGCGCAAACAAAATGTAAATCATCATTTGTCATTTTTAATACGTTTCCCCAAACATTTTTTTAACAGTTAAACTTTTTTAGCAGTATATATTATAAGTGAAGTATTAATTATATAAATAATAATCTATGGAAAAAAAAACATCGAGAAAATTGGAATACGTACGGCACATGGAAAAAGAACATTACGATCGATAACTTAATTAAATAAACTTTGAATCATCCGAAGTTTCTGTATTTGCATTTGATTATCAGATTTTTTCTCCAAACTTCTATATAAAACGACTCGAAGTTTTTTTTCTCATTTCCGGAATCACAGTTCGTAATTTTTTTTTTTTACGGTCCGTCGTACCCACCCAGTGGAACTTTGGTACGGATAAACAGCACAACGTCTACGCGGGTTGCAGTTGCAGAGTGCACATCCTCGTTCGAGTTTCTCGGGTTCTTATGCGCCTTCTGGGAGCCTCCAAAACTTCTTCCTCGACGGGAGTCTTTGCTCTATCTTCTATCTCTATCGCGATGGTACGAGAGACAAGAAGAAGAAGGTGGAACTTCTCGACGGTGACGAAGTAGAAACGTGTTTGCTGCCGTCAAAGTTTACCGTTTGCAGTTACCCGAGAATATAAACGTTCGGGGGGTTGAACGCGTCAAATTTCAAAGTTTTACCGTGTCTCTTCGATAGTTCATGAAATAATATCAACTATCGGAGCTTTAAACGAAAAAGAAAAAAATTAAAAATGAATTCATATTTTACGAGGCCCGCGGTCTCGACCCTTTAAAACCGCATTACATCGAGAATTCTTTCGACAGAAATGCCCAGGGGGGAAATTCTCAGTGTTTATTTTTAAAGTGGCCACGCATACAGCTGGGCTCTGGCGAGTTGAGACGAGCGGAGGATTAGATAAGCTTCAGTGAACTTTCCCGTTCCTTATCCCTCTGTCCTGTATTCGTTATCTACAAAGGTCTCCCGGTAGCGCGTCGTGTTTAACAGAAAAATAATTCGTAGCTCGTTAATTGTTTCTTCTTTTTTTTTTCTCAACTCAATCTCAATTGCGCAACGTTACGTAGCGAAGGTACGCTTGGAATTTCCGACCCTGAAATTCCGCGAATCGTTGAACGACGAATCCAATAATTATGTAATAAATTACAAAATTGATCATTTTATCGATTGATTCTATGAAAAAAAAAAAAAAAAAAAGTTTCATTAAATCCGGACTCGATGATTAATTATACTTATTTACGCGTCTCGTAACTTTTTTTTCTCGTACGTTGCATTCTCGTTCGTCGGGAAATTCCCCCGAAGGTATTTTGATATAAAAGAAACGAGGATTTTCACGTGTCTTCCAGATGCTCGAACAATTCTTAACCGAACGAAAGAGGGATTGTCCGCGTTTTACCATCTCCGTCTTGATGATTCCGTCTTAATAAATATTTTCCCCGTTCGGCCGTCGGTAGAATTGTTCGGCCACCCGGTAGGTAGTTAGCTGCAGCGTGACAGGACAATGGATCGTGAAGAGGAGGCGAGGAAAGACCTCTCCGGCCTCCGGGTCCTCATTCAGGCCCTATACTCAACGATGAACCCCGGGTGAACATCCTCAACCGAACTCGCACTACGAGAGACACGAGCCCATGCGCAAGGAGTTTATTATACCTTCTCAACGGATCGCGCTTAACCTTTCTCTCCTTTACGAGACTATTTTCTTTTTTTCCGTATACCATCCTTAATAACTTCGTCAAATTATTTCTCACGGGCATTCAATGTGTCGTTTTATTCGGATAATTTTTAGACAATTTTAATCGTCGCTTTCCAATGACTCGACAAAATATTTCTAAGTTTCTGTATTATCTTTGATAGCTGCAATTCCTGGAATAATTTTTTTTGTCTTTTCCAAACACGTATCCGGTTTTTTCGTGTAATTAAAAAAAAAAAAATTCAACCATATTTTATCGATAAAAATATTTTTCGTTGCGTTAAATATTTATATTCATAAAACGCTAAAAGGTACAATTAATCGAAGTATTCACGCGTGAAAATATCGACTGTATTTAAGTCGAGAATTTTTTGTTTGTCGTTCATTCCATTATAATTGTTATTATTAAATCCGATTGTTATCGCGAGCCACGTGCTACACGTGACGACGTTGAGAATAGTTCTACACGGCTGCTGCAAGTATTTTTATACATAGAAAAAAAGGATCGTAAGCTCTGCTAAACGTTCTAACCGTTCTCTCTCGGTACCCTAACACCTTTTTATATTCACATATCACGAATTCTCGGTGCGGCAATAAGAGAATCGCAAGGTATATGTATAGTTTTCGCAATACAATCGAAGAATAAGGAGGCTGCAAGCTAAACTCGTGTATAAACGTTATTATATATATATATATAATACATCTTCCGTGCAGAAAATGCCGTGACTACGACGTGACTACTTGGGGCAAACGTTCGAGTGCACGTGAACAATATCGTTTACCTTAAACTGGACTAAAGACTCGGTATGTAGTTGCGAGAGATCGAGGAACAAAACTCCGACAACACGTTCGTGACGGCGTCACGTTTTTCTCAGCTGTTACGGGAGAAAGATTTCGTCGACTCGAGAGTCGAGAGACCACGCGGGTACTCCTTTCTCGGTTGCTCCTTCGATTTTCGAAGGGACTTTGCGACGAGGGAAAAATTTCGCACATCTGTGACACAGACTTTGCTGAGGTACTATAATTTGATGGCGATCAGAGGGGGGCATGAGCCGATGCTATGCAGGTTTCGTTCGTGTGTTCGGGAATGAATATCGACATCGTGGAACGCGAGACAATATTTTTTTTCGCCTTAGTCAGACATCTGTGTAACAGACTGTATCTGAGAAGCAAATTGCCTGGAATAATCAATGCATCGTCACGTTTATTCGCCACGTGCGCACCCGCTTATTGTTCACAAAATCCTTCTTTTTTTTTTTTTTTTTTTTTTTTTTTCGTCCTCGAATTTCGAACAAAGAAAAAAATTCTCGGAAGATTATTATCATATTATATTATCTGTATTAGTTCGGGGGTGCGGCTTATCGTTGGAGAGATTGGCGATCGTGTGAGAGACCCCCGAAGCGCGTCTCGAGGTGGAAACTAGAAACCTGCTGCTAGAACGTTTTGTAAGGAACACACGGGTATGAAGCTGTTTCGCTGCAGCGTGTAAGAAACACGCGCTCGCGCGAGAGAAAGAGAACCGTGCCAGGGTCCCCTGTCCTGTCCCCAGATCTCGCGTAGCCTCGGAACGAGAGTGGTTTCGAGTCGTCCGGTTTACCGAGTCTCGCCTCCTTTTACCTCCCACTCTCTTCTTTTTCCTTCAATGCTCCATTATCCTTTCATAAACTACTCGCTGCTGCCTCTCGGTTGCATATTTCATATTCGTATATCGCATTGTACGTGGTATCATGAATTTTTTTTTTCAACTCTTACAAAATACGAAAAAAAAAAAAAAAAAAAAATGATCTATATATAACAACTTTTTTTATCACGAAAAAGAAGAAATCATTTCAAATGAAACTTTAATTAACGAAAAAAAAAAAAAATTATTCTCGTGAGCCTCGAGACGTATTACGATTTCATAGATAAATTACTCTCAACTCGGTGAGCATTGGAGTGCATAAAACTACGTCGATATGAAACTTAACGACGATTTCCTCGGTCACAAAGTGTGTGTTGGCTTCGCGTTTATAAAGGTAAATGTACACGAAAGAATAATACATCGAAAGTCAGAGAGGGAAGAGAGAAAGAACGAGACGAGAGGCTCGCGCCCGTAGCGTACATTGAATACATAATGTGCATTGGAGCAACAAGCAAGCGGCAAGCAAGCGCAGTACGTATACACACATAGCCCGATCTCGCATATGGCCCAATTATGCGAGGACTCCCTGAATAGAGAGTGAGAGAGAATCGGTTCGATTCGAATAGGGGACCAGCTGCCTCCTCTGCTGCTGCTGCTGCTGCTGCTGCCGTTTCTGGTGTCTCGGACTACTCGCAACAACGAACTCGCCGTGTTGCGTTGCACGCGCGCACGTGATCGATACCATTGTCCTATGGATATATTACCTCCGTGTACCGGAGAATACCGGAGCGAACCTTCCACAACCTGATGTTGGTATAAACCGATAATCGATAAAATTATGCTTCTCCCTTTTCTCGTCATTGGTACACAAGCATTATCGGTGGTCCCGAGGCTTTTATGGGATTAAGTATATAGGAGGGCACCGCGATATCCCGAAGACACGAGAATCCCGAGTCCGATGAATGTCTCGCGTCTCTGAAAGTCGAGACCACGCAAATGTCCTCTCCTCTTTATGTTCACGATGTCGCATTAGGTGAATCTCGTCCGGTTCGCGCCGCGAAGAACCCGAGAGTGAGATGAGAGACAACCCCGAGATCACGGGTTAGTCGAGTCTTTGATCTCATTGAGCAACGAGGCCACGAACTTCGACTCTTTCGATATAATCAACTTTGGGCGGAACAATTTTTTTTTTCGTATATCAATCTAAAAATCATTGCAGATCATTGCGTTGGTTATCAGCACGAATGCCTGAATGTTTTTTAATTCATTTCGCGTTCATTTAGCTCGGAAAAGGTGAGCGAAATGACTCATTGAGTCCAATGCTCGATACAAGCGATTTAAGGCCGACCATTTTTTTTTTTTCGTATATCCAATTATAAATTGATCGAATCATTTTTATGGAAGATTGGTCCGAATATTTAAATGTTTCGATCGCTTTATTGTTTTTTTTCGCTTCGAAACAACGAAAAACGAGTTTACAGTTGAACGTTCGATATAATGAACTTTAGGCGGAGCGCTTTTTTTGGTTTTTTTTTTTTTCTAGAATATCGAACGAAATATCGCTGGAAGCATTACTGTTGGTCATTGGGTACAAATATCTGAATGTTTTTCACATCGTTTTGCGTATACTTAGCTGGGAAACGAAGTAGGAAAATTGTAGCACGAGTAAAGCTGCGGGGCTCGCTACTCGGTCGCTCATAACCATAAGTGAAGAGACTCGTTTCTCTCCCTCGATAATTCACCGCATGCATACACGGGGGGCGAGAAAAAAAAATCAATAATACACGACGAGAAAGAGAGAAAGAAAGAGAGAGAGAAAAAAAAGAGGCAGATTTGCCGAGGCTGGTTGTCGGGTGGATGGCCGGCTTGCCTGCGGGGTACCACGACTCTACCAAGGGTCGCGACCACCGTTCGTTCTCAACACGCAACACTATAAACAGTTCTCTCTGTCGCTCACCCTCGCGTATACTGCGATTACATCCGTACTTTGGATATTTTTCAACAAAATACTGTCACACGATAATCTCGTTAATCACCCATCATTTTTTTCCCGCTAACATCCGCGATGTATTTCACATCGATAAACGCACATTTCAAAATACATAAAACATCGACTTGAACTACCGAAGCCTAGAATAAGTTCTGACAAAAATAAACTCCGAGATTCCGTCGAGAAAACGATCAGGAATTATCGTATATTTTTTTAAAATTCTTTTTCTTACTGTGTCCTGGCAGCGCTTCAGACCCGCTGATGCTTCCTCGCGTGAATTCGACGGGGGAGTTGGGTACACACGGGGATCAGCAAAGAAAGACTTTAAAGGGCGACTTGGCTCGCAAAAAGCTTCGACCGAAGGAGTTACGGTGAAGGAGAGAAGGAGAGGATAGGATATAAGTTAGTTCGCGTTTATCTCGTTGTAAATCGGCGACTTTCGGGTTACCGAGCGCTGGCCGGCGTCCAGCGAGATATTTCGCGATCGAGAGGATGCGAAATCTCGACGTCGGTTGTAACGCAGTAAAACAGGTATATGTATGCGCAGAGTATACATATGAAATATTAACTACGTTCGATAGTAACAATATAATTTTCAGTTGCCATGGGAATTCGATAGATCGCACGGAAAGATAAAAACTGGAGAAGGGTGAGAGGAGAGAGAAGGTACCGGAAATGGGCCGCGGGGCAATCGTGTCGCCCATCTTTTCCAGCAGATCTATTCGACACACCGACCGAAGAGTTTGTACCGTTACGTACATTCGAAGTTGGCGATATATACTATAATATATGTATATATATAAAATATATACATATATATATATATATATATATTAAAACCCGTTGAATAGTCAACTTGCTATACACAAAGAGATTATGGTCTCTCGTCGAGTCGCTCGAGCGTAAATCTATACCAAGTTGGGTTTATTCTTCTTGCTCGTCGAGAGAGATCATACCCATCCACACTGTATCCAGTGAAAGCGCGGGCAACGGAACAAGAGTAAAAGAAACCGAGTCGAGAGTAAAGAGAAGTGCGACGAGGAGAGGAAAAAAAAAGAAAAGGAGTAAGAAAGCCGAACGTGGCGGCGACCCTCGTGGGTCATCGCGCCTTCAATGCTTGTGTGTACTATGTGTGTGTTTGTGTGTGTGTGTGTAGAGTCGATGCATCTTTTAAACGATCGAACCTCCTGATGACGTCATGAGTCGTTGTCCCGAGGGAACGGTAATTTACCTGTCTGTTCCATGGAGCAAACTTCTGCCTCAAAGATTTATACAGTCAGTTTGTTCGAGAAAAAAATCCGAGAGAAAAATATCGTTATATGAGAGCAATCCGACGAGTACCTCGAATTTTTATATTTTTCGATGTATTATAACGATTATTGATATTTTGAAAAGTTGTTTTTTTTTTAATTTTTTCATCGAAAGTTCGTCTTCGGACGAATTTATTTTTTATTTCACACGAGTAATAGGGTGCACTTTTTTTTAAATTTATTATTATTTTTAATAATTTTATTTTTTTCTCCTCCGGAAATAAATTCTATCACGCAAGTCTTGAATAGAATAATTTTTTTTCTTTCCGGATCTTTACACGCTATGCTAATACGAATGAGTCACGAAATATGTGTTGGAAAAAAAAAAGCAATCGAGAGAGGTGGAAAATTGACGTCGAAAGACACGAGAGATGCCGAGCGTCGGTTAGCGCTCCGATCGATCGTATTCATCAACCTCGGTCACCCGAGAAAGGTCCGATCGTCTCATTAATCAAATCCAGTTAGCTAATAATCCTCGCTTCTTTCCCTGGATAGCTTGAGTATGCGTTTTTTTTGTTCTCATTCGTTACAAAAGCAGAGAAAGCTCGTCTCGATCGGCTAACGAGTCAATCACTTGCACCTCGCAGGACGAACTCTTTTTTTTTTTTAATTCAATTTCCCGTGATTGTGAGAGATTTAACAGTCGTCTATATGAATATTCAACGCGCTCAAAGTACCGGATAATTCAAATTATCGTTTTTTTGCAAAAGAGATAATTAATTGTTATTATGATTATTCCCTTACGAAACGTTATCACGGAAACACAAAAAGCGAGTATTTCCCGAAATATAGAAAAGGATAACGACGACAAGGTTATTTTCATCGGAAATTTCATAACAAGGTATATTTTTTTGTTCATTGCACGCTCAGGTGACAACGAATCAATGGAACGTCCGTCGTTCGACGATTATTATTGTTCGCGAGTTAACGATCGGGTAGGGGACGTTTGGACTGGATTCGTATACGGCTATCGTACGTAACGCGGTAGTACGCGGATATAGGTATATATGTATATATATGTCGTCAAGCTGGCGCTGGGCGTCTCGCATTATGCGGAGCGAGAGTTCGCGATCGTCCGCACGGAAGCGTAACGTGGAATTTTGCGTATGTCGATTGTCGGGAGTCCGAGTCTCACGGGCGCGGAGTCGATCGAATGAAAAGGTTCGCGATAGTTGCGCGATTGGGCGTTTAGGCTTCTGTTAGTTTCGTATAGATATATATAGATTTATGTATGCCCTATGTAGCGTGGAGATCAGCGAGTTCGGCGAACACTCGGCCAACATGCCGAATCTATACCCACTCGCGGTCTCTCTCGTCTGTATTTATAATGTCGCCGGTAAATCTCTCGTATATATACAGAGCCGCGCGGTTAAATGTCAATGGACTCTTCAAACTCTCGAAGAGTTCCAACCTGTTTCCCTGACGACGCTGGAAGGTCAGACCCCCGAACACGGTAAAAAGAAAAATGTTTCAAGAAATTCGTCTTATACAATTTCATTCACGAACGCACGATTCAACGGTTTTACGAACCTTTTTGTATACAACCGTAACAAGTAAGCAAAATGGTGTACCAAAAAAGGTTAATGCCGAAAAATATCATTTAATCGATATCTGAGTCTCAACATTTTTGTGGAAAAATATTACGGTTAAATAATAATTTACGTGTATATTATTATTACCAAAAGGGTAAAAGATTGTATAGAAGCAATATGTATATTGAAGCACAATGATAAATTACGTTCAATAGCGTTGTTCAATTGAATATTTGATGAGGAAGGTTCGATAAGATTGAATTTCACAGATTTTCCTGAAAGCTCGTAACGCTGCAACTGGCGCATCGGGATAGCGAGAAGCGCGAACGGTATTATCAATGTGAAAAGCGGAAGTATGAGCCAATGATAAGATACCGTTATCCTCGAGAGAGCGCGTGGCGTAAAAAAAAATGCATTAGGATTTTCTTCGATCCTGGGATTAATCGAATCTATGGGATTATTATGAATTTTTCACTTTGATATCTATCTTTTTCAAAACTAATCTATGCGATTCCGATTTATTAATAGAATTCGCGATGAATCAACGAAATTTTTGATCGAATTAAAAAACAAAAAATGATCTCAAGTGGAACGTCGCGGTCACAGCTGATTGTTTTGTTGTTGCTCGCCGAAAAAACTATGACGGAGGGTATAGGGCGAACCACAGGGAGCAGACAAAGACCTCGATTGTTTCGCGATTGAAGACGAAAAATAAATAGCGCAGAAATTTGAAGTCCGCGAAAAAAAATCGGCAAATCGTGTAATAATTAATACTACACAATTTGTTAAATATCTGATTAAAAAATTTGGATTTTTGAAATATTTTCTTCTTGAATTTAATCGCGAAAGGGAAAATTTGTCCGATTGTTTATAATGTGGACGCGTCCCCAGCATCCGCACACCATGGTCAAGGTGCATTGCGCCCGTTTCAACTCTCGCGAGTTAAAGCTTGTATAATAATAAAACTACAAAAAAATCGAATGCAGTCGAGAAAACCCGTACCTTCGGCTCTCCCTCGTTGTCCAGAGCTCTCTTCGCTTCTTCATGTAATCCCTCCGGGGGTAGAGCGTCGGAAAATCCGCGATATATATACCATATATTTGAACATATATGCGTATGTCGTTGTACACCGAGCACACAAAATAATAATTTTTAAAAATAATAAACACCGAAAGATTCGATCAACCGGAATATCTCTATTTCGCGGCAGCGAACGAACGCGAGTGTGAAACAACCAGCGACGAACTGTCAGTTACCACGGGTGAAACATTATTGGAGAAACGAAGAAAAAAAAATATCACGTCTCTTCCACACGGATTCTCGAGACTTGCGGGGCTGCTCTTGCGCAGCCGGCGCGATACTACCAGCTTCTACTCCCCTCTACGCCCACCTCGACGCCATTACCACTAAAACTATCCCCTCCACTCGCGTAACTATTTGTCTCGACGCTCACCAGCGGAGGTTTCCCTTTTCGAGCCCTGCTCTCTCGCTGTACATTCGATAATCGTATCGTTGCATTTTATATGTTTTGTAGACTCACTAATTATTAAAAAAAGTTGCGCTATCATTGCATAGTATCCCAAAATTATTCGAAGAAAAAATTTATTTTAATGTTAATTTGTTCGTTTAAAACAAAAACGTAAAACGTGTCTTTAAATAATCAAAACTGTTTCTTATTGTCACAGCTTCATTATAATAGCTTTATTACTCCAAAATGTTTCTTTTGTCAAGCACTGCGCCTCGTCCTATTAATTTAATAATCGTAAATCGACACGTTTTTGTGTTTCGTAGATAGATTGATGGTGCATAAAAATTACAATAATTTCGGTAAAAACATCGTCTTAAAATCCCGAATATATAAAAAAAATGTAGTGTAATAGAAAATGGTTTATTATTATTGAAGCTCAATTGTAATAGTCGAAACAAGGCGTTAAATAAACTTCACGTCACGAATAAAATGCCGTCGATCGCGCGGGTCACGTTCAAACGTTAGTATCCGGTGTGCGCCGCAAGTGGAGAATACGAAAACTGTAAACTCTCGCGTCGCCCGTCTACGCACAGGTCCAATAGTCCGGGTAGAAGAGACGTCGGAACAACCTCACGGAGGTTGGTTGAAGTTTTAGCCAAAGTGGATATTTCACTTCGAAATTCGATACAATCGCCGTATCGACGAGAGCCGTCGAGAGTTAAAGTAGAGTGCAGAAGGAGGAGGAGAGACGAAAAAAAGAGAGAACAAAAAGGCGTCCGCTTATTGCAATACACGCGTTTAACACGATCTTCCGGTGATCGTTTTGATAGACGCGAAAAGATCGCCCGGTTAACTCATTCAACGGATTAACCATTCGTGTTGAAACGAAAAAAAGTATAACGTGCCCCACGTAAATTCGTGATCATGGCGGTACCCGCGGCCGGTGTAGGTGAGTAATTCTTCGCCCTCAAGACCGCTAAACTGTGAATGACTTTTTTTTTTTTCACAAAACTCACTGTCACGTTTTTCCATCATCCAGTGGACTTTCGATTATTCCTCAAAATTCTCTCGAATCATCATTTTCCGAATGGAGATGAAAGAAAAAATAACGTTTTTTCACGATTTATAATTCGATGTGTTTTAATCTGTAAACTTGACAGCTTGACCAATGCCGTCACGCTTGTTCGCCTTACTGCGGGCAAACTTTTATTCGCCACATCGCAGATTTATCTCGTTATTACAATAATCGTCATATTTTAACTTTGATTTAAGAATATTCGAGCTTCGACGATGTTTTTTTTTCTCGTTTAATCGCTCGTCGCGCGGTCTGTGAAGGTTATTCAAAGAAGCCCTTTTGGCAAACCGTTTTGTCGGCCCTCCGTAACCTCGTCACTCCCATCTTACGTCAGTCCGACCGGCTTATCATCGCGACTTTTTTATTTTTTTTTTACAACATTTCGATTTTCGATTTTTCACAACATTTTTCAGTGGTTCCACGAAACTTTCGACTCCTCGAAGAACTGGAACAAGGGCAAAAGGGTGTCGGAGATGGAACTATTAGCTGGGGTTTGGAGAACGATGACGATATGACTCTCACACACTGGACAGGCATGATCATCGGACCGCCCCGGGTAGGAAAATAGGTTTTTAGAGTCCCGTGATCTCTCGATATGCGCACAAACTCAATTGAAAGATAATTTTTTTTTGTTATTCTCAGACGCCCTACGAGAATAGAATGTACAGTCTAAAGATTGATTGCGGTCAGAGATATCCGGACGATGCTCCCAACGTAAGATTTTTAAGCAGAATTAACATGAATTGTATCAACAGCACCACCGGAGCGGTAAGCATTAATTATTTCCTGTAACGATAACGATACTAAGTGAATAGGTTCTTTTTTATAAAAATCGAGTTCTTCGTTTATTTCACTAAATTTTTTTTTTTTTTTTTTTTTTTCAAATTCAAAAATTATTTTTACAATTTTTGAATTGATTAAAAATGATACAATCTTCCCTATCGCAGTAGCGGACAAAAGCACAGATGCTAAAGAATTTATTTAGTTGATGGAGAAAAATTCATTCCAAATTTCAATCATATTCTCCGAACAAACTATTTGATAATGAGAAAAATTAGAGGAAGAAAATATGTCTTGGAAATATTTTAGTGGGCATACAACAAAAAGATTAGAGGCCTTCATGCAGTTTTTCAGTGGAATTTGATTTTGTGAATAATGTGTTAAATTTATTCAAAGACAAACTTTTTTTTTGTCTCTTCTGCAATTCCTATGCAATCCTTATGCAGTACTTATGTGAAATCAATGAATTTCGATGTCTCTGAAGTTTGAACTGAGCGATTAATGAATTGTTCCGTAGGTGGATAATCGTAGCGTACCGGTACTTGCAAAGTGGCAACGAGAATTTACCATCAAGACGGTACTACAGGAGCTTCGTCGTTTAATGACGCTTAAAGAAAACATGAAACTATCTCAGCCGCCTGAGGGGAGCACCTTTTAGCCTAACAACCGCGACAATCACCATCGAAAATCGTCGGAATTTTCGTTTCGCGACGGTAGCTGCTGCGTGAGGCGTGACAGAGGTACCAAATAATATTGCGACGGTACCCTCCGACAACTCCCTCTTCCCCTCCCCCATGGAATGAGACGAGGACAAGTTCAACAAAGCGTTAACCGCGGTACTCAAGATGTAACTGGAAACAAAACAAAAATATTGCCGACGGGTCGAATCGAGTATTCTTCTTGGCGTATTTCCCGAGCGTTCTGTTCGTTCGATAAAAAAATAAATAAAAAAAGAAAAAAAAAAACTTCAATCGATTCGTCGCGTCGTAAATAAAATCGATCAACTAATTAACTAAGTACGCAAAACTCATATTTTGAACTTGAGAAATATAATTTAAAAAAAGTAAGAGAGATAAGATAACGAAGATTAAACGGCGAAAAGATCGCGTAAGGTGTAATAAACAAATGAAATAATAATCAGTGAGAACGAATTTTATGCCTTTGAACATTTTTTAAAAACAAAAAGAAGAGTAACAGAGCGATTCGTTGTAGAGCACTTCTCTCTTACATGCATTTAAAAGTATATGAAAAAAAAAAACGAAACAAAAAATTATTATACAGAAACATAGGAAAAATCTCATTTCCGCCCGCTTTGCGTCGCCGAAACGAGGTGTCGAGAGAAGATGAAAATTGATGACTACTATTTCGAGCGAAATTAGAGAGACGCTGATTGTATTTAGCGTTCGAGCCTTATAAGTTTAGCGAGACATTGTCACCTTGTCCTTCGCGGGAGGAGTTGAAGGAGGGCCTCTAAAAAAGAAGACAAGAGAGCGTAGATGTGAATGATTTAAAAGCGCATTGCAGAGTAAAGTTTTGAACGAGTGTATATGCCTTACAAAATCGATCGATGAATATATATACCGAGGCAACGGGTATTTGCAACGTTCGCGTGCAGCACGAATACTTTCATGTGTGCAACGAATAAATTCGCTTCTTACAAAGTGTCGAGTCAAATCAGAATATAACATAGTCGACCAGTGTAAAGGTAATTGTTTACTGTCTCAAATATGTTTAGCTATCAATTTTTATCAGTACATAAACATAAATTAAAAATCCAACAATTGTATTGTCATTTTTTTAATCTTTCATCAAAATTTTCATCGTTAACGCTGAATTCTGAATGAAGAAAAAAAAAGTAATAATTTTGTTCATATTTAACAAGATTAAAATATTATTCACAAACACGAGGCAAAACACACGAAAGCTGGTCGATCGGATGATATTATCAGAACGTACATTTAATATCTCTTGTGCGTGTTGGCTTCGCAATTTTTATTAGAAACTACTCTTTCGAATACTGTAATAGTGTAATTTAATTCGTATATTGCTAAAAAAAAATGAAAAAATAAGCAAAAAACCAATGAACAAAGAAACAAATTCGAATGAAGTGATTATGAACTCTTCGTCCAATGAAGTAAAGCTTTGAGAAGAATAAACGTGATTTCTCTAGAACGTTGCGGGGATTATTTTCTCGTCGCGACGACTAAAAGAAAAAAAAATTCTTCAGGAAGAGGACTTGTGTTTCAACTGATTTTAACGATTTATTTCGATGAGACAGTTTGATGCTCACTGCTCGCGCATTTCGCTATGTACATTGTACAAGTAGACAGTATTTTTTTATTTGGCGTCGACGGACAAAAGTTGTATTGACAAATTTTCAGACAACATGAAACAACGTAGCGCAGCAACGGTAATATCATGAAACGCCGCATCGTTTGTGTCATTCAAAAACACGACAAACATTATCCGAGACTAGTGAAAGTCCGACATAGCCAAATAATGTGTCGATTGTTCATTCTTGTATATTTACCGTATCATGTTTATATCGTTTTTTCTTTTTTTTTGTTTCATTTAAATTATAAAACTACGTTTCGCTCGTTGGGCATCTAACACGATCGTAACCGACGAAATTTTTATGATCTTATTTTTTTTGTGTAATCAGCGTGCTAATTGTATTTCAATTGATTTAAATTGTGGTTACGACGCACTAATGCTTCTTCCTCGGCATGAATGCCAGCTTGGTGGTCTTGATCGTTGACCACTTATGACGTTTCATGTAGTAACTAAGGATACAGAGTAAAGTTCCGATTCCGATACACTGAAAGAAACAGGCGATGGTGCGGATTAAAAAAAAAATGCGTTCGATCGATTATCGGTACTTTTGAAGAAAAAAGAAAGAAAGCGTCGGTTTACCTTTATGGCCATTCGTTTTCTGTCATCGAATTCGTGATTCGATGTCCACATAAGGAATGAGACAACGTCTTTGGCCACCTGCGAGGCGGACGCGGGTGTGCCGTCCTCGAAATCGAGAACCTCGTCGTAAATTACCTGCGCCATACCGATAGCGCCACCAGCGAAGTATGGATTAAAGTAAAGACCCTCCCGAAGATTTATACCCGCGGGAGCGTCGCAGTAACCGGTCAGCAACGCAAATACGTAGTTCTGGAGAGGTAAATGAAAAAAACATCTTGAATAATACATCGATTTTTGAGGAAAACAAAAAAACGCGAAGAGATAATTACCTCGCCGTTGTGTCGGCCGTTGACGATGTATGAGAGATCCGGAGGATTAGCACCACCGTTTGCCGCTCGTGCCGCCTCCTCGTTCGGATACGGAGCCGGTACGTAGTCCGATAGTTTACCCGGACGCATGAAGTATTCGCCGATGTCATTCGGTCCGTCTTGTACCTGAATCTCCTCGGCTATAGCCTTCGCCTCAGCCTCGGTGTGCGTTACACCAACGAGGTGACGATAGGCAACGAAGTTCAAGCTGTGGCACGCTGAACACACGTTCTTGTAGACCTCCCATCCTCGTCGCATGCTGCAATGTTATGAGAACTATTTTTGTACTCATCCGTAAGTATACATTTTTTTTAAATTATTAAACTTAAAGTTGTTGATTTTAACGTGGAAAAACAGACTAATTTATCGAATACTGATTTAAAGGAATAAGTAAAAGTATTTGATTCACATTTTTGAACGTAAAATTTTAATTTTTACATTAAACCATAAGTTGGGCAGTTAAAAAATTGTTAATGTAAGAATTTACATATTTTTTCTAACAATTTTCTATTGTAGAGCGAAAAATTCTGTAAAAAATTAATCGGAGCAGACGAATAGTTACCTCGCATGATCCAAGGATTTGAACCATCCATTGAAGTCCCATCCATAGTTAGGCGCGTGAGCAATCAAATCTGCCGCTCTGACGGAGTTTTCAAGGGCATAGATGAGAGCGCCGATACCTCCTGCTGCCACTCCGAGACATGACAGCAGCTGTCAATAACAAACGACTTATCGGCCAAAAATAAAGAAGCTTACGGGAGACAAACGACTTCCCGCCCATTGGATGTACTATTCGTGTGGCAAATAATTGGCTTGTCACTTACTGGCGGGGAAATTTCATTCTCGGGACTTTGACACAACCGTCAATGGGAATTTAGGCAGGAAAAGGATATCTTCCGTCAAAACTTTATAAACAACCTACCGCTTTGCGACCTCTGGACCAGTCCTTTACTGTTGAAAATTGGGCGGTCTGAAAGAGAAGAAAAAAAATATGTTTCATAATAAGCAATTCTTGCCGCTCCGATACTTGACAGCCGTTAGCTAACTATAGACATTCATCATGTAATAATTCTGCTCTTCACACGAAACTCGGCGTGAAAACTACGAAAACGTCAAGTAATACTTCCTGGAAGAGGCAATTTTTCAATTCGAATTTGTAAACTAACATTTTTTTTTTTATCATGGCAGCATCACAAAATTTCGTCTCTCAAATCTCCCATATTACATAACATGTGTGAAACTGTCGCGGAGATTTGTCGAATGATCAGCTCGACGAAACAAATCGTACGATAAAACAATTGTGTCGATCAGAGAATGAGAGTTATTGGGAGGAAAAAAAAATGAGATAAAAATTTTTCGTAGCAGTCGACAAGACGGCGAATTGGGAGATCAAGGGCCTTGACGAGGCTGGTTAAAATTTTTCGGGTTATCGGTGATACATGATTTGTCACGAGACCGAATTGTTTTGCACAAACGTTCGAAAGATTTTTCAATGGACTTCCGGAAAAGAGAATATCGGCTTACCTGATTTATTAAACCCCGATTGTTCGCCTTAAAAAGGCTAGATCGACAAATTCTTCCTAACGACGCCGCCATCTTGCCCGGAGGTGCAATGTGCAGAGACGCGATCCGTCTCTCATTCGTGGACGGTCATTTTTTCTATATGTACGCGATGTAACCGTCATTTAAGAACCCGAGGAAATTTGCCGAAGAGGTTACTCGAGCGCTATCTCTGTTAACGTCTCGTGTGCTTGCCGGCCGTTAATTAAAAATTCATGGACAATCGACTTTTTATTGCTTATTGTTTATTAATAATGTTTTTTATTTCATTGTGAATGTATTAAAGAACGTGTGTACAAAAGAGAAAACCAGAGCGATTACAATACAAAAACCAGAAAGATTACAATAACTGATAAATACTTTACGACAATAATTTGGCATACCGTTGAACGTCATTTACATAACTTTGAAATAATTATTATGTTAGATTATATCAAGTATGGATATAATATTACAAAGTTATTAATTTTATTTCGCGCGGATGTGTAAAGTTCGCGCGTGCGCACTACAGAAAATATTTTTTTTCACCGTTGGCACTACTATCGTTCTAGCGGCGAGTGCGTCAACCATTGCTAACTGTGAACTGGCTCGCTGGTGGCTTCGTCAGATGGTGTCGGGAATCCTTTAACATCGGATCAATCGTCGCGTCGAGAGAAAAGCTTCAAGATGAGCGCTGGAATGCCGGAGCTCGGCTCGAAAATAAGCCTTATATCGAAGGCGGATATACGATACGAGGGACGTCTATTCACCGTTGATCCGCAGGAATGCACAATCGCTTTGGCAAATGGTGAGTTTTCTCAACAACCGACACACATAAAAACCAAGATGGATACCGATAATCGATATACTCGTAGATAGAGGACTCGTAGCATCGTACTCCGAAGCTAACGCTTCCCGGTCTTTTTTTCTATACGCATTATCCGTTTCCAATTTTGTTTTCAGTTTCACGCGCAATTTTCTCTCATCGCGCTTTCTCGATTATTTTCGTTCACGAAATAACGCTTTCGGTAACATTGTATTTTCTCGCGATTACATTGTTCTCCCGGCCCCGCGCGCGCTCGTTTCTCACGAAAATCGCTAAACAACGCTCACCCGGCAATCTTGCTTCGTAACGGATAATTTTTTTTTGGCCAACTTCCGCTTTCACACTCGCGATTTCGTCAGTTTTACCGTATATCCGAAAAGACCCGCTGAGAAAATCACGATTTCTCGACGCCAAAAAATATGTTTTCCGGACAATTTTCTTGCAGGCTTTCGATTTGCGAATTTAATACGTTCAATGGCAAGAATTTTGCGGATTTTTTATTCAACAGCTTCGGTTCCCTCTGGAGGAGATAAAACTCCAAAATTTCGAGTTTGCAGAATTTTATCAAAATTCGCTTGATTTTTGTTGTCTCAGAATTATCGTATTTTCAAAAATTCTCATAAATTTTTCCTTTACAATGACGATAAATTCGTAACTTTGTAATAGTTGGAACAGTTTCCAAACGTTTGCCACATCGTACGTTATGATTCTGTTCTTTTTTTTTTTTTTTTCTTGCCTCATTCGAGGTGTTTGTCTCCCTGATTACAAATACCACAGCAGAGTCTTCCATTGTGTAAGACTGTGTGTGTATACATGGGTTTGTTTACATGGCTTTCTTGTCCTCTACAAGATAGAACTGTTGTGTCGAAGATGACGAGCAAATATTCAAAATTGAGAAATGTAATCGTCGTATAGCCCTCTCTTCTCTTCTCTCTTCTCGCCGAAGTTTCAAAAATTGTTATCATTCTTATAATTTTTTCAGTACGGTCTTTCGGAACTGAGGATAGGGAGACGCAGTTTCCGGTGGCACCGCAGAATCAGGTCTACGAGTACATTCTCTTTAGAGGCTCTGATATCAAGGATATTCGCGTGGTTAACAATGTTAACAATATTCCCAATGATCCAGCAATTGTGCAGGTAAATCAATAATTTTTTTTATTTTTCAATTTTTACCAAAAAAATGTTATTTTCTCCAATTATACGTTAACAAAAATAATTGTCATTTTCTAAAGTAGCATATTTTACAATAAACAATTTTATTTAGTACCAAAAGAAAAGAAAAATATATAAATATTTAAATTTTATGCAGAAAGAAATTATTTACCTAAATGCGTTATTATGATTTCATAATAATTCTCGTGGATTGAACTTTGATTTATCAACTCGATAAGAAAAAAAAAAAAAAAATTTCGTCAAATTGGGAAATTATTTGAAAAAAAAAAAAAAAAAAAAAAAAAAAAAAAAATCGCCCGCACCGTTTCCGTTATTTCCAGATGACGGTACAGCCGTCGATGGGCCAGCAGCCGTATCAACACCAACCTGGTTATGGACATCCGATGATGGGTCAAATGGGACAGATGGGACACATGGGGGGACAGTACAATGCGCCGTACGGTATGGCAATGGGTGCAATGGGACCGGTAATGGGTATGCCGGGAGGTGCGAGGGATCCTCGCGGGCCTATGAACAAACCGCCAAGTGAGTTGAGTGCGGGACTTGCCGAACCCAACGTCATCACAATCCCAAACACTCTGCCGACGGCGAACGTAAAACCGTTGACAAAAGACCAATCTCTGGAAGATGGTAAACTGTTTTTGCTATGAGCTTTTCTCTGCCATGCTTGACGCTGCTGCTCTTCTTTCATTGTTTACATGATACCTCAGCTTTTTTACCTTTTTCTTATGCTTATTTCTCCGTATCGCATGATTTTAATTCGATGCTTGGATCACCGATTAAAGGTTTGATTGAACACTAATTTCATTCTACACACTATTTTACACCTCTCTTAACTACGATCTCTCGCTTTTCTTTTTCACAGAGCAAGAATGACGCATGTGAGTTAA
Source organism: Cryptus viduatorius (assembly GCA_964006125.1). Lineage (NCBI taxonomy): Eukaryota > Metazoa > Arthropoda > Insecta > Hymenoptera > Ichneumonidae > Cryptus > Cryptus viduatorius. Next base: position 9,559,743 of record OZ023221.1, on the reverse strand, counting down.
AAAAAAACATATTACAAACGGTGCACACATTACCTTCTATGGCTTCGACAAAAGAATGATGCTTTTGCTTTGCTAGATTAATTAGTTTAATAGTTTTACGACGAAAAATTCTTTAAGATGAATTGTTTTCACGTGTACGTGCGATTTGTGAACACGAGAGAATATTTAATCTCGCAGCTATGAAACGTAAACGAGCACAACCGCTGTATCAGCTGAATAGCAAGAACAGTTTAATTAAAAGTCGAGTCAAGCTGAGAGTCATTCGCCTCTCGAGCTCTCGTTCTCGCAATTAATCGTGTCTCTAGCGAACTGCTTGCTCGATCGAGATATAAATAATTTCAGTAACGGTACTGCCGTGCGGAATTTTAATTTTTATACTTGGAAATATCTCAGGCGTTTTGGATCTTATAAGCGGAGGTTCACGTTCGACAACTCCAACCTCGTCGTTGCTGGCGCGAAAGAGTCCGACTATGGATCAGGGCATTCAGGTTGGACATCAGCAGCAACAGCAACAACAGCAGCAGCAACAACAACAGCAGCAACACTCGCAGCAACATCCTCAACATCCGCCGCATCCTCAACATCAACAGTCGAACAATATCATTGCGAAATTCGGAGATCAGCCGGGCAACAGAACTGTTCAGCCTCCTCGTCGCGGTCGCGAAGGGTAATTAAAGTTCCTTGAATTATAATAGACTCGGCGTCGACCATATATTATCGATATTATTTAATGAAAAAAAAATGTAGAATTTTTTATTTTGCGGTTGAAAAATCGTGATTGGTACTAATGTCCGATTTTCGATTTATAAGTAGTCCGGGAAGCGGCAGAACCGGCCGAGGCATGGGACAGTATACCGAGAGAAAACACGAAGCTATGAAACAAGACGGTCAAATGCACGAACAAGGACATCCTCAAGGCCTCCACGGTCCCGCTGGTCGTGGACAACGCGGTGGCTGGATAGCTCGTGGCGGTAATATGCGCGGACGTGGCAGAGGCCGCGGTGTATTCCGCACCAATCAGCCCGGTAATGCTGGTGCCAAGCCGAAGAATACTCTTAAATTCGATAACGACTATGACTTCGAACAGGCGAACACCGAGTTCGAGGAACTCAGGTAAATTATGCGTTAAATCTTATTCGTTATTCAACGTTCTTCGAAATTTCATTACTGAGTTTATTCATTTAAAAATTATTATACTTTTAAATTATGAATCATTTAGTAAACTTTGTTATTGAAATACGCATGATTTGTGCCGGATTCGTTTCAATAATTATTTTGAAACGGCGAATGTGGATATCATGCAAAATTAATTTGTTACGATTTTAAAGCCGTCACCGCATCTATCTAAGTGATCGGCTTACGCATCGTAACGACAATTTTTAGTATAAAAAAAATTCATCGCGTTGGTTGTGAGAATAGTTTGTTTCTTGCGAGAGACAGAGATAAAATGACAAGACGAATTTTCTTTGCAGATCGAGATTGGCAAAGGCGAAGATCGACGTAGGCACTGAAAACGAGAAGAAAGACGACAGCGGCAACGAGACTGGCGCCGGCGAAGGTGAACCCGAGGAGGATCCCGACGTTGTTCACTACGACAAGTCGAAATCCTTTTTCGACAATATCAGCTGCGAGGCCGTCGAGAGGAGTAAAGGGTCAGTACAACAAATTCTTACTCGTCCCCAATTTGTTTTCTAAATCGCTTAATTTCATGTTTAGCGAATTTTTGCAATTTTTTTTTTCACATAATTCGTTTTTTGATTCAGCGGTCATTAAAATCCGTTGTAGTAGAAATTAAAAAAAGAAAACCTCAAAACGTTTCCACCAGGAACGCTCGAACTTACGTTTTCTGGAATCGTAACCGATTCCATCTGCCCTTTTAATTTTTCCTCAGAAGATCTCAACGCACGGATTGGCGAAAAGAGCGTAAATTGAATTCCGAGACATTTGGCGTAGCGTCGACGAGACGCGGCGGTTTCCGCGGTCGCGGTTACTACAATCGCGGAATGGGGGGAATGTATCGTGGTGGCGGTAGCGGAAGCGGCGGTCCGATGAGCGGCGGCCCGATGGGAGGCGGTCCCCAAGGCGGCGGTGGTGGTTTCCGCGGTGCCTATCGGGGACAGCGTGGCGGCAATCGCAAACCTCAGGGAGCGACTCATCCGCACAATCGCAACGATCAGCATCAATCTGCCAGTCAACAACAACAGCAGCAACAGAGCACCAGTAGTCGTCTGGTAACTGGAACCGCGTAAGGACGGTCACAAAAAAAAAAATACAAAAAAAAAACACAACAACGCGACACTTTATTAAGTATTCAACTTAGCAATTAAGATTTTTACGGATACGTTCTCCGCGCGCCAAAAAAAAAATACAATACGCTCGATGAACAAGCAACAAGCCACGACCACACCCCCCTCTCAAAACGGACTGATATAAATATTTACTTAACGGATTATCGAGAAACTATTTCGCTAGCCGCCAATTTCTATGAGTTACGAATTGGCGTTTGAATAATTGATGATGGGTATAGAGATAATAAAAAAAAAGTCGAGAGGCTTCTCTCAAATCCGTGGTAAATGAAGTGGTCGCGAAACACCAGTGTTGTTTGTGGTATTTTAAAAGCGGTGTCTTTCACACGCTTTCCCTCGTCGCTACGTGTACGAGAATGGAATAAAAAAAAGGGAATCTAATTTAATTGATTGAGAGAGCGACGGGGTAGAGATAGAGATGATAAAACACAAAACAAAGCAAAAAATGCGATGAATATTACAGCATGCAAATAAATAAATGTTCCTCGCTATCAGCGTGTGCGAAAGAGGATCGCGCGTAATCACAATGTTCCGTTCGATTTTTTTCACAATTTTTTTTTCTCTCAAATCGACGCTACTTTGGACCACTCGTTGTACGATAAGAAAACGGCGATGAAAAACATCACGCACGATATAATAATTTGGAATGGCAAATGTTAAGAATGGCGTCGCAACGACGCAAAAAGTATGCTCGATATATTAATGGATTAGTTGGTTTGTGTCCGCTAGACGGAAGTTGATGGATTTATTATAATTTTTATATATTGTCCGAAAAAAAGTGAATAACGTAGCGTCGAAAAAAAAATCTGTTACGGAACTCAAACGCGCGATTCCGAAATGGTCGATAATAATAAAATAATAATGGTGATGAATTTTGCTTGGTTCGTATATATAAAAATTGTATAAAATTGAAGGATAAACAAAACAAAAAAAAAACGATAACGAATAATACCGAGCAGATGAGAAAAGTGAAAACTCGTCGTTAATAAAAAGGACATAGTATATAAGAGATTCGCGAGACAACATTTTTTTCTTACCACGTTCGAGGCTCGTGGTAGGAGAAAAACAAAAATAAACGAAGGAAAAAAGGAAATGGGAGTTTAAATAGATAATAGTCCGCGAGTCCTGCGCAATGCGCTAAAATCGTCCTGCAAGATTTCACGTTTTACGATAGGCTAAAAAGATAGAGGATCGAAAGAAAAACACGAAGTGAAACTTCGAGTACCGATGAGCTTGAAGTTTGTTTCGTCGTTGCGCTGAAAATGATATGAAAGAAAAACAAAAATATCTCTTCCGACTACTGTGGTAATATGTTATAATAATGATCTTTTTTTTTTGCTATGTGACATTGATAATGAGTTTAAGGCCCGACGAGCGTCGATTGCGATTGTTTTGATCTGTGATTGCGTCACAAAAAAAATTGCGACGACAGAAATCGCAAATACTGGTGAATTTTTCGACTTAAAATCCACGAAATCGAAGCTCGAGTGATTTTCGAAGAATTGCTCAGTTTCGCCGATTCGCGAAGAGCCAAATAATCGAAACTTGTGACGAATCGAAGTTCAAAGGATCGTCGATCGAAACTCGCAGAGTCTCAAGATCGACGATTTACCGTTGAAATAAATCGTCGACTTGAGACACGGCGAGTTACCTTTATTTATTTAAGATTGATGACCGTAGAACTGCGTAAGGCATATAATATGAAAAAAAAACTTAGTTGTTTTACTTTTATAATATTTATCACAGGGTTTTTTTTTTTTTTTTGATCTTTCGAACCGTACTCCGCGTCTTTGTCCTCACGAAGCGTTCTGACAAGTGGCCAGACGAGAAAAATAAAAGAGAAAGCAACGGAAAAAAGAAACAAAGTCGATAGGAGACAAGTTTAAAGATAAATCGAGAATGTGCGAGAATAGTTTGAAACAAATAAAAATACGTTTTGTACGTTTCCTCGCGCGTGCCATTGTCGTATATCATGATCGATAAAAGAAGAAATAAAAAATGAAAGAAAAATAAACAAAACAATTAGTGTACAGCGCGATGTTTATCCTAAAACATAAGACAGAATGATAGTGAAATGAAACAATGAACAAACGAAAAAGAATTTAAACAAAAAGGTGAAAAGAGAAGAAACAAGTGAATGAGAGAGAGCGAGAGAGAGCTGTGTAATATGGAAGAAAAAAAAATAGAAGTTTGTTTAGCGGCTGTTATTTTTGTATGGCCCTCGAGCCGAGGGTCCCGTCTCACATTATATATACAAAACATATTATACATAACAATACCTCTACATTCATAAACGCCTACGAATTTAGTTTAAAAATATTTGAAATACTTAAAAGAATAGCCTCGAGGGTGAACCGTCCTTCGCATCGAAGCCCCACGAGACACGACGCCTGGCCACAGCGACTAATCGCTCGTCACTTGGTCGTCGATATTCCTCATTAAAAAGAAAACCGGAGAAAAAAAAGATACAAAAAAATATGAATGTGTTTTGTTTTGTACAGCGGATATTGTCATTTTTCTCGATGCTGAATATAATAATGAGATGATGAAATTTCAAAGCACTCATGTCGATACAATTATTACATCGCCAATGCGCTTTGACAAACTTCAAGCCGATGATTTGTTCCCGAAAATATTTCGCGTATATTCATTTTTCTTTCTTACGTTATTTTGTCATTTTGTACACTTTACTGTAAAATAAGTATCGCGTGCAACATATTCGAAGATCGGCGTTTCGACGCTCAATTCCGTATTTGACAACGAATTGTAAGTATAAAGTAGCGGTCACTGTCCAATTTTATCACCTTTTGCAATTTCTTTAAAATGTCTCATTCTCATCGCACTTAGGTACGGCGGACGAAGACTCAATACCATTACGGGAATTCGGATCCCGCTGTTTTCGTCTGGAATGTCTTCGATCTTTTGATATCCCAATTGCATCAGGTAGCGATTTTTTTGTTCACTATTTTTTTCCATCCATTTGCACAACACAAATAATTCAATTAAAATTCACAGTTCTGTAAAGTCTGCTTGTTGTGAAAAAAAAAAACAGGATAGAGAACGCAGTTACGAAAAAAAAAATAGTATAAATTATTCGAGTTTATTGCTAAGGAGTCATTGACATTTTTCAATGCCATGATTGTTGTACAAAAATTCATCGTCATCATCACTTAATTCTACAATCACCTTATACGTATCGTTTCGCGACTTATAAAGATGTAGACATTCCTGTGTACCGTTTGAACGTCCAGAATAGCTTCTCGACGCGATTTCTATTCTTCTTTTGTTTTATCTTTATTCGACAGTATCATCTGCTCCGTCCTGTTCGACTTTCCCGAAAGGAATGAACAGCTTCGAGTCGATCTTTCACAACGAAAAATCTTCGATAGCTTTTTGGGTTTTTTCTTCTGTCTGTTTTGTTTCGATAACTCCGTATATCGACGCGAGTAGTCATAGTTCGGTTCAAGCGCAACTCATTAAGCCCGTTCTGGTGTTGTCGCAGACTTCTCTTATCGGACGTCCGCGTGTCGTTTTCGCCGTCTCGACGACGACGAAATTGTTCTTGTAGCAACGACGAAGAGATCTGTAGGTCGGTGTGTAAACTTCGAAAGGCGTTCGACCGTTCTCAACAACCCACACGCTACCGGACGATCCGCTCTTCAAAATCAACATTAGCCCCTGCGCTACAACGTAAGGACTGTAAAAAAAAAGCCATTGATCATTTTCCACGATCATTGATTTACATCCTTTTGCTCGTTTCATTTGTTTTTTCATAATTTCAAAGATACTTACGTTTGGATTGGAAGCTGTTCGAGATTCTTCACGAAATCGGCTTTCATTACACGCGACAGTAGTCTGTTAGGACTGTTTATCGTCAGTCCTGTTTCCGTCAAACCGGGACAGAGAGTCATCACTCGTACGCCGGTCTTTTTGCTGTGGTAAGACGCCTGAAAGACACGAAATTTTTACATCGAAATCACCAAAAATTAACGTTATTCAAGCGCAGGCTATTAAAACGTATTTGAGAGTTCAAAACGTCTTCGAGTCAAAGATACTCATTCATTTTTAATAATTATGCAATTGCAGCGTAACGCCGGCAAGTTTTTGCTCCTCCGAATACGAAGAAATGAATACTTACGCCCAGAGATTGCGAGAGACCGATAATAGCGTGTTTCGTCGCCGTGTAAACTGCGAGTTGCGCGGTCCATCGATAATCCACATATTGTGCGATATTGACGAGAACACCGCCGCTGCCTGCTTGATCCTTTCCCATATAATACATAGCCACACTTGCTACGTTCACCATGCCACCCTGAAGAAACATCGAACATCGTCACTTCACATATCCTTTTATTCGTTATTCTTTTTTCTGCTTTGTTTTTTATAACATTTTTTCACCAATCCTATACTCACAATGTTCACGGATATCTCACGTTCCCATCTTCGCTCGTCGAGAACACCGGCATTGTTGATAACGATATCGATGCTTCCCATGGACTCCGCGGCTTTCGCGAAAGCATCTGAAGAAAGCGATATAAAAGGTTTGAAAATAACTGTATAAAATTCTAATATACAGATAGTCGGATAAATAAAAATTGATTTATCGATTGATTTTTATTTATTTATTGATTGATTTATTTAAATAAAATGATTTCCACTGAAAAAAGTGACGTGAACATCAGAGAATTTTTTTTCTTTTATTATTTATCCGATTTTTTTTTACAACTTACCGACCGTCGCTTCGCGGTTCGACGTATCAGCGAGGATAAATGTGACTTTTCCTTCGCCGTAGGTTTTCTCAACTGCTTTGACCGCTCGATCAGCCGCTTCGGAATCCACGTCGAGTATCGTTACTTTCTGCAAGACGAAAAAATAAAATAACAATGTCTCGGTGAGTTTTTTTTTCGAAGATTCTTAGCCAAGGGAATACGCGGAGAATGTTGGGAAGCGATTTAGATATATACTCACTGTTGCACCGTGTTGTAGAAAATGATTTACGAAAGCGTAACCGAGACCCAGAGCTCCACCGGTTATCAAAACATTTTTTCCGCATACGAGACCATTTATAACTTCCAATTCTTTGGCCTTTTCGGTCGCAGATGCACGACGTTTTAGCTGCCCGTTCAATTCGTTTGTACGCTCTACTCAACAACATTAATAATTTCTCTATTAATTTGTCGTCTTTAATAGATTTTTTTTTATTCATTTAAATTGCACCAAAAGTTCGAAAAGTTCACATACCCATCGTATTAGTTGAAAGATCGAATGAACAAAATATCCAAACTTTTAAGAACTTTCCTGAAGAGGAAATGAAGAATAATGTATTTTGAAAAACGAAGCGAGGACTCTCGAGTGTTAACTCTAACTAAACTTCCCGTGCGCGTATCGCATCGTATTTATACGTGAAAACGAGTGATCTCGTTGACGACCCACGCGACTCTTCGTGCATTCGCATCCCCTTCCTCGTACGTCGACGCGTGATCCCGAGGTCGCGTACGTCTGCGATCGACAGCCTCGGCAAGATCCGCGTCTCGGCGCGTGGATCGAAGATAATGGAATCAATGCAGAGTAATCCCAAATCCCACCGCGACGGAGGAAAAAAAATATTTTCTTGAAAAATCGTGACATAGTCGAACGATCGTGAAATCATGAATACGTTGCATTTCTTCATCGGCTTTTCCCCCCTGACGATTACGCGCGAGGCTAACAGATCCAAGAATCGCTTGCACACTATCGATGACGAGAAGCGATAAATTTTAGTCGTCACAAGCGAAATGCATTTTCACAGTTCAACCGGAAATAGTCAAAGTTGCCGTTTCTTCCTCGAATTACTGAAGAAATAAGCGTTCAAGTATTTTTTTTAATTAGTAACTGAAAATCGCTTCAATAGTTTGCTACTTTTAGACATTTCATTTTTTTTTTTTTTTCAATTCATAAATATTTACGTTTCTTCGGGTTCAAATGTTAATAAAAATAATATGTTTTCATCATTAAAGCCTCAATAATTATATGAGAAAAGTATCGATGTTCCTATTGGCCGTTAATAAAAGGCGTTTACATACAATAATGCGATATTTAATTCGAACAAAGTTTTGTCTATAAATTCTCATTTTAATAGCTTCCGTTTGCTCATTTGAAGCCTTTATCGTTCACTCCCACGCCGTCGAATGATTCCCGTTCTACTTTTTTTTCCTATCAACTCTAACGCAGTTATTGACGAGACGAGTTTAGAGATAGAGGATTTTCATCGTCTGCGAGAATTGTCTCGAAGTGTCTATAGTACATACAGAGAAGAAGGAGGATAAGTCGCGTGGCTGATAATCGAGGGTTGCAAACGTTTTCTATACGTTCGATATTTTTCTCCGCAGCTTTTCTCGCTACTCATTGCGCTCTATCATTCTCTGCATTATACTATCGTCAAGAAGGCAAAGAAGAAAAAAACAATTCGCATCGAGAAACGACCGAATGCTCTTTGACCAATTAGCGATTTCTCGAGAATGGATTCGTTCAGTTTGCAATGAACTTTATACCCAAATGAAGAGAGATATCAGCCGGCGGTTATTGGACATACAAAAGCTTCTCATTCCTTCTTTTTTTCGTTATAATATATATCATGAGGGTTCGTTGTTACCGGCGAGTTATCGAGAGCAAAACTACATTGTTCAACGCAACGTCATTGATTTTTCTTTCTTTTTTTTTCTCAGAGATAAGAATAACTGCTTCGAGGAGAACGAATCGTTGATACCGCCCGACGAGAGACCACGCGTATGCCCTTCGATCTCTCTTCTACGCGTTAAATCTACGGCTTCGTCGCGTTTGAACGACGTAATCAGAACGAAGTTTGTTGAAGGCGAATAGCCGGCGAGAGTGTGAAAAGCAAAACTTTACGACGACCACGTCGATGTACAAGTTTATCGCAAGAAGTTCGATGTAACCGTGCACTCGGCTCGATAAGACTTTTACTTGAGACTCCGTCATGTATATAATAACGAACTCTCCCGCTTTTTTTTATTTATTTATTTTTTATATGAACGCCGGCTTTCTAAACCCCACGCAGAAGAATCTTCTCTCGAGATTATTCGAGGCAATTTCATATCGCTTGAGTATTATCGTTAGGGTCACATTCGTACCAACTATCGCGCATTTCAGGACTCCCGCGACTCGACCTGCAGCGGGTGCAATTGCGAGCAATCAAAAAATAAAAGCGCCCGATATTCGATTGGGTCCTCAAATTAACTGCAATCGGAATGCAAAAATGATGACCCCACGTAATAATAATTGGTTTCTTCGTGATCCAGACGATCGCAACGACGATTATTCGAGTCTCCGGACTTTCTCTCGGTCGTTGCGAGACGCGAGAGATAGCGGTTGTCTCGATAACAACACGAGGGAAACAAAAAAAAATGTGTTTACATAAACATTGACCGAAGCTTCGAGTCATGTTAGGTCGGTTCATCATACTGAAATTGGACAACTGAAACAGCAGATTTCTCTTTTTTTTTTAATCAAAAATTTTATTTCATACTTTGATATTTTGGTTGATTGGACATTCGTGATACAAGAGAAAAATATGTACTTTGGAGATTTTGTTAGTTAGTGGAAAGACGATACTATCCGAGACTTTCGAAATTTGTTATTTCCTCCTCTCGTTGCTTCTGCGGCATTACGTCCGGTAGTTGAATCTCGTAGACCGGCTGACCATCTTCGCTCACCCATACGCTACCGTTCTGGGCGCATCTTATCGCGTGTACCAAACCGTGTGCAACTGTTTCCACTCTAAAAAAAAACAAAGTCACCATTGAGACGACGTTGTGTAATTTTGGAGGTCTAAAAGATAACACTTGGGAAGAATAAACATATACTCGGTAAATGTATACAGAATTTCGGATAATATCAGGTCAAGGAGATTTTTTATTCTAAACTTAGACAATTCTCTGAAAAACCTTCGGTGTTTATCAAGGAGATAAAATGTGTTTCTTTATCTATTTTGTAGGGCACGTAACGATAGATGAAATTTACCGCTGTGGATGGATTTTTGGACTCGCGACGATGCATTCGCAGTCCTCGGGATCACTGACGTCGTCGGGAGTCGTGAGATTTTCGAGTACAGGAGTTTCGGAAACTCCGGGACAGAGGATAACTATTCTTACGCCGGTTCTTCGATAATGGTAGGGCTGCTGAAAAAAACAAAAAAAATTTATGATTCTACTGTTCGAATAGAAAAATCGAGTCGATTTAACTCCGGTATTAAAAATCAAACAAATTTATTCATTTTAAAGTATCGACCTCACCGAAAACGATCTGCTGAAGCTTACAACAGCGTGTTTGGTGGTCGAGTAAACAGGAAGTTGTGGACAGGCTTCGAGGCCTAATACCGAAGCTACGTTAACGATTATTCCACCTTTGCCACCGTTGTCTTTGCCCATCTGCTGAACTCCCAAAAATGAACCTCGGATCACTGCTGTCTACGAAGTACAATCATTTTTTTTTAATCGTGAGAATCGATTGGAGGCATTGATGAGAAAAAGAGGGACTCAAAAACCACTCACTACGTTAACGTCGATTGCTTTCGTAAAATCATCTTCGTTCACTACCTGCGCGTTGTTAATCAAAATATCCAGTCCACCGAGTTTCGTTACTGCGTCCTTGAAGACAGCTATTTATAAAGCAGTCAGTTATTCGTCAAAAGCATTTACGTATCAGGAAGTCAAAGAATAAAAGGACTTATTAAAATCACTACACGGTTATTCGTCGTCTGCAGTAATTCTGGCAACAATGATTTTTTGCGGGGACATGATTTTGCGTGATTCAAACATTGAACTCAAAAGGAAGACTTCATAAAAAACCTTGCTTCATATCAAAATAAATTATTTTCTATTAATAGTATAAAAAGCCGTCCAATTATAGTGTAACGGAAACCACCATAAAAATGACGGATTATAACGTATAGTATAACGTAAATGAAAAAAAATCGTTTGAAGTGGTTTCTCAAAGGCTTGTCTGAGATTTTTCGGTCATTGTTTTTTCAAATTACGATGTTGCGTCGACTTCGATTTAACGAAGTCGACGTCTAAAACTGCGAAAAAAAATAACGCAAAAGAATACTTTATCAAGTCATTATAGATATATTTTTTAGACGTTAATCTTTCAGTAGCGTTGAAAGATATAGTTATATCTTTTTGTTTTTTATTTACGTGAGATTCTAATTAAAACGTCGCATATCGTGTGATTATGAAGTTATTAATATAGCAGACGGATACAATGTATCGAAGCTCGCAGACTTACAATCAAATTCAGTATTGTTAGTCACATTGCATGGCACAAATACGGCTCGCTTCTGGCCGAATTCGGCGTTTAATTGGTCGGCAGCCGATTGGCCAGCGGATGCCCGAATGTCAAGCATCACGACGCACTGTAAACAACAAAATTTATCATTGAATTCATATCGCACGGCCGACGACTAAATAATCATCGTATATGATGTATTAACCGAACTACTCACAGCTACGCCATTTCGTAGTAATTCTCGGCTAAAAGCGAATCCGAGACTACTCGCGGCTCCGGTCACAATAGCTTTTTTATCCTTGATCTGCATATTTGGTAATAGATAATCACTTTTGCAGTTTTTCTAGATAATTATTTTTGAAGCACAAATATTGTATAAATTTTATATCTCGAACTTGGAACGCCAGAAACTTTCAAATTACGAATATTTAACACGGGACACTAATAGTCGTTTATTGTAGAATGGAAAAGATGAAGAGAGTATCGAACGTTCGCGCTCGTCGTCGATCTCCCGCGAACTGATATCGAGGACTCGTGTGTGTGTTTTTTTGTCGAGGCACATATGCTCCTTGACCCCCGTGGTTAGTGCGTAACAAAATCTCATCGTTTTACGACACGATCGGTGCAGCAGTACGAATCGAGACATTTTATTTTTTATATTTATTTACGTTTTTTCTTCTTTCTTTTTTTCATTTTTCATCCACGAATAGATTACGGAAGAGGGGAATATCGACATCAGCGTCGCAGATCGAAGTTCAACAGCAGTTTATTAACAATTTTATGCTTTTGAAGATCGATTTGATGATCGCAGAAATTTTGCTACGTCGATCGACGATTCTTCACGTGATATGTAATAGACAGCTTTTGTAATTAGACAGCTTTATCCCGAAAAGTGGTTTGGTAGTTAGACTTTTATAGATAGTTGTGGGTTGCGCGCTTCTCAATAAGTTTTATTGGCTTTCCTACGTATTCGCTTTCACAAAACAGATAAGATAAGACGATTGACGGCTTATATTTACGTGTGCGTCATTTGAGTTACGTTTTAATAGAAAAAAACGTCAATAAAAAGAAAGAAACTGTTGACGATTAATGATAAATTATAAGGACAGAACGTCTGATTGAATTACGATTATCGAATAATGCGCCTTAGTGTCGCGCAACGAAGCATCTCTCACGCATTTGTTTTGCTGCTTTGGAATTGTTCAAGAAATTCAGATATGTATTACCGTCTTTTTCGTTTAGCGAACAATCTTCGGTGAGCCAAAACTCATGGGGACGTAAAGACATGTGAGATTTTACCAAATTCATACTAGTCCTCGCGAAATTATTCCGCGACGACACAAGAATTTCGAAAGAAATTTCGATCGACTGAAGACTGTGTTGTAATATTATTTTTTATCAAAAAATATATACAATACGTTAAAAAAATGTAATCACTTCTTTTCGGTCTGAAATCTACATCAATCTGCACATTGATGCCATATGATTTTTATACTCTGAAAAACTTTGAAAGTTCTTTATTTGCCGGTTTACCCGGCAAAATTTAAAAAATCCATAAATCAATAATTATTTATTAGCAATTTGAAGTAACATTAGTAACATTATACATGTTTCAGCAATCGAATATCTTCAAAGCTTAATACTCTCGTACTTTGCCAGTTCGATTTCGAAGGGTGGCTCGGAAAGTTGACTTATCCACACAGAACCGTTCGCACCCTTTTCGATAAGGCCGATGGTGGCCTTTGCGACGTACTCACATCTGTCGACAGATAAGGTAGTTATCAGTATTGCTTTGATCGTCTTTGCGACACGCAGGTTACGATATAATATAAAACTTAAGTTAGAAAATAGTAACTATTAAAAATGATAGCCGTTTTCATAACAATAGAAAATAGTACAGAGAATAGAATTACGGTTGTCGAGGAAACGCCAGCATTATCTTCTGAGCTTTTGCTTCATCGATGACGTCGAGATATACGTTCGCGGCGTCTGTGATGAGACGCGTTTCGGTAACACCGGGGCACATAACTCTCACAGTTACTCCTGTTTTCTCGTAAGAATCCTGTGAAGATATAAAAATTACCAACGAATTCACTTCTGATTGGCGCAATTGACGCAACTAACGAACCTTTAAACTAACGGTGAAGGATACAACGGCATGCTTGGTCGCCGTATAGACTGGGACTGTTCCAAGGGTAACGAGACCCAATACCGACGCTACATTCACAATTACTCCCCCTTTTCCACCCTTATGTTTGCCCATGTAGTTGTAACCCAGAAGAGTCGATTTCACGAGACCCGTCTGTTCACAAATTTATCATCGTTTTTTAAGAATTTTCGATGCGTTACCAGTTACTAATTCTTTCCGGTCTAAGAGACGATCGACGGCTACTCACGAAGTTAACATCGATCATCTTTTGCCATTGAGAACCGTTCAAAATTCCGGCGCCGTTGATAAGAATGTCTAAACCTCCGAGGGCTTCTACGGCCCTCTTAAAGGCGACTACACCAATCACAAAAACATATATTACTTGTACATTAGCTTCTCGAAACTTTCAACGTCCGGTACTTACCTTCAAATTCGTCAAACTTGGTAACGTCCGACTGAAAGAAGAGTGCACGTCCACTTCCAAATTCTTCGTTGAGTTTGCGAACCGATATTTCACCGTTTGAATTCGGCAGATCCAAAATGGCAACGGTCTGTAGAGGATAATTCATGTCCGCTTAGAATATAATATTCATCGTAAATTTAAATAAATTTTAAACAATTTTATTTACCTTCACACCGTTGCGCAGCAATTCCTGAGATGTTTCGAATCCAATACCGTTTGCACCACCGGTTACGATTACAGTTTTCCCTTTCACAGTAGGCATCGTGGTATCGTTTTCTTGTGTTTAGTTTGCTATTATTGAAGAGACTTCTCACTACTGATCCACGTTACTGCGTTTGCGATTCTATATATACATATACATACACCGGCAACGTTTAGACCTCTATGCGCAGAAAGGGTTAATTCTTAATGATAAGAATTAACAATGCACTATCCGCAGAAGTGCTGGATAAGGCAGGTTAAGATAAGCTTCGCGATAGTATCTTTTGATTAACTTAATCGATAGATAAAATAGATCTACCGGTTGTTTCCTTTCCGGAGTTTCTTGCAGCTTGCGAGGCTCCGAACTATTCATAGGACAATGGTCAGTAGGCATCACAACGCAGTAACAATCTACGGCTGTGTCATTCTACAAATACAGTACAATCTCCGTATTCTTAAGTTCTCTTAACTTAACCGCTCCATTATTTCAACTCGTTACCATTGCAAATGATTTCTCCTAACTGCATTTCCCCTGAGTCCGTTCGACGCCAGGAGATATACAGACACTGGCGGGAGTTCAGTACTGTCGAACTAAGAATACGGGGGTTGTACTGTACAAGAAAACAGCAATCAACTTTATATGGACCAGTTGATAAGGGAGGTCAGGTTGAAAACATATTGAGCGACGCAGTTAAATACATGTTTGAGATAATTTAAATGCCGCCCAGTTTTAGTCGAAAAACAGACGAACCACAGACGATAATACTATCAATGACTGAAATGACTTGATTTTCGTAGATCCGAGGGGGCGAGACTTCCTTCGAGCGATGAAATATGGGTTAGTCAAGGAAATTGTCGTAAACAGGGAACGGGCTTTGGCAACAGACGTAGAACTCGTTTTCGCGTGAACTACAACGTGAATCGACATTTTTTGTAGTTTTGTTGCGCTTATCATCCGAAGACAGATAAGGTGTTATGAAGATTGCTTCCGTAGTTAGTACTTCACAAATGTTGTGGTGGATTATACAAATTGATATAACAAAATGTAATTCTAGATGAGATGCTATAGATTATTGGATTGCGATTTTTGAGTAAATACGATTATGATTTTCGCGATTACAGCGTAATCATGGAAAAACGTCGCCAAGTAGTTTAAAAATAGTTTTCAAATTATTTTTTGAAAATAATAAAGTAACTTTTTTGGACTTGACGTTTTTTACATTATTCGCAAAAATTTTTTTTCATTTTATATCATCATTTTTTTTATACCTTTAATTTTTTTTATTATTAATTTATTATTATCAATTAAAAAAATATTTATTACTTTATTTCGTTTGAAATCCGCATACAACGATTTGTTCTTTTTTTTTTAGCGATACACGGATTTTTCGGACGACATAATGATAATTCATTATTGCGTGTACCGATCAGGCTGATTGTAAAGCTCGTATTTGAATGGTGGGCGGGAAAGAAACCCGGGAAAAAATCCCCTGTACATTGCCGACGGTTTTATTTTCGCTTTACCTGTGGGATTTTTTTTTTTTTCGGAATTTGATTTTTATAGTAAACGTGTTATTGAAATTTCAATCCGATGTCTCGTTTCAATTTTTTGCCGCAACAGGAATAGGAAGAAGATTTTTCACTCTTATAGATTAAACTCAATATCTATTTATTAACAATTGAAATTGATACACATAATGTTGGAGATTCTGCGCAAATAATTCGACGGTTCGGTGTGATGGCAATGAAAAGTACTTGCAATCCTTCAAAGTTTGATACTCTCGTACTTCGCCAACTCGACCTCGAAGGGTGGTTCGGAAGTTTGACTTACCCAGACAGAGCCGTTCTCGCCCTTCTGGATGAGATCGATCATCGCCGTTGCCACGTACTCGCATCTGTTAACAGATAAGACAATCTGTTATTCGATGACTTAATTATCCTCGAGGCACACTGATTAGCATATAATACAGAATTTGATTTAGAAAGTTCTTGCAATAAAAATATGATCAACTTGCGATGGAAAATCGCGTATGATAATAATAGATTGCAATTACCGTTGTCGGGGGAATGCCATCATTGTCTTTACAGCTTCGTCATGATCGATGAAATCCAAATATCTGTTGGCGCCGTCTGTGGTGAGAGGAGTATCCGTAACACCGGGACACATGACTCTCACGCTTACTCCGGTCTTCTCGTAAGAATCCTGTGACGATATAACAATTAGAAAGATATTCACTCCATTAGCTTTTGATACAACATACAAACCTTCAAACTGACGGTGAAGGCTAAAACTGCGTGTTTAGTAGCCGTGTGGACTGGAACTATTCCAAGGTGAACGAGACCCAGTATCGATGCAACGTTCACGATTATTCCTCCTTTTCCACCCTTATGTGTGCCCATGTAATCGTAACCCAAAAGAGTCGTCTTCACTAGAGCCGTCTGCGTACGAATTTACCATCGTTTTATTCCGAATGCATTTTTTAACTACTAATTTACTCCGATATAGGAGACGATGGAGCTGTACTCACGAAGTTAACGTTGACCATCTTTTGCCATTCAGCATCGTTCAAGATACCAGCATTGTTAATAAGAATATCCAAACCTCCGAGGGCTTCGACGGCCGCCTTGAAGACAACTATACCAATCACGAAAAAATGTAATACTCATACAAAAAACCGCCAATATTGACGCCAATTCTTGGAAGTTATGTTTTTTATGATGTTAGATCTACGAAAAATTTAACGAGTGACGCTCACCTTCAAATGCGTCGAACATGGTTACGTCCGACGGGAAGAAGAGTGCGCGTCCAGTTCCATATTCTTCGTTCAGTTTAGCAACCGATGCTTCACCGTTCGAAGTCGGCAGATCCAAAATAGCAACGGTCTGTTGAGGATTATTCGAATAAGATTACAATACAATATTTATCTTGCATACAGTCCACGCTCCGTATTTTTAACTCGACGGGACCGGACCCGATCCCTATACTGTATTTCCCCTATCGTCCCTACTCCCGGTCAGTTCCTACGAGTAGGGGTACCGAGGGGTATGCGCGCGGGGTTTCCCCCCCCTTGGAGTGGGGAAAAGGGGCTGAGGGGAAATACAGTTAAGGGAATTCGTTACCATGGTAACGAGTTAAAATTAGGGACCACTTAAGTTAAGGGGAGTTAAGAGTACGGAGCGTGGACTGTACTTGTAAACTTCCAACCATTGAATTTACCTTTACGCCGTTTTTCAACAATTGCTGACAGTATTGGAAACCAATACCGTTCGCACCACCGGTTACAATCACAGTTTTTCCTTGTACACTAGTCATCGTAGTTTCCTCTTCTTCTTTTCTTTCGTTCGTTATTGAAGACGCTTTTCTGACGACTGAACCACGTTACCGCTTTCGGGATCTTATATATACGTATACCGACTCCTGGACGCTGCGTGATGATGATTGCTTCTTATGGACCTGTTTAGTGGGGAGGGATTTTAGATAAGAAATGTAAATTTAGTATCTACATAAGTAAAAGATAAGATATATTTGTCGATCAATATTGAACAGTGTTTTCTAATTAGGTTTATCGATCGAACCCATTTGTAGTTTACTTTTTTTCCAGAGCTTCTTGTGTTTACTGATTTTCTGACAATCTGTCGAACAATGGTCAGTCGGCGCGGCAATACAGTAGCAATTTAGGGTTGTATAATTTTACGAATATAAGAAAACGGCAATCAACTTTATTCAGACGAGTCGATAAGCGAGGTCAGCTCGAAAATATTTTAAGCAAAGACGTTTAATACACATTCGATACTTACATAACTCGCGATATTAATTTGCGAAACTGATAGACCACAGTTGTACACGGTAATCTTTCTCTCTCGCGTTCTTTGTGAGTGATTATAAAACTGTGACGAATACAAGAGCGAATAACAATGTTGATAATGAAACTACTTGATTTTTGTAGATCCGAAAAGTCCAGGGATTCCTTCGATCGATGAAATACGGATTAGCCGAGAAATCTCTCGTAAACGGGTCACCAGCTCCGGGAAAGACGTATTACTGTTTTTTGCTCGAAGTGTAACGTGTAGCAAAAGCGTTCTACGAGCTCGCGATTGGCTGCAGGAAAAAAAGGTAAATATAGAGTGTCTCATTCGCCGCTACCCGCAGGAGAATTATTATACGCATGTGGATGGCTCTCTGTACAACGGTGGAATCGGCTTTAATTATAAAACTCTCCAATCTGCCTATGAGTCTCATATTTCGAGTTTCATAGACCGCTCGATCTCAACAATAGACAAATTTATGGACAATATATCGATCCCTCTTATCCATTTTCCGGCACGTGAGTTGATCGACAAAAAACATAAAACTTTTAACGAAATTTGCCAATTCATGATTTTTATTTGTACATCGAGTTAGAAAAATTAGATAAAACTGAGAATTTCATATTAAATAAAAGATGAATTTCATTAATAATTTACAGCTGTTGCCTAACTGTGAATAACAGATAAATACCGATAAGCTTCCCCGATAAGATCAACATTTGGCGCAACATTACATTCTAAACAGACTTTTCGAAGAAAAATGACTTTGATGTGTTCTCCAATCATACGTTTCTCAGAGAAATGGCTTTGTGGGATTCTAAACACTCTGAACATACGTTTCGGAGAGAAATGACATTGTTGTTTAATAATTCTGTGTGATCTTCAACGCGTGAAACATTTTTATCTTCGACAAAAAAAATGAAGAAACGGGAAACATTCATAATCTCACAGAGAGGTAAACATCTTCAAGCATATAAATTTAGAATTTTCGCATAAGTTAATCGACGATTCTGGTTTTTCACAGGTTACCAAATCTTAGAATTCTTCAGAGTTTGACACAATCATATTTGGCCAATTGGATTTCGAAGGGCGGCTCGCTAGCTTGGCTTATCCAGACAGCACCGTTTGCGCCCTTTTCGATAAGTTCTATCATAGCCTTCGCCACGTACTCGCATCTGTCGACAGATAAGGTAATATCAAGATCAATTTAATCGTTTGTGCTTCGCGAAAACTGCTATAAAATTTGTTTTCATTAAGAAACTGCAACAACGAAGTTGAGTTTTACCTAAAGATTTCTTTAAAATTCTTTAGTCTGGTAGTTAATTACGTCGGTCAGTTAGTTTAGTGGATTAACTAATAATGATATATGGTATAGAGAAGTGAATTACGGTTGCCGGATGAATCCCAGTAAGGTCTTCGCAGCTTTGGGATAATCAATGATGTCTAAATATCTGTTAGAAGGGTCTGTAATTAGAGGAGTGTCCGTTGCTCCTGGACATATCACTCTTACACTCACTCCCGTCTTTTCGAATGAGTCCTGCAAACATAAAAAATTTGTAAACAATTTGGTTCAACTTGCCTTTGAATCGACAAACGCGTACCTTTAGGCTAACGGTGAATGCTAAAACTGCGTGCTTCGTTGCCGAGTAGACTGGATTTGCCCGACCTGTGCCGAGAGCCGCCACTGACGCTACATTCGCAATTACTCCACCTTTCCCACCCTTATGCGTGCCCATGTAATCGTATCCCAGAAGAGTCGATTTGACGAGACCCGTCTGCGTAAATATTCAGTATAGATTTACTATTGATGACTTTTTCAAACACTTATTTCTTCCGTTCCAGGAGCTCATTCAGCAGTACTCACGAAATTAACTTCTATCTCTTTTTGCCATTGAGCGTCGTTCAGTATACCAGCGTTGTTAATAAGAATGTCCAATCCGCCGAGAGCCTCCACGGCCTTCTTGAAGGCAACTGGGTAAATTACAAACACGATGTATTCATAATATTTTTGCAAATAGATCAACAACACGTTTTATGTCCGGCATGTCCGCGGCTCACCCTCCAATTCGTCGAATTTCGTGACATCCGCCGGAATAAAGAGTGCACGTCCCGCTCCGAATTCTTCATTGAGTTTGCTAGCCGATTCTTCACCGTTCGAATTCAATAGATCAAAAATGGCAACGGCCTGTCGACGATTTTTCAAGAGCGTAAATATCAATTTTTAACATAGACTCAGGAATTATTAATGATTGCAATTTTACCTTTGCACCGTTGCGCAACAATTGCTGACAATATTGAAAACCAATACCGTTTGCACCTCCTGTTACAATCGCCGTTTTGTTTCGCACCGTCGTCATCGTGTATAATTTGATTTTTACGTTCTTTACAGAAGGCACTTTCCTCACGACTGAATCTCGTGACTACTCTCGTTATCCTATATATGTTATATATACGGGCTGCTAAAAGCCTATCGTGATTGTGATTTCAAAGTTTCACAAATTTTCGATAAGACGTTACTTAATATCTACTTAGATACAAATAAAAAATGATTGGCGGTCGATGTACGGCAGTGTTATCTGAATAATAAGTTTACAGATTAAAGGATCATTGTTTGTCTTGATTCCTCAGGGTTCTCATTCTTGTGTATTTCGCGATAATTTTTAAGACAATGGTTAGCTGTCGCATAATCTCAGCAGTGTGAGGCGATATGTAATTATAAAAATGAGAAAACAGCACTCACGTTTACTGATATGAGTAGATAAGCGCAGTCGGGATAAAAAAAATCAATTGTCGTCGCTAAATGGGAATTCGCGATAGCATTGGACTTTTAGCAGTTTTAATTAATGAAACCAATAAACTGTGGAGAATCTTTCGACGCGAGGTAATACGGAACTATGACGATAATAAGAGCGATGTACCCGCATTACATTTCCGAGTTACTCAGTTTATTCTGAATATTCTATATACTCTTGTGATTGCTATCGTTACAACAGAACTACACATTTCAGTTACAATATCTGTTACAGTATTACTAATTATGAAAACTTAAATTTATTATCGGCGAATATACGAGGGAACAGGATATATCGATAGTCACATAAATTGTAATTCAATATTTATTTGTTAATATTTTTCGAGTTTGTTAACATTTTTCGACGAGTTTATCGACGATTGGCTGATTCTTACTCATAATCTTCACTTTCTCGTACTCTTGAAGTTCGATTTCGAAGGGTGGTTCGCATGCTTGGGTTACCCAGACACTACCGTTTGCGCCCTTTTCGATAGCCGTGATAATTGTCTTTCCAACGTACTCGCATCTGTCGACAGATAAGATAAAACGAAGATTGCTTCAATCGCGTTTATGTCCCCAAACCATTACGATCGTATAGTAAATGTTATTCAGAAAGCTATGCTATAATTTAAAGTCAAATTAATTGAAAATTAACTTAACCAGACAAACTATAAAAAGATAAATTCAATTACGGTTGTCGAGGAGCTTTCCGTACGATTTTCATAGCCGCATCGAAATCGATCATATCGAGAGTTACTCTTGCGGAATTTGGAATCATAGCAGTGTCCGTCACACCGGGACATATCGCTCTTACAGTTACTCCAGTGCTCTCGAAAGAATCCTGTAACGAAAAATAAAAAATAAATAAATAAATGCGAAAAAAAATTAACTAAAGAATTTTCCGAATTTAATCGCGAAACAGTATACCGAACTTTTAGACTGAGCGTGAACGCTAGAACCGCGTGCTTCGTCGCAGAGTACACGGGCATATGGGGGTACGGGCTGAGACCCGATACCGACGACATGTTCACGATTATTCCACCTTTTCCACCTTTATGTGTACCCATGTAATCGTAACCCAATAGAGTCGACTTGACGACAGCCGTCTGCATATAAATTCATCATTGCTTTACGACAATCTTCAACCGAATTGTTAATCGCTTCTTTCGTCTATTTCAGGAGATGACGCAACAGCACTCACGAAATTAATTTCGATCTCTTTTTCCCAAATCGTATCATCGAGGATCCCAGCATTGTTGACTAAAATGTCCAAACCTCCTAAGGCTTTCACAGCGTTCTTGAAGACAACTGGATCAACGACAAAACTATGTTATCATTTAATGTTCTGCAACTCAACGAGACCTTTAAGATTTGATGCTGACCCTCCAATTCGTCAAACTTGGTGACGTCCGATGGAAAGAAGAGCGCACGTCCAGTTCCAAATTCTTCGTTAAGTGTACTCACCGACGCTTGGCCGTTCGAATTTGGTAAATCAAAAATGGCAACGGTCTGTAGAAGAAGATTTAAAAAAATATTTATCTTATACTTGTAATTGTTGAACGACTGAATTTACCTTTGCGCCGTTACGCAGCAATTGCCGACTCGTTGCGAAACCAATACCGTTTGCGCCTCCGGTTACAACCGCCGTTTTTCCTTGCACGATAGCCATTGTGTAGGGATTCCGTTTTTTTATGGACTTTTGTTGCACGCACTTTTTCCACGATTGAACTTCGCCGCTACCCCTGTGACTCCGTATTTATACTAAGAAGCCGAACGAGAGGCGTCTATACATTAAATCGGCAAAGTAGTATCGGTAGATGTTAACAGATTCGATACGCGCATATGTTTAGATCCGTGCGACTGCATATCTATATTATACTGATAGCATTATAAATATGTTACATTAAAAAAAATTAATAACCAATGAAGTTAAATATGTAAAAAGCGAGGTCGCCGTGCGGTGAAGTCAAAAACTCTACATAATCGGCGAAAGCCTTGTCATTCTAAAGATAAGAAAACTCTATCAACGTTATTCGACTTCGCCAGTACGAGTAGATAAGCGACTTCGGTACGAATATGTATAATTTCTAACTGTTGCATACGCATTTGAGTCTGCGGCGACTCCTCGCACTTTTGATCTCATTCTTTACCGTCTCTATAGTATTCTTCTTTTATATGATTCCTATCAATAGCATGTTGTGTGACAACGACCGAAAGATGACGGTTGTAACGAGTGCGAGGGCCACAAACATGCGTTATTCTTATCGTTCTTTATTGAGGGTACTGTCCTCACAACTGAACTGCATTACTGCTCGTTTGATACCGTTTATACAAGGAAAATATGTACACAGTAGTATCGCGGAAATAGAATAGCAAAAGAACTATTCAGCTACAAAGTATATACATTTAGATACAGTATTACTGCGGAACTGTAATCGATGAGAGATTTGCAATTCTGAAGATCCGAAAATGTTAACTACCTTCATCGGTACGAATAGATAAGTCACTTCAAAATTTTTTAAGCGAAGTTGTTATATAATTTTCGTACTTTTGACCTCTGTTACTTCTTTACATGTATCATCGTCTCGTGTGGATTACTTTGCATAATATCCCTCTAACACTTTTATAAAGCGTTACGCTAACTGATGTGTTAAATTATACTTAATGTTAGCTATACTTATCCTCACAATGTTACTAAAAGTTAAAAGTTATCGTTTTTGCTCATTTTTTGCAAGCCGCTATACACAAGAATCTAAATTACGAATCTCTTCAATGCTTTTTTTCAGAATCACTGTACGAGGTGAATGACACACGAATTACCAATTCATGGACGTCTGAAATTAATGTCAGTATAAAATCCAAAGCCCAGACTCCATTTGATAGCAATAATTTTACTGTCGACAAATAGAGAAAAGATACAAATATACTGATAGTCTCACGGAATACTGTTCAATAGTTGTGTTTTAACAATTTTCGTATTTATGTCGATACCGTTGTAGTTTTTGGATAGCATAATCGTCGATTGATCGTTTTCACGTATAAACTTCACGTTGCAGTACTTCACATCTTGATACAGTCGTATTCAGCAATTTCGACTTCAAAAGGCGAATCGCAAGTTTGACTTACCCAGACGCTGCCGTTTGCGCCCTTTTCGATCAGTTCGATCATCGCTTTCGCCACGTAGTCGCATCTGTTGACAGATAAGATGACACAAAATTGGACTAAGCACTTGTGCTGCATAAATGTTACGACAAATTATAAAACTTAATCGAGAAATCTGTGAAACATGTAATCGACTAAATGGAGTAAATGAAATAATTGAATTACGGTTGTCGAGACCATCCCATTCTATTTTCCAGAGCTTTTGCGTGGTCAATGAAATCCAAATAGACGTTCTCCCTGTTACGAACGAGCGGAGTGTCCGTCACACCTGGACACATAACTCTCACACTGACTCCGGTTCTCTCGAAAGAATTCTGTGGTGATATAAGAATTTGAAAAAAAAAATCGCCCATATTGTATTTTGCGCAACACACGAACCTTTAGACTAACGGTGAAAGCTAAAATTGCATGTTTTGTCGCTGTGTAGACCGGAACAGTTGGACTTTTAATGAGGCCAACGATCGACGAAATGTTTACGATTATTCCACCTTTTCCCCCTTTATGCGTACCCATAAAATTGTATGCCAGAAGAGTCAACTTTACGGGAGCCATCTGTGTATAAATTTACCATTGCTTTACTATTTCCACTGAATTTACTAATCGTTATTTTCTTCTGTTTTAGGTGTTAACGCTGCAACACTCACGAAGTTAATGTCGATCTCTTTTTGCCAATGTGCATCATTCAGGATCCCGGCGTTGTTGATAAGAATGTCCAAGTCTCCGAGGGCCTTCACAGCACTCTTGAAGACAACTATACAAATGAGAAGATTATTTTATTATTCGCATCATATGGGTCCACGAGGTGTTTTAAGTCCGAAGCTGACCCTCCAATTCGTCGAACTTGGTGATGTCCGATGGAAAGAAAAGCGCACGTCCAGCTCCAAATTCTTCGTTAAGTTTACTCACCGATACTTTCCCGTTAGAATTCGGTAAATCAAAAATTGCAACGGTCTGCAAAGGATTTTTTAAAATATATTTAGGATTTTTATTTTTATCTTATATCTGTAATTGTTGAACGACTGAATTTACCTTCGCGCCATTGTGTAGCAGTTGTCGACAAGTTTCGAAACCAATACCGCTTGCACCTCCAGTTACAATCGCAGTTTTTTCTCGCACGGTAACCATTGTTTATAGTTTATTAATTTTTATCGTTCTTTACTGAGGGTACTCTCCTCACAACGAAACTGCATTGCTGTTCGTTTGATACCGTATATATACGGAACATATGTACGCAATAGTATTGCGGAAAAACGGTAGCAAAAGAAATATTTAGCAACAAAGAACATATATTTATATACAGTATCACCGCGAAACTGTAATCGGTGAGAGATGTGTAATTCTGAAGATAAGAAAACGTCAATCAGTTTCACCCATACGAGTAGATAAGCAGCTTCAAAATATTTTACGTGATGTTGTTAAAAACTCTTCGTACATTTGACGCTTGTTACTTCTTCACATGTATTGTCGTCTTGTGTGAATTACTTTGCATAGTATTCCTTCAACACTTCTATAAATCTTTACGATAACTATCGTTAAAATATACTTCAAATGGTAGCTATATGTATATATATATGTCCTTACAATGTTACTAAACACCAAACGATACTTTCGGTCTTATCGTTTTTGCTAATTGTTTGCAAGCCGCTGTATTTGAAAATCTAAATTACGAGTCTCTCCACTTTTTTTTTTCTGAATGACCTTACGAGGTGAATAACGCATCGATTACCAATTCACGGACGTCTGAAATTAATGTCAGAATCCATAGTTCAAATACCATTTGCTAGCAATATTTTTACTGTCGACAAATAGAGAAAAGATACAAATATAATGATAGTCTCCCGGAACACATTTCAATAATTGTTTTTTGACAATTTATTACGTATTTACATCGATATCGTTTGAGTTTGTGGATAAAATGATTGACGACTGATCGTTTTCACGTATAGAGTTTACGTTGCGGTACGTCACAGCTTGATACAGTCGTACTTTGCAATTTCGACTTCGAAGGGTGGATCGCAAGTTTGACTTATCCATACGCTACCGTTCGCGCCCTTTTCGATCAGTTCGATCATCGCCTTCGCCACGTACTCGGATCTGTCGACGGAAAAGATAACTAATCACTTGTGCCGCATAAACATTACGGAAAATTACAAAACTTAATCGAGAAATTTGCGAAAAATGCAATAAACCGATTGGAGTGAATGAAATAATTGAATTACGGTTGTCGAGAGCATCTCATCCGGTTTTCTAGTGCTTTTGCGTGGTCGATGAAATCCAAATATATGTTCTCCGTGGTAGTGATGAGAGAAGTGTCCGTCACACCTGGACACATCACTCTTACGCTGACCCCGGTACTCTCGAAAGAATTCTGTGGTGATATACGAATTAAAAAAAAATCGGCAATTTTGCATTTTGCGCAACACACGAACCTTTAGGCTAACGGTGAAGGCTAAAACTGCGTGTTTTGTCGCTGTGTACACTGGAAGGGCTGGACTTTTAATGAGACCAACTATCGACGAAATATTTACAATTATTCCACCTTTTCCACCCTTATGCGTACCCATGAAATCGTAGCCCAGAAGAGTCAACTTCACGAGAGCCGTCTGTGTATAAATTTATCATTGTTTTACTACAATTTTCAATGAATGTATTAATCGTTCATTTCTTCTGTTTTAGGTGTTACCGCAGCTACACTCACAAAGTTAATTTCGATCTCTCTTTGCCAATATGCATCATTCATGATCCCAGCGTTGTTGATAAGAATGTCCAAGTCTCCGAGGGCTTTCACAGCATTCTTGAAGACAACTATACGAATAAGAATCAGAAGGCTTTTATTATTGGCATCATGTGAATCAACGAGATATTCAAAGTCCGAAGCTGACCCTCCAATTCGTCGAACTTGGTAACGTCCAATGGAAAGAAAAGCGCACGTCCAGCTCCAAATTCTTCGTTAAGTTTACTCGTCGATGCTTCGCCGTTGGAATTCGGTAAATCAAAAATTGCAACGGTCTGTCGAAGATTTTTCAAAATAATTTACTCATCAATTTTCATTCTATACTTATAATTTATTAGCGGCTGTACTCACCTTCGCGCCATTGCGTAACAATTCCAAGCAATATTGGAACCCAATACCGTTTGCACCTCCGGTTACAATCGCAGTTTTTTCTCGCACAGTATTCATCGCAAAAAACTTCTACTATTTTACTGTCGTCTCTTATTTAAGACACTTGACTCGTAAATGATACTCGTTAATGGAACCGCATCGCGATTCTGATTGCAATGTATGAATATACTATCAAGGAGATAATTTCAGATAAGAAATGTCTATTGACGGCTTACGTAGATACAGATAAGAAATCATTACAGGTCAGTGCTTCACAGTGACGCCTGAATAACTTATTTCATTAAAGGATCAGCTTTTGCTTGTTTTCCAGAGTTTCTTGCGTTTCGGAGTCTCGTCGCAGTAGGTAGAACAATGGCCAGTCGGCGGGGAAAGGCAGGGAGTCTCTAAAGCCGTATAATTCTAAAAACAAGTATACGAAAACAGCAATCAACTTCACTTCGACGATTAGATAAACGAGGTCACCTCGAAGATATATCAATTAAAAAAGTTAAAATTACATTTTGAGAAGAATTCCTTCGCTGTTTTAATTAACGAATCTGATTGATAACAGACTGCGTGGTCTGTCTCGATCCGCGTTATTACGAAACTGTGATATTTGTTGTATCGAATAATAATGTTGATATAAGAATAACCTGATTTTGGTAGATTTTAGGATCGACGGTCTCTCCTTCGTTCGATGGAAAATGGATTAACCAAGGAATTTCGCGTAAACACGGCGCCGGCTCCGACAACCACGTTGTACCAGTTTTCGCTTCAGCCATAACGTGAATCAAAGCTTTGCCAATGCGGGATTCACTGAAGAAAAATGTTAAATTTTGAAGATTTCATTTATCATTAAGCGTCAGGATAAATTTTGTACGAACGCGGATGGCTCGCAGTACTGCGAGATATCCACTTCGATCTTAGAATTCGATACTGGGAAATCCGGTAATCCTATTTCGTCGAATGGTCTCTGAGATTTTAGAAGTGCTACGACTCTTACACCTGTTGTATCGGATGGATACGTTTTCTATAATCGTGAAAAAATATATTCCTTCGAATTTTTCTTCTTCTTAGCAGATAGGTACGAAAGTAACAATCGTATCGCGTACGTAATCAAGGAAACGATATTTACTGCGAGATCGATTGTAGTTTCCGCAACAGGTTCCTTGAAACAATAGACCGGCGTAGGATCACGCGGCCATCCCATAAAACCGATAATATTTGCACTGTTGACGATAATTCCACCGGTACCTCCGTTATTCTTTGCCATGTATTGCATTCCCGTATGAATTACTCTCATAGTATTGCTCTAAAAATTGTAATGATCTTCAAGAAACCCTCTAATAATGTTACTTTTTGCGAAGAATTACGAAAATTCAAACGATTGCTTCTACGTGAATCTGTAGCGAAATTCACTATTTAAAAAGTTGCAACAATTTGTCGAATGTAAATTGCGTCTCACCCATTGAGCATTTGGATTATTGATGTCTTCGCAATTAATGGCATTCCCCGTTTTCCCATTGTTTCTATCGAGATTGCTGAATAACACGTGTACCCCTTTGTATCTGCAGATCGTTTCCTCAAAGACACCTTGAAGACAAATCGCGCGCCATAATTATCAATGGGTTTTCTTACCGACACTTCAATTTCTATAAACCTTCGATCGGACCTTCCAACTGGCAGGAATTCTTCAGAACGCAACGAAAAAATCGGGCGCGATTTTTACCATGAAAATTGCAAAGATTTTGCGCAGCTGATTCACCCGCTTCAGAATCCTCGTCCACCAGGACAACGGCCTGCGGATCATCGAGAAATCAGTTGGTAAAGTAATTCTTCGATAATAAACTTTCTATTCGTAACTAACCCTCGCTCCGTTATAGAGCAACGAATCAGCAGCGCTAAGACCGATATCGGCTGCTCCGCCAACCACGATAGCAACTTTGCATTCCGGATCGAGAATTGGAACACCCGTCGGATCGCTGAATTGAAAGAGAATCAAACTGGTTCGAGAGACTATCATTTATCAATGACTCACCATTTTGCTGGTTTTATTATTTTTATTTTATCCCTATCATCATCCTTTTTTCTCGACCACCAAAAGCTTCGCTTTGTTTTTCCATTTTTTTGGTCTCCGCAGAGTAACGTTCCATTGTGAAATAACTCGAGTCTCGACAATTTGCGAGGCAATGACAATTTGTCGATAAACAGAAGGCTTGAGGAACGCTGGAGAAATCCAGACAACATTTTGTATAAATTTTCATAGCCGACAGATTAATATGTATATATTTTTTTTAATCATTTCGGAGGGTTAAATTTTTACGGGAATTTAGACAGATGTGACGAACGCTCGTGTTTTTTTTTTTTCGAGTCGGGTGAAGTCGAAGTTTTTTTTTTTGTTTTTTTTTTTTCTTATTAATAGTTCATTCCTTATGATTAATAATGGATAAAAACGAGAAGATATAAAAAGCTAGGCGTTTTATTGACAAAACTCGCAACACACATCCCGAGCAAATAATACATAAATCCAACAATTTTTCATAAGTTATATAATTAATATTACTATCGTCCAAAAGTTCCTCTTAAATACTCGGAAATTTATTATCCGACAAAAGAGAAGATTCGAACTTTTCAGAGTATTCCGTAACTTGTAGAGTACAAATTCTCCTCATGATATTTTTTGTTCTATCCAAGTTACGAAATACTTAAGATAGCAATTACACCCGAAGGTTTCTGTAAAAAAAGAAACAAAAAAAAAACAAAGCTCTAACACATTATCTCACGGGTCACAAATACAGCAGCTCCCCAGTATCATTCCAAAGCCGCGAACTCTCAGTTCTTCCTCTCTTTTTTTTTTAACTAGATAATTACCAAAAATTTTCGTATAAAAAGTTACGGACGTTGGTTCTCGAATCGCACAAATATCGAAGTGAAGAAACTCCTAATTTTTTTCGAGTGTTTCACTTCGGTATTCGCGATTGCGCGCGCGCGTGGGGAAATATTTTAGAGTCGTTTAACATACGTTTACATATTGTTACGATATTAAGATATTTTGTTTTTTTTGTCGTAGGTACACGGGTTAATGATTGGTACGGCATGAGATTTGTAGCGGTTCAAAAGCGAGGAATGGTCCTGGCCTACTGGCGGTTGTAACCGTTCGGCGATGATTATTGCTCCGGAAACACAACCTCGCGAGGTTGCAACCCATTCTCGACGAGCCAAACGCTACCGCTTTGTCCGACGCGCAATATGTGGATTAAAGCTTTGCCGACGTGTTCGGGTTTCTGTGGTACGTGAGACGCCGTGTCGCGATGCCAGGCGTCTTCGTAAAGGGACGATAATAACGTCGTCGGCGCTACGTCACCTTGGGAGCACGTCGCGCTCGGACACAGAGCCATTACCTTTATGCGTGTTAAATTAACGTGATAGTCGTCCTGATGAAAAACAGACGAGAGGAAAAAAAAACCAAACGTATTATCATTTAATACATTTTTTTCTTGGCTCGCGAGATATATCTTTTATCGTAAATGGCGTTGATACTCACTCCGAGTGCTCTGGTGAGACTGACGATCGCGCTCTTCGTTGCCGAGTAAATCGGTAAGCTGACGTAAGGATTGATACCAACGTTACTTCCGATATTAACGATAATTCCACCTCTGCCGCCTCGATCCGCTCCAAGATATCGTTGAGCGAGTAAAATTCCTCTTATCACACCGTTCTAAAAGAAAATACGAAATAATCGATTGTCGTTAATGACGTTAAAATAAATATAGTTATTATATGTTGGAATTGCGGAAAAAAATAAAACACGAAAATGTTCGAACTTACGAGATTAATGTCGACTTCGAGCTCCCAGAATCTATCATTCATGATACCAGCGTTGTTGATTACTATGTCGATATGACCAAAAACTGAGATAGTGTTGCGAAAGGATTCTATAAGAGAAAAAGGTTTTTCTTAGAGTTTACAATTTTCTTCTATGAAATGATTTTTCATACCGTCGAATTGAGGATAATCCGTGACGTCGCACAGACAAAATAAAACACGATCTTTTCCGTGCTTCGCTGCCAACGAGTTTGCCAATTTTTCGCCCTCTATCTTGTCTATATCGCATATTGAGACCTATAAAAAAAATGATAAATATTGAAATTTTTCGGTAAAATTCATTGTCTGCGACGTGATATATGAGTCAACATCGGTATTCGAGATTTCTAACCGCGCTGTTGAGATATCTAAAAATAATCGAATCTATTTTCGCAAAGACGCAGTATTCTCCACGTTCAGTTTTTCGTTTGGGCCGTTAATTTTGCATTTTTTTTTAATTCTTCGATTTTTCTGTGCGTATTTTACCTTTGCTCCGTTATTCAATAATTCTTCGGTGTATGTGCTGCCGATACCGCAAGCCGCTCCCGTCACAAGAGCCACGCGCCCCGTCAGCTCCATTCTTCAAATGACTCCTCAACTTCCGGTCTGCGATAAAAAAAATAAAGAAGCGTTAAAAAAAATCAATAAAATATATTTTTAAATATCTTCATTAAAAACAAAATTCTTTTGGACGATATTAGAGCTTTCATCATAAACGTTACTGCAGTTAAAAAAAAAGAAAAAAAAAGAAGAAAACACCGGCGTGGTAAAGACTCGAGATAGTCGTCGCAATCTCGTCTCATAAATATTTTCAACCCCCTTCAGGTCGGGCGACACCCCAAGGCGTTGTACAAACAACGTCGTTCCCTCCGATTTTCCCGTACATAAATCCAAACCGCACACTTATCTCGGAGCACTTGAAAAAAAAAAAAAAAAAACACAATCCTCAAACCGATAAGTTCTCGAAGCGTTTATACGATTTTGTTTTCTTTGGCACTGTTTCAGATAAACGGCATTTACCTCTTGTTTTTTTGGTAAATGCAGCTATTTTTTTGTTTTCGTCGCGATGTCCAAAGGCGGACGTACCGAACGAAAGTGAATCGACCTTGTCGAGGATTGCGGGGACGAAGAGCCGGCGGTGGGTTGAGAGGAGACGGCGCAGACGAGTCGAGAGATGTACAGATAGAGAGGATATTCGTGAAAGTGGGAACCCGGAGGTGGACGGTCTCGAGGTGTGGCTGTCACGGGGCGGCGGGTTTGTCTACAAAACGCGCGTGTACACAGACTTACACAGATGAGCCGGTAGCGTGGATGAATATGACTCCTCCACGCGCGCACATAGCACACCCCGCCCTGTTTTGCGCTCAACGCAGTATAGTTGGATATCGATTCACCCGTTTCCCCTTACTGGCTGTCGCTCCCTTCGTCTGTCTCGAGTTAAAGCGCCTTGCGCTATGAAACTTTGTGATAGAGGCTTTAAAAATTTTCTGCGCCCTCCGAAACGACCTCTGCGCGAAGTCATGAGGTCCCACCAGAGACGAGACCCTTAACCGTCATAAATTACGAAAACGATACTCAAGGAGTCAAAGATTTATTGAACGAGCAATAGATTTTTTCAGATTGAATTTCTACATTTTGTATACCGATTCACTTCATTGAAATTTATAGCCAAGTAGTGCGTATATCGCATTACTGATAGATAACTGAAACACAATCAGAGTTTAAAAGATAATTTAACTTCGTTTTTTCTACTCGTTCCGATATCCACTAATTTCATTTTTTGTGAAACTAATATCTTCAACTTGCAATCATTGACCTTTCTTTTTTTTTTACTATTATTTTTAAACTTTTTTAACTGATTTTAATTCACGTTGCGCAGAGGTTTAATTAATTTCCCTGTATGTAGATCGTCAGATTTTCATTTGTCAAATAAATCGTATTTCTTCTGTCATCGCGATGAATCTACCAACTCGATACCTTTACGCGATCCAAACAAAAATCTGATTACCATCTTGACAGCGTCTCTCGAAGCGCTGAAGAGATTGATCGATCGAGAAAGAGGTTGCAGAGTAAAAGACTGCGTGAGTCTTCGCGAAGCCGGTGCGGATTCGTCACAACGTGCAATGGACTGCGCCGGCGGCGGCAGAATAAAATTGAAAAAATTATCGCGCAATCGTAACTCACGCACCGCCGTTTCCGGCACGAGAGTCAAACAGTCGCGAAGAAAGTACAATACGAGATCGAGAAAATGCGTTTGCGTACCGTCGAATTACGCACTCGTGGAGTTTGCCGCTGTATGGTCGGAGCTCAGGTTCGTTGATATGGGCAAATAGCCACTTTCGTTAACGTAGAAGTAAAAAATAATCTGATGGATGATGAATTTGCGATTTACAGAGCCAATCAGCAACTGTGCGATGGTGCCGTTAGA